>OY757910.1:107336484-107481137 GCA_963585895.1 Sepioteuthis lessoniana | reverse complement strand
AAAACATGAAACAAATTAAGTGAAAATGAGGACTCTTCTCTGGAAACCACAATGCTGTTTAAATTTTCAGAAGCATTATAAAATGGAAAATGTTTCAGAGCTATTATAAAATGGAGAATATTTCTAGACACCCAAGACTTGTCTACCGAGTTACGTATAACATAACAGCTTCTTCGTGGGAAAACGTAGGTGTAATTAAAGAAAGGAACTTAGAAAAAAAAAGAAAGAAAGAGAAACATGCTTCAAAACGGAGGGAGATGGAAAGATTCGGCGTCAGTCATCATCAACTATTTGGAGTATTGTGATCACGTGGTAAGACTCGTGACATTGATCGGGCGTAAAGTGAGACGGATAAAACTTTTGCACTCCATTTTTTCCTCTTCTCAGACATCATGTTCTTTGAAGACATTTTCCACGTTTCCAATACCAGGCCAGAATTCTTTTTTGAATAGACAATTTTCTCGTCTGATTTGACAGATGTTTGCATGACTTACTGTCGCAGTTCAAGGAAAGGAAAAACAAAATGGTTGCCCGTGTTTGGCAATAAGTCCTTCCCGCCAAAAGATCTTTAAAAAGAAAGGTGGGGGCAGGTCACGCGCTTTAGCATAAAAAAAAAAAGAACATCTAAAACGATTGTGACTAGAGAAATGAAAATGCCAAAGCTGGAGTGAGGGGAGAGTGAACTGAACCAAACAATTCGGAAGAAAAAAAATCATATACATTTGGTCTGACTTTTCAAAGTTTCCAATCCACGTCAAAATAACATACAACCATTAATTCTTGTAACGTAAACGTTATCCTTTTTAACAGCCCTATTTAATGACCTAGATTAAGCTATTAAAAGTATTCCTATCTAATACTATTAATTAATATACATTTATATAATTTCAAGCAATTATTCATATTCAAAAGTAAATCACTTGTTTGCACACGGTTATATGGTTTCAGATGACTAATAATTATGATAAACAATTACAGCTTACAGTAACAATTCTTATTACAAATTTACAGTAATATATCAAGTACTCCAATTTAATAAAAATAATTTGCTCACTGGAATTCTTGAAACCATTTAACTAATACTAGAAATTATATAGTTTCAAGTAATTATTACTATTATGATCCTTGTAGAAGAACAGTTGTGCAACTGCAGGATAAAGGGGTTCATGCCTTTCCCAAGGGTATGAGTCAGAACCAGAACGAAATAGTGCGACTGAAATTCGAACTCGCTTACTACGCAGTCACAATCCAGCGGGTTATGGACAACGCTACAGGAACTATATGGTCCGATCAAATAGAAATATTTTCAAACAAATCTATTTAAAATCGTAGATGCAATCGTAATTAGCACTACCATACAATTGAGGTGTACTCCTCACTCTCTAAATATCCAGAACTGGAACCTCATCATTAGATTTAGTTTAAAGTCATACCTGAGACATTAATGACGAACCGAATGAGTTGATTAATGAACTTGGTTAGATTTTTAAAAAATACATCGGCAAATAGTAAAATGAAAGAAAAATGGAAGCCAGAATTAATATTGACTGATAAATCTTTAACTTAACTGAAATAAAAAGATAAATTACTAAGTTTTAGTTAAGAGAGAATTGTTGAGATATATATATATTGATTATATATCTCCTTATATTATCCAAAACCAAGTCAGCCGATGGTAGGAACGGTTTTATTTTAGGATTTTCTTTCTTCAATATCCATGTAATTCAAAATCCAATAGAGAGCTCTATGTGAAATAATAAAATTAAAATAATTCCATCAAAATAATAATAATAATAATAATAATATCACTCAGATTTTTTGTAATAAGTCGGTGTAGCAGCTATTGAAAAGGGAGCCTTCAGGTCACCCTCGACTACGGTTGCCAACTTTACTTATAACTTTCATCAGAACCTCACACCGCTGAGACGGTTGAAAAGATTCCGCCAAAGAAATTGTGCGCCTGCCAGTAATTAGATTTCGTCGTGATGACGAAAAAGAATAGAGTATATGTAGAAATAAAACATTAGTCACTAATTGGGAAGAAAGGGCGGATGAATCAAATTTTTTGCTTTGAAATTTATCTGCAGCAAAGATAGAATTTGTTTCTCGGTTGGACACAAAAGAAGTCTATATGAATAATTAGAAAGAGTTTGTTTGTCTGTCCTCTCAAACAAACGGTCAAACGGCTTGATGTAGAACTGACTAATTTGGTGTACATATTTATTGGATCCAGGGGAAAGTTTTAAAGCAAATTATTTTAATCATTAAAAAGGAAAATTTTCATCGAGAGGGGAACGAACAGTTAACACGGATCATGGGAAGCTATGATGCAACAAGTCGATGTCGTGTATCAGTTGATTCATAGTTCGAACTAATCGTATAAATTTCAATTTCCAAACATCTAAAGTTATTTTTTTTTAAATATGAATTCTTCAATGATACAATTCTAAGGAACACTGACTAGAACTTATATGACCTGATATTTCTCACAATTGCTTTAATTCTTGACCACAGACAATCCTTTTATTTCCTCTTGCAATATATTTTCCCTGGTTTTCCTTTGATTTGGGTTCCTTTGTTTAATGGTATATCAAACGGTGCGGGTTATTCAATGCCAAAGCCATCCTTGTTAAAGAACTACAGTCATCCGATTTAACCCATTGCTGGGGAGACAAAGGGGTTCATACTTTTTTCCAAGGGTATTAGACTGAAACTGAACTTAATAGCGTAACTGGAGTTCGAACTCCCTTACTTCGACGTCTCTCCGATTTTCAGTTCACCATATTGTAACAGAGTGTGAAAGCTAGCCAAAACTTTTGAGAAAGGTCAGGATATCATACCATATACTTAGGTGAGCTTAGCAAAATATTTATCGTAGGAAACAGAATCGGCGACCTAAATTTAAAATAACATAATGGTCAAGGGATTTCGGTTCATGCCTTTGAGTTTAGTTCGGCTGAGAACCTTTCAGCTCAGCACATGGGTTAGTTAGGTACCATATTGAGGCAGGTGTTAACGCGGGCGGATGGAGGTGTCACTCAGATGTCACAATAGTCCGAGATGAAACGGGTGACGGAGTGCGAGTGACGTCACGCACCGGAAGCGCACAGAAATTTGTGGAGAATTGAAAGAAAGTTAGAGAGTTGAATACTTGACGCCAAACGAGGAGGATCGACTTTTGGAGCTCGCAGACGCGAGGCGAACTTGCGCCCTATGGGGGCCGCTCGAGATGGGGGCCAAATGAATAAGACAGCATAGAAGATTGTGTCTCTCCTCCTTATGTTGAAACCTTTAACTCAAAGTTAATAAAAAGGTTTCGTACCTGAACAAGAAGTCGTTACGCGTTTTCGAATTTCGAGATTCCTATGTTCTTTATATGTTCTATCGTTATGAACATTATATGTCTATTTCGCACATGGCGTTAATTGTGGCTATAGTACAGTTTTACTTCGATCATTCCGTTCTGCTCACCCATCTATGGGTTAATAGTTGGGTAGACTGTGTTCTTTAGCCTTAATAAGGTAACCAGTCGAGCACTGCTTAAAAATTATCTTATGTCGCCTGCTACCCGTGGCAGAAGAGTTGGGAACCGCCATGGAATTAGATCGGCCAAATATAGTCCAATCACATTTCTCCTGGGTTTCTGGCAGTGGTGCCCTGTTAAAAGATAGTGTCTTCGAAGGAGAGTGGGACAATGGTCCAACCGAGAGAACTTCCCATTCGTTAAAAGACAACCCCTTCACACATACAGGTCTGCCACCGACGATGCCAAGAATAAACAGTGAAAAGAATGACCCGGCAAGGAATGTGTTCGCGTCTTCGGGGGGGGGGGAGAATGACTCTACGATCCGCCACTAAGGCTGCCACAATTTGTCAAAATATTGATGCTTGCTCGAGGAAATATTTAAAGGAGAGAGAGAGAGAGAGAGTGAGTGAGTGTGTGTGTGTGTAAGAAGCTTTCAATTAAAAGAGAAAGTCTCAACAGATGTCGTTGTTGTCGTTATGCTTCCATTTTGGTTTGGTGTCAAACAGCTTTTTGAATAATGAAGAGGTGGAGGATTCATTCGTTTAGATATACACAAACAGAATGGCACTTTCCATTGAGCGACAAATTATAGGCAAATATTGTAATTCTTTTTCTTGTGTGTTCAATCATTTCTGGATACCTCATTAAAAGAGTTAATCCCAAAGCTTTAGATAAGATAGATTAGTTGATTGATCGATCGATTGATTTTAATGACATGTAAACCTCTCCCGAATTATTTTATGCCAAATGATTAAGGAATCTCGTTCATTGTATATTCATATTTAGGAAATGTCCTCGTGGAGTAATGGTGAAAGCGATGGACTGGGGAATTGTAGTAAGCGAGTTCGTACTCCAGTCGCGCTATTACCTTCACTTTCGGTTAAATACCCTTGGGAAAGGTATGAATACCCCTTATCCTCCCAGCTATGGGTTAAATAGTACCACTACTGTTCTTCTAGGAGAATGGCATTAAATAACCTACAAAGCTTGATATGCCATTTAACAAAGAAACCAAACCATTCATATTTACATTTTTTCCGTAATTTCTGGAGATATTTTTTGCGGAGTCAGTTTTATATCTAATAAACAATTTGTTCACAGTTGTATGGTTTCAAGTAACTAATGATAATCCTTAGTAAACGATCATATATAAGTGGCTATTCTTACTACATAGTTGAGGGTGACCCAAAGGCTCCCTTTTCGATAGCTACTACACCAAGGTGTAGAGGAGGGCGCTACTCCTTTCCCTGAATTGTTCCACTTTACCCTTGATCCGTACCTTATAATGCTGAGTGTTAAGCAAGGTGTCATCACGTACCATTTTTTGAGTCTTTGGTATGAATTGAACCCAGGTCTCCCGGGCCATTGGCGAACACTCTAACCGCTAGGCCAATGTCCGGTCCTACTTACAGGTAAGTTACCGTTATATGGCATTAAGTATTCTTATCAAATAGGAATAATTTTCAAAAAGAAATATTTGACCCCTAGATGGGACCCTAACAAGGTACTACCACTCTGGATCAGAATGGACCTGAGAGTAAAGAATAGTTACTCCACACTTTCCAGAATTTGAAGCTGCACTTTTAAATGCTTTTTAGTGTTGTATCCAGGACACTTTTTTTTTGGAGGGGGCATACCCATCTGCATGAGATTCTTAGTCCCGATGAAAGGGCTTTAAGATACAAATAGAATGGCGCTTCCCGTTGAGCGACAAGAGGTAGTCTAATATTGTAAGTTTTTTTTTTTTAGTTCGATGATTGCTGGGTACCCAGTCAACGTGGTTCATCTCATTTATTTGTTGTAAGGCTTTAATTTTGCTTTTTAAATTTTTTTTTTTGTTTCGTTTTCAATACACCTGACATAGAAGACGTTTTTAATTAGGCTCATGACGCATGCCTACCAAGAAACTCAGAACCCTAATTACCTCCCGACTTAACAAGTGCTGGGGTATGCGCAGAGCCGACCAAAATAAAGCAACCAACGGTACGACACGTGACCAACATGGATAATGCTAAGGCGGTGTGTTCGTAACATTTTCTTCTTTTGTAAACCAAAATTCATTGTATTGTTCCATGTTTGGGACCCCTTTCTGCTGAGCAGTTGTTTCGGAAACAATGTTGTGAAGCCTCCCTTTATGCATCCCTGCTCTTTGACCTATACTAAATTTAATATCGTGATGAGCAAGAGAGAAAGATGGTTTGGCTAAACAAATAAATTTATTCAATTTTTAATATGAAGCTGTTAGTAACAACATACGCAAATTGTCGAAAGTCTGGCCAGTCTCCCTCCCCGCAATAGTTGAAAAATGCTTCCGAGTAATTTGAATAGAACACCTAGTTATTTGGAGGACTTCCTCGAAGGACACGTTTTTTGAAATATTTCGATGATTTTCATTCTCATCTGTAAACTTACTACTCTCAGTAACAAAATCAAATTAACTATACAAAATTGTTAAGTCTGTTGGGTTTAATACTAAACTGCATCTGGTGGTGAGGCTCCACTTCTGGAGCATACAGTCACCCCTTCATTGCTATTACTCACAGATCCAGATTATCTAAGGCTAAATAGATCTACTTTAGCTTTTTAAATGTTTGTGAACTACATTAATACATTAGAGTCATGGCTAATGTAACGGTTATCGTCGTAGGAATTGGACTTGGCAACCCGAGTTCGAGTCATGGACGAGGCTGTTTGCATTTCACTTTACGCTAATATCCCTGGAAAAAGTATGAATCCAATTATTCTCCTTCCAGCTATGGGTAAATTGACTCTTTAGCCTTGGTATGTCAACTGGTTCAGAAAACACTTAAGTCAAATCAGTTTTACCTCACTTAAAACTGGCCTTGTGTCGCACTCTGCTCGTTGGTTGGTGTCCTAGATATGACACTAAACAATCTGATGGTGAGGCTTCAGTAATGCTGGAGTTTGGGGGAATGCAGAGTATCTCTTTATTGCCGTTGCTCCCAGGTCCACTATGGCTAGGTGTGGTAGCACCTGATAAGGTCCTATGGTTTAAATTGAACTGAACAGTGTGCTTATGCTAATCGGAATTGCTTGAAATAGAAATGTTTTAATATTTAACTGTGTGCAAACAAAAAACTGGGAAATAATTTCAAACAATTCCTTTTAGCATTAAGTGAAACTATTTAATTGTGCACAAAAATAATTAAAATGAGCCCAGGCTTGTTTTAAAATGTTATCTATGAAATCTGTTTCGAAATCATCTTTAATTTATGTATAAAAAGGATTTGGCATTAAATGACCTAAAATGGTTGATATGCCATAAAACTCAACCAAACCAAAATATATAATTAATATGCATGTATAAAGAGAATTTGGCATTAAATAACCTACAATGGTTGATATGCCATAAAACCAAACCAAACCAAATCTTATATATTTAATATTTATGTATAAAGAGGATTTGGCATTAAATAACCTACAATGGTTGATATGCCATAAAACTCAACCAAACCAAAATATATAATTAATATGTATGTATAAAGAGAATTTGGCATTAAATAACCTACAATGGTTGATAGGCCATAAAATCAAAGCAAACCAATGAAACTGGTTTTTAGTAAGTTGGCTCATTGCTGACCACGGAAAATACACGAAACACCTTACCGTGAGACAATGGCTAGCAAACAAGCTTTTTTCGTAAACAATTCTTATTGTGACTTCTTAGTCATACACATTTTGCAAATGAATAAAGCTATTTTAGAGCCGCAAATAGGTAAGTGAATATAGTGATGGGCTGTGTGCGGATATGTTACAAAACGTAAATATTACGGTTTCGTCAAGACATTTTGGAACAATTTCTGGAAAAAAAATGTCAACATATTTCTACATGCAGGTGTTCCTTTTCCTTAATCATCGTTTTCATTATTATTTATTTTTCGTGTCATATTATTATGTCCTTATTTTATTTACCCTATTTTTAAAAATTCCATTCCTTATTTTTACATTTATATTTTTACATCGAATCTTTATATCATAATTACGAAACTTTAAATAATCCCATCAAATCTTTATATCGCAAATTTTAATTTTATTACATCAAATCGTTTATCATCATCTCATCATTTTCTCACTGAAGTTTGAGTAATTGTGTGTTTTCTCATGCTTCCAGGACTCTCCTCAGTATTCTGGCCGTTCTTAATGCTGTGGTCTGAAGGGTCTCAATTTGTATGATTTTCAAGTCTTCCAGTCCCTTTACAGTCCCCTTTGGGGATTGTTCAAAGTGCACCAATTACAACTGGGGTCACCACCACCTTCGTGATGCGTAGTTTTTTTTAGTTCTCTAGCAAGGTGCCGATATTTTTACTATTATCAAATTTTTACATATCTATCATATGGAATTTTATATTAAAATCTTATATTGCTTCAAATTTTCAGTAACAAATTTCTATAATATATCAAATTTTTATATTGTGTGTGTGTGTGTGCGTTATATTTCCCCCATCCCTTTTTAGTTTTAGCGACACAGTTTTACAACCACTTAATACTATTTTCTTATCATTAACACTGGTTTTTATTTTCATTTTCGCATTTTCTTAATCTTGAAACGGTACCGAAAAAACAAGATTATCTTCGCTTGTTTCAAGTCTCAGCAGCAGGCCGTACAATAGAAGATTTGTCATTAACCAGCCACACAACCACCACGGAAAACAGCAGGCGTGCCCTCCCCCTGCTCCAACCACTCCCCTTGCTGTCATCCTCCGACAGGGACAGAAGCAGGGGCAGTGGCATCGGGTCGGAGAAATACGTTTTTTTTTTACGTTTTCTTTGTGTTCAGTTTGAAAATTTCCGACCCCCGCGCACCTCCGACATAACCAACAACAACAATATAACCGTTTTTCCTTTACCTCTTCTCTATTCTCCTAGTCCCTTTTTTTTTTACCCCTTCAGAGCCCTTTCTTCACCCAGCTCCTTATACCACGCCTTTTTTTAAATAAACCAGTCATCATTCTACACGGCCACCTCCAACCTCTCCCAATCCGATTTTTTTTGGACACAAGAAGCGAAGAATAAGAGGTTCAACGGTCGACATTCCAACGGACCGAAAGTTAGCAAAGCAGACAGCCGAACCAAAAGCGAGCCACCGGGCCTCGGTCACGTGACAAATACCGTTTGTTGGTGGGGTGGGATAGGATAGGATAGAGCTTGGGTGAGGTGACTTATAAAAACAGAAAATCACGATGGTGTATATATATATATATATATATATATATATATATAAAAATGACAATAAAAGAGACAATTGCAGGAAGTAGCAGAAATTGTTTTCTAAGATAAAAAAAAACTAAACAACATCTTTGTAGAAGGTTGTGAGGAAGAAAAAAAAATTCCTGACTCGCGACTGAACTGCCTTCTAAACTTGTGTATCAGTCGAATTTTTTAAAGACCTAATTTTGGGGCAAAATATCGAGCGGAATGAGTCGACCAATCCATGTGTAATAAAATTTTGTAGGATTGAAAATTGAAAGTTATTTTTCTTTTTTTAAATAAGGACTTAAAAAATTAACCACCCTCTCGCCGTTGTGGTGGGCGCTCAGAATATACTGACTTTCCTCTGCAGATGAGTAAGACGTTCACCCCCATCAAAAGGGGTGTCTTGTGTATAACATTAAACAACATCTGATGGCGAGGCTCAAGTCCTCGAGAGTGTGACGTACCCCTTCATTGCCATTACTCAGGTCTCAGATCCAATGTGGTTGTACTTCTTAGGGTCCCATCAATGGATCTAACCTTTTACCTACTCTATAGGCCTGTACACCCACCCACAAAAAATCTGAAACAACTACACAATAAATGCAATTACAAACGTACAATGAAAGCGATCCCCTAACCTCTAGAAATAAAATATACCAGCATGGGTTGACATGCCGTTAAAAACAATCGCTCAATCAATATTTAGATTAATTGATATCGCTATGTCGACTTATACATGAGTGTACACAGCAGTTGTGTGTACTCAATCCAGGTCAGCCCAGTCGACTGGAGCTGTAGGAAACACCGACTGCATCTTTGCAGGGGTTAGGACACACTCTTCCAACGAGTGTTCTGCATATGACGCTAAACAATCTGGTGAGGCTACAGTCATTGAGCTTTGGGTAAAGCGGACTACTCTTTATTGCCATGTCTCCCAGGTCCACTCAGGCTCGGAGTGGTACCATTGGTATCGTCCTATGTATGGGTCAAGTAGAACTGTTTGCATTTAAACTGAGGGCAAACAAATGAATTTTGCTAAATAGAACTTTTGATCATTTAACGTTGTGTAAATAAATGACTGATGTTTAAATGCACTAAATCACTGCATCTGCTGGTGAGGCTCCAGTCCTGGAGCTTTGGGTAAGTTGGAGTACACATTTATTGTCATTACTCCCAGTTCCACTGACCTGAGTGGTAGTATATGTTAGGGTCACATCTATAGGTCCAATAGACATGTTTATTCACTAACTACGATTGAAACTATTTAACAGTGCGTAAAAAATGACTTAAAATGAATTATTATTATCATTACATAGTAGTACTTGAAATTCTTTAACGGTGTACAAACAAAGAAGCTGTTACCGACTTGAAATTCGTTTACAAATCCTATATATTCAATGTAAATGTACAAACAGGATTTGGCATTAAATAATCCACAAGGTTTGGATATGACACAAAACCGAACTATAAAAGTGTAAATATTGACGTACAACGAACAATATTGCCTAACCTCTAAGCAGACGGGTTGACAAACCGTTAAAATCCATCAACTAGCCAACGAACCTATCTAGTTATGAAAAAAATGGAATGCCGATTTTCAAGGCATACTGTTGGTACTTCAAAATCCTAATTATCTTATTTGTTGGCAGGGTTTAATATTATAGGGTTGCTTAAGTTAGCATGTTACTTGTTAAAACATGTTTAGTATATTAGTACCAGTGTTGAAGGCTATTTTATTTATGATTGGGTGTTTATTTTTAATATTGATCGGTTCCAACAAAATATATATTGCACCCAAACTATAAAAAAAATAAATAGTAGTAGTAGTAATTCCTTTGGAGATGATCAATCTATATGATCGAAAGCCCCAGGGAGCAAAACTTTGGGCAACTTCTTTCAATTAGACCCTGATAAAATGAAACAAGTAAGAGAGCTAAAGAAAAAAAAAACCAAGGCCATAAAAAAGGGCAAGTTCCGTGGTCTTTAAACAAACTTGTATAAAGGCTTGGTTTATTTCTTAATGGCATATCAACCTTCATAGGTCATTCAATGCCAAAGCCATCCTTATAGAAGAACTGTAGTGGAACTATTTAACTATTAGCCGGAATGATAAGGGGGTTCATACCTTTCCTAATTCTGAAAGTGAACAACACAGTGGCGTGACTAGTTCAAACCCGCTTACCATGTCTCGGGAACTTTCCTCAAACCTTTTATATATCATCATCATGCCACGCGGCTAGCACGGATTTCCCTGACTCTCTGTCTCTCTCCATTCATCCATCATCCACCGTTTCCGGCATGGCTTCTACATTACATCCTGTGTTCTTACAAAGCTGTTGTAGATAAATTCTTGTTTGGCAACTACACTTGCACGTCCGTGGGAACGGGTCCATCGGAGAACGTCGCTTATATATGTGCACTTGAGAGAGTGAAAATACTATTCGAATAACGAGGTCGAGACTGAAATTTAATTTCACCACTTTAATCGCTACCATTGTAACCTCCGCCTCGAATTCTACAAGAAACGACTATAATCTCTACCTGGAAAATTGACACCAAATTTACCATGAATAATACCAAGTCACAACTACTTTAAAGCTTCATTGTTCGCACCTGTGGAATTTATGTCGACATTTGTGATTTGAGAAGTTTAATTTATCAGTGGTGAATATGTGTGGTCGATGAAAAAGAAATAATTGTTCTTTTTGCTTAACGTATTCGGGAGGAGGTGGGACATACATTGCCGATTCACGTTGAGGAACAGATGGCTGGCACACGCACAAAGTTAAAATTATCATACAGGTTTCTAAAATATTGCAAACACCCGCTATTTGCACAGCAGTTCCAATATAATGAACAATACACAAAGTAAGATAGCAATCAATGGAAATTTACTAAGCTTTTTGCTTAGATGTGGCACAAGGCCATATGAAAGGGGCACCCAATGAGACTCGAACTCACTCGTGTAGGTTTGCTAGTCGAGCTTGCTAACCATTACACCACCAGAGGCGCCTTAAGATAGCTATCAATGGCCACTTTGGGATTTCATGTTAGGATATATCTCCAGGTTAAAAAAAAAAATTTGTTTAAGGTGATATTTAGAATGATTTTAAATTACTGTGTTTGACGATGTATAAGACGCACTCCTATTTCAGCCAAGCAAATCAAGAAAAAAAACAAAAAACAAAAACAACCCCCCCCCAAAGAACTAATAATAAACGCGATGAAGTTAATATAATGAATATTATCAATGATAACCCATTTAATCTGGAATATAGCCTTTTAAATTATGAAACTAGGTATATAAAAGTTACTCTAAAATCTAAGCTAATAGGAGTTGCCAGGTAGCTAATTTCAGCAGACAATCGCGAATTTTAAACCTACATATGGCATATAAGACGTATGGATATTTTAAGAGATTTTTAGTTTTAAAAAAAAAAAAAAAAAAAAAAACTGAGAATTAACCAAGAAAAACCTTCGATGAACCTATCACGAAAATTATTAGTAATCACTAGACATCAAACTACGACAGTTTACGCAAAAAGAATTCAACTTAGTACTAAGAAATATTAACAGTACGAAAGCTGCAACGCTGTATATAACCAGAACATAATAGACAGATGGACAAAGGGCTGAATCCTCCCTTTCCCACAAGAAGAGGGACCTCGGAATAGCTAAGAACTACTGAGCTATAACCCTTACATCCTTCGCGGCCACGATCTACAATGCTCAGCTACTCAACCGCATAGAACGTAAAATTGAGAAAGTACTTCGGAAGAATCCAAATGGCTTTCGGAGAAAACGATCCAACACATCACAAATTTTGACTATCCGGTGTTCGTGGAAAATTTCGAAGCAACATTAGTTTGTAGACTTCTCCAAGGCATTTGACTCCATACACAGATAGAAGATGGAGCAAATACTTCTCGTCTACTATCTCCCCACCCAAATCGTAACAGCCATAATGATGCTATATAAAAAACAGTTAGATCACCGGATGGAGACACACAACACAAACATTGCAGCACACCTGCCACAAAGAGATACATTCGCCACATACCTGTTTATTATCTGCCTAGACTACGTGCTTCTAACGTCTATAGACTTAAAGAAAACGGCTTTACGCTGGCAAAGGAAAGAAGCAGACGATACCCCGCACAAACTATAACGGACGCAGACTATGCTGATGACATAGCGCTTCTGGCAAATACACCCAACCCAGTCCGAATCCCAGCTACATAACCTGGAACGAGCAGCAGGTGGCATAGGCCTCCATGTCAAAGCAGACAAAACAGAATTCATGAGCATTAATCAAAGATGCGACATCTCCACACAAAATAGAGGTTCTCTGAAACACGGGAACAAGTTCACATACCTCGGAAGCACCGTCTCTTCTACCAAAAATGACATCAACACGCGACGAGCAAAGGCATGGACAGCTATCGATAGGCTATCGGTCATATGGAAGTCAGACCTGTCCGATAAATTGAAACGCAGCATTTTCAAAGCAGTGGTCGTGTCGATACTGCTATATGGATGCACTATATGGACGCTAACTAAACGTAAGGAGAAAAAGCTTGACAGCAATTACACAAAAATGATACGAGTTGTATTGAACAGGTCTTGGAGGCAACACGCCACAAAACAGCAGCTGTACGGCCACCTACCACCCATCACGAAAACTATCCAAATTAGACGAACCCAACATGCGGGATACTTCTGGAGAAGTAAGGACGAACTCATAATCGATGTACTCCAGTGGACCCCTTCACATGGACGAGTAAAGGTTGGACGAGCAGCTAGAACCTATCTACAGCAGCTCTGTGGCGATACGGGATGTAGACTGGAAGACCTGCCGAGATCGATGAACGATAGGGGCAAGTAGCAAGAGAGGATCAGGGAGATCTGTGCTAGCATCATGACATTATTAGATGCTATCAAATACAGTACATTTATACATTGGCTCTTAAAACATTGTTACTCTTACTAAGTGTTTACGAGTTTAAAGTGATCATGAACTTCGTTTAAGTTCTTGCAAATTATTAATATTTGATAGTCATATGTTTCAAGTATTCCTGTCTATAGTTTGGTTTGGTCGGGTTTTATGGTATATCAACCATTGTAGGTTATTTAATTCCAAATCCTGTTTATACCTATATGAAATATATATATGATTTGGTTTGGTCGGGTTTTATGGCATATCAACCATTGAAGGTTATTTAATGCCAAATCCTGTTTATACATATATGAAATATATATATACGATTTGGTTTGGTCGGGTTTTATGGCATATCAACCATTGTAGGTTATCTAATGCCAAATCCTCTTTATACATATGTGTAAGCGCATAATTTGTGCATAATATTTTTAGACAAGCCACTTCTCATTTGTTTTCGGACAGTTAAATAGTTATAGACATGATTTCTAACTCAATAGTTTCTAGGAAGTCTTATTTTTAAACGAGTCAGAGTTAATTGGTCGACACATTAGTATTGCAATCATTTACACACAGTTAAATGGTTTCAAGTATTGCTATGTAACACTAACAATTCAATATCAGTCATTTGTTTACACAATAAAATGGTCGAACAGTTCTATTTCTAACAATTTAATTTAACGAGCTATTTGCTTGCTCTCAGTGTAAATGTCAAAGTTATATTTGAGCCATTGATCGAGCCCTACCAGATGCTACCACTCCGGGCTACGGTGAACCTGGGAACAACGGCTATGAAGGGGTTCTCCTCATTCCCCAAGCCTCACCATCAGATTGTTTAGTGTCACATCCAGGACACTCATTGGGGGAGTTTTACCCCTCTGCAGAAACGCAGTGGGTGTATTCTACAGCTTCAGTCGACTGGGCTGACCTGTGGAATCGATTTTTTCTATTAGAGGAATTACTAAAGCCATATCTAAGATAGTTGTTTGCTAATCATTTTACTATTTGCTAGTTTTTCCCGCAGGTTCTGATTGATGATTTGTTTAATGAAAGATGAGTTGCAGCAAGTCTGCTTATTTCTTCATCACTTAAGTATCCTACTCGATTTTAGTAGTTCTATGATTTGGGTGATTTTCATTTTCGTCAAGTCTCCAGTTCATCCGGTCTCTTTCTCAGGCTCTTGTTGATAACTCCAACGGCTACAACTACAATTGGTATCACCGTTACTTTATCCTATTTACCAAGCCCTCCGCTCGGGCAGGATATGACACAAGGTCAATTTTTAAGCGGAGTTTAACAGGTTTGAATTCAGAGTTTTCCTTCTCCTAGACTAGTTGCCTCACCAAGGCTGAAGAACCTAGTCTGTCCTACTATTTACCCATAGCTGGAGGGAGAATAATTGGATTTATACCTTTCCCAAGGGTATTAGTGCTATGTGAAATGCAATCAGTCTCGTCCAGGATTTGAACTCGTGTCGCCGTGTTCATTTCCTACGACGATAAACATTACACCACGGGCATCTCCAAATCACCGTTACTTTATTAAATAGGATGTTGCTTGAAATCATAACAATGTAAAAATTTATTCGTTCTATGAATAATTACTTGAAACTATAATTCTTTGACCCCGACGACAACACCCCACGAGACACCAACTATACGGACACTCGCCCCCCCGCCCATCACGAAAACTATACAAGTTAGACGAACCAGACACGCAGGACACTGCTGGAGAAGCAAGGACGAGCTCATAAGTGATGTACTCCTATGGACCCCCACATATGGCCGTGCAAAAGCAGGACGACCAGCTCGAACTTACATACAGCAACTATGTGAGGACACAGGATGTAACCCTGAAGACTTGCCGGAGGCGATGAATGATAGGGAGAAGTGGCGAGAGAGGGTCTGGGATATCCATGCTGGCGGCACGACATGATGATGATGATGATAATTCTTTACAGACGATTAATAAAACGAGCTTAAGTAAAAAAGAAAAAAAAAAACGAACCTGATTTCGGCATTAAATAACCCAGCAAGTATTAGCATACCGTAAAATCAAGTGTGCTGTCTGTATCTGCTGCAGTTTCTTTTCTAATACATATACATCACTATTGAAAAGTTTCATCTTTATTTTCTCATACGTTTTGAATGATTTTTGTCAAGGTTGACAATCGGGATAACAGCTTTCTATAGTTACTATTAAACAGAAAATGATATCAGGGTCAGTGCCTGAAACAGTAAACTTTTTATATACAAACCAGATGTTTCGATCAAGGCGTTTTCTGTAAATCTTAATATGGATAGAATTCTTTTTTTTTTTTTTTTTTTTTTTTAAATGGTCACCAAAAATTATACGAGATAAAAGATATTTTGTCCTCACCCCCACAAAAAAAGCAAAAAACAAAAACAAGTGATTATATTGCGTCGAAAGATTATTCAAAGATAATGACAACCGATCTGGGGTTCGAGTCTTGTCCCCAGCAGAGCAGACTAAATAAACACTTTTTGTGTCGATAAAATACGATTCTTGTCCCTCGAGACACCACAATAGCAACAAATATCCAGAATTGTTTGCTTCACAAGTCGACCATTGTTCAACCTTTTTTTTCCTTTCTCATTTATTTATGTATTTTCAACTGTTCTCGTGTTTTCTCGGTATGACGTGATTTGCTGAATCGGAATTATAGTATTTTAGACAACGAGCAAGTAAACATGTTACACGAGATTTGAAAAATTTACGTCTGGGACGAAGTCGACCAAGCAAAATAAATAAATAAAGCAAGAAGCATTGGAGTTAACCAACGTCAAGTCAGGTTATTTTGATTGGTTATACTTAAAAAGGTATTTATTTCCCGATCTGCGATGACAAAAGGAGAGACACAATCAATGTTTTAGTTTCAGATAGAGGTATCAGTTGTATACCACCCGAGACAGTATACGGTGTCACATTTGTCTATCAGTGTATCCATGGTACTTTTAACAATGGGAAGGTGCTATTCATGAGATGGAGCCCCAGTCACCAGACTTTAATCAGTTATTTTGGTTTCGAATCTGCCCTGATTTATAAATTAGGCGGGTGACCTCTTAATGCCAGATGATGTAACTTAACCTTTAAGAACTGATTAACTAGCCTCTCTGTTGTCACAAAGTAAATTTGACATTCAGAAAGTACCATCACACTCATAGCCATGTGCCACACTAAAATTTCACGCGAAGTAATAGCATTAGAAGCATACAAAGAGAATAAAAACATAACCTCGTTTTAGTGTGAGGTTTTAAAATAAGTCTAACAATCCCATTACCACGAAGAAATGGGGCTGATATTCATTTGATGTCTCATGACAGGTTTGTGCCAGCCCTAAATCAGGCTGAGCTTGATTTTAATTTAGCGAGATACTTTTTGGTTTGTTTGGGTTTTATGGCATATCATCCATTGTAGGTTATTTCATGCCAAATCCTGTTTATACATATATATCATATATACATGACTTGGTTGGGTTTTATGGCATATCAACTATTGTAGGTTATTTAATGCCAAATCCTGTTTATACATATATATCAAATATACATGACTTGGTTGGGTTTTATGGCATATCATCCATTGTAGGTTATTTCATGCCAAATCTATTTATACAAATATTAAATAGATAATTTGTAAACACATTTTATTAAGAAGTTTTCTACGTGCCTGAACTTATTTTTGGCACACAGTTAAATGGTTTCAAGTGTAACTAACAATTCAACATCAATTTACAATATTAATTCCTCTACTTAAAAAATAAAAATATGTACATCTATCCCTTTACCCTTGAGGTCATAATAATTACGCCGATGCGTATTTCTAAGCTTCTTGGGAAGACGTGGCCCGTGGTGGGGTGACCGTGTCCTCTGGAAAGAGTACGGATGTAACTTGCAAGACACATTTAGGTTATTTGGCCGTGCAATTACCATGACAAGTTGATTTGACGTTACTTGTGTGCGGTATGAACTGGTGGCTCAGTTGTAGAGTTTCGGCACTGCAATCTGTGGTCGTTGGTTCGATCTCCAGTGGTAGAGATTACGGCATACACTGCTGATTCGACCTAATGAGGTCGAAACAGCTGTCCAGAGTTCCTGTATGTCGTGCGTAGGTGTTTGGCGGATTTTCTGGTCAAGGTAATTCAATTTACAATATTAATTCCTGTACTTAAAAAATAATATGTACAATTCAACATCAGTCATTCCTTTGGGGTTTGGGTGGGTTTTACAGCATATCAACCATTGTAGGTTATTTAATTCCAAATCTTTTTTACATGTATATTAAATATATATGATTTGTAAACTCATTTTGTTGATAACATTTTTAAATGAACTTTAACTCATTTTTTTTTTTTTGCACACAGTTAAGAGGTTTCAACTCTTGCTATAAGTTACGATTTAATATCAGTCATTTATTTGAACACATTGTAGGTAATTTCATTTTCAAATGAGTTAAAACTAATTTGTTTGAACATAAGTATAGCAACTGTTTCTACACAGCTAAATGGTTTCAATTAGAGCTATCTAAAACTTATAATTCTATTCAATATTAATCATTTGTCTGTACATAGTGAAGTGGTTACAAGTCTTGCTATTTAACACTAATGATTCTATTCAACATTATTCATTTGTTTGCACGGCGTTAAATTGTTCCAAGTAATGCTATTTTTCACTAACAATTCAATTAGACATCAGTCATCGTAAACTGGACAAACAGTTCTATTTCTAACAATTCAATTTAGCGTAAGTCATTTGTTTGCACACAGTTAAAATGTCAAACACTTCTATTTGAGCCATAGATTGGAGCCTATCAAGTGCTTCTATTCCGAGCCAGAAAGGATCTGGGAGCGATTGCAATGAAGGAGTACTCCGCATTCCCCAAAGTTCCAGCATTACTAGATCCTCACCATCAGATTGTTTAGCATCATATAGAAGACACTCGTTAGTAGGGGGGATTATCCCCTCAGCAGAGATGCCGTCAGTGTAGTCCACAGGGCAAGCCGACTGTTTAGTGAGATAAGATAGTAGCCCACTATCAGCGAATTCGATTCTCACCGAAGGCTTCCTATTTCTGACGTTGTTAAGTTATTTAGCTTAATGGCATATCAACTCTTAATGGTTATTGAATGTCAAATCCTGTTTATGCAAATGATATTTTAGTGAATAGATTATCGATATCATTTTTAAACGAGCCCAAGCACGCAAATGGTTTCAAGTCTTGCAATATTACACAAATCGTTTAGTTAAACACTCATTTGTTTGCACATATTTGAATGTTTTCAAATAAACTAAATTATTAAACAGTTCAGTTTTACACATAGATGGCATCCTAACAGGTACAACCATTTTGGGTCAGAGTGGACCTGAGAGTAATGGCAGTGAAAGTGTACTCCATATTCCCCAACGCTTCATGGTTGGAGCCTCGCCATCAAAAGTAGTTTGTCATGTCCAAGGTGCTCGTTTTTTTTCCAGTAGAGATGCAGTCTGCCGATTCCGACTAGGGTTTCTGACATTGGATCAAATTGAGCTAAAAGTAAGCTTATTATATGACAAGCAAACAAAAAGAATTGCCTTTTTACACACCGAACCCCACCCCCTGAAAAATCTGTAATGGCTCACATTTGGTTGGTAGTATTTACCAAGCCCTCCGCTCGGGCAGGATATGACACAAGGTCAATTTTTAAGCGGAGTTTAACAGGTTTGAATTCAGAGTTTTCCTTCTCCTAGACTAGTTGCCTAACCAAGGCTGAAGAACCTAGTCTGCCCTACTATTTACCCATAGCTGGAGGGAGAATAATTGGATTCATACCTTCCCCAAGGGTATTAGTGCTATGTAAAATGCAATCAGTCTCGTCCAGGATTTGAACTCGTGTCGCCGTGTCCATTTCCTAGAGCGATAACGACTACACTACGGGCACTTCCATATCTCACATTTGGTTGGTATTGGTAGAAATTTCCAAGAATCAATGAAAAATTAAAAAAAAAAATCAAAACGAGTGCTGAAAAGTTGGCTTAATTGTTGTTGTTTTTTAAACTTTGGGTTGATTTTAGAAAGTTTCACCTCTCCATTTAAACGTTATACATTGAAACATTTAAGAATAATAAGGTATTGTCTGTAGGCAGGAATGGACACAAGCATTACAGACATGATTGGAACAATATAAAAGCCCTGAAAACTTTATATAGAAATATTAATTGAAACTAAAAAGATACGCATTAAACCAACTCTTCTGCTATCGGAAGAAGATGACAGAAGGTCAATTTTAAAGAGGATTTAAGCTGGTTTGAATTCAGAGTTTTCCTCCTCCTCCTAAACTGGTTGCCGAACCAAGGTTAAAAGAACCCAGTCTGATTTACTACTTACCCATAGCTAGGTAAAGAACAGATAAATTCATGCCGTAGCACCAGATGAAACACCAACAGCCTCATCCAGGATTCGAACTCGGTTTGAAAATTTCATTACCCTCAACAATAGCCGTTTCGCTGAGCAGTATTGCCATTGGTTAGTATTGATTCATGTAAGTATTATTGATAGAATAGGTCAGTTAATTATTCCGTAGATTCAAATTAAGTTCTAAATACTGCTACTATATTACCCATTAATAAGCTACAAGTATGTTATAAGGAAGCGGGAAAGAAGAAAAAAAAATGATTATTATGTTTGTGGGAATCAAAGCCAAAGTTTTTGCCCATAAAAAGTTTTTGAAAGAAGTCCCTGAAAATAAGGTTCTCCTGATGAGAATATTTTAAATTAGGCGTGGCTGATTAGACGAAATAAGTGTGTGTATATATATATATATATATATATATATATATATACACAGAATTTGGGGTGAAAGTTCTATTGTACCTTGGGTCTCCTAAGTAACAAGTGACCAGACACACCCTCATTTTTCCTTCTTTTATTGTAGCCCTAAATTGTGTCGGGCATTTTCTTCCCACGTTATTTTGCCAGTCGTCGAACCACAATTTTAGGAGCAAACAAACTCCCAGAAATTTAGCAAAAATTCTAGGGAACCTTTAACTTCAACAAATTCCAAAGAGACTATATATATATAACTTAACCAAATTTTATTAGGCATTCAATATCGTTCATTTATTAATAGACCCTAACAATTTTTTTAAAAGTTAAATTTCTCTCGTTCAAAGAATCTAGGATTTTATTTCCTGTGGAAAACAAAGCATATATTACTAGGCGTTATATTTGACCAAACTCTGCACCAATGAAACAGCGACCGCAATGGTCGCAACACCAAACTAAAAATTATATCATTTAAGGGTTTTCTTCTTTTTTGACCGTTACATACATTTTAATGTTGGAGAACTTATTAATAAATTATACTTTGAAATATCCGTTTAGATTGTATAACGTCCAACTAGAAATAATAAAATCCGGATATTTTTGGTTGAGAAGAAAATTAATACTTAAAAATTGTTAGGTGTGCCCTTATTTATTGGTAATACGATACGTGATCTAGTAAAAAATTTTACCGAGTATTCATTTATCCAATTCTTCGACCCAAGCAAAGCAAACCTAGCTCGAATTCAAAGTTCACATTCCCCTAGACTGGTCGCCTACCCAATCTACACAGTCATTTGTCCATAGCTAGAGAGAAAAAGATCTATTCATGCCTTTCTTGACCACAAAGCTCGAAGTGAAATGCTGATAGCTTCGTCCAAGATTGGAACACGTATTGTCGATTCCATTTACACCGTTGAAAACTGACCTTGTGTCACTTCCTGCACGAAGTGGATTCGTTTGGTCGATACATGAATTTAAAAGTCAAAGTTCTGATAGATGGTATATATGGTTTGCATTCAACTCTCTTTTGTATGTCACGCATCAATAAAATGTATTCGAGTGGAGGTGCCCGTGGTGTAATGGTTATCGTCGTAGGAAATGGACACGGCGATACGAGTTCAAATCCCAGACGAGACTGATTGCATTTCACATAGCACTAATATCCTTGGGAAAGGTATGAATCCAATTATTCTTCCTCCAGCAATAGGTAAATAGTAGGACAGACTGGGTTCTTCAGTCTTCGTGAGGCAACTAGTTTAGGAGAAGGAAAACTCTGAATTCAAACCTGTTAAACTCCGCTTAAAAATTGACCTTGTGTCATATCCTGCCTGAGCGGAGGGTTGGTAAATAGGATAAAATGTATTAGAGTTGATTGATAACTATGGGGACAGAAATAGCGTTCGTTTGTCACGAGTACGACGTCCAACTTATGTATAAGTAAAGTTGGCGACTGTAGTTGAGGGTGACCCGAAGGCTTCCCTTTCAATAGCTACTATACCGAAGGCTCCCTTTTCAATAGCTACTACATCAAGGTGTATTCCCTGGATGGCTCCAATTTACCCTTGATACATACCTTATAATACTGACAGAAAGCCAGGAGGTATCAAGTACCATTTTTGAAATCTTTGATATGACTCAACCTGGGATTGAACTCCAGTCTCCCGGGCCATTAGCGAACACTCTACCCATTAGGCCAATAAGCCGGTATCAAGTAAAGTTGGCGACCATAGTTGAGGGTGACTTGAAGGCTTCCCTTTCAATAGCTACTATACCGAGGTGTTGGGTAGGGCGCTACTCCATTCCCTGGATTGCTCCACTTTACCCTTGATCCTTACCTTATTGTACTGATTGCTAAGCAAGGCGGCATCAAGCAACATTTTTGAGTCTTTGGTATGACTCGACCTGGGATTGAACCCCAGTTTCCAGGACCATTGGCGAACACTAACCAAAATACCAATGGCCCGGTTACAACTTATGTATAGAGAGGCGATAAAAATAATATTTTATTGCTATAAGTTCGAGCACCTGTCTAAATTTGTAGACCAAAGAAAGGAATATATACAAGATATCCGTAGATATATTCACATGGCTCATTTTTCAGCCAGATTCTGAGTATGACACTAAACTACGTGATGGAGAGCATGGAGTATCTAGTCACTGCCATTACTCCCAGATCCACTCTGGCCCTGAGTGATAGCACCTGATAGGGGCCTATCTATGGGTCAAATACAACTGTTTAACATTTAAACAGTGTGCAAACAAATGACATGCTAAATTGAATTATTTGAAATAGAGCTGCTTCATCATTTAACTGTGTGTAAACAAATGAATGTTTTATTGAATTGATAGTGATGCAGAGTAATACTTGGAACTATTTAATTGTCAAACAGTTCTATTTGATCCATAGATATGACCCTATCAGGTGCTACCATTTCGGGCCTGAATTGACGTGGGAGCAATGGTAATGAAGGGGTAATCCATATTCCCCAGAGCTCCTGCATCATTAGAGCCCCACTATCAGATTGTTTAGTGTTATATCAAGGACACTCTTTGCTGGGGCGTCTTACCCCTCTGCAGAGGTGCAGTCAGTGTATTATTCTATTGTCCCAGTCGACTGGACCGACACTTCTGTGTGGAGGTCTTACCCCTCCGCGAGGGGTACAGTCAACATATTCTTAGCTTTGCCAAAAGGGCAAAAGTATTAAATAGCGACTATGTTGAAAAATAAACTTGTCATTTTGTAGAGACGGAATGATGATTTATTTTGATACCAGTTTTACTTATTCCATAAATTGTAAGCCCTCATTCGTCACGCAGGCCTCGTCTCATTGGCAATTTTTAAAACTTTTAACCCTCTTAAAACTAAATTACCCAGACTAACGGCGCGCGGGCTCACACTAATATATATATATATATATATATATCTCCACGCGTGCGTTTTTTGAATTCTTTTAACTGTTTAATGTTCAATTAGGCGTTTCCTTTGAAGACCATAAAAACAATTGTTACTAATGAAATGTATGTAAACTAATGTTAGTATCTGACTTTTGAAATCTAAATTACAAAAAGTAGTAAGCTGGAGGACTAAAAGTTACGAACTGGTTAGTTAGTGTGTACACACACACATGGTAATTTTAGAGTAATTCATGTGCCAACGTCCATTCCCATAAAAATGACTTCTCTTCCAATTCTTCAAATAAGTCAATATTGGAATTTAACGAAACGCTTGGAGAAAAAAAAATACAAATGGAAACTGCACAGGGATGCTGCGTAGTATTTTGAACAAATCCTGGAAGCAGAACCTAACTAAACAGCAGCTGTACGGCCACTTACCTCCTATCTTGCATACCATCCAACTTGGAAGAGTTAGAACTGATGGGCACTGCTGCAGAAATAGAACGTCACTTATTAGTTCGTCCCTATCATGAACTCCTACAGGTGAACACACCAGTGTTAGCCGATCAGCGAAAACTTAGATTCACCTGTTCTCTGCTGATGCTGGGTGCCGTCAAGAGGGTATGCCTATAATGATGACCGATTGGATGGATAGAGAAAAGGAATCCGTGCAGACATGCCTTGAAATACACACACTTCAAGATCATGAATAGTATTTACCAATGAATAAGCAACCACTGATTTTTTTAAAGATAAATTGCTTTTTAAAGCCAAGATAGCACACTTTATTATTTCAAGTGGAATATTATTGAAAACGGATATTATTAGATATTATTCATTGGTAGAGTGTTTGCCAATGGTCTGGAAGACCTGGGTTCAATCCCAGGTCACGTCATACTGAAGACTTTAAAAATGGTACTTGATATCTCCTTGCTTCACACTCAGCAATATCAAGGGTAAAGTGGGTCAATCCAGGCAAAGGAGTAGCACCCTCCCCTACATCCCGATTGTAGTAGCTATCGAAAAGGAAGCCTTCTAGTCACCAACTTCTATTTATTACCAAATTCTTCAGCGCAGAAACAGATAAAAAAAAAACAGAATATGTTGCAGAGTGAAAATAAGTACACTTAGGTACTTAGGCAATTTTGTTAGCTCATAGAGTTTCAGTGTTGTAGTGTATGGTAATAAATAATATCCTATAATATTCGTTTTGACTATTTTAGCGGTATATCAACTCGCCAAAAGTTATTTTATGCTTAGAGGTTAGGAAATTGCGTTCATTGTCCAATTATATTTGAATTTTTTGCGTAATTTTTTTGCAGAAGTTTTTGTGCACATTGTTATGTAGTATTAATTTACTCAGCTTTTTGCTTAGATGGGACACAAGGCCGTATAAATTGAGCACCCAATGAGACAATATTAATTTTTAGATACGCAGCATCCTTGCATTGTTCTTCCTTAAGCTTTTTCTCCAAACGTTTCGTTAAATCCATGTGGTGCAACCATACAACAATACTGATACCATATTTACCAGCCCCTTCGCTCGGGCAGAATATGACACAAGGTCAATTTTTAAGCAGAGTTTAACAGGTTTGAATTCAGAGTCTTTCTTCTAGACTAGTTGCCTCACCAAGGCTGAAGAACCTAGTCAGCCCTACTATTTACCCATACCTGGAGGGAGAATAATTGCTATGTGAAATGCAATCAGTCTCGTCCAGGATTTGAACTCGTGTCGCCGTGTCCATTTCCTACGACAATAACCATTACACCACGGTCACCTCCAAATAATACCGATACAGCTTAGAAGAGTATCAGTTTTATTTTATGGGAATGATCAGATTCCAGAATGATCGCTAACGTGTTAATAACAGTCCATACCTTTCCTAAGCGTATGTCGACATCGCTTTCAGTTGATGAGATATTGCTACAGATGTATGTGAACTGTCTTCTAATTTTAGAGGCTTGTTGTGTGTATTACTAATCGTCATGGCAAGTGAAAAAAATAGGACAAGTAACTTTGATTGCTGTTGTGACAGATGCATGTGATTTCAATATGCTTATTACATTCAGTAACGATCAGGGGAAAATTTATGTTTGCCCAATTTTCACTTATTTATCTTAACGCACATGATGTATTTGATTTAAGATATTTTTAACTGTTTCTTTAACTACTACAGAAGAAATAACCACTAACTTCCGAATTAGTAGCACAATTGTTCAGTTTAAGAATATGCGTCATGATTCGAGCCATGTGACCTAGTTATTAATCACATGACCGATAGCTTTAATCACTTCTTAAGTGGCTATTGGCTGTAATTAGTGAGTCTTGCTTATTCGAATTTTCCCCCAGAAATAGGCAATTAAAACATTGATTGCGAACAGAAATAATTACCACGATTACGACGGCTATGAAAGAAGATGTTAATAACGCTCTGATATAAAAATGACATTTTCGAACTGTATACGCAGCAGGAAATGCTCGTGTGTGTGTGTGTGTAAGCATTATTAAACATGCAAAAACTTTGAAAATTGTTTTGAAATAGCACTTTTTTAAATCTATTATTCTGATTGGGTGCTTTTTCTCTGTAACTTGTCTAGTAGCGAACTGCAACATTATATATATATATATATATTAGACATGCTGTTCTGTAACTTCGAGAAAAGCATGTAAAAAGTCATCTGATGAGACGGAGAGTATAGTAATATTATAGTAATATTCTCCGCCGAAATAAATTTATAATGACAACTTAACCAGGTTTGAGTTTCCATCCGATTACTATATATATATATATATATAGGCAGCATTTCTTCATTGATACATATTTGATTGAACATAATAGACATTTTTTTGTCAACATTTTTTTGTTAATCCTTTCGAATTGCCGTATCGATCTTATGGTATTCGGCAGGAATTGGTTAATAAACGTTCCATAATTAGTTACTTCCCAAGTACTTTCTGCCCAATCGTCAGGGGAGGATGTATTACAAAAGTGTTGTAACTTTTGTATGTTCATTATTACTTTGTAAGAATGAGCGTTTGTACTGTTGTATTGTGAAGCGTTTACTTTTTCAATTTGCTTCTAAAAATAGAGTCAGTTGTAATGTGCATACAAAAGTTGGGGAAATAATTAATTATGGAAGGTTTATCAACCAATTACCGCCAATTCTGGCCAGTGCAATCCTAAAGAGCCGTTTGGTGAAACCTAAGTAGACTCGCTTCTGGCCATGTAGGAATTATTTTCATAATATATATATATATATATATATATATATATATATATATATATATATATATATATATATATATATATTACATAAACACACATACATATTAGAAGGTGGTAAACTTATTTTTGGTCTGCCAGAGTTGGCGACTGTAGTCGAGGGCGACCAGAAGGCTCCCTTTTCAGTAGCTACAACACAGAGGTGTAGGGGAGGGCGCTACTCCTTTCCCTGCATTGGTCCACTTTACCCTTACCTTATAATGCTGAGTGTTAAGCGAGGCAACATCAGGTACCATTTTTTGAGTCTTTGGTATGACTCGACCTTGGATGGAACCGCGCTCTCCCGGGCCAAGTCTAGGATGATTTGTTTTAATTTTGGAAAGAGCAAATTATAATTAGCACTTCAAATTGAAAGAAAATTGTAGGATCTAGATCCTCGCTAAACGTCATTCTTAAAGAATCATAAGTATTATTCAATATAAAAATTTCGGTATAATTTGCTGAGTCGCACATTTTTGCAATAACGACAAATATAAATATCTTAATCACATTGTTTTCAGCCTTTGAACCCGAATATCTAAAATCCTACAACGCCTCCACCTTATGGGAAAGTACCAGAATAGCAGTACCTTCGCTCTCTAAGGGTTAAGTTCATTTTCTTTTTTCTTAATTTGGAGGTTATTAGTGTCTTTAACAAAATAAGACATTATTGTGGTTCCATTTCTGAATATCCATTGTATCTGTTGCCCGGAAGAGATCAACTAATTAGGAGGAAACATTTATTACAATATTGAATATGAATGTAGCCAGCAAATACAACTAGCGCTTCTTCGCGTTGGAATGGTTTTCAGAAGTTGTAAACAAATCGTAGTCGCTCATAGAACTGTGCGTTTCACCCGGCAATCCCCACCCTCGTGTCTGTCAGGCCGCGCTGCTAGCAATAACAAAAAAACCCTCTCTCGAAGTTGGCACAGACATGAAAGAACTGTTCTCCTTTATTAGCTTCGCTTTCCCAAACACCTTCCCAAACGTTGCCCGATTCCCGCGTCGGCTGTATCTCACTGCCGCCGGCTCCATTCGAACCCCGACTTACCCGGTGTTATCGTGTACATTTTGTTGGTTATTTTTATTAACAAGAGGCAGAAAAGAAGATGGGAAGCCCTGGGCAAACACACAATCCGTGACACATCTTAAACAAATTCGACCAGCCGACACTTAGTTCTATTAAAAGATCAAGTAACACCCGAAATAGACAGCACACACCAACTACACCAAGCCGTCTGACTGCGTCTTGCTCTTAAGACTGAGAGGCGCTCGTGGCGTAACGGTTATCGTTACAGGAAATGGACACAGCGACCAGAGTTCAAATCCTTGACGAAATTGTCTATATTTCATATAGCACTAATACCCTTGGAAAGGTATGCATCTATTTTTCCCTTCCGGCAACGAATAGATAATAGGGCAAGACTGAGTTCTCTAACCTTGGTATGGCAACCGGTCTAAGAGAATTTAAACCTATTAAAATCCGCTTAGAAGCTGTCCTTGTGTGGCATCCTGGCCGGGAAGGAGGCGTAACCTCCTCCCTCTGGAACTGTCTTATCAGAATGGAAGATGAAAATATTATCCATCCGTAGACCTTCATTTCTCTTTATATATCTTTATACGGAGAAGTCCCCATCAAAATATATTCCTTGGTTACAGAAATTCTCATATTTGTATATAACAACCCAGGAAGAAATGAGATTTTTTATTGTGGCAGCACACTTAAAATTGTCTACAGTGCCAGTTACTGGTAGATAGAAGTTAAGCAACGATGAGCCTGCTTAGTTCTTAAATGGGAGGCAATTTAGTAAAAGCAAGTACCATTTGAGAGGCTTGTGTACCAGACTGAGCAAAGCTTTAAACAACAACAAAGGAATAAATCAATTTCCATTCCAATATAATTTTGTAGTGTCAGCAACCGCACTAACCTACTTTAAAAAAAAGCATTCAGATTCCCCATATTACCAGAATGGAGAATTAAGTCTTTGTTTGTCGTAAACCTTACAGAGAAATCCTAAAGTTCCTAATGAAACGTATTTTTAACACTAAAATGATTTTATTTCTGCCTGTAAACCAGAAAGAAAAAAAAACAGCACAAAGATTTTTATTAAGCGAACACACTTAAAATGCTTTACCACTAAAAGAACCGTTTACCGCTAGACGACCGCCATTTAGTAACAGCAAGTATCGTCTGCATTTTGATTCTAATGGCATGTCAACCCGTTTGGGGTTATTTAATGCCAAATCCTCTTTATATAGGGTGTCTCAATACACATGGGACCTATATGACTGTTAATAACTACTAATAATGTGTTCTTTTGTTTCAGATTTAAATATACTATCCTATGATTGTCAATCATCGATCAAAATGCCTTAGACAAGAGAGGAAAACATTTTGTGTCTACTTATTTGAAGACAAAATCATTGAAAATCATCTCAAAATAGATGCAACCCATTTCTATGATAATTATCTATTACCGAGATAAACTTTAAAAAGGATTGCATGTCCTGGAAGCTGATATAATAACAATAAAAAAACAACAACATTGATTTAAGGTCTCAAGCTCAAAGGATGTATTTTTTTTACAAGACAGGTTCCAAAAGATCGCCGTTGTGCTTGTCTCGGTCGTAAATCATTAGCGTATTAATGGGGTGCATCGGGTTTGAGACACCCTGTACATATATATCAAATATATGATATGTAAATACATTTTATTGATAACATTTTTAAACAAGCCGGAGCTTTTTTTTGCGCTTACAGTTAAAGGTTTCCAAGTATTGCTATTTATAAATAAAAATTGAATTAAACAACACCCATTGGTCGGTACAGTTTAAAATTGTCCAACTGTTCTATTTGAGCCATAGATAAGACCCTATCAAGTGCTACCACTCCAGGTCAGGAAGAACATGGGAACAATGGCAATGAAGGGATACTCAACATTCTCCAAATCTCCATAGCTGGAGCCTCGCCATCAGATTGTTTACCGTCATATTTAGGAACTCGTTGGGGTGGGGTTTTACCCCTCTGCAGAGATGCAGTCTGTGTATTCTACTTCCTCAGCCAACTGGGCTGTTAAAGTTTAGCGAATTGCGTATATCGTACGTTTAAATTTGCATTTTTGTGTAGTTTCTTTGCACACGTTTATATGACATCAAGTATTCCTGTTTAATACAAATAATTTTCCAACAGATCTATTTGACTCATAGCGGGACACTAACAGGTACTACCACTCCGGGCTAGAATGGACATGGGAATAATGGCAATGAAGAGGTACTTCATATTCTCCAAATTTTCAAGGCCTCACCGTCAAATGCCCTCTTGTGTCATACACTGGATACACCGTTTTGGTGGAGGTGAAGGTCTGGCCCCTTTGCAGGAGGATACAGCGACACCCGACAGGGAATAATTTAATGAGAGAGAGAGAGAGAGAGAGAGCGATCGGAGTGATAGTATCTATGTCTAATCTCTCTAAATCTATTTTCTGGTGATAATTTTTTTTTCATTTCAGCTCTTGTTTAAGACATCGACTTGCCAAGTTCGTTTCTCACTGGGCGTTGCAAATATATAACTTTTGTTGGGGAATAGATAGTCATTCAGACTTGTGTGATATCCAGAGTTTCATTTTATTTATTGTAATTTGGCTTCCCCCACCATTAAAAAAAAAAAAGAAAAAAAAAAAACGTTGGCATACTGATAATTACTTCAGATTTAAGGGATTATCAAATTCTTTGTTTAAAAACCGATAGGAATTTTGGTCGAATTGCACAGTGGAGCCAATATTGATAACTGTCCAACCAATACAAATGAGTATTGGTCAGGGGGATACTACATCTATAAAAATGTATTGAGTAATGAAACCATAGCGGATTGGGGGAGCCGTGGTGTAACGGCTGAAGTGCTGAACTACGGACTCAAGGTCATCAAGTTCGAAGTCGAGTCGCAACGAACCACCTTATTTCCCCAGCCGTTATACAAGGCTTTGACATTAAATAACCCACGAAGATTGATATGCCATTAAACAAGGAAATTCACAGGGAGGTACAATAGGATATAAGCAGAAATGGTTCTTGTGGTCTACATATATGGTGACGCTATACCGAGAATATCGGAGATTATAAAAGGGTCCTTCAGGGAAGGGAAACTGAATATCTGTGGGTACAAGTGACAATTTACTTTATTTAAAATACTGCCAATGACAGACCCGTTTGATTGCAAGCGAGCACACGAATATGGCTTTAACCACCAATTTCTAACGAAAATACAAAACTATTTTTTCGTGACGTAGTGGCTATCGTGTTGGACTGCGATATCGTAGTGAGTGAGTTCGATCTCCAGTTGCGTGATTACGTTCACTTTCGGACTAATACCCTTCGGAAAGGTATGAACGCCGTTATCTCTTGTCTATAGGTTAAATACTGACACTATTCTTTGTGGATTTGGTATTAAATAACCCACGAAGGTTGACATGCCATTTAACAAAAAATAAATAAATAAAATAAACTTACGCCCTGTAAGTGGAGCTAATAATACGCTAGCAGTATCCCCTTTGGAAGGCAAGAACCCTTCCCATTAAAAAGTAAGTAATAATTATTTTATCATGATCACAACTTCAACACAAACACGTGATGTAAAAATTAGCATTTGGTGATTGAAGACGAATTTTAACAAAAATTACAAATCCATAATTTAGATTTTTTATAATAAATAAGCTGTGTTGGAGAGGACTTTCTTATAAAATAGTCAATAAAGAATAGTTTGTATGTGTGTGTGTGTGGGAGGAATAAACAACAACACGTGACATAATCATAAAGTAGTGTACGAGATATTATGTCAGATAAATTTTTGTGAGGATGGAGAGGGGAGAGTGAAAGTTAAATGGCATCAACAAGCAAATGATGACGGATAAAGATGAGTTTTTACCCCCACTCCTTTAAATCAACTTAGTCTCCCCCAGTTTGAAAAGAACCTTCCATTCACCCTTCGACACAACCTAGAAAATCGACAGAAAACATACATGTGAATGAGCGCGCGCACACACACACACGAATTAGTCTATACCTTTTTTGTTTTAATGTTTACAAATAGTGTTAGAAAAAAGAAAAAAAAAAAAAAAGGTACTTTTCACCTACAATATATATATATTTTCTTTTTTTAAACGTAAAGAAAAGAAAATAGGTACATTGAGAATCTTCTCAAAATCGCAGAAACACAGACAAATTTAATACAGCCGCCCAAACATTAACATCTGTTGAAATCCATACCCACTTTTTTTTTTTTTTAAGGTCCTCTTAAAGCTAATTCTTTATCTATCAAGGGAAGAACTCTTGTGAATAGAAACGAAACAATGAAACAGTTTTAAGACTTGTTAAAACTAGTTATTTTTTTTCTTTTTGCATAAAACAATGACACATACAGTATATATATATATATATATATATATCTCGGTCACGAAACCAGATCTCACTCCAGAGTAATTGGAAATTCTGTTATGGTAACAAGGCATTACACGAGCTACAGTAAATATATTACTCAGTTTCTTTTCACTACGAAAAAAAGAAAAAAAATGTATATATCTCATAGTGATAAGGTAGACTACACTATTTGATCTCTTACACTTTCTTGTACTATTATCTAATCTCGCTAAATCTTTCTAAATAAAAATTCAAGAAATCATCTCGCAGAATTTTTGTTTGTTTGTTTAAAAGCTTTTGAAGGAATTTGCGAAAGTTTTATATAGGTACCGAGGCGCTTTATTGACACACCGAAAACTGCCCCCCAGAGGAATAAGCCCTACTTAAATTTAATTAGAGAAATTGCTATAAAAATATATTAGCCGTGATTATGTAGACTACACTATTTAACATCTCTCTCAACATTTTCTTTTTCTTTTGTTTTTCTTTCGATACTTCTATACGTGAAACAGAATTTCTTCCTTCCTCCTTAATTTCCTCTTTTCCAATGCATTCCTTCCTCACTTTCTTACCCTCCCCCGAGATTTAATTTCTTGTCTACTGTCCCTACTTCAACACCATCAACAAACAGATGCACCGATCCATATTTAAGTAGTCAAAGTATTTGATGACGGGTATTATGTCAATAAACGAAAAACGAATTTTCAACTAGTTCAAATCATTTAAAAAGAATAAGAAACAGAGCAACGTCTTGGGAATTTATAGTTTTAAAAATCCTCATCAACGAGTTGTTTGTGTATAATGTACTTTGATTAAAGTTTAAAAGTAACGAATCCATTTAAAAAAAGACAAAAAAAACCCCAAACAAACAATTATGGCATTTTTTCTAAAATCAAGGCATATTCTTAGCGTGTCAAAATTTTTTTATCTGTTTATAAGATTTTATTTTGATAATACAGTTTAGGTAGTAATCATATATAAACAAAAAAAATTATTGCTATTAAACAAACAAGCTTTATTTTTAAAGAAAAAAAAAAAAAAAAAAAAAAAAGGAAGTTGTCCGACAATTACAATCATTCAATAATTCTAAAAAAAAAAAAAAAAAAACAATTACTGGTTGTTTTACTTTTATAACTAGACGACATATGAAAGTTCGATTCTCGTTGTTAAAGAGTCTCATTCTGATGATATTCATCTCTTTATTTAGAAAGTAACGGATTCTAAAAATTATGTCCGTTATATTGAGAATTTTAATAATTAAAAATGATGTTCAGCGGCCACAAAATTATGATTCTGTTTTAGATCAAAATATTTAAGTGTATTGTTCTTATAAAAAATTTTTATTGTGCACTGTTTTTACTGGTTTGTATATAAATATAAGAATGAAATACCCGATCGATTTTACAACTTGATAAATCACAAAAAAATAAACTCAAACGATCTATTACTTTGTTTATCTTATTGATTTTAAAGTGTTTAGAATCTACGTAACATTGGATGTATCATTTTATAAACGATTCTATTATATCGAGTATACGAATGATCAGGGTGACGAAGACACCACAAAATTATCTTTCAGTTTTAAATTGAAATGAAAAGTCAGTGTATTGCCCTATTAAAAAAAAAAAAAAAAAAAAAAAAAAAAAAGCACAAAAAATAAAAAATGCCGCTATGATGCTTTTTTTTTTTTTTTTGCTTGTTTATAGATATAAACAAACAATGAGAAATACTATAAGGGTTTTACAGCTTGATAACAATCACACAATTTTAATATGTTTAGAATTTACGTTAGATTGAGTGCATCATTTTATAAATTTACCCAAGATCGGGTGCATCAGGACAGCAATTTTAGAAATTAGCCTTTAAGAGAGAGAGAGAGAGAGAGAAATAAAACCTTTTCGATAGAGACAAATCTCGTCTGCCAATTGCTACGAAGTTCATAAAACATTAAATACACGGATGCCTTTGTTCCCGGCACATACACAAACTATTACGAATAGGTGAAACGCTTTTTTTCTTCTTTTATTTTTTTTTCTTAATCTTAGCGATGACTTTTGCTGGGACCGGATGAAGTGGTTGAGAAAAGCACAAATTTGTCTCCTTTTTGACATTTTTGGACATATTAAAGAGGAGCGGGAGACAGCTTGGTGATCAAGATGTTTTTCACAAAGCAAAAACACCGTGTGTAACTTTTGATATCTAACATTATAATACGTAATAGCGTAACTTTAAAAAGGAAAAAAAAAAATGTCACAAGAATTTTTTTCTTATTTTCGTTTTGGCCAATATTAAAGTTATTTACCCAGCTTAAAGTATGGGACACCTAGTGCCTGTCGTACCCACTACTAATGATCTGCTAAACTGGCTTTTTAACCATTACACCACAAGAGGTACTCTTAAATAATGAAACACTTTAATTCATTGGCTACAATTAACGCAAAACGACGAAAACAGTTTCTAAATGTTTTGAAAGAAAATAAAAACACACTCAAATATTTTAGTAATTAATCAATTTATTTTGGCCACAAGAGCACCCAGTGAGTATTGAAATCACTCAATGATTTTTTATAAATCAAAAACTTAGATATCTACAAATTATTGAACTGACTCAGCAAGGAGCCCAGGTAAAAAAAAAAAAAAAAATTTAAATCAGAGTTTTCGAATAAAGATAAATAATAAAAAAAGCATTGAATTATACTACCACGGTCCCAAAATCGTTGTTACATTAAATGAATGGAATTTGTATGCGAATGTAGCTGCTGTTATGGGACAAATCTACTAAATACTAATGTACACATTGAATAATATAGTGGATTTTAAAACTAATCGTGTCAACTGAGGCGTAGTTGTGTGAGTAGAGGGAATCGGCAAACGCCCTCAAAACAGAGTAGTTCACCTCCAGTAGGTCTACTGTCCTAATAATGTGTTGAAGTGGGGGTCCTCCAGGAAGGAGCCAACCACTCTCCACCAATCTCAGAGCTTACTCCTATGTGACAATATCCCAGTGCCTCAACAACAACAAAAGTGTACAGATTCCTTTGACAGCTTTTATTTAAAAAATGCCGTGTTTAGGGTTAGAGGTTGCCGTTTTAAATACACCAACAAAAATTCCAGGAGTTGGTTATTTAATAAAAGCATTAAGCTTCTTTTTGTTTAATTTTAAGCAAAATAAAATAAGTATTGGCCACTGTCCATTGCAAAAAAGTGTCGTTTTATAGAGGAAAAAAAAAAACTTGAGAAATGACTATTTATACGTACAGGATGATTTAATTTAGTAAAAAAAAAAAAAAAAAAACCCTCAGTGTTTCAACAAAATGACGTAATTTATATTAACCGAATATCTTTAATTCAAAATTAAAATTGTCACGTGGTTAAAACTAGAACAAATAGAAAGATTCACTTTTAAAAAAATGATGGTCACAATGTGTCATCTTTAAAAAACGAACAATTTTGTATGATTGAAAAAAATCGAAGTTGATTTAATTTTTTAAAAAACAATAAAAAAAAAAATATCCAAGTTAAATGTAAGTTTAATCAGGTCGGTTTCACATAGTGTTTTTATAACCGGTTATCGATTATAAGCAACATTCATTCTTTTTTTAGCTAAAACAAATTACTTTATTATTCTTTTTAAAAGATTTAATTAAAATCCCTTCATTTTTTTTAAAACAATTTTTAGATTAAAAATAGATTTCAGGACTTTTTAAAATTAATATAAATTACCGTAGATCAAAAAAGTAACAAATTGCTTCATGAAAATATAATAATCAAGTAGTGCCCAAAACACAAGCTCGATTTAGACACGTGTATGCTCAGTAGTTTGGGGTTTTAACGTAAAATCAACATGGTCATTTTAAAGACAGTATATTCCATTAATGTCAGCGCATGTATCAACACGTTCCTCTTGGGACTGTTTTTAAAAGTACAAATGAAAAAAAAATCGCAACTGTAAATCAGGGGCAAAAAATAAGAAATGGGGAAAAAAATGTATGTTTTGAAACTGACCTGACCGAGCAGTGGCATGTATCACAGTTCACATAAGCAGCGGTCGCTGGGTGGCTCCCAACAAGTCCCCAAATTATGAACAAACAGGTAAACAAGACGCAGGCAAGCGAAGTGGTCGTGGTGGGCTTGCCGATGGCGTCTTCCATAGTATGGTCAAAGTAGTCCCATCCGTTAAAAGTGTCCACTCGTAGATCCTTTGTATTGCAGTTCTGCAGAATTCCAGTTTGGAACAAAATAGAGCAGGCACCAGAAATTCAAAACAAATATATATATATATATATATATATATATACACACACACACCTTTTGGTTTTGTTAAAGGGTTTTTTTCATCAGATAAATCCAAAATTTATCGCAAAGTGCAAATTTGATTTAAAAGATGCTCTTTAAGAGGCAATAAAATATATAATATTCCTTTAAGTTTAACACTATTATTTCAAATTTTTAAAAGCAACAGAGTCTTGTTGCTTTGTAAATACGTTATGCGTGTAATAAACATTGTTTTACTTTTTTTTTTAAGCAAACAAACAAAAATCAAAACGAACGTTTACTTTTTAGTATTTTAAGAAGAATTTTGATAAATAAACAATTATAAAATAACTGTTCACCGCCAAGATATAATCAAATTCCCACGGTGAATGACATTTTAAAAAGAAATCTTCAACAGTTGAGGTTTCAGCTTCGTTGTTGTATATCCTGGTTCACTACTTTTTTTTTTTTTTTTTGTATTGTTTTTGCCGGTATAAAACTGTCTCGATTTAGAACGATAGAAAACAAAACCTACCACCGTGATTGTGGAGTTAGTCGTGTTTTTGTTATTGAGAGTAAGATGTAATAGCAACGGCAACAACACAAGTCGTGGTACTCAAGAGAGGCCATGTGTACGTATGAAGAGATCTTTTAACTCCGTTGAAGTACATACCGTTTTTTGTTGTTGTTGCTGCTGTGTGATAACCTTCTACTTCCTAACTATGACAGACTCGAGCAGCAGCGGCGACGGTGGCAGGGCTGACAGTGGCCAACCTTAATATCAGCAGCAGGCTTTTCTTTTGCTTTTTTTTTTTTTCAAAAGGACCAATAATCAACTACTGCCGACCAATCCGACCACCTTTAGTCATATGACCAATAGCCACAACATTGTCTTTCGTAGCGCACCTCGCCAAGTGACAATGGTTTGCGACATCGTCTGGCAAAGCTTTCTCATACTACGGTGTATTGATTTCAGTCTTCATTGGGTGCTACAAATTTATGGCCCAGTGCAAATGAAAGATTTTAATAAAAATACCAATACTACTTCTACTGGTATGTGTGTGTGTGTGTGTGTGTGTGTGTGTGTGTTTCAATGGGTACATCATTCACTAGGCCTTATGCTTCATCTAAGCAAAACAGCTAATTACATTAAAATATATAAATATATATTAGTTTTTATATATATCTAATAGCATGGAAGGTATCCATGCTATTTTATATATATATATATATAAACTAATATAATATTTACTTCTTCTTCTTCTTCTTCTTCTTCTTCTTCTTCTTCTTATTATTATTATTATTATTATTATTATTATATAATAGCTCTATCACAGATATTGAGCACTCTCCAAATTATATCGCATTTAGTTTGACACAAACCTACGAAGACTATATATATATATATATGTGTGTGTGTGTGTGTGTGTGTGTGTGTGTGTGTGTGTGTGTGACAACGAAAACAAGAAGCAATACGTAAAACAAACCATAGAATTAAAGTGCTCGGATGCTAGCTAGCAGAGCACTTTAAAGCTAAAAAAAGATAACTATATATATATATATATATATATATATATATATATATATATATATATATATATATATATATACGTATACATATCAAGTAAAGGGAAATGGAATACTATATCTAATTTTCTTGTTTTTTAAACAAATATATATATTATACAGATGGATTAAGTTAATACACTTTTTAATATGATATTTCTATCTTTATATTTTATTAATTTGATGGGTTTCTCTCTCCTTCGTTTTTCATTTTAGTTAATTATACACCATTGTTAAGAAACCTCATCAATAACTGAGAACTAATCAGTATTTCTTATAATTAGATTTTCGGCAAAACCCGAATTTACAATTAAATTATAGGAATTTTATTTGACTCAAACTTTCACTATAACTCGTGCAGGGTATGATTTTTACATAGAAAGTTTTGGGTAGAATCCCCGTAGTGTAATATTTAAAATACCGGACGGCGAAACCGCAGTACGCGAGTTCGATCTCCAGTCGCTCACTACAATATCACAGTCCTGCATTTTAGACATTTATTTACGAACCAATACTCTTAGGAAAGGTAGGAACCCATTCTTCCTCACCCTCATATATGGGTCAAATGACAACACTACTATTGCTTTGACATTAAATAACCCATGAATGTTGATGTGCCATTAAACAGAGAAACCAAACCGACCTTATTATTACAGTGTCTTTATTATTTCAATGGGTAGATTAGATTTGAGTGTTGATAGCAATAGATAAATATTTGCTATAATGTTTTGACATTTAAAACAGCGATTGACGGGGCTATTTCGTGTTGAGTAATGGTTAGCGAGCTAAGCTACCAGACTATTTCTTGCGAGTTCAATTCTCAGTGGGTGCCTCATTTTTTTAAGGGCGCCTCCTGTAGTGTAATGGTTAGCACGCACGGTGCTCTTTACCTTTGGCCTTGAACCAAATAAAGCTCAGCTTAGTAAATGACATATTTACGAAGAAACAAACACATTCACACTCACATAACCATCTATACGCACACAACATACACACACGTGTATATATATATATATATATATATATATATATATATAAAGAGGGAGAGAGTGTGTGGTGCTTGGGGTTTATGGCCAACCTCCAGCTTATACTTCGGAGCATCCCTTAACAGCATAAAAGTTGGTAAAAGGTGCTGCTCAAACCTTTCCTTCAGGGAAAACACAGTTAGAAATTGGAAGCGATTTACGCTTCCACAATATATATATATATATATATATATATATATATATATATAAGGATAGAACAGTAACTCTGTTGCCCGATAGTTATAGGCTGTGTTCTAATTTCAAAATATCACGACATAATGTTCGATCAATCGAGAGGAAGGTGTTTATGTTGTAAAGAAAGTATGTGTGTGTGTGTGGGGGGATTTGCTGCTTTGTTCATTTCAACTGGAAATTATTGATGTCTCTAGACTGTCGTACAACAGCAACAATTAAGCTTATCTCGTAAGCCATTTGTCGAGTAATGAGTTCGAGCCTCACTGAGTGTGTCATCCTTGTCGTCCAGAAAGAAAGAAAGAAAAGCTTTATCTCCTTCGATTTCGGTTCTTATCTATCTATCTATCTATCTATCTATCTATCTATCTATTTCAGTCTGTTTCTAACTATCTGTCCATCTATCTATCTATTTCAGTCTGTTCAAATCTATCTATCTATCTATCTATCTATCTATCTGCTTAGCTTTTGCATCTGTGCCAACAATGATCATGTCAGAGATCGTGCTCTGCTACTAGTACCCTATAATCTGGTAGAACCAGTTGCACTTTACTTGGAGAGGAAATGGGCGCCGCCGTCTAAACCCCGTTGCATGAGAAATACTTCGAAGAATCCTTGAATATTATTACCCCGACGATCTAATAGGTCATGCGATAATTGCATTTTTTAAAATACAAATGTGTGTGAGAATTTTGTTTCGTTAGCCTCTGGTGTGTTTTGCTTATAGTGTGTTTTGTAAATAAATATATATTGAAAAAAGAAAAGGCGGTTATTGCCGTCACTTGCCACACACTTCCCTTTTCTCATTGTTTTGTGTATATATATATATAGCTACTCGTCGGAGTTCCTTTTAACTAAACTATATCTTCTACTCTCATCCTGAACTCACTCTGTCTCGACAGAGTATCATCTCTCGAACACTAAGTGTTCGTAACACACACACACACACACACACACACACACACACACACACACACACACACGCTCTCTCTCTCTCTCTCTCTCTCTCTCTCTCTCTCTCTCAATTCATATCATTCTAACTCTCCATAACTCTCTCTCAGATTGTTGCTCTTACCCTCCTTTTGTTTGTAACTCACTCGGCCGCTCTCTATTCACAATTCTCTCTGCTCATAGCTCTCTCTCTCTCTCTCTCTCTCTCTCTCTCTCGCTGACTCTTTTCTTTTTATAACTCTTTGATCCATAATTCTCGCTTAGCCAGTTCGTAAACTCCTTTCCTCTCTTTGTTCGTAGCACACACGCATGCATACACATTTTCGATCTCTATTCCCACCACTCTCTTTCTCCCGTTCTCTCTCTCTCTCTCTCTCTCTCTCTCTCTCCCTCTCTCTCTCTTCTTCTCTCTAAATAACTCTAGTTCTCTTTAGTTTGCTCAGAACTCTCTCTCTCTCTCCTCTTTCTCCCTCTCTCTCCTTTATTCACAACACTTTAGTTCTCTCTAGTTTGCTCAGACTCTCTCTTCTCTTTTTCTCTCTTCTCTTCTGCTACTCTCATTTTTCTCTCTGTCTTTCTCGGCCTTTCTTAATAACACTATGGCTATCTCTAGTTTACTTAGATCTCTCTCTCTCCCTCTCTCTCTTTCTCTCTCTTTCTCTCTCTCTGTTAATTTCTCTTTCCTTTTCAGTTGGTTCTTACCTCTTTCGATTTATTCTTTTCTTTAATTAATTCGTATCTCTCCTTTTTCTTTGTTTTTAACTCCCTTTTTTCTGTCTCTCTGTCTGCCTCTCTTTCTCTCTCTCTTTCTCTCTCTCTCTCTCTCTCTCTCTCTCTCCTCTTAATCTATTAATATCTATCTCAATCCGTTATATGTCTATATCTTCAGCTTTGGTATTTTTCTTTTTTCTTTTTTTTCTTTTTTTTTTTTTTTTGTGACGAACGTGAATTGACTCTGGCTTCTGGGTATTATCTATCTCTCTAAAATAAAAATAAGAACTAAAAAAAAAAAAAAAGAAGGAAAACTAAAAAGAGAAAGAAGAAGGAAAAGAAAATTGACGAGAGAGTGGAATGGGAATTGGATAACGCCTGGGTGCTGTCACAAGAGGTAGTGACGGGTGGCGGTGGAAGCGCCTCGCTCGCTTGCCACGTCCGGGTTGCCCACCATCCGATCTTTGAGATGACACACGCGAAGCGTCATTGGTCGACTCTGTCATGTCGCCACAGCCACTGCGACCGCCTGGTATTGCTTAAGCCCCGCCTCCATCGATTGAAGACACCCACTTGCTCTTTCTAGGTGTATAACACAAGAAAATCCAGCACAGATATTTTGGCCTCTTTCGAGGAAACTTTATTAAAGCTATTGAAAAGACACCGGTAAACTCTGTGTGTGTGTGTGTGTGTGTGTGTGTGTGATATCATCATCATCATCATCATCATGTCGCGCTGGTAGCACGGATATCCCTGACCCTCTCTCGCCACTCCTCCCTATCGTTCATCGCCCTAGGCAGGTCTTCAGGACAACATCCCGTATCCTCACATAGCTGCTGAATGTATGTTCGTGCTGGTCGTCCTGCTTTTGCAGGGCCATGTGTGGGGGTCCATAAGAGTACATCTTTTATGAGTTCGTCCCTGCTTCTCCAGCAGTGTCCTGCATGTATGGTTCGTCTAACTTGAATGGTTTTCGTGATAGGAGGCAGGTGGCCGTACAGTTGGTGTCTTGTGGGGTGTTGCCGCCAGGACTTATTCAAGATTGCACGCAGCATTATTGTGTAATTGCCGTCTAGCTACTTCTTCTGCCGTTTTCTTAGCGTCCATGTAGTGCACCCATATAGCAGTATCGATAAAACTATGGATAAAATAGTAGAACAGACTGGCTATTTACCCTTCGTATAGCAACCGATTTAAGAAAAGAAGGAAAACTCTGAATCCAAATCTGGTAAACTCCACTTAAAATGACTTTGTGTCACACCCTACTCATTTTGAGGGGTTGGTAAATACATATCATGGTATCATACCAAGATATGTATCACCCCCCCCCCCACCGAACTAGTTGCATGTGGCCCAATTCTATATATCTAAAGTCATCATCCTCATCTTCATCAAGTCGCGCTGACAGCACGGTGTTCCCTGACATTTCTCGCCATCTATCCCTATCATCCATCGTTCCTGGTAGGTGTTTTAGGTCGCATTACTTAGTTTTGATACTAAGTCGGATGTATAAGGCACCAAGTTAAACTCGAACTCACTTAGCAGAGGCTTAGAATAGGCTGCCTATGTTGTATAACCGTAATACAAATATATGCAGAAATATAATCAAACATAATATACGAACTTCAATGGACGAACGAGCACATTTCTTTATAAAGATATATCTCTCACACTTTTTTCTCGAAAGGGTGATGTTTCTTGTGTGTGAGAGATGAGCTAGAGACGGGGACAGACTGTTATTTTGACCCAAGTTCTTCTCGTGACCATAGCAGCACTTCTTCCTCATCTTGGCTGGGGTTGCTCAACCGTTGGTCACTGAGGACCCAAGCCCTCTGTCTGGAGCTGGTTCTCACTCCGCTGGCATCCTGTCGCCAACTGACTCCAACTGACTCGCACCGCTCCGAGCACCTGGTTATATTATTGTCTGACATCCACTTGCTTCCGCTGTTCTTCTGCTTATTTACACAAGTGCATCTCTTGATTGACGGCTCGGTCGAGGGTCAATATATAACACCTGTATGCCCAAAGTAGTGTATGATCACTTCTTACCATTATAAGGGGAATACTTGTAAAGGCACTAAACTTCAACAGATGGTGAGCTTTCAGTTTTGAAGATCCCGAGAGTACTGGTTCATTGCCATTACTCCCAGGTCCACTTTGGCCCGGAATGTTAGTACCTGTTAGGGCACTATCTATGGGTCAAATAGATTTTTTTTTAATTATTCGTGTTCGATAGGAATATGAGCAAAAAAGAAACATCTACATCAAAAATGTAAATATGAACGAACAATGATCGAGATTCACCAACATCTAGGCATAGAATAACCCTAGACAGATTGACATGCCGTTGAAATTGATAAATTAATCAATGAATCATAAGTCGTGGTACGCTAGTTTAGCTCGTTAACCATTACACGGCAAATGTCCTAATGGTTAGCAGGATGAATGAATAGGACTGTAGAGTACACCGACTGCATCTCTGCAGAGGGGTAAGACCCCCACCTCATAACAGGTGTCCTGTATATGACACTAAACGGCATCTGATGGTGAAGTTTTCGTTCTGAAACTTTGGAGAATGTGGAGAACTCCTGCCATTACTTCCAGGTTTACTTTGACTGTTAGGGTCCCCATGTATGGGTCAGTTAGAACTGTTTAACCATTTAACTGTGTGCAAACAATAACAATACTTGAAACCATTTCTATGCAAACTAATTATCTCGAATTGATTTAAAAATGAAATTACCAACAAACTATTCACTTACAAGTCATATCTATATGTATATATAAACAGGATTTGGCATTAAATAACCATAAAGAGTTGAAATGCCATCAAACCAAATGACCTTAGCAAATGACTGTCAAATTGAATTATTAGTATAACATAACAATATTTGAAACTATCTAACTGTATGCAAATAAATGATTAAGGCTAAATAGAAGTATTTGAGTGTGACTGTGGAACCTCGATTTACGAAAACCCCATTATACGGAACATTCTGAATACGAAAGAGGCTACAAAGAAATCTCTGTCCCATTTAAGAAAAAAAAATATTCAGGATATGAAAAGGAAAATCGAAAGTGCCGCCCGACAGCGATCCTCCTAGAATTCATTTCGTAGCATCACGTGAACATTTTGTTGCATTCATATCTTTTGGAACATTTGTGTAAATGACTATGTTGTCATTAACGAACATATTCCTTCGGATGGGTATAATATTTCACTTTATACGACTGCTTTTGGGGGCTGGAGCGAATTACGCCATCTATAGGGTAAATCTTCTCCCTTAATACGAAAATTTCAAGATAGGAAATCCCCTTCGGGAACGAATTAATTTCGTATCGCAAGGTATCACTGTATAAGAATACTTGAAACCATTTAACTGTGTGTACAGAAATGAGGTCTGGTTTGTGTAGAAATAGTTACCAACAAACTAATCGTTTACGAATCTTATATACTTAAAATATATTTGAAGAGGAATATTGAAAAACAAAGCAATCTCGGGTGAAGAATTTAATATGAAAGAAAGTCAACGTTCTAACGTTTCGGTTTTAATAAACCACCATCAGGACTCAGAAAAGATGTTATGAAGTGTCGTTAGATCACCGATAGATGCTTAACGAAATGAATATTCAATGTATATTTATAAACTTGATTTGGCATCAAATAACCTACAAGGGTTGGGATGTCATAAAATTCAACCAACTAACTGAATGAGTAGGACTCTCACAAGGCGCCCCATTCTTATGGTCTGGTGCCATATCTAACCAAAGTTTAGCAAGTAACTACCCGGGGAACTTTTTTGAAGATCGAATTCTCAAAAGTTTTAGAAGTGGAACGTGAAACTAGTTTGCTGTTAAGGCATTTCTTTAAAAAGATTGAGCTTAGACCATTTTAACTCCAGTTATAACACTGCCGGCTCATAATCCAAGTGGGTAGAGTGTTCGCCAATGATCCGGGAGACCTGGGTTCAATCCCAGGTTGCGTCATACCAAAGACTTTAAAAATGGTAAATTCGAGCAATTCAGGGAAAGGAGTAGCGCCCTCCCCTACACCCCGGTGTCGTAGCCATTGAAAAGGGAGCTTTCTTGACGCCCTCGACTACAGTCGCCAACTTTACTTACTAAGAGTAAAACAAAAAACAAAAAATACAAAAAAAAAGATAAAAAATGAAGAGTTGATTAATAGTGTTTGGTAGTCGTCTATTACATGGATACTATTTCGAAGAGTCTAAAAGTCCACCGTGTTCCAATAAATATTACTCATTGATTTTTATATTCTTGTTATTTATTAACATGAACTAGGAGAAATATCAGTCAACTTTATGTATCACTGTTCTATATTTTGTGTTCACAATTGACAGAGGCGCTCGTGATGTAACGGTCATCATTGTCGAAAAGGACTCGACTACCTGTGTTCAAATCTTGAAGAAGGCTCTTTGCAATTCACCTTCGGGAAAGTTATGAATCTGACAATTTTCCCTCCCTCCAGCTATGTGTAAATAGTTGACTTTGGTACGGCAACCGGTCTTGTAAAAGTAAGGTAAAGTTGGCGACTATAGTCAAAAGAGACCCGAAGGCTCCCTTTTCCATAGCTACTACACCAAGGTGTAGGGGAGAGTGCTACTCCTTTCCCTGGATTGCTCCACTTTACCCTTGATCCTTACCTTATAATGCTGAGTGTTAAGCAAAGCGGCATCAAGTACCATTTTTTGCATCTGGTATGACTCAACCTGGGACTGAACCACAGTAGGAGAAAGAAAACTCTGAATTCATTGATATTGTTGACCTGGAGCAGGATGGGTATACCCAGCTATTTATGCCCAAGACAGGCAAATATGAGTCGCGCTCCCCATGAACAAAACCAAGACCGATGATGATGATGATGATTAGCGAAATGAAAAGTTCAATGGCTTTTTTTGACTTACAGGATCATGGTTCTCCTCAGCTTCTTTGAATCGCGAATTACTATAAATATTCTTGGGAAATTTTTTTTTCTCCGCAGTTTGAGCTTAGTTTCTCTTCCTTTAGATCAAATGTCTACCACAAGTGTTAGAGAGCCTCACGTCTCCTATCTTACCCATAACTAGTGGTACAATTGAATTCATACCTTTCCCAAGTGAATTAGAGAAAACTGAACGCAGATATCTTCTACTGGTTTCGAACTTGGTTCACCTATTTTTCACGTCTTTAAGCATTACGTTATTTAAATATTGGTATATCAGAGCTTGATCAATTATAGCTACCTAAGCAGCGTCGAATCAACCGAAAAGGACATCGAAACGAGGTTAGCGAAAGCATGGACAGCTATCAATAGGTTATCGATTATTTGGAAATCAGACCTAACCGATAAAATGAAACGCAGTTTCTTCCAGGCAGCGGTCACATCGATACTGCTATATGGCTGCACTATGTGGACGCTAACAAAACGGCTGGAGAAGAAGCTAGACGGCAATTACACAAGAATGCTACGTGCAATCTTAAACAAGTCCTGGCGGCAACACCCTGCAAGACACCAACTGTACGGCCACCTGCCCCCTATCACGAAAACTATTCAAGTTAGACGAGCCAGACATGCAGGACACTGCTGGAGAAGCAGGGACGAACTCATAAAAGATGTACTCTTATGGACCCCCACACATGGCCCTGCAAAAGCAGGACGACCAGCACGAACATACATTCAGCAGCTATGTGAGGATACGGGATGTTGTCCTGAAGACCTACCTAGGGCGATGAACGATAGGGAGGAGTGGCGAGAGAGGGTCAGGGATATCCATGCTACCAGCGCGATATGATGATGATGATGATTTTCTTCGTTGTGACAAGTGTTAAACGTTTGGCACACTTATCCCAGACGCTCAAAGAGCTTCGTCAAAAGATAATATCATATTATCGTGGGAAGATTGCTTCCTGCAGGATATCTCCAACATTGATTTTGGCGTTGCAGAGAGTCAAATAAAAAATCTACTCACTCGGTACAGGTGTCAGGAGGCAAGGAAATAACCAACTTATTCTCAGTTGGGGAACTTCTTTCCCCAGATAACACCTGCACCCTCGCTTAACGGCTGGGCTAATTGACCGGGGCCTGAGGCGCCCTGGAAGAGTAAGTCAGATGGAATTAAGCAATTTTTGCATCCACACCACAGAAAGCATGCTTCATATGCGGTATGCCCATATTAAGCATTGTGACCTCGTGGGGAGCCGAATAATACCTGCTGCATTCACCACATTTTACAGGACTTGATTTCTTATCAGAACGAATACTCGCACAAACATACGGACTGAAATTGAAGGGTATTTTTAAACAATGATTAAAGATCCAAAGGTTGTGCAAAAAGTAATGCCTGTTGGTTATTTTTTTTATTTTTTTAAAACTTCATGGATATTTTAATGCTAAAAGTACCCTTGTGGTAGTATCTAACCCATAGTTGGTGTAGGAGATTGGCGGTTTTATACCTTTCCAAAGGGAATTAGTCTGAAAGTGAACGCAAAAGCGTGACGGGAAATCGAACTCGTTTACTACGATGTCGCAGTCCAGTACGTTAGCCACAAAGTCACGGAGACGCCTCACAGTGGATAAGGGTAATTCTTACTGACCAACTGACCGACTTTGTATTTTTAGGGTTTGGATAGCTATGCATATGAAGCCGAAAGATGTAATAATCATAACATTATTGACTGATGAAGATGTTCTTTGTGTACGGCAGGAAGATTGGTCGACAGGAATACTTTTGAATCACGTCATTAGAAAGTAAGAAAGAGAGAAAGAGAGAAAGAAAGAAAACGTCGAGATAATAAATCCGAAGGGAGAAGAAATTGAAAAAAAAAAGAAAGAAATAACATAATGTGATATAGTCAAGGGAGAAAACCACAAATTTATTGATTGATAGATTGATTTTAACGGCATACTAATCTGTCTAGGTTTATTATATGCCTAGAGGAACTGTGTTCATATCTCATGTATTTTCATTTTATTGTGCATTTATTTCTAAAAAGTTGGCGACCGTAGTCGAGGGCGACCAGAAGGCTCCCTTTTAAATAGCTACTACACCGAGGTGTAGGGGAGGGCGCTACTCCTTTCTCTGGATTGCTCCATTGGCCTCGTGAGTAGAGTGTTCGCCAGTGTTCCGGGAGATTTGGGTTCAATCCTAGGTCTAGTCATACCAAAGACTTTAAAAATGGTACTTTATACCTCCTTGCTTAACATTCAGCGATATAAGGTACGTATCGAGGGTAAAGTGGAGCAATCCAGGGAAAGGAGTAGCGTTCTCCCCTAAACCTCGGTGTAGTAGCTATTGAAAAGGGAGCTTTACGGTCGCCCTCGACTAAGGGAGACAACTTTACTTTTTACTTACTTATTTCTAAAGTAAATAACTTAACCGATCTGTTTGAGAACGTCAAAATAAATGACATTCTGTCCTTCTTGAGAGAGACAGAGTTGCACCAAAAAATATGACACCTTAAAACTGGTTAATCTTGTGCAAACAAATGAAATCCTGATAATAGAAAATTCTACTTACCTTAATATTCGTTTTGAAATCTTTGGTCGAATATGTATGTATATATAGACAGAATTTGGCGTTGAATGACCTACAAAGGTTGATATGCCATAAAACCCAAACAACCAACCAACCAACTTATTTCTAAAGAAAAATTTGGCACACAGTTTTATAACAGATATTCTTAATACAAATAATTTGCTCACAATTGTATGATTACTAGTATCCCTAACTTACACTAATAATTATATGGTTTTAAGTATTCCTAAATAATACAAATAATTTGCACACAATTTCGTTTGGTTGGGTTTTATGGCATATCAACCCAGGTAGGTTATTTAATGCCAAATCCTGCATGTACTTATATATTAGATATATATGATTTGTAAACATTTTGTTGATAGATCAATTCATTTATTTGCACATGGTTAAATTGTTCCAAGTATTGCTATTTAACACTAATAATTCTATTCAACATTAATCATTCGTTTGTACATAGTGAAATGGTTCCACAGTTAAATGATCAAACAGTTCTATTCCTAACAATTCAATTTTGCATAAATCCTTTGTTTGCAAAACTTTGAATGTTAAACAGTTCTATTTGACCCATAGATAGGACCTTATCAGGTATTACCACTCCTGATCTAAGTGGATCTGGAAGCAATGGCAATGAAAGGGTACTCCACATTCTCCAAATCTCCAAGGCTACAAAATCGCCATCAAATGATTTTGTGTCAAATACAGGACACTCGTTAGGGGAATCTTACCCCTCAGCAGAGATGTAGTCGGTGTATTTTACAGCTCCAACCAACTGGGACATATTCATGTTAAGAATAAGTAAAGTTGGCGAACGTAGTCGAGGGCGACTGGAAGGCTCCCTTTTCCATTGCTACTAAACCGAGGTGTAGTGGAGGGCGCTACTCTTTCCCTGGACTGCTCCATTTTACCCTTGATACGTACCTTATATTGCTGAGTGTTAAGCAAGGGGGTATCAAGTACCATTTATAAAGTTTTTGGTATGACGCGACCTGGGATTGAACACAGGTCTCCTGAACCATTGGCGAACACTAATATTTCCTTGAGACTATCATTGTTTCTGTGAAATTATAGTCATTTGTTTCCTCATACTTATATGATTTCACATAGCTAATAATAATCTATAGTAAATAATCATAGGGGAGTCTCCATTGTGCAGTAGCTAACGTGCTGGACGAAGTAAGCGAGTTCGAACTCTTGTCGTGCTACAATGTTCCCTTTCGAACTAATAACCTTGGGAAAGGTATCAAGCCCCTTAAATAGTACCAAAACACTACTTCTACAAGGATGGATTTGACTTTAAATAATTCTCGAATTCAGCCCACCTTGGGAGAATGGAGACCAGCTTTTAGAAAATCAAGAAGAGAACAAGTCGTTATATCCCGATTGCGCATTGGTCATACAAGGCTAACTCACTCTTTCATACTGAAACAGGAACCACAACCAGTGTTTGACTTGTCAGACGATTTGCACTGTTAAACACATTCTTATAGAATGCAGAGCTTTTGCTGTCATCAGAAAGCGATTTTTCAAAGTGAATAGTATAACCAATTTGTTCGAAGACGTCAAAATAGATGACGTTCTGTCCTTCTTGAGAGAGACAGGTTGTACCAAAAAAAAAAATGACGAATTAAAACTGGTTAATCATGTGCAAACAAATGAAATCCTGCCCATAGAAAATTTTACCCACTAAGTATTCGTTCAGAAGTCCTTAGTTGAATGTATATTCATATAGACAGAATTTGGCGTTAAATAACCTAGAAAGGACGATACGCCATAAAACCCAAACAACCGACCAACTAAGAAACCAAACCAAACAATTATAACTTCAAGTAACTATTCTTGATACTAATAATTAGCGATTATTTGGCATCAAGTATTCCTATCCAATGCTAATAATTTTTAAACAGATCTATTTGTTCTATAGATGAGGCTCTTAGTGCTACTAAGAGTAAGGGCAATGAAAGAGTACTTCTGATTCGACTGATCTCAAGTATCTCTTATCCAGGATCCCTCCTTGGGGGGGAAGAGGGGGTCTTAATTTTTTACAGGGGATATAGTCAACATATTCTAAGTCTTATCGATGTAGCGGCAAAAACTTATCGTATGAGAAGAATAAGGGGAATTAGATTTAGCTCTCTGGCTGTGAAATTTTTGGCATAGTCAAGCAAAAAGATTTAGTTTAGGTAAAAATAAAAAAAATGAGATTGGCAGGAAGTAATCGAACATGTCACAAAAATATTTTAAAAGTTTTGAAATATTCAAAAACTATTATGCTTTAAACATACTCTGGCATTCTATCAGTAACTCCAAAGAATTTGGTGACTTTGACAGTCGCCTTCACGACACACATAAAGACAGAGGATAGACAGAAAAAAAAGAATGAAGACATTCGGTAAATTTAAGATTACAATTTTAATGTTGCTAATTTTCGATGTCTTGGGCACAGTAAAATAAGGTCGGATCGGCGAAGTTACCAAAACCTAGATTTTAATGCCACCGCTACTCGTGTTGAGAAGTCTGCGAGTGTCAAAGCTTGGAACGGCAGCGATGTGAGCGTGCAGTTCCTTCGTTCCAGAAATCTGAGACGCGTGGAAAAAGTCTTGGGCAAAAGAAAAATATATGCAGAGGAATGTAAAAGCCGTGGAAGAAAGCTGCAGTCTCGTTCTTCATCCAGAACGGTGTACCTTCTTAAAACGCCAATAAATTAATGCCCCATTTCAGTTATGACCCAGACTCACAGAACCTCAAGGAAAATGTTTCACTCGCAGACTTAGCCCACCGGTTAGAAGCATGTCTATGTAAGACGATTCAATCGTAAGAAAAATACACAGAATATTTAAAGTTCGCTGTAGAGTCTTGTGTATTTTGTAACACTGGCAATCTTTGACGCTCTCTCTCTCTCTCTCTCTCTCTCTCTCGCGCGCGCGCGCGATGTAAATATATCTCAATTTCTACTGTAAATTATGTGCACTAAATTTCTATAATAAAATTATTATTAATACACTTACTATATACATCTAATAGGCCTCTTCTCTCAATGATGCTTGCATTAATTTCTGACTGGCCATGCTTTTTCTTCCTATTTTTTATAGCAAAAAGAAATTTTGCCCTGCATTTTATAATTAGTTATCATTTCTATTGTAAAATCATTGTTAATTTATTTGTATTATACACATTATTATTCTACTTTCAAATTCCAGATTGGGGAAAATCCTTTTTAAGAAGATATGCTGTAGATTTCTCTAATAAAATAGATCGCAATGCATTCTTACAGTAAATTATTTACTATGAATTTCTACAGTAAAATCATTATTGATTTATTTCTTTTGTACACCTTATTATTTTACTGTCATTTGTACACCTTTTTATTTTACTCGATAACTAAAATTCTTTTTACTATGATATGTCAAAGATTTGTTTGGTAAAATAAATTTCAATTCATTACTCACAATGTATTTCTATATTATTTGCAATGTATTTCTATCGTAAATTATTTCCCAGTCGGCTGAGGCTGTAGAATACACCGACTACACCTCTGCAGAAGGCTAAGACCCTCCCTCCAAAGAGTGTCCTGGATATGACACAAAACAATCTGATGGTGAGGTTTCAGTGATGCTGGGCTTTGGGGAATGTGGAGCACTCGTTCATTGCCATTGCTCCCAGGTCTACTCTGGCCCGGAATGGTTGCACCTGATAGGGCCCTATCTATGGGTTAAATAGAACTAAATTGAATGCATATGCTAAACGGAATTGTTTGAAATAGAACTGTTTGACTAAACTGAATCACTTGAAATAGAAATGTTTTTGACAATGAAACTGTGTACTTACATTTAAATTGCATACTTATACTAAACTGAATTGTTTGAAATGGAACATTTTATGACATTGAAACTGTACTTACCCTAAACCGAATTGTTTAATATAGAATTGTTTTAATATTTTACTATGTATAAACAAAATCTATACTTATATTAAACTTAATTTGCTGAATTAGAACTGTTTGAATAAACTGAACATTTTTAAATAGAAACGTTTTTGACAATTAAACTGTGTACTCATGCTAAACTGAACTGTTTTCAATAGAACAGATTATTTACATAAAAATGGATTTAGATAGAACTAAACTGCGTACGTATGCTCAACTGATTTGTTTGAATCACAACTGTTTGACTAAACTGAATAGCTTGAAATAGAAATATTTTTGACTATTAAACTGTGTACTAATACTAAACTGAACTGCTTGAAATAGAACTGTTTTGACATTGAAACTGCTTACTTATGCAAAAACTGAATTGTTTGAGATAGAACTTTGACTAAACAAAATAGCGTGAAATAGAAATGTTTTAATTAAACTGTGTACTCATGTTAATCTGAATTGTTTGAAATAGAACTGAATATTTGCATAAAAATTGTTTTGGCGTTAAATAACCAACAAAGTTTGATATGCCGTAAAACCCACTTAACCAACCAACCAACCAACTGAAGTAACTTCATTTGTGCTACACACCATTTGTACTACACACCAATTAACTTTACTCTGTCTATAATACTTTGCCCGTGGTGTAATGGTTATCCTCGCAGGAAATGGACACAGTTACACGAGTTCAAATCCTGGACGAGACTGATTGCATTTCACATAGCACTAATACCCTTGGGAAAGGTATGAATCCAATTATTCTCCCTCCAGCTATGGGCAAATAGTATGACAGACTAGGTTCTTCAGCCTTGGTCAGGCAACTAGTCTAGGAGAAGGAAAACTCTGAATTCAAACCTGTTAAACTCCGCTTAAAAAATGACCTTGTGTCATATCCTGCCCGAGCGGAGGGGTTGGTAAATATGATAATACTTTTTTATTAACGAATAATTTTCTTTTTTTCTTCTCTTATTTGCTCTATATTTCTATAGTATAAGTTGCCATCCAATTCTATGAGACACTAGGGCCTCGGGGAGTGGGGTTTATAGAAAAATTGAAAGTAGGGTTAAGTTGTACTCTTTTCAAATGCTAGGATACTGGACAAAGAAAATATTTGGAAACCCCAAAAGTAAAATGATTTAGACAAACAACCAAGCTTAGAAAAAAAGGGCAATCTGGATTTTCTCTGAAATTATTATAAGGTACGTATCAAAGGTAAAGTGGAGCAATCGAGGGAAAGGAGTAGCGCCAAGGGGAGCCTTCGAGTCACCCTCGAATACGGTCGCCAACTTTACTTACTCACTTATGCTAAAGTTTAGGAAAAGGAGTAACGCCCTCCTCTACACATTGGTGCAGCAGCTATTGGAAAGGGAGCCTTCTGGTGGCCCTTGACTACGGTTGCCAATTTTACTTACTTAAGATATTTCTGCAACTGGGTATTCTTGAGAGATACAATTAAAATAGGGTGGAGTTGAGAGAGTGGATTCAGCCCTTTTACCACAAAAAGGGGTTGAACAATCCAACAAATTTGGAAGAGCTATTTTTGAAGAAAATGAAACAAAACTAGGATGAAACTAGCATAGGAAATTGACGTTCAGGATGAAGAAATAACTAAGTCTCATTTCTAGTCAGCCCCCACCCAATAAGTTGAAGGCCGGATTCAATATAAGCTGGTGATTTTAATATCTCAGGAGTCGATTCACCGCTGCTGTTGAAGTCCACGTCGCTTTCCAAGACTTTCTTTACTCAAGACATGTTGTCAACCCCCGAATACTAAAGACTTGCTTACTACAAGACAGTTAAAAACTATGTTTCAGATTCCACTATCAATTGACGAAGTCAGATGTGAGGAGAGTTAAAATCGCAGTATACAAAAAGCTCTATAAACTGAAAATTGTTACATTTTCAAATTCCTATTGATTTTTTTTGCAGGAAAATTATTCTTATGTAATCTTCTCTTATTGAACTGTTTATTACTTCGGTGACTTCATCAAGCGACCTTTTCACCTTCTGTGAGCAAAATCACAAATTGTGCTGTGGGTTGGATAGTCATGAAGAATACTGACGCAGTCAACCCATTCGAAATTGTGTCTAACAACATAATACTATCGAAACATCAAAGATGCGTCAACAGGAGGTAAGGAGATACCTAGATTGTGACCACCGCAGTCCAAAGAACCCAAATGCTATCGTGGGCTAGAGTGTTACCTCTATACTAACTTATTTGCAATGTATTTCTCTAGAAAAATCTGGCCCAGTCGGCTGGGGCTGCAGAATACACGGACTGCATCTCTGCAGCGAGATGAGACTCCCACAACGAGTGTAATGGATATTACACTCTAAATAATCTGACAATGAGGGTTCAGTAATGCAGGAGTTTCGAGGAATGTGGAGTACTCATTCATTGGCATCGCTCCTAGGTCCACTTTGGACAGGAGTAGTTGCACCAGATAAGGTCCAGCATTCAACATTGGCAGAATGGTTACAATGTTCGCCAATGGTCCGGGAGACCTGGGTTCAATCCCAGGTCGAATCATACCAAAGACTCAAAAAATGGCACGTGATGCTACCTTTGTTAACACTCAGCATTATAAGGTACGTATCAAGGGTAAAGTGGAGCAATCCTAAGAAAGGAATAGCGCCCTCCCCTACACGCTGGTGTAGTAGCTATCGAAAAGGGAGCCTTCGGGTCACCCTCGACAACGGTCGCCAACATTACTTACTTACTTATGCTAGTCTGAATTATTTGAAATTGAACTGTTTGATCATTTAACTGTGTGCAAACAAATAATTGATGTCTAATTAAATTGTTAGCGTTGAATAGCAATATTTGAAAACATTTAACTGTGTGCAAACAAATTATTGATCATAAATAGAATTATTTGTATTAGATAGAAATAAGTGAAACCATCTATCAGTGGGCAATAAAAATGAACTCAGGTACGTTTAAAAAATATTTACAAAGTGTGTTTATAAATTATATATTTAATATATATGTATAAAAAAGATAAATAAGCAACAATTGTTGATATACCATAAAAACCAACCCATCCAAACCATATATATTTAAAGTGTATGTATAAAAAAGGTTTGGCATTTAATAATCAACAATGGTTGATGTGCAATAAAACTCAAACAAACCAAATCTATCTATCTATCTATCTATCTATCTATCTATAAAGAGGATGTGGTATTAAATAAGCTGCAATAGTTGATATGCCATATAAACCAAACCAAACCAAACCAAATCCTACATATATATATATATATACTTTTATTAAGAAAAAACACAAACCGGTCACATTTGGATTATAAATTTATTTCCATCCTGTGATGTGTTTTTGATAAATTAAAAAAATGGATAAAATAAATTTATTTCATCCATAAGATCTGAAGAAGTCCTGTTAATTTTTTTCGTGTTTTTTGATTTTATCCAAAACACATAACAGGATGGAAATAAATTCATAATCCTAATGTGACCAGTTTTGTGTTTTTTCTTAATGAAATTATTGCTCTCTAATCTCTGTTACAGTAAGATCTTTACCAGGAAAATTTAAATGTTCACTTTTGAATTGTTTTCTTGTCCTGATGGAATTACTCCCAACTCCGGTTTAACTGGACCAAATAATGCATATATATATATATATATATATATATATATATATATATATATATATATATATATATATATATAAAGAGGATTTGGTATTAAATAACCTACAATAGTTGATGTGCCATAAAACCAAACTAAACCAAACCGAAAATCTAGTAAAATCGTTACTAATACATTTGCATTGAAGATATAATAACGTTATTGTTACAAACACTTGCATTAAATTCCTATCGTTCACAATGGAGTTTTGTTTAATTTTTTTTAATGTATCACATGTATGCTGACTACAGCAACGTACGAAAGAATTTAGGTACAAATTTGAGAAATTCAGTGTTTAATTTCCCATATTTTTCTTAATGCCAGAAATATATATTTTGTTAGTATAGAAAATGTCTTAAGGTAAATTGAGAGGGAACTGAAGTAGCATTATATTACTTCTGGCAAAAATTATTGAATTAGCAAACTTACAGGATGTTCACTTAGGGTTTTTTTTATTTAGTAGCAAATACACTTATTATAGATAAAATGCAAAGATTTTTAATCTCATAGCTGAAAATTCTGGTTCCATAATATATAATCCGTATAACTTAGACTGGATTATTCGAATTAAAGGTATATTTTTACAAAGTCATGAAGATGAAAATAACACGGAAAATAACCGAATTTCGACGAAAGAATTATGTAATTAATTGACAAAAAAAAAAAAAAAAATTGAAAAAATAGAAATAATACTTTATTTTCCCGTCTTCAAGATTTTAGGGCAGAGTTACTGTTTTCAAGCATGGATTTCACTAATTTAAAGCAATATTCTTAATTAAAGGGCTTCCAACTCTCCCAAAAGGTTGTTAATAGATTTTCTTCGTTGGATGGAGCTTTCTTATTAAACATCTTATTCATACAACCTTTGGCAAAAATAATGGAATTAGCATACTCAGAAGATGTTTACTTATTTTTTTTTATTTAGTAGTTAAAAAACTAATAACAGATAAGACACATTTTTTTCTTTAATAGTTAAACATTTTGGCTCCATAAAATAGATCTTATACAAAGTAGATTAAATTATTTGAATTATTTTCATAATTTTCCCAAACCATGGAGAGGAATATATTAATCTAGTTTGTTTAAGGAATATATTATGTTGTCAGAATGTCTAGTAATTAAAAACTGTTTTGCGTCCTATCTGTTATTAGTTAATTTACAGCTAAATAAAAAAACAAAGTGAACATCCTCAACGTATGTTGATTTCATATTTTTGTCAAGATTGCGTCCTATCTGTTATTAGTTAATTTACAGCTAAACAAAAAAACAAAGTGAACATCCTCAACGTATGTTGATTTCATATTTTTGTCAAGAGTAGTAAGTATTAAAAACTATTTGCTTACAAATAATATGCACAAAAAAGATCAAAACAAGATATGGAATTAAATAACGCACAAGGGTTGATATACCATTAAACAATAACCAAATCAAACCAAATATATTAAGATATTGATGCATATTTAGAAAAGTACATTTAAGAATAGCTTTCCCAAATAATAATTTTGCTATAGATAAACTGCAAGTCCATAAAAGTCTAGACAACGTTGTATAACACTAGACTACATATTGGAAGTGTGAAGTCACTCTTTCATTGCCATTACTCCTAGGTTCACTCTTTCATTGCCATTACATCTAGGCCCACTCTTTCATTGCCACTACCCTTAGTTCCACTCTTTCATTGCCATTACTCCTAGGTCCACTCTTTCATTGTTATTACTCCTAGGCCCATTCTTTCATTGCCACTACCCTTAGGTCCACTCTCTCATTGCCATTACTCCTTGGTTCCCTCTTTCATTGCCATTACTTCTAGGCCTACTCTTTCATTGCCACTACCCTTAGGTCCACTCTTTCAATGCCATTACTCCTAGGTCCACTCTTTCATTGCCATTACTCCTAGGTCCACTCTTTCAATGCCATTACTCCTAGGTCCACTCTTTCATTGCCATTACTCATAGGTCCACTCTTTCATTGCCATTACTTCTAGGCCCACTCTTTCATTGCCACTACCCTTTGGTCCACTCATTCATTGCCATTACTCATAGGTCCACTCTTTTATTGCTATTACTACTTGGTCCACTCTTTCATTGCCATTACTCCTAGGTCCACTCTTTCAATGCCATTACTCATAGGTCCACTCTTTCATTGCCATTACTTCTAGGCCCACTCTTTCATTGCCACTACCCTTAGGTCCAATCTTTCATTGCCATTACTCCTAGGTCCACTATTTTATTGCCATTACTCCTAGGTCCACTTTTTCATTGCCATTACTCCTAGGTCCTCTAAGTGGAGTGCTAGAAACTGTTAGGTTTCCAATTATAGTTCTACTAGATCTGTTACAAAATTAACATTATTACATAACAAAACTAGAAGCCGTATAACTGCTCAGAAACAAATGATTATTATTAAATAGGAGTTATTACATGAAATCATTTGCATAAAGAATAGTTACTCTTAGCTTTGATTATTTATATCGATAGGTTATCAATTATAATGAAAATCTGATCAAATAAAACGGGAATTCTTCCAAGCTGTAGACGTGTCAGTACTACTCTATGGTTGCACCACTCGGACTCTAACGAAACGCTTTAAGAAAAATCTTGATGCTTTGTACCGAACAGATCCTTGGAGCAACATCTAACAAAAGAGCAGATGTACAGCCACTTAGCTTCCATCACAGAAAATATCCAAGAAAGGCAAACAAGACTTACAAGGCACTTCTGGGGAAGTAAGGACGAACTCATGAGCGACTTTCTCTTATGGACTCCTACACATGGATACACCAGAGTTAGCCAAACATCAAAAATGTATATTCATCAACTCTGTTTGGACACTAGGTGACGTCTAGCGGAGTTGCTAAGAACGATGGTCGATATGTTTGGTTTGATTTCATGATATATCAACCATTGTGGGCTATCTAATGCCAAATCTGGTTTATATATATATATATATATATATATAGTCTATAAACATAAATCAACAAAGTTGAATAGTTCCAAGTATTGCTCGGTATTACTAACAATTCAATCAGGCATCAATTATTTGTTTGCACAGAGTTAAATGATAAAACAGCTCTTTTTCTTACAATTCAATTCAACATCACTCATTTATTTACATATAGTTTAAATGTCAAACAGTTCTATTTGACATATAGTTAGGGCGCTATCCAACGCTACCGCTGCGGGCCAGAGTGAACCTGGGAGCGATGGCAATGAAAGGGTACTCAGCATTCCTCAAAGGTTGAACTTTACTGGAGCTTCATTATCAGATTTACTTAGCGTCATATCTAGGACATTCGTTGGGAGAGTCTTACCACTCTGCATAGATGCAGTCCGTATATTCTACAGCCCCAGCCGGCTGGGATGAATGATTGATAGGTGACTGATTCAAAGGAATCTGTACTGATAATGAAATAGCCCAACAAAGTTTGAGGTGACGTAAAACTCACCAATCAAACAAACCAACAAAGAAATTTCTGAAAAATGAGTGAATCTTGATTTTCAAAATCTGTCAGTCCAATCGGCAGGGGCTGTAGAATACAACGACTGCACCTCTGCAGAGGGGTAAAACCCCCACCAACGAGTGTCCTGTATATGATACTAAACCATGGTGAGGTTTCAGTAATGCTGGGGCTTTGGAGAATACGGTGCACCTCTTCATTGCCATTGCTCCCAAGTCCACTCTGGTCCGGCGTGGTAGCACCTGATAGGGCGCTATCTATGGGTTAAATAGAAATAACGGCATACTTATGCTAAACTGAATTGTTTCAATTAGAACTGTTTGACTAACCCGAATAGCTAGAAATAGAAATGTTTTTGATAATTAAACCGTGCTTACATTTAAACTGCGTGCTTATGCTAAACTGAATTACTTGAAATAGAACTTTTTTTTTTACATTGAAACTGTATTTACACTAAACTGAATTGTTTAACATAGAAATTTTTTGACATTTAACTGTGTGTAAACAAAATCTGTACTTATACTAAACTGAATTAGCTGAATTAGAACTGCTTGACTAAACCGAATAGCTAGAAACAGAATTGTTTTTGACAATTAAACTGTACTTACATTTAAACTACGTGCTTATGCTAAACTGAATTGTTTGAAATTGATCTGTTTTTGACATTGAAACTGTACTTATACTAAACTGTATTGTTATATATAATTGTTTGAATATACTGAATAGTTTGAAATAGAAATGTTTTTGACAATTATACTGTGTGTTCATGCTCAACTGAATTGTTTTAAAATGAACTGATTATTTACATAAAAATAGATTTGGCGTTAAATAACCTACAAAGGTTTATATGCCATAATACCCAACCAACATCCAACTGTTGTATTGTCATATGCAAATTCATGCAGAAAGAATCACAACGACACAATAAATAAACAGACGCAGGAAGACTTTTTTAGAAAAATATTTATCTCTCACTTTATTGCAAGGGTTCGAAAAGGTTATTCAAGGTTTTCGTGTGAGAGGGAGCTGGGGACCGAACATAAACTGCAATATTTTGACCCCCACTCTTATGGCCGTCAACGTTGTGTCTTTCTCGTTCTCCTGATGCTCAACCGGAGGCCCACAGGCCCACTCTGCTGGGTGATGGCTTTCTTTACTGCATCTTATCAGCATCTTCTCTGGTCCCCAAACTCCATCGGGGTTCCCGAGGGCCCCTTCGACCGGGTGTGGTTTTCCCTACCATATCTCGTCTATAAAACCGTCCTACTCTCACTGGAACTCGAACTGTTACTTGACTTCTGTCTTGACTGAGTTATATAATAGTTCAACGTCCACTCGATCGTCTACTCGATCTTTGGAATGGCATGATTGATCGTCATCCAGCGGAAATAACTGTCATTAGAATGTGTCACTTCCTTCCGGTGCATCACCTTGGAATGGTATTTTTGGCTGGGTCAAAAGCCAAAATACAACACAATTTCCAATCGGCTGGGGCTGTAGAATACGACTGCATCTCTGCAGAAGAATAAGACGAGTGTTCTGGATATGAAATTGAACTATCTGATAATGAGTTTCCAGTAATGATGGAGTTTTGGGGAATGTGGAGTACCCTTTCATTGCTATAGATCCCAGGTTCACTCTAGCACGGAGTGGTAGCATCTGATGGGGTCCTATCTATGGTTCAAATAGAAGTAAACTGTGTACTTATGCTAAACTGAATGGTTTGGAATGGAATTGTTTTTGAACGCTAAACTGAATTGTTTGACATTCACAATGTTCTTACACTAAACTGAATTGTTTGAATTTGAACTATTTGACTAAACTTAATAACTTGAAATAGAAATGTTTTTAACAATTAAACAGTGTACTTTTGCTAAGGTGAATTGTTTGAAATAGAACTGTTTATTTGTATAAAATGGAATTGGCATTAAATAACTTACAAAGGTTAATATGCCATAAAACCCAAGTAAACAAACAAACCAAACTAAACCATTCAAATCTATGTGCTTGTCATACAGTGTTGATTTCCACAAATGTAACTAATTGATAGCGTTATGAGTTCATGCCTGATAGTTTACGTCACTAGTCGTTAGCATGTGTAACTAAAAAAAGAATTAGCACGATTTCTCAGTGATTTCAGCCTTGAGTCAAAGTTGGCCGGGTTCAATAGTAAATTCTTCAAAAGGTTAAATTCGAGTTAAGATTTTCTTTACGCTAACAGAGAAGCATCTCTAGGCAGCCTTGCTGTTCGGTGACAGAGATGTTAGAAAGCAAGTGTCTGTACGTGATTGATCGGCTAAGTCATGACAAGTATGCGTGACATGTCATATATTTTGGGAAATTTAACATTCTTCCTTTCTCTCATGTGAATCTCTCTCTCTCTCTATATATATAAAATGTTGGCAAAAAAGTTGTGAATGTCATCGCTGCAGCCTATGATCGAACCTAGGAATGGAGTTAAATGTCAAGTAGGCATCTACATTCTGTAGTGTGCCTCAATACACTCTTTCAAACACCCGCTTCACTCTTTTGCCATTATTTCGCAATATATATATATATATATATATATATATATATATATATATTATCATATATATACTATCATCTTGTCAGATTCACTAAAATCAACCATTTCTCTCTCTCTCTCTCTCTCTCTTTCTCTCTCTCTCTCTCTCTCTCTCTAAATATATATATATATATAGTTCAATGTTAGTTATAGAGCATTAAACTGTGTGAGAGGTAAATTGTCCAAATAATGTAAAAATCAAAATAATACAGATATTTCACTTTATGAGAAATATTTACCAAAATTACATGAAAATACCTTAAAATGCAATAGATTAAATTCATTCAAAGAATTTGCACTTGGCTTCAACCACACCCTTCAGACGACTTCGGAATTTCTTGCAAGCCTTTTCGACGGCCTCCTTGTTTAAATTGGTAAATGATGCCATTATTCTGGGAAGTTAGGGGGCCATCTAGTTGGCGCTTCAATCGTGAATTCTCGTAGTACAGCATGCCGTCTCCAAATTTCTGAAGGACTGAATTTTATGGTGCTTCCTTCTTTACAGAAAATACCTAACTGAATTGAGTTTGCTACACAATAGACAAAATGTGAAACAATCATAACGCCCGCTCGAAACTGATAATTGAAAATGGTGAGAATTTACGCACTGCACATACCTAACTTTTTATAAAAAGAATTTTGAAGATGTTATTATCTATAAGTGATATACATTAGACAGATAGATAGATAGATAGATAGATAGATAGATGTTAGGATAGCGTAGACACAGAGTCAATGACGCTTGATGACTGTCAGTTTCCCATCCATGCATTTTGGCATGATCGAATTGGTGAGAAACTGACTGTAAGAAAGCGCTGTTGACACTGTGTCTCAACACTTTCTTACGTCACCAGAATGTCATTACAAAAGAATAAGTGGACTGAAAAATAGCAAAATCAGTTGGTATGGTAATTTGTTATTCGAAGCGAGCAAAATTTGTCTTATCTCAGGAAAAGTGTAAGCTATTAAAAAATGACCAATGTACTTATGTAAATATGCTATTTCGTAGAAATTCAAATATATATCCTGAAAGTTTCACGAGTAATAACTAGTTTACACACACATACACGCACACATCTTTATACATAAAAAATGAGAGAGAGAGAGAGAGAGAAAGAGAGGGACAGATATATACGCTGTGAGCCTTGTCAATTATACTGATCTCTATGTTATTTTCACGCAATATATATATATATATATATATATATATAAATCTAGTTTGGTATATGTATAAATAAAAAAATGTTTAATATCGGTGATAGAGCATATGTATCTAAGTTAGGATAGCGTAGACACAGCGTCATGCGATCATCGGACGAATATATATATATATATATATATATATATATACTTGTCCGATGATCAGAAGAGTATGAATCCAACTGTTTTTTCTTCAGCTATGCGTAAATATTAATGCAGACTAGGCTCTTTAACTTTAGTATGGCAACCAGTCTAGGAGAAGGAAAACCATATTCAAACCTGTTGAATTCTACTCAAGAAACTACCCTTGTGTCACATCCAGCTCATATGGAGGGCCTAGTATATATATATATATATATATATATATATATATATATATATGTGTGTGTGTGTGTGTGTGTGTGTGTGTATTTGACTCCTCTCTCATTATTTTTTGTTGACCACATCTGAGTATTGAAGTTTTCAACCTCTTCAAAAAAAACGGTGCCATTCCTTCCCCGAGATTGTACCACTTTACCCTTGATACGAACCTTATAATGCTGAGTGTTAAGCAAGGAGGTATCAAATACCATTTTTTAATCCTTTGGTATAACGCAACCTGCGACTGAACCCTGGTCTCCCAGGCCATTGGCAAACATTCTACCTACTAGGCCAATAAAGATCCCCTCAAAATATCTATCTTTTAGCTACCCAAAAGGTACACATAACTTGCCTCCTCACAGATGATTCGGCTTGATACCAGTTTTATTTTCTTCAGTGGGCAAATCAAGAACTAAATTATCATAGAAAAGATTATGCTAAATTGCTCTGTTTTTCCAGTAATTTTATTTCAAGCAAACAGATGCAAAGATTTAACATCGTCATAATCATCATCAAGTCACAATGGCTGATTCTCTCTCTCTCTCTCTCTCTCTCTCTCTCTCTCTCTCTCTCTCTCTCTCTCTCCGTCCCTATCATCCATCACTCCCGGCAGGTCTTCCTGACTACATACTGTGACTGCACAAAGCTGATGTAAATAAGTTCTTTCTGGTCAACCAACACTGATACATTCATGTGTAGGAGACCATAGAAGAACGTCACTTATGGGTTCGTCCTTGATTCTCCAGAAGTGTCCCGCGTGTCTTTTTCATCTTGCTTGGATGGTTTTAGAGATGGAAGATAAGTGGCCATACAGCTGTTGTTTCATGGGGTGTTGCTTCCAAGATTTGTTCAAGTTAGTTCGTAGCATTCTTTTGTAGTTCTCATCAAACTTTTTCCTTATGTATTTTATCAATAATCATGTGGTGCATTCATATAGTAGAATTGACACAATCGCTGCTTGGAAAAAATTTTATTAGATTGATCAGACTTCCATATGATTGATATCCTATCGATAGCAGTCCGTACCTTCACTAAGCGTATATCAACATCACTTTCAGTTGATGAGACATTGCTGTCGAGGTACGTGAAGTAGTCTCTTAGCACTTCTTGCAAATACACCTGCACAAGCCGATTCCCTGATGCATAGTCAGGAGTAAGCTGCTGGAGGTATTGGCCTCTACGTGAACGCATATAAAATGGACTACATGTGTTTTAAACGAATTGTTATCTTAAGCCACTGAAATTAGTAGACAACATTTTAATATATATATATATGTGTGTGTGTGTGTGTGTGTGTGTGTGTGTGTGTGTGTGTGTGTGCAGAGCACTAGATTAAGTATTAAGTTCTGTAGAACCCCAAAGTACTTGAATAATTATGGTGCCCCAAACGAATAGCCACTTCAGATTGTATTTGAGAAGAACGATCACGTGACCCTCCTTAGACCGTTTGGTCAGATACCCGATTCTAATTTTGTTTTATTTCCAAGATAAATGAATATCATTATCCTCTGTTGTTATTATTATTATTACTACTACTACTACTTGATCATACAAATAATGATTGAGAAGTCCCTTGGATGAAGTGGCTTACGTGCCCGAATGCAACATCTTAGTAAGCGAGTTCGAACTCAAGTCGAGCTATTATGTTCTCTTTTAGACAAATAGCCATGGGAAAGGCCTGAACCCCCGCTTACTTTTCGCCCGAAAGCTACTGGTTACCACAGCTATCATCCTGCTAGGATGACTTTGGCATTAGATAACCCACAAAGAGTGGTAAGACATATAATAAATAAACACAAACCCAAAAATTATATATATATATATATATATATATATATATATATATATTCACACCTTTTAGTGGATCTTGGTTCAACAAGGTTATCCAAGTAGATGGAGAGATTCATTGAGAAGTAAAATCGACACTATAGCGTTTCGGTTCTAATGAACCATGATCAGGACTGTGAGGGATGATATTAGTGATGTTAAATCAACGATGGATGTGTAAAAAGTGTAAAATATATATAAAAAAAACTAGGGAAATTTGTATAACAAGAGAAAAGTTGGCCGTTTATGACAAGAAAAAGTTAGAACCGAAACGTTATAGCATCGACTTTACTTCTCAATAAATCTCTCCTTGTACTTGGATTACGTTGTTATCAATTTTTCTTTACAAACTGTCGGATTACAATCCATTATTTACCTCCATATATATGTTGTATAATTTGGTGATATCCGTAATAATAATACTGATACAGAAACGAAAACAAATGCAAGTTAGACAAACCAGACACGCAGAACACTGTTGGAGAAGCAAGGACGAGCTCATAAGTGATGTACTCCTATGGACCCCCGCATATATCCAAGAAAAAGCAGGATAACCAGCTCGAACATACATACAGCAGCTATGTGAGGACACGGGATATAACTCTGAAGACCTGCCGGAGGCGATGAATAATAGGGAGAAGTGGCGAGAGAGGGTCAGGGATATCCGTGCTGGATGCACGACATGATGATGATGATATAATATAAAGCGTTGTTACAACTTGCTTTTGAAAAACGGAAATTCCTTATCAATCAACCCACAAGTTATATACTTCTAAATACACAAAATATTTTGACAATTTTTCGATAAAATTCGTTAAAATATTCCATTATAAAAATACGATAGAATTTTTTAACATGGGTATAGGGGACAAATGCAAAAAAAGGGGTTGAGAATCATTCATATACTCGGTAAAATTACTAGTTGTGTTCTGGCTTTAGTTCTGAAGATTTAGGGTGTCTGTAGTACACCTTCATTGCCATTACTCCCAGGTCCACTCTAACTCAGTGTGATTTTATATGCTTGGATCTATTGGTCAAATGAGTCTATATAAAAATTATTTGTATTCGATAGGACCGTGTGCAACCAAAATAAAAAAAACAAAAAGCAACAAGTAAGTAAACAAAAACATTCTTAAGAAACAACTACACAAAAAATGTGACTATGAAGTCCAATAAACGTAATTTCCAAACCTGTAGGCATAAAATAACCCTATACGGATTCTGTTTTAAACTTGGAAAAAATGACACAGAAACGTATGGAATGCTTCACACTGCTTTTTGACCATCTTGCATGAATCAAGCATCAGTTTTTGAGTGGCATAAGAGATTCAAGGAAGGCAGGGAGTCTGTGAGGGATGATGAGAGGTGTGGGAGGAGTAAGGAAGTCAATACACCTGACTCGATTGGCCAAAGGGTTAGGGTTAGGGTTATTAGGTTGAGGTTTTAAGGGAGTTCAGCAAGAGATTCCGTCAAAAGAGGCCAGCACTCTTCAAATCGGGTCAGTGGCATTTCCACCAGGACAATACACCAATCCACAACTCCATCCATGTCACAGACTATTTGACCAAGATGAGCATCGACAGTTTGTCAACCTCCCTATAGTCGAGACCTAGCTCCCTGTGACTTTTGGTTATTGCCTAAGCTCAGAGGCTGTTGTCATGAGACAATTGAGATGAAAGAGGCTGTGACGAAGGTTCATTGACACGCTCACTCAAGAGGACTTCCATGGGGCCTTCCAGAAGTTGTTTGAACGGTACAACAAGTGCATTGCAGTCGGAGGAGATTACTTGGAAGGGGACTAGAGTTTCATGTTTGTACTATCAATAAAAGTGCCCATACGAAAAAAAGTCTGGAAACTTATTTAATCATCCTTGTATTTTTTATTACTTACTACGTTTGATAGTAATACCGAAAAACTATCGAAATTGTTAATCTTTAATTCTTCTGCTACATCACGGGTTGATGGGACCGTTTCAATAATCGCTCTCGGTTGGTTGTTTTTAACCAAATGAGAGTCAACCCTGTTGAAAGACGTGACATATTAAACAATAACACAGTGAATAAACTTGTAAAAAATGTTTCAGTTAGTTCACAAATGATTGATATCAACTCCCAAATCAATAGAGATTACACAATCCATTTCAGCATTAAATCCAGCCTGTGGAAAGTTCCAAATCGGTCAATTCAAATAGTTTTTTTTTTTTTACTTTGGTATGGTATCTTTAAAGACATATCACCCATGATGGGTTATTTAATACCAAAGCAATCGTTGTAGAAGAATAGTAACGATACTATTTAATGCATAGCTGGAGGGGATAAGCGGGTTCATAACTTTCCCTAAGGATATTAGTCCAAAATTGAACGTTAATAGCACAGCGGGAGTCTGAACATACTTACTATGATGTCGCAGTCTAGCCACTAAACCACGACGACTTCAAATTCAAATAGTAAATCCAATATCGGTAAGATGTTCTTTTCAAGGAGGAAACGGCACATTAAATGACCTACATGAGTCTGGCGTTTTCTTTATTAATTAGAAGATTCATTTTCCTAAAATGATTATTTATTTCAGACCGGAAGTCATTCATAGCTTATAACAAGTGGATAATCCAGCCCTAATCCTACCCCTAACCCTTACTTGCTTCTTATCTCTTCAATGAATTTTTTCAGAAACAATTTTGAAGTGTTCTTTTGTTAACGGTCGCCTAGCCAAATGCTTCGTTTTTATTTGCTTTTTATTCTTTTTTTCTTTTTTGTAAATAATCTTAAACTTAGCTGCCAAAGATAGACAACCAAAAACAAAATTATTTGCATAGATCAGAAGTGCAAAATTCTTAATTTAAAATGTTGTATTACATAAATTTGAAGGAGCCCGTGACGTAACGGTTATCGTCATCGGAAATGAACCTGGCTATCAGAGTTCAAAATCCTGAACGATGCTCTTTGCATTTCACATAGCACTAATACCCTTGGGAAAGGTATGAATTCAACTACTCTCCTTCGCAACCGATGTAAGAGAAATAAAGCTCTGAATTCAAACTAGTTGAAGACCTGGAGAGGGATGGGTTCCATTTAGCTACTCCTGCCCAATACATGCTATATGAGTTGTACTCTCACGACCAAACCCAGTTACAGGATCAATGAAGAGATTATATGAACGTTCTATATAATTCTCGTCTACGGTTGATTGTTATTTATCTAGTCAGGGTCCAGTTATTCACTAAAAGTTATGGTTCATATGATATAGTTAAACTGAGGTGAAGGAACAAAATAAATCAATAAAGAAGTGGGTGGATAACAAAGAAGAATAGACGAAAACTGTGTTAGAGAAACGTGTCCGTTAAAAAGAAGCGTTTAAAAAATTAGCACAGCTATTAAGTTACACATGGAGGAAGTTTTAAAAAGAAATAAAATGAAAAAAGGAAGTGAAAAAAAGAGACGGTTAAGTTTTGTTTGTTGTTTTATGTCATAAGAGAGAGCGGGCGAGCGAGCAAGCGAGAGAGAGAGAGAGAGAGAGAGAGAGAGAGGCGGGAAGAAGGAAGGAAATAAAGAAAAGAATTAATTTTTTTTTCGATTGATAGGAACGACTTGATAATGATCGAATTATAATTAATTTTAAAAGGAAATTATTTGTTTATTTATTTATTCTTTTAAGATCTATCTAATGGAAATTCAAATATATCTATGACATTTTTACGGGAAATAACTAATCGTCATTTATTAATCTTAGTTTAGCACAAGGCCAGAAGTAAGGAGAATCAAACATTGAAAATAACTCGTAAAAAATAATAGTTTATTTCAAAATACAAATTATTCGCAATACGGATAATTACCAATAGTTAGAAAATAGTTAATTTTAAAAAACGGCTAATTATTAGTTGTTAGATAATTGTTTATTTTAAAAGACGGCTAATTATTAGTTGTTAGATAATTGCTTATTTTAAAAGACGGCTAATTATTAGTTGTTCGATAATTGTTTGCTTTAAAAGACGGCTAATTATTAGTTGTTAGAAATTAGTCTATTTTAAAAGACGGCTAATTATTAGTTGTTAGATAATTGTTTATTTTAAAAGACGGCTAATTATTTGTTGTTAGATAATAGTTTATTTTAAAAGACGGTTAATTATCAGTAGTTAGATAATAGTTTATTTTAAAAGACGGATAATTATCAGTTATATTATAGTTTATTTCAAAATACGCATCAAAGAATAAAATACCCCCACCCCTGCAAAACAAACAAAAAAAAATCAATTATTTTGCCCCAAACTAAGAGCAGTATGTTGTACAATGGTGAGACTGTTCATCTTGCTCGTCTTACGTTTAGATTTCGATCCAAACGAGTTACTCCTCCTTTCACGTGCATCTTTTTGTTGAACAAAGCTTAAGTGTAATAAATCTTCCTCAGGAACTTGGTCTGACCTAAACCGTAGCGGACCGAAGGTATTCAGGGAACGTTAATGTGACCAAGTGTTGATTTCAGGCCACATGCGCTGGGTAATAAAACTGATGCTCTACTATTTTGCTGGCGTACGGCAGGACAGGCGACGCGATCGTAGGTAAAGATGATTGGGCCCGGCGCTGAATAAATATCTAGCACATTCCATTGCCTTGCCCTTCGTGACAGTCAACACAAAACAACACAAGATACAAATGAGGGAACGACAGAATGGAGCACAGCAGGGAGGTTGGCTGGGTCTTAAGCGTGTCCCTTACAATAAAACCAGTGTCCACATTCCATTTATTTACAACGCCTGAAGTCACTTTCTTTTTTTACTTGACTTCACAATTTGATAACTTCCTTTCAGAAACTTGACAGCATTAATATGGAAAAAAAATGTCTTTTCAACTATTACTATATTACATTGGTACCCGGCGTTGCCCGGGTACGAGATATACCGAGACAGTTTTTCTCTGTACTTAAATAATTCAGAGAAAAAGAAAAATGAAAAATACAGATTTGAAGTTGTTGTTTTTATTGATTAATCAAATGATTTTAATGTCATGTCAACCTGTTTAGGGTTATTTTATGCTGAGAGGTTAGAAAATCGCGTTCATTCTACGTTCATATTCGAATCATTTTGTGTCTTAAGAGGTTTATTTTTAGCATACAATCCTGTCGAAGACGAAATTTTTTTAAATAGATCTATTAAACTCAAAAATTATAACCTAGTAGATACTATCGCTCAGTGAGCCTGGGAGTAATGGCAACGAAGAGGTTCTGCACACTCCCCATATCTCCCGAACTGAAGCTTCGGTAACAGTTAGAGTTTAGTGTCATACCTAGGATACGCCCTTTTTGAGGGGGAGGAGTCTTACAGCTTTGTAGTGGGTACAGTGAACCTATTCTAATCCTGATAGGTTTTTATTTATTTATTATTATTATTTTTTTTTTTAGTTTTTTTTTTTTTTTTTTTTTTTTTTTTTGCAGGCTGCAAACTTTCGAGACTATCTTTATTATTAATTCTAGTTTTGTGAGTTGAAATGTTCATTTGCACTTGTAGAACGCCGTCTCTGAGGTCTCATTTAAAAATTCGCTTCAAATAAAGAATAATATTTTTGATTATTTAACACAGTTTACAATTTGAAAAGTAAGTTTTTTTTCTTTTTTAAATAAACATAAAATAGTGCAAGTAAAATTTTTTTCAATTAAATAATAAATATTAAATATAAAAAACAAAAGCAAAAAAGATTATTTTAGCCAGTATTTTTAAAAAATTGATAAATAAATAAACGGAATAAGCTTTTTTTTCTGCAGTTTTTACAAAGTTGTGATTAAATATAATGGAAATGATGACCACATGTGTCGCTGACATGATTCATATTTTGGCCGCTTGGGAACGCTAGGGCAATCTTGAGTAGAATATGAGCTCTTTTAATACCCTGTTTTTATAGTTGATTCACAACTTTTTTATCAGAAGTTTCTCTGTAAGAAAATTGTATCTGGTATATATATATATATATATATATATATATGTATGTATGTATTATATACTCATCTGCAGACAGACGGTTTCGGTGTATCATAAAGGATCACCCGAGATACTTCAAGCGGTGATCGAAACGTGACTGACGTTACGCCTGTCGCATATCTTAGCCCATCGGTAACCTCAGCGTAAACAAAGGAATTTTACGCATATGTATTGTTATTCTTTTGCTTTACATATGCGCTTAATAGCTCTCAGAGTGTTCAATTCATTAGAAGAGATTTAAATTATGCGAGCTGAAGCCGATAATTTCTCACCAGAGGACCCAAAATCGCCGTGTGGGGAGCATAGTTTTCCTTTTCGTAGATCGGTTGCCATACCAATACGATTTTCCCATAAGTGGAGGGATATTAGGTGATATATATATATATATATATATATATACAGTTGAGTGAACAAATACTTTTTCATAAATAAAAAAGGGCTCAAAAATTGCCATTAGAGCAGGATAAAATCTAAAACGAATGAATATTTACTCTACTTTATATATATATATATATATATATATACACACAACCTAAAATAAATGAATGCTTATTCACCCCGCTGTGGCAGTCTCATTACTACTTGTAAACATTCATTCATTTTAGAATATATATATTTAATTCAAAGAGAAAATCCAAGCTTTAGGAATATGCAAATTGAGTACTTAATGCCAACGGCTATTGACGTATAATTCATTGGGGATTGAGAATACATAAAAATTCAACGCGGAGAGCCAAAGAAAGTTTTTATATAAAAAAAAAAAATATTCACTCCTTTGGTGTCATTATATATATATATATATATATATATATTATGATTAGATGATTATATATATATATATATATATAATCATCTTCCTTAGAAACTTTGCATATCCTTTAGGGTGCCAGAAGACTAGAAACCTATTATTAATTTTTTTCGCCTTTGGTCTTTCATCAAAAGAGACGTTGTCAGGGAAAAGTAATCATGTCATGGACATCTTACCCACACTTATCAAGTAAGTCTTTTGCTATTTTGTACCCATTCACTTGTGTATAGTTCCGATTATTGGGATACGTCCGTGTATTCTTTGATTGTTATGGCATCTGAAAATATATTGCGTATATATAATATCAAATGTTCTTTTATGAGTAAACAAATTTATTTTGTCTTTGTATATTGATTTACCCACGCACACATGAACTCTCCCAGGTATAAATAGCACCAGGTACTGCTTTTAGGTAAAAGTCAATTTTCCAGCAGACATCCCTGACAATCGGACCGAACAAATTCGCAAGTAACTATTTTTTTTTTCCTCTTGTGTCTTTATTTCTGACCACTAACATCGACAGACAGACCGTTTCGTTGTATCACAATTCTTCAGTGTGGCTAGACCCGCAAGACGCTCTAATCCGAGATCGAAATCCACCCAACTTTATGTCAGGCTGATGACATACCCCAAATTATTTCTTTGCTAAAGTGTTCAATGCCGGTTCGGGTAGTGTGTAAACTGTCATCCACGGACAGACTATTTTGTTGTCACAACTCTTCCGTGTGGCTTGACACGTGTGACTCTCTAAGCTAAGATATATATATATATATATATATATATATATATTTTAAACATATTGTCATAAAGTTATTTGGATGAAGGAGCTTGAAATAGTTTTTTTTATTCATTCTTACTCGCTTGTGCTGTATCTATGTATTCTAATTGGTTGCACCAGTTGCACTTTAACGAAGCGCTTGAAGTAAAAGCTTGATGGGAACTATATAAGGATGATGCGTACTCTTTTGTACAAAGCGGTATTCTACAAAGAGTAGCTGTACGGCCACTTATCTCCAATCCTGCAAACCATCTAAAAAAAGACGAATAAGACATGCTAAGCACTGCTGAAGAACTAAATTCCCTTATCGACTCCTTCCTGCATAGACACATCACTGCTGGATTACATTCATCAGCTCTGTACGGACACCGAATACCGTCTAGTGTATCTATCAAATGCGATGCCCGATAGGTAGAGATGTTGAGATTTATAGGAACCCGTGCTTTCGGCAATCTCTGATGATCATGATAATTCTGTGATGTATTTGGATCTTTGTTTCAAATTTGGTAGAGATCCCTTTGGAAATGACGCTTGATAATCTTTCTGATTAGACAAAGGAACTTTAATGCCTTCGCTTTAAATAGCGTTCACGTTCTTCTTCTGAGGCAGTATATATTTATCTCTGGTGAAGAATGTCTTGAAAGAATGTACTGACACCGCGAAACAGACTATAGACGTTTACTATTTGATAGTAATTTAATCTAACGTCACGTTTTTTAATGAATGAAATGGTCGAGTTGGACTCTTCTCATCATGTAAAACAACTCTAGTCAGATTCAGTCGTCAAACGAACGCGGCTACACACAAAAACTAGAGAGGTTTCGTTTTATTGAATGATCCTTTCAAAGTTACGCAATGTTGATTACTGAGTGTCAAGTTTAGTTTACAAGACACCCAAGTTGCGTTTTCCGCGTGTGTGCGTGTGTATATCTGTGTGTGTATGTATGATTACTTCGAAATCCCATTATGTCACTAAAGCATACATATAGCCGTGATTTGTCTTTTGAAATTTAAAAAGATATTCAAGGCTTTTAGAGCTGACCAATTTTAAAACTTAAAAAAATTGGAAATTATTTAAACTTTACAAGAGTGCTCCGTGCAGTCTTGAACGAATCCTGGAAACAGCACTCCAAAAAAATAGCCGCTTTATGGCCACTTACTACCTATCTCACAAAACATCCATGGAAGACTAACAAGGCAAACAAGAACTCCGTGCAGTCTTGAACGAATCCTGGAAACAGCACTCCAAAAAAATAGCCGCTTTATGGCCACTTACTACCTATCTCACAAAACATCCATGGAAGACTAACAAGGCAAACAAGAACTCCATACTATCAGCTGGACTTGATAATGATGTTCATGATGATAACTCTCATTACTCACAACAATCATCAGACAGAAAATATATTTCTCTTTTTCCTTCTCTCTCGATATATATACACGCAGAGAGAGAGAGAGAGAGCGGTGGTCCCTGCGTAATAGTTATTGTCATAGGGAAAGGACTCGGTGACCCAAGTTCGAATCCTGGACGAAGCTGTTGTTTACATTGCACATAGTGCTAAATCCTTTAGGAACAGTATGCATCCAACTATTATTCCTCCAGCTATGCGTAAATAGTAAGACAGGCTGAATTCTTTAACTTTGGTGTGGCAACCAGTCTAGGAGAAGAAAAACTCTGAATTCAAACCTGTTAAACACAGCTTAAAATTTGTTGTTGAGTCAAATTCTGCTCGCGTGGAGGTGTTGGTAAACACACACACATGTACACATATAGATAGATTTTTTTTCTGACTCTCTTAGCAAATATATATATATATAAGAGAAATGGAAATGAAAGAATGACATAGATAAGCTGGACATCAATGTAAAATATTTGTGTTTCCCTTATTTCTTTTTCCATTACAGATGCAGACTACGCAGATGATCTAGCGCTTCTCACAAATACGCCTACACAAGTCGAATTACTGCTGCCTACCCGGAGCCAGCAGCAAGGGGCGTTAGCTTCTACGTAAGCACAGATAAAACAAAGTTCATGTGTCTTAAAGAAGATGGAGCCATCTCCACATTAAATAGCAAGTCTCTGAAATTAGCAGACCAGTTCATATACCTCGGTATCAATTTTTTCATCAACTGAAAACGTTGTGAACATACTCATAGGAAAGACATCGGTTGATATTAACAGGTTATTGATCAAATAGAAACATGATCTCTCCGATGAAATAAAACGGGAATTCTTCCAAACTGTGGCCATATCAGTACTACTGTAAAGCTACACTAGCTACACTTAAAAGAAACACTTGGAGAAAAGGTTATATAGGAACTACGTGCTGTTTTGAGCAAATCCTGAAAGTAGAACGCCTCAAAGCAGCAGTTGTACGGGCACTTTCCCCCATCTCACTGACTATCAGCAAGACATGCTGAGGAAGTAAGTGCGGTTTCATAAGTGACATTCTTCCATGGATTCTTATACATAAACACACCACTGTTAACCGACCAGCTAAGACTTACAAAGATCAACCTTGTGCGGACACTAGATGTTGTCGAGACGACCTAACTAAAGATATGGCTGACAGAGACGGATGGAGAGAGATGGGTTGGGAATGCCGTGTAATCAGCACGACAACATGATTTATTTTTGTGTGTGAAATTAAGGGATGTATAATCTTTAAATGAAAAAACAAAAGCAAAAAAAAAAAAAAGACAAAGAAAAAGAGAATGCGGGTGTGCAACAATCATTGATTTGGATAAGAAAGATAATTATAAAATAAAAGCAAAAGGCAGGAGAAATATGAAATAATCGATAATCTTGACTGGAAATTTTACAGATCAAACAAGTGAAATACTATGAGAAAAAATTGAAAAAGCGCCGGTATACAAATATATTGAATATTTTAAGTTTTTTTTTACTTTGATTGTCAGGCGCAAAGTCAAAATAGTGAACACTTGTGAAGATTGAATTCATTCTACGAACTGATGTTCTACAAGAATGCCCCTATATATATATATATATATATATATATATATATATAAGATAGGGGGCTGAAAAGTTTCTGAGCTGAAAAGTTTATATGATGACATCATATCTGCTGGTGAAAACTTTTTTACCAATGGGATCCAAGTACGACAACACAGATGAAAGAAGTTTGTGGACTGCACGGGAGACTATGCTGAAAAATGAATCTTATTTGGTCACATTCCATGAGTTTCTTGGTTAGTTTATGAACTTCTCAGCCGACACACACACACACATATATATATATATATATATATATATATATCTTGCGCTGCTAACACGGATACTCCCCCCTCTCTCTCTCTCGCTATTTGTCTCTGTCATACGTCGCTTGCAGTAGGTTTTCTAGACTACATCCTGTGTCCCTACATCAGCAGTATCCCACATGCCTTGTTAATCTTATTTGGATGGTTTTGGAGATTGGAAGTTGGTGGCCTTACAATTGCTTTTATGTGGGATATTTCTTCCAGGATGCAACACACACACATACACACACATACACACCCCCTAATATATATATATATATATATATATAAGAGTGATTAAAACAAATGAGGTGATTTTTGCCTAATAGGATGCAATGTTGACAGCTAAACTTTTTTCAAGTAAATCGATGGTGATGGGTATTTTCAAGTCCGAGAAGATTGTCAGTATAATCGGCTTTTCTGACCACTACGCACAGAACTTTTTATTTACCGGAAAGTAAAGTGTGTTTCTACTTCCTAGATTGTAGTTTTGGCTAAGATTCGTTCTTACAAATTCATGTTTAGCCTACTTGTAAATGTTATCAAGCATTACGATCCAGTGTAAATAATTTGCACACAGATTTACATGACCAGTAGATGGAACATTACCACTCCAAATCAGTTGGACCTGAGAGTAATGACAATGAAGGAACGCTCTATAATCCCCAGAGCTCCAGTGTCACATTCCATTAGTATTCTATGCCTCACCGACAGGGCAGGAAAAAGAGAAGGAAGACGCTGCTTTCTTAAATTTCTTTCGTTTCCGTTTTGTCTTCGTTTTTTAAATTCCAACCTGTGTCAACCACATCTCATGTTTTCATCACTTTCCAACGAGAGAAAAACGTTAAACCTTAAACCGGATTAATTACAAATATTCTATTTTTGTTTGTACTGGATTTGAATAGGAATTGCAGCAGATGGTGAGGCTCCACATCCGAAACTCTTGAAAGTGTGAAATGGCTATTTTGTTACCTTGACTCCAAGGTCAATTCTGACCTGGAATGTTAGCATCTGTAGGCTCTCATTTGTGTGTAAAAATTTGTATTAGACAAGAATACTTGAAATATAATTGTGTACAAACAAATTATTTATATCATTAGATAGAATTTTCAATGTTAGATAAAAATACTTGAAATCTTTTTAACTTTAAACAAATTATTTATATCAAAAATAATAATTGAAGCTACAATTATTTACCAAGGACTATGTAATTTGAAATTATATAACAATGTGCACACAAATAATAACCATTGGACGGGAATAGTGTCACTTTTATTTCTCTGTCTTTCGCCAATGGTCCGAGAGACCGGAGTCATACCAAAGACTCAAAAAATGGTACTTGATGACGCCTTGCTTAGCACTCAGCATTTTAAAGTACGGATCAAGGGTAAAGTGGAGTAATCCGAGGAAAAGAGTAGCACCCTCTCCTACCCCTTGGTGTAGTAGCTATCGAAAAGGGAGCCTTCGGATCGCCCTCGACTAAGGTCGCCAACTTTCCTTTTTACTTTTTACCTTCCTACTCTTTTGTGACCCTACATTCCTTTACGGACAGCGATCACTGCCACAAGAATTTAATGTGAAGTGTGAGATATCTAGGGCATTTGAAGAAGTGAGATCCCCAGGGAATGTGAAGTATCCCTTCATTTTTATGACTCCAAGGCTCACTCTAACCAAAAGTTACCTGTTAGGGTCTCGTTTATAGATCGAATAAGACCCATGAGCAAATTATTAGTATTAGATAAGAATACTTGAAACCATATAAGTTTGAGCAAACAAATGATCATTCTTATCAAATAGAAATTATTACTCTATCATTTCAGATACATACACTCGAAAAGACAGATTCAATGAGATATCTTTTTTTTTTTAAATAATAAGGATTCTAAAGTTTTGTAGACAATTCAGTTCTGACTGAATTGTCTATTAAAATGATGCACGTAATTTATTAAGCTTTTTGCTTTGATGTGGCACAAAGCTGTATGAATGGGGCACCCAACGAGACTCGTGTAGGTGTGCCAGTCTAGTTTGCTCACAATTAAACCACCCGAGATGCCCTTAAAATGATGTATGTAATAATGTATCCTATCCTTCTAATTGCTTTTTCGTTATTAACAAGACTGTTTTGATCTTCTAGACTGAATTAAATGATATATCAGATTTTCAAATTCCCTGCGAAAATTTTCTCGGTATTTCGTAGGACAGCTTCTGGTTTATGCACAGATGATTGTGCTGCACTGTCATATCCCAGTCACTCACTCATCCTGGGTATGGCATTCATCTATATCCGGGTTTAAGAAAACACTGATTGTATTCTTTTCAAATGAGGTCATCTGTACGACATTTTACTGTCTCTGGTGGTGAGTTTCAAACTGTGGATCCCTGAGGAACACGAAGTCAGCTCTTCGTTGTCATTACTTTCAGGTCCACACTAACCTTGAGTGGTTGTACATATTTTGGTCTCATTGATGATTTGACATGCTGTTAAAATCAATCAATCACCTTAATTCAGCCTAAAGTAATTTAACAAGGATTAGCCCAGTCGGATGGGAATGTAGAATAACTATCTCTTCAGAGGGGTAAGACTGCTCCAACGAGTGTCCTGGATATGTTATTTAACAACCTGATGGCGAGGCTCCAGGCTTGGAGATTCGGAGAATATGGAGTACCCTTGCATTGCCATTGCTCCCAGGTTCCACTCTGTCCTGGAGTGGAAGCACCTGATAGGGTTCTATCTATGGGTCAAATAGAACAAACTGCTTACAAACAAATGACTGATGTTAAATTCTAACTGTTATATAGTAATATTTGAAACCATTTAACTGTATGTAAAAAAGAGATCAGGCTTGTTTAAGAATGTTATCTTCAAAATGTGTTTACAAATCATATATATATTTAATATATGTATTAACAGGAGTTGGCATTGAATAAACTACAATGTTTGATATGCCAGAAAACCCAACCAAACCAAATCATATATATTTCTAGCGTTGTATACGGTAGGTGATTCAGAGAGTGATCATCTCTGAGGGGGTCGTTCTGGTGAGGGGAGTATGATGTTGAAAGACCCGAAACTCCCCAATGACCCAGGAGATTAAAACATCACTGACGACACCTACTGGCACTGGTTTAAGCCCGTGTATTCAAGGTATATAAAGAGGATTTAGCATTAAATAACCTATAATGTTTGATATGCCATAAAACCCAACCAAACCAAATCATATATATTTGATATATATGTGTAAAGAGGATTTGGCATTAAATAACTTAAAATGGTTGATATGTCATAAAACCCAACCAAACCAAATCCTGTATATTTAATATATATATATATATAAAGAGGATTTAGCTTTAAATAACCTCCAATGGTTAATATGCCATAAAACCCAACCAAACCAAATCCTATATATTTAATGTATATGTATACAGAGGCTTTAGTGGGCACCTATGGTGGTGTAACGGTTAGAAGGTTAGACTAGCAAACCTACACGAGTGAGTTTGAGTCTCATTAGGCGCCCCATTCATTCGGCCTTGTGCCACATCGAAACAAAGAGCTTTGTGAATTACTATACAGAGGATTTAGCATTAAATAACCTACAATGGTTGATATGCCATAAAACCCAACCAAACCAAATCCTGTATATCTAATATATATGTATAAAAAGGATTTAGCATAAAATAATTTACAATGGTTGATATGCCATAAAATCCAACCAAAGCAATGAATAAAGATTGTCATGGCGTAATACCAACTAACTTTTAAGCTTCTCTTTTGATCTTCCTCTTGTCTTGCTATGTAATTTACTTTCTGATCCTCTACGACCCGGAATGGTTGCACCTGTTTCGGTCCCATTGCTAGGTTAGATAGATCTATTTAAGCTGATGTTTAAAGGAATACGACATCACATTAATACCTTGACTCTTAAAATATAGCTATGGCAATAAGGTAGAGAGTGTTTACCTGTTTAAAATGATAGAGAAGATGTATTTTTGTAACGTATATAATTGGAGTCCATGACTATTAAACTGATCTCAGCCTAAAATGACTCAACAAGTGTTAACATTTTGCAACGTAAACCAACCTTAAAAGCTTCTCTTTTGCTTTTCTTCGTTTCACTTTCTCCTCGTTTTTTTTTTTTTCTTTTTTTTTTTGCATCTACCTTCTCTGTTTTCTTCTCATTTGGCTTTCTTGCTTGTCTTTTTCTGTTTACATGGTCGTGAGACTTTCTCTATGATGGCAGTTCCTGTCGTCTGCCTTTTTCAAGTCGTCTACTTTCTTTTTTATTGTTTCTTAGTGTCTTATTTCGTTTTTGATGTTAGTCTTTCTAATTTTTGTGGTCTGTCTTTCTTTTGAAAAACAAAAAGAAAGTAATTCAATCGTAGATATGAACTGCCTGCACTCAATAGACATGAACAGTCTACTTATATGTATATATTGAATTACAATGACTAGAAAATCCGGCAAGCACTTCCATGTGACATACGGAACACGGGATAGCTGTTTCTGACTTATTTGGCCTCATCAGCAGTGCATACCCTGATATCCAGCACTGGAGATCGAACCGGCAAACACAGAAAGCAGAGCCGAAACTCTACCATTGAGCCATCGATCCACATCGCCCACAAGCGATACCAAGTTAACAAGTCATTGTTAATGTACGACCACTTAACCTAACCATGACTAGTTAATTTGGCATCACTTTTAAAGTCTGACTGATATCCCATTTTAATGAATTTTGATTATTTTTTTCTAATGATATCTGTTACAAAAACAATTTTAGTAAAATCAGACAAGAAAAATTAATAATAGATAAAAAAAACATGAAATTTACCAACGTTCGATTCTTTTATAAGACTTTCCAAATTATGATACTAAGATTTTAGCTGTTTCCATTATTCTGTTCAGCCCCTGTATATGTGTGTGTGTGTGTGTGTACAGAGACAGATGGACAGACTCACTGACAGAGAAAATAGAATAGTCAAAGATAGATAGATAGATAGATATGAACACAATTGAATAGATTAATACAAGGAGAAAAAATATAAGGAAGCTTTTATATAGATATTTTCATTCGCCATTTTTCTTTGGTTTCGTCCGTCTTTTTTTTTTTCATCTCGACGGCTTGTTTTCTTTTTTATTGCGGCCTATTTCTTTCATTATCATTGTCCTCAAAGATCAAATTCCTTGTGCTGGTAATCGAGAATAGCTTGTTATCTGTGTTGGAATACAAATGCAATAAATAATCATTTCCCTTTTATATTTTCCATGTCCAGTATGGGATCTCATGACAATTTCAGAAAACCATCCTCAATCTCTTTTTGCCTTTGTTCTTTGAATGTTGTCTCTGACTCTGTCAAGGAGCGATAAAACCCCTTGGTTATCTTTTACCTACCCTTATCAGGTCAGCCTTTTCTTTTTGTACCTCTCCTACATACTGCTTGTTCATAGAGCAACATCTGTGTAGTTTCAGCTGTTGGGATGCATTTAAATATTCTTTCTTTTAATACAACTGATAAGTATATTTAATGTTAAATATTCTACATGTACAAATGCATTTATCTTGTCGTTCCTTCCTTTATGTTAAGTGTTAGTATATCACGGATGTACCATTGCTAGTATTGGTCCTTCGTGAGTTGGAACACAACTAAATATCTTCCCAAACAGTAAGCCATCTCATCTATGCGTCAGATAGAATTGTTTGACCATTTAACGGTGTGCAAATGGGGAATAATGTTAAACTAAATTGTGACAAATAGAAATTTTTGACCATTTAAGTGTATGTGAACAAATAGCTGATTGTACTATATTCACAATTAACGCTAGATAATGTTCATAACGATAGAACATATAAAGAACATAGGAATGTCGAAATTCGAAAACACGTAACGACTTCTTGTTCAGGTACGAAACCTTTTTATTACTTTTGAGTTAAAGGTTTCGACATAAAGAGAGAAACACAATCTTTTTATGCTGGCTTCTTCATCTGGTCCCTATCTCGTGCGGCCCCTATAGGGCGCAAGTTCGCCTCGCGTCTGCGAGCTCCAAAAGTCGATCCTCCTCGTTTGGCGTCTAGTATTCAACTCCCTTAACTTTCTTCAAAATTCCCAAACCTCTGCGCGCTTCCGGTGTGTGGCGTCACTCGCACTCCGTCATCCGTTTCGTTTCGGACTATTGAGACATCTCTGAGTGACACCTTCGTCCGCCCGCGTTAACACCTGCATCAATGTTGCACCTAACTAACCCATGTGCTGAGCCGAAAGGTTCTCAGCCTAACTAAACTCAAAGACATGGACCGAAACCCCTTGGCCATTACGTTACATGATGTCTAATTAAATTCTTAGTAATACATAGCAATAATTGGAACCATTTAACTATGTGCAAACAAATGAGTAAGGTTGAATAACAATATTTGAAATTGTGTGCCTAAATTGAATTATTGGTTTTACATAGCAATACTTGCAGTCATTTGACCGTGTGCAAATGGTTGAAATATAATAGTGTTGAATGTCAATATTGTAACCACTTTACTGTGTGCAAACAAAAGAAGAATATAAAAAGAAACATTAGTTTTAGCAAAATTGAAACCATTTAACCGTGTAAAAACAATAGCAATACTTAATTATGGACAAATAAATTAGTTCTTACTAATTTAAAAATAAAATTACTGACGAACTATTTACTTACAGATCATTTATGTATAACCATTTAACTACGTGCAAACAAATGGAATATTAGTGTTAGAGAACTTGTCAGGAGTGATGGCCGACAGGGACGGATAGCGAGAGAGACTCCGTGTAATCTGGACTTGATGATAATAATAATGATGATGATGACTATTTATGGACTAATTATGTGTTGTAATTTCTGACTCTCAAACCTGAAGACATTCCTTTTCTAATTAGGGAGTCTCATACACTATTAATTACGGTTTCTTTGTTTAATGGCATATCAACCTTCAAGTGCTATTTAATGTCAGAACTATCTTTTTAGAACGGTAATTTTGTCAATTTCATTTCAATGCAAAACAGGCAAAAAAGTGTATCAATAAAAACCAAGATAAGGACACTTGTCTGATTGGCTTATTTGTTTAACGGAATAAAAACTCGTTATGGGTTATTTAATGCTAACATTTGATTAATTTCGAAATGTTTTATTATAATTATATTTTCAATATTCTTTTGTATTTTGTTTAATTGCACTTTCTTATAAGCTTAAACGTTGGTTTGCACACAGTTTTATGGCTACTGTTTCTTTAAATTTTAATGGCATATAGACCTACGGGGGTTATTTAGTGCCTAAGCCATCCTTGTAGAAGAATAGTAGTAGTACTATTTACCTATGGATGAGGCAGTTCATACCTTCTCAATGGTATTAATCTGAAAGTGAACGTAACAGCACGACTGGAGTTCGAACCCACTTACTTCGATGTCGCAGTCCAGCACGTTATCTGCTACGCCACACGAACTCTTCTACAGTTTTATGATATCAAGTTTTCCAATCAAATAAATTTGAAAAACGTCGGTAAGAAAAGTAAACGTATGATTGGCTTGGATATTAGTTCTCAATACACCAAACATACCAGCCGACAAATGTCTTTATGCTGTACGAATGTTCAGTTGGTAAAGTAAAAACCTTTGCGTCTTTTGTGTTATTAATTCATTTACTGCAAAAAAAGAGAACATTCTGTAAGTATTTAAATTCCATGATATTTGCTTGGAGTAGCATGAATCATATGGTTGAGTTCATTTGGTGTAAGGAATTCCTGTATGAACAGGTCGTAAAGGAGTAAGATAGGTCCGTGAAAATCAGCATTCCTTTATCTTTACGATTTTGTATAAGAAAATGCATATATAGCATATATCTTGAGCAAGGTTACTGAAAGCGGTCCATTTTGACCCCTGGGGAAATAAAATTCCTGCAAGGTGAATTAAAGCATAGGAATTCACAAAGGGATTCATAAAGACCTCTGGGGTGAATGAAATGCCGACAGGGTGAGTTCAAGCATTGGGGTCCACAAGTGTGAATTAATTTGTTTGAATTGATTAGTTCCTCTTGCCAGAGATTAATCTTATAAATTCCTGGTTAAACTTGATGTCTACAAGTCTTGTTTGGGCCGATGCAACTCTCAATATTTTGTGCTTTTGTCTTCAATTGAGCAATTAGAAGAGAGCGTTTTAGATAAAATTTGTTTATCTATAAAACCACATAAAAATTTGCTAGAAGACTTTAGAAGTCGATTTAAGGATCTTCTAAACAGGGGAATTCCTGAATGGATTATTTCTCCATTTGATGTTGAAAAGGAAAGTGATAATTTTGATACCTTTCTTAATGAGAACATTATTGAAATGACTTTCGATCTTGAAGCGAATTGGATGTTACTGGGGGGGGGGGACTGTAGCAAAATATCCCAAGCTTTGTGCAACTGTTGAACCTATTTTGCTAGTTTTTATTATATTTGTCACTGCCTCCCACCAGACAGGATTCGACACAAGGTCAATGACCCGAAGGTCGATTATTGTGGGGATTTAGGGGAGAGGAAGGTCGGGCACGAACCGAGGCTTGAACCCAGCTCGATCCACTTAGTGTAATGTGGGCCTGATGAGCCTTGCTGGATTTGGCCCTAAATCTGGGTCCTGGCACGTATGCCTGATTATAGCTTGGACAGCAAAGTCCCATGCTATACAACTGGACAGCAAGGTCCAGTGTTATACAAAGGTGTCAAAGGTGCCGCCAACCCACCCGAAGGTGGCCCAGCCGAAACTGGTGGCCTTTTGGCCGAGAAACGATTTTTACTAGCTTTTATAAGTTCATACAAAGTGGAACCTGGTTTTAGCCATGTGCATTATTTACTGAGCAAACAAAGAAACACTTTCAAAATAGAACTTAGAGATGTTCGGCTCAAACTCAAAAACCTGCGACCTAATATTCCTCAATGTCCACCAAACCCGTCCTTTCCATAAAAATAACTCAAGAATTGAAGATGCGTTTGCATTTATAGTTTACCGATTCGTTATTCATGTAAACTGTAATGATGATTTTGATGATCATCATTGTGTGTCGAGAGCACGGATTTCTTTCACTCTCTCTCGTCATCCGTCCCTGTCGGCAATTGCTCTTCATTTGTTCTCTAGACGGCATCCCATGTCCGCACAAAGCTAATGAATGTAATTTTTTGCTGGTTAACCAAAACTAGTGTGCCCATGTATAGGAGTCCGTAAGAGAACGTCTCTTATGCGTTTATACTTACTTCACCAGCTGTGTGCAGCATGTCTTGTTCGTTTTATTTGAATGTTTTTTTTAAATGGTGGGTAGATTGTCGTATAGCTTTTTTCAGGCAAAACAGCACGCAGCATCCTTTTGTAATTCCCATCTGGATGTTTTTTCATGCGTGGTGCCACTATACTGTAGTACTAACAAGGTTCCGGCTTGAGAGCATGCCTATTTCCTGGAGCAAGCATCAAGAGGAATTGATATCAACGGAAACTGAGAGAAAAAAGCGGGAGTGTCCGTGGCGTAATGGCTAATGTGCTGTCCTGCGACCGAGAAGCAAGTGAGTTCGATATCCAGTCGCCCTATTACGTTCACTTTCCGACTAATAACTTTGAGAAAAGAATGACACCCCCCTTATCCCTCGGGATACAGGTTACATAGTATCACTGCTGTTCTTCTATGAGGATGGCATTGGTACTAAATAACGCACGAAGGTTGATATGCCATTAAGCAAAGAGACTATATTATCAAATAAAACAAAGTTCATGTTTTTTTTAAATTAAAATCGTGTCATCTCCTCATTAAATGACCCGTCTTTGAAATTAGTAAACCAGTTTATATATTTCAGTAGCAATATCTCATCTACTGAAATCGGTATCAGCATACTCATTGGTAAAACAAAAGCTGCTATTGAGAGACTACTGATCTAATTAAAATCTGATCTCTCAAGTAAAATAAAATGCCTTATTCAATTGTAGAAAAAGATCATGAGTGACCAGAAGAAATCAGATTAAGAGGGTTTTGTTTTTTCGTTGACTTGGTCCCTTAGTCAATGCTTCTCTTAATTTCTTTATTATAGATCCGATTAAATCAAAGGACAGCCAGCGTAGTGGATTGCGACATCGTTATGAACGGGTTCGATCTCCAGTCGCGCGATTGCGTTCACTTTCGGACCAATATCCTTAAAAAAGATATCGACATCATAATCTTCCCAGGTATGAGTTAAATGGCACAACTAATGTTCTTCTACAAGATGGCTAAGGCATTAAATAACCCACGAAGGTTGATATAGATATAAAGAAAACCGAATAAAGCGAGATCTCTCACAAGGGAACTCACTGGTATTTTCTACATTCTACCTCAAACTAAAATATCATTGATAAAAAAAACCCCCCAAAAACCCCAAAGATTTTATTCCAATGATCTACGAGACCAGCTTATTAACCATTACGCAACGTTAATTTTTTTGTCTTTTATTTCCTCTGCTTTCTCTTTATATTTTTTTTACCACTTCTTGTTCTTCTTAACCTCTTCTGTCTCCTCCATTTTCATTTTTATTCCTTCCTGTTCCTCTTCCTTCTTCTTCCTTCTTCATCCTTCATTTTCTTTTGCTCTTCTTTCTTTTCATCTTTCTATTTCGCACTCGTTCTTCTTCTCTCTCTTCTTTTTCTTTTATCCTTTTTACTTCTTCCTGCCATTCTTCTCCTTCTCATTTCTCATTCTTCTTTATTCTTTCTTTCTCGATTCTTTCCTCTTCTTTCTACGTTTTTCTATTTCATTCTTACTTTTCTTCCTCCCTCATCATTTTATCTTCTTTCTCCATCTTTTTTCTTCCTTCTCATTACTCGCTCTTCTCCACTCTTTCTTCCTTCTCTGTTTTTTCCTTCATTTTTCTTCTTCATTCTTGACATTATTAACTCTTTCTTACACCATTCTTTTTTCTTCTCCCTTCATTTTTCTTCTTTTTTTTTTCTATTTACTTTTTTTTTCTATGGTCGATTTGCTTGTCAGTGATTACTTCGAACTTTTCTGAACCTTTCTTTTCTCGCCTTATTCTTCTCAGCCATTCCTTAATCTCTTCTCCTTCCTTCCTTCCTTCCTTCCTTCTAACTCTTCTTTGCCTTTTTCTTTTGTCTCTTTTATCTACTTTCATGCCGCCATACTTAACGTATCTCTCTTTTTTTTTCGCATCTCCGATTTTCACAGCTTCACCAGGCGGAATATTTTCTCACGGTCTCAAGTTACTCTTCGGCACACCTGTTCCAAACTCAGTAGAGAGAGAGAGAGAGAGAGAGAGAGAGAGAGAGAGAGAGAGAGAGAGAGAGAGAGAGAGAGAGCGTTATGTCGAGCTTATGAGACGAAAGAGCGTCACAAGAGTGAAAGAGCAAGGGACGATGAATCTTGAAAGTTAGAGGAGAAAATAAACCGAGATACTATGTAAGAATACATTGGAAGGCGCAATGCACTTACTTAAAAAAAAAAGAGAAAGTGAGAAGGAAAGATGATACACTTTGCGCATGCGTGAGAACGAGTTTTTCTATTTACATCCGCTTACTTAGGTCTCAGTGTCTCATCTCAGATATTTTTTAACGAAGAAAAGTCTGGTATAAATCGTTTTCGCCGAGCTCCTAGTAAGCAATAAATCAACAATGGATTATGAGACATGTATACTAAAGGTTCCTTCTAGATGATCTCTGGGAATTTTGAGGACAAATATGACATTGGTACAAGTTCTTTGACTCCTTTCTTTGTTCTCATTTCCGGTAAACGTAACTCTCTAAATATCCTTTCTTTCTTTTCTTCTCTTTCTTTCCATATTTCTTCTCTCTCTCTCTCTCTCTCTCTCTCTCTCTCTCTCTCTCTCTCTCTCTCTCTCTCTCATATATATATATATATGTGTGTGTGTGTGTGTGTGTGTGTGTATTGAATTACCCTGATCAGTAATGTGGAGCTATGGCTTAGTGGTACAGTTTCGGCTCTGCATTCTGTGGTCTCTGGTCCAAGCTCCAGTGGAGATCACGATATACACTGCTGATGACACCTAATAAGATAAAAACAGCTCTCCAGTGGTTCCTTATGTCGCAGGTAGTGCTTGCCGGATTTTCTGAACATGGTAATTCAATTCAAAATATATAATTTCTATATTTAAAAAAAATGTATATCTATTTCTTGGGCCTAAGGTTATGATTACGCCGATGCGTATCTAAAACTTGGGATGACGTAGCCCTGGAGGTGACCGTGTCATCTGTAAGAGTATGGATATAACTAAAAGACATATCAGGTTAAGTGGTCGCTTATTTATCATAACTAGTTCATTTGGTATCGCTTGAGTTCGATGTGGAGCAATGGCTCTGTTGTAGATTGGTTGGTTGGTTGATTTGATTTTATGGCATATCAACCTTTGCAGGTTACTTAATGCCGACTCGATTTTTATAGAAATAATCAGCTTTATTTCAAACAATTTAATTTTGCATGAGTACACAGTTTAATTGTCAAAAATATTTCTATTTCAAGCTATTCAATGTAGTCAAAAAGTTCTAATTCAAACAATTCAGTTTATTATAAGTATAGATTTTGTTTACACAGTTAAATGTCAAAATAGTTCTATTTCAAACAATTCAGTTTACGTAAACATTTCAGTTCTATTTGACCAATAGAAATGGACCCTATTAGTTGCTACCACTCCGGGCTGAGTGGACCTAGGAGCGATGGCAATGAAAGAGTGCTCTACATTCCCCAAAGCTCCAGTATTACTGGAACCTCACCATCAGATTGGTTAGTGTCATGTGCAGGACACTCGTTGAGGGGCCTTACCCCTCTGCAGAGGTGCAGTCGGAGTATTCTACAGCCCTAGCTGACAAGGCAAGTCAGTGGTAGGGTTTCGGCTCTGGATTCTGTGATCGGTGGTTCGATTTCCGGTGGAGGAGAACCCGGTATACACCGCTGATGAAAGTTAATAAGGTTAAAGCAGCTGTTCAGTTGTTCCGTATGTCACACGTAGTGCTTGCTGGATTTGCTGGTCATGGTAATTCAATTTATAATATATAATTCCTCTATTTAATATATATATATATATATATATATATATATATATATATATATATATATTAGCCCAGCCGGCTAGGGTAAAAGAATACACCGACTGCATCTCTTCAGAGGGATAAGACTCCTCCCCACAATGCGTGTCCTGGATATGGCATTAAGCAATCTGATGGTGAGGCTCCAATGCCAGAGCTTTGGGGAACGTGGATGTACTCCTTCATTATCATTGCTCCCTGGTCCAATCTGTCCCGGAGTGGAAACGCATGATAGGGTCCTACCAATAGGTCAAATGCAACTATTTGACATTTAAACTGCCAATAAATGACTTATACTAAATCGAATTGAAGGAAATAGAACTGTGTGTGGACAAATTACTAATGGTTGATTGAATTGTTGGTGATATAAAACAATGCTTGGAAACATTTAACTCCGTGCAAACGAAGGAGTAATTTTGAATAGACTTATTAGTGTCAAATAACAATACTTCAAACCATTTGATTCTGTACAAATGAATGGATAGTGTTGAATATAATCATCATCATCATCATCATGTAGTGCCGCTAGCACGGATATCCCTGACCCTCACTCGCCACCTCTCCCCATCATTCATCGCCTCTGGCTGGTCTTCAAGGCTACATCCCGTATCCTCACATAGCTGCTATATGTATGTTCTAGCTAGTCGTCCTGCTTTTGCTCGGCCATATGTAGGGATCCAAAGGAGTACATCACTTATGAGCTCGTCCCTGCTTCTCCTGCAATGTCCTGCCTGTCTGGTTCGTCTAACTTGGGTAGTTTTTGTGATGGGTGGCATAGAATAATGAGTGTTAAATAGTAAAACTTGTAATTACTTCCCTGTGTGAAAACAAATGATTAAAATTAAATATAATTATTAGTGTTAGATAACAATAATTGAAAACATTTAACTGAGTAGAAACAATAGCAATATTAGAGTGCAAACAAATTAGTTTTAACTCATTTTAAAAATGAATTTACCTATAAACTGTGAGCAAACAAATAACTATAATTGTGACAGTTATATAGCAGTACTTGGTGTAATGGTTATCGTCGTAGGAAATGGACACGGCGACACGAGTTCAAATCCTGGACGAGACTGATTGCATTTTACATTGCACAAATAACCTGGGGAAAGGTATGAATCCTACTATTCTCCCTCCAGCTATGGGTAAACTGGTAGGGCAGACTAGGTTCTTCAGCCTTAGTGAGGCATCTAGTCTTGAAGAAGGAAAACTCTGAATTCAAACCTCTTAAACTCCGCTTAAAAAAATTGACTTTGTATCAGATCCTGCCCGAGAGGAGGGGTTGGTAAATATGTATAGCAGTACTTAAATGATTTATAGTAAATAGAAATACTTGAAATCATTTGTGTGCAACTAAAATGAGTTCTGGGGGTGTCCTCGTGGTGTAATGGTTAAAGCGATGGACTGCGGAATCGTAGTACGCGAGTTCGTACTCCAGTCACACTATTACCTTCACTTTCGGGCAAATACCCTTGGGAAAGGTATGAACCCCCTTATCCTCCCAGCTATGGGTTAAATAGTACCACTACTATTCTTCTTGGAGAATGGCTTTGGCATTAAATAACCAAAAAAGAGTTGATATACCATTGAATAAAGAAACCAAACTAAAATGAGTTCTGGCTCATTTTAAAATGTTACAAATAAAATGCGTTTACAAATCCTATATATATATATATATATATATATATATATATATATATAATGCATATGTATAAACAGGATTTGACATCAAATAACCTACAATGGTTGATATGCCAAAAAAGCCAACCCAACCAAACCAAACAAACTATATATATATATATATATATATATATATATATATATATATATATATACATGTTCCTTGGTAGAAAGCGTAATAATAAAGGGTTTAGAGAAAGTATGCAGTCAATTTAATCCAAGGCTAAATTCGCTTGTAAAAATCTAGAGCTGTGCTTATATTAAGCCATTAACTCGCTTTTTATTAATTCAACATATTCTTATTCTTAAACTACCGGGGGCGTGCTTAGCGTAACGGTTACAGTTGTAAGAAATGGAATCGGTGTCCTGAGTGCAAATCCTGGACGAGGCTGTTTGTGTTTCACTTTGAGATGATACACTTGGGAAAGACATAAATCCATCTCTTTTCTTCCCCATTAGTAAATAGTTAGGCAGAGTGGATATTTTGGCATTGATTAGGGAAATAGTCCACGCGAAGGAAAACGTGTAATTCAGTCAGCTTTATTGCGCTTAAAAATGATTCGCGTGACAGGGTGTCCTCGTGGCCTAATGCCTTAAGCGCCCAGACTGCAGTTTCGAAGAAGCCGAGTTCCAACTCCGGTCCCGCAGTTACGTTCACTTTTGGACTAATTCCTTTGGGAAAGGCATGAATTCTCTTATTCCACCAGTTATGAGTTAAATATTATCTCAGCTGTTCTTTTACGAAGATGGCTTTGGCATTAAATTGTCCACGAAGATTTTGACACCATTAAACAACCAAACCACGTCTTTTTATAGTGGTCGGCCAAATATCAGGTTTTTCTTCCATTGATTAATTCTAATATCGTGTCAATCCATTTAAGCTTATTTTATGCTTAGAGGTTTAAGAATCGCGTTCATTGTACGTTTATATTTGCATTTTTAGTTGGTTTTTATGAGGTTTTTTTTTTCACACAGTCCCTTTGAATATCGATAATGTTTAATCAGACCTAGTTGACCCATAAATGGGACCCTAACAGGTACTGGCACTCCGGGTCAGCGTGAGCCTTGGAATAATGGCAATAAACGAGTTTCTCATCACCGAATGCAGTTTAATGTCATATCATGGACACTCCTTTTGTAGATGAGAGTCTTACCCTTCTGCAGGGGATACTGTGAAAGTTTTCAGAGCTGATAGTCTCCAACCGAAAGGGTGAAGTTTTTCCCGGAGGCATAAAGCACTTTGGTTTCTATTACTTCAATATAGTAATCTTCACAAATAATTACACTCCTAACATCTTTTTTGAAAAATAAAATGTTAATTTTCTTTAAAGCCAAAGATCATCATCATCATCATCATGATGTCACACCATCAGCACGGATATCCTTGATCTGCTCTCGCGACCCCTCCCAATCGTCCAACGCTTCCGGCAGATCATCAGGGCTACATCCTGTATCTACACAGAGCTGCCGTATGTAGGTTCGAGCTGGTCACCTTGCCTTTGCCACGCCATGTGAAGGGGTCCAAAAGAGTACATCACTTATGAGCTCGTCCTTACTTCCCCAGCAGTGTCCCACATGTCTGGTTTTTCTAATTTTGATAGTTTTCATGATGGGTGGTAGGTGGCCGTACAGCAGCTTCTTTGTGGGAAGTTGTCTCCTGGACTTGTTCAATATTGCTCGCAGTATTCTTGTGTAAAAGCCAAAGATACCAGGATCTTATTTTTAGAGTAATATTTTGCAATCAAAATATGAATAAGTAGCAGCCCCAAAATTATTAGATCCCTTATATACATTAAGCAATTTCTAGTTTTTGCTACAACAATACTGGAATTTCCTTTTTAGTGGCTGAGTTTAAAAGTGATGTGTCCTTAGAAATGAATACAATGAGACAAGGTTGTACTCGAGTGGAAAGGAAGAGTCAACACGTTCGCAGATAAAAGAAAGGTTTTACTGAAATACAGATACAATAAGACAAGGAATAGTGAGGCATGCTACTAATCCCAAAAGAAAGGACCATATTTGTCTCTGCCTACCAACCCACCAGACAGTACTTCATACAAAGTCAAATGACCTGAAGGTTGGATTGTAGTTGGGGTTAGGGCAGAGGAAGATCGGACAGTAGCCGAGGCTCGAGCCCTGCTGGCATATGCTGGTCATCAGGTCACTTGGTGCAATGTGAGCCGAGGAGCCTAGCTGGACATGGACCCAAACAGGATTCCAGGCACGGATGCCTGATTAAAGCTTAAACAGGATCACGGAGATCAAAGATGTCAATAATGCAGCTCGCCCACCCAAAGGTGGCCCTGCCGAAGCCGGGGGCCTATCGGTCTCAAGTCTACCTTAGATGGACAATGCCGGGCTGTCTGGCACACTGGTTTTTATAACCTATTGGTGGGACCCTAACTGGTATTACTACTCCGAATCAAAGTGGAATTGGGAATCATGACAATGAAAAATTACTCCACACGCCTTAGATTTCCAGAACTGGTGCCATCAGATACAATTTTGTGTTATACCCAATTCACACACTGATTCTGTTTGACTCATAGGTGGAACCCTAATAGGTAATACCACGCTGAATCAGAGTGGACCTGGATGTAAGCCTGAAAGGACACTCTTCAATCCCCAGATGTCTTAAACAGGAGCCTCACCATAGTGCCATACCCAGGACACTTATTTTGGCAGAGAGTCTTACCCCTCTGGAGAGGATACAGTAAGCATGTTTTAAGTCTTGCCGACAGATCGGTAATTTATTTGGAGGTGAATGGAAATAAGATTTGTTTACAAGGGACGCCCCAAGTAAAACGTTTAAGAAGCCCCGGTGTAGAGTCAGAGTGTCTCTCCTCTGCCAAGCATCAGTGTGTAGTATCTGTATTCACAGAAGTCCGAATATGAGGTATAACGCTAAAAAAATAATAAAATCTAAAAAATATGTTTATAAAATTATTATTATTTCAACGTATTTATCAATTTCAAATTGAAAATGTTTGAAGATTTATAACAATATCACAAAAAATAAAACTCTATTAAGGTGGCTAAAGGTCTTTTTATTATTTAATAATGATACCAAGTTGTTTATGAATTGCAAAATGCCTCGTATATGCGTGTATATACAAGGGTGTGTACATGTATTTGTCTAAATGTGTTTGTATTTTTTGTAAAACTCATAAGGCCGCGTGTTACTTTAACAATGGCATTTCTTATTACTCTTTTGTAAGAGAAGGCGCTAACTGACGTAAAGTCAGCTGAGTTTCGATCCCAGCTTGAAGTATCTTGCGTGTCTAGCCACACTGAAGAGTTATAATACAACGAAACAGTCTGTTTGTCGATGACAATATATATGCTCCTATATATGCATTCGGAGGGGGAAGATTTGCCGGCTACCACATAAGTGGAAATGTAATAGCTCTTCTCAGGAATTGAGCACTGCCGGTAGCCGATAACGTATATGTAAAAAGAAATATGTAAAAAATTCTTTCGCTAACGTTGAGAATGATGATGGCTCTTGAGTAAGATATCCGGCTGACTTTATGTCAGCCGGGTTTCGATCACTGCTTGAAGTGTCTAGTTTCACTGAAGAGTTGTAATTCAACGAAACAGTTTGTCTGTATATATATATATATATATATATATATTTCTAGAAATGCTGAATACCTTATTCTTTCTTAAGTTATCCAAATGGAAGAAGGAAATTCGGATATAACACCAGCGGTCACCGTGATTACTTGCTATTTTGCTTTGTCTTGTCACTGAATAATAATGATGACTAATAGGGTGTTATTCGTGTTGTACAAGCTTTGGCCACTATGATACCATAATGTAAAAAAGTTTCCTTTGCGATCTTTTCATCAGCCAAATTTTCTCTTAAAAAAGACCGATTGCAATGAAGGTGTGGTGACCTGACCTGTTGGAAGCATGCAGTTACTTATCTAGACAGGAGCGGCAAGAGTCTTATCGTTTCTGTGTAACTCCCATGAGAGAGACTGATTCTGGGGGAGACTCTTCTGCATCTCTTTTAAGAAAAACGCTGCTCACCCAGACGGAGGGATGCTAATGGTGGTGGGGTGAGATTATGATGGACGGCAGTGAAAGATTATGCAGTTACTATATATATACATATATGAGGTGCATGCGATACGTTTCCAGACTTTTTTTCGTATGGGCACTTTTATTGATAGTACACACATGAAACTCTAGTCCCCTTCCAAGTAATCTCCTCCGGCTGCAATGCATTTGTTATACCGTTCCAACAACTTCTGGAAGGCTCAATGGAAGTCCTCTTGTGTGAGCGTGTCAATGACCTTCGTCACAGCCTCTTTCATCTCCTCAATTGTCTCATAACGACAGCCTCTGAGCTTTGGGAATTACCAAAAGTCACAGGGAGCAAGGTCTCGACTATAGGGAGGGTGAGGAACTGTCTTGATGCCCATCTTGGTCAAATAGTCTGTGACAATGATGGAGTTGTGGACTGGTGTATTGTCCTGGTGGAAATGCCACTGACCCAATTTGGAGAGTACTGGCCGCTTCCGACCGAACCTCTTCCTGAACTCCCTTAAAACCTAAACGCAGTAACCTTAACCCTAACTCTTTGGCCAACCAACTCTGGTGTTCTGACTCCCTTACTCGTCCCACACCTCTCACCATCCCTCACAGACTCCCTGCCTTCCTTGAATGTCTTATGCCACTCAAAAACTGTTGTTCTATTCATGCAAGGTGCTCCAAAAGCAGTCTGAAGCATTCCATACGTTTCTGTGGTATTTTTCCAAGTTTAAAACAGAATTTTATTGCATATCGTTCTTCTGAAGTGTCCTCACGCCCGGATTGCATTTTTGAAATTCACCAGCTGTGACAATCAGGCTTTAGTATGGTGTATTTCAATTCCTGCTGTAGCTGTTCATTTGCACCTGAAATCATAAAAATTGGTCAGTCATCTCATAAGAGGTATAGCAATAACATATTGAATTTCCAAGAGTCTACAACAATTTTAAATGCTCATACGAAAAAAGTCTGAAAACTTATTGTATACACCTTATATATATATATATATATATATATATATATATATATATATATTGTCACGTTCTGTTATATATATATATAATATATGCAGCCGTCTCAGGCGATTTAATGGTTAGCAAGCAAAACTTTCAAATTTTCACGAGTGAGTTCGAGTTTCAGTGGGTTCCCCATTCATACTCCCTTGTGCCTCATCTGAGCAAAAGCTAAGTAAATTACTAAGAAGATATATGCAAGCAGTTTCATAAAGGATGCAGACCCACTCTCCTTTCCCCGGATTGCTCCACTTTGATAGGTACCGTATAATGCTGTGTGTTAAGCAAGGACGTATCAAGTACCATTTTTAAGTCTTTGGTATGACGCAACCTGGGACTGAACCCTGGTCTCCTGGGCCATTGGCGAACACTCTATCCACTAGGCTAATGAGCCGGTATGGACGACAATATTTGTTTATAAAAATATCTACTTCGTGCTTATTTACGAAAGGGTCAAAACGCTGCAAGTGATAGAGAGAGAGAAAGAGAAAGAGAGAGGTGGAAACGAAGGACTCGGACACGGAACTGTTTTGTTTGACACCATATCTTAACTCACATTGTGAGTCAATATTCGGGGCCCCTCCTAGTAGTTCTGCTTCTCAGCCGAAGGTGGGAGGTGTTGCCCCCTCCTCTGGACACTTGCTGACTGCTCTCCAGATATGACCGCTTCTCCTCACTGACCACCAGTCCTGTGTGTGTGTGTGTGGGGGGGTGAAACTGTGTGCCTATATAATATTTTCAACGTTCACACGTTTTTCTTCCGGTTCGGGATTCATTTCCATTGTCCCCTTTCATTATACAGATGCACATCCAGTTTACAAAATCTCTAACTGATGGGTCAAAAAGTCATCACTTCTTTATTGCCATTACTCCCGGGTTACTCTGACTCTGATTGGTAGAACCATTTTGGGTTTCGTTTATCGGTCAAATAAATATGTTTAAAGTATTTACCTGTTTAAAATGATTGTAAAGATACATTTTTGTTCCGTATATATTCGGAAACTATAATTGTTTTACAAGAAAAACAAAAAAAATGGTTGACATGCCGTAAAACCAATCAACCAACCTACATCAGATAAGAGTGTTGAATTTACGTGCATATAAATTCTATGCTGCAACATTAGTCACATGGCAAGAGAGTACTCCTAGACATTTGTATGTAACAGTTAAGATGATTTCCTCTTGCACAATCCTCATTTGTTTTAGTTTTATCATTTTAAAAAAAACGAATGTCATTGAGGGTTTAAACAGATATTTGGGTGTTGAATTAGATGCGATGGACGAGCAAAGGCTGGACGACCAGTTAGAAGCTATATAAAACAGCCAATACAGCCACCTATCACGAAAACTATGCAAGTTAGATGAACCAGACATGCGAGACACTGCTAGAGAAGTAGGGACGAACTCATAAGTGACATACCCCTGTGGACCCCTTCGCATGGACGAGCAAAGGCAGGACGACCGGCTAGAACCTATATACAACAGCCGATACAGGATGTAGCCTTGAAGACCTATGGAGAGCGATGGACGATAGAGACGGGTGGCGGGAGAGGGTCAGGGAGATCAGTGTTGGCAGCACGACATAATGGTAATGATATTTCTCAGCACGTCGACAATATTGCGTTTGGTTGATAAATTTTGTAAGCCTCTCAGTGTTCATAATCGAATGAGTTCTGGAAGAACATCTTTGTCAACTGCCGGAGTTCTTGATGTATCCGAACTTTTGTTTTACTCCCACTGACAATCTCTCAAAAACATGCAGTTAGTTAAATAAACAGTTTTTAAGACTTAAAATAAGTTAAATGCATTATATCAAAAACGTTCTCTTTGTTTACTTACGTTTCTTTTTATTTAGCTGTAAATACGCTAATGAGAGATAAGACGCAAAATATTTTAATATTAAAGCTGAGCTTTCTGGCTTTCTAAAATATACATTCAATAAAGTTGATTCAATTATCATTTAGATAATGATATAATTTTTTCCAAGCCATGGAAAAATTGTTTGGTTTAATGGCATATCAACCATTGTAGGTTATTTAATGCCAAATCCTCTATATACATATATATTAAATATATAGGATTTGGTTTGGTTGGGTTTTATGGCATGTCAACTATTATAAGTTATTTAATGCCAAATCTTTCAGATACATATATATTAAATATATATGATTTGGTTTGGTTAGGTTTTATGGCATATCAACCATTGTAGGTTATTTAATGCCAAATCCTCTATATACATATACATTAAATATATAGGATCTGTAAACTCATTTTGTTGATAACGTTTTTAAACGAGCCCAAGATCATTCTTTTGCACATAGCTTAATGGTTCCAAGTATTGCTATGTATCATTAAGAATTCATTTAAACATCAGTCATTTGTTTACACACAGTTAAATGATCAAACAGTTCTATTTCAACCAACTCAGTTAAGCATAAGTCATTTGTTTGCACGCAGTTTGTCAAGCAGTCCTATTTGAACTATAGGTATGATTTTATCAGATGCTACTACCCCAGGCCAGAATGTACATGGGGACAGTAACAATGAAGGTGTACTCCGCATTCCCCAAAGCTCCAACATTACTGGAGCCTCACCATCAGATGTCCAATCCATACAGAGAAAAATATTACAGAATAACCCAAGTTGAGGAACAAATTGTAGAATTCATTAACAAAGCAAATTAGAATGAATACTTATATGGCAATATTAACACTGGTTTGGTAGTATACAGGCTTAGCTCTATGTATGTGCATATGCGTAGACATATGAGTAGGTGTGAGTGCAGGTATGTGTGTATGTATATACGTGCGGGTGTATTCATGTGTATGATACTGAGTTGACCATGGGCATATGTGTATGTCCATATAGGGGTCGGGACATATTTACGCGGGTAGGTTAAGTGTTTGGGTGGCTGTTTGAATTTTGTGCGGGAATCACTATTCGAACCTGAGTATAGATAAAGATGGTCAGATAAGAATGAAGCCGTGAATTGATAGAGTTTCAATTTTATAATCATACCTTTTAGGGTGTCCTGGAGACATACAATGTGGCAATATCTTTATGTCCAGTCTATGGATGGCTAAAAATCCGAAAATAGGAAAATGTTCACCCCTGCACATATGCAAGTAAAGGTAATCCACTGGACAGATACAAAGAGAGATACAGATAAAAAAGAAGATAGACAGAAGATAGCTACAGATAGGCAGAAAAGATCAGCCGAAGAGAGAAGCGATGCCAACCTCGAAAATCTTGCTGACAGTTTTAGCTTTAGTTAAGGGAATTTCGCCCGCAGTCTACGCAGCAAAAGCGAGGACTTCATGCACCGTCATTTTGCGAAGTGTCACCCCCCTCTTCTGTTAAACAATTTATTCAAGCTTTTCTTTTCGCCTTTTTCTTCAATTGTGGACCAACAACAAGACATTAGGTGATATGATTATGTAGACGATATGATTATGAACCACTGACGGAATTCCCATACTTGAAACCCCACAAGCTTTTAAGACAAGTTAACTGGACACAAGGAATCATAGAATCCCATCTAAGGAGTAATGGACCTGTTGTACTGCAGGAATATATCTTTTAGCTCAAATCTCTTTCCCATGGAGGGTCTTGAAAGTAAAAGGGCTGAAATTTTGTGCGTCTTGAAAGTAAAAAGGCTGAAATTTTGTGCGTCTTGAAAGTAAAAGGACAGATTTTTTGTGCGTCTTGAAAGTAAAAGGACAGATTTTTTGTGCGTCTTGAAAGTAAAAGGGCTGAAATTTTGTGCGTCTTGAAAGTAAAAGGACAGATTTTTTGAGCGTCTTGAAAGTAAAAAGACAGGTTTTTTGAGCGTCTTGAAAGTAAAAGGACAGATTTTTTGAGCGTCTTGAAAGTAAAAGGACTGAATTTTTATGCGTCTAGAAAGTAGGACAGATATTTTGTGCGTCTAGAAAGTAAAAAGACTGATTTTTTATGCGTCTAGAAATTAAAAGGACAGATTTTTGTGCGTCTAGAAAGTAAAAGGACAGATATTTTATGCGTCTAGAACGTAAGAGGACAGAATTTTTGAGCGTCTAGAAAGTAAAAGGACAGATTTTTTGTGCGTCTAGAAAGTAAAAGGACATATTTTGTGTGTCTAGAAAGTAAACGGACATATTTTTTGTGCGTCTAGAAAGTAAACGGACATATTTTTTGTGCGTCTAGAAAGTAATGGTAATGATTCATTTTTCAGTTTGACAACTCTAATTGAAAAGCAAGCTTATTAAAGTGGATTCATCACTTATCTATCTGAACGTGAAACATCGATTAGATATGATGAGTAACCTCATTTTGGACGCTTTTTCTTTATTTTGTGAAGTTGCCCATCGACAAAAACGAGACTAATCTTCCTGTCTTTAAGCCCCTCAAAAATGTCTTGTGCCACCTAAAAACCTGTTTCCAGTATAGAACATGATCTCCATAAACCAGTGTTAACTTGTTAAACGTTTTTGTCGTACTCTACTGAAATTTGACACACAATTTTATCTTCTTTTCCATTTTCTTCAAACACGCAAATAATAATTGGAATTATGATTACTTAGCTGAATATAAATACTCGAGCCAAACTTGAAGCGAACATTTTCACACGTCTTCCAGGTCAAACAATAATCAGCTGGTTTTCAGGGTTGACAACCTGAATAATTGAATAAGAAATCAGTCTCATTGTTTTTTGAGCAAACTCGTGTATATATATATATATATATATATATATCCTTTTTTCTAATCGAGACATTTCAAGTTTAACCAAACATGTACTTACCCAACTCCTCCTAGATGAAAATGGTCAATTTTTTGCGGAGTTTAAGAGGTGTGAATTTAGAGTTTTCCTTCTTCTAAACTTTTTACCATAACAATTACAAAGAAGCCGCCGAGTCTACTCTATTATTCAAAGATAGCTGAGGAGATATTTGTTGGATTTATACCTTTCTGAAGTAAATTAGCGCAAACAGCCTCCTCCAGGATCTGAAACCGGGTTGCCGTGTCCATTTCTTAGGACAGTAACCACGAGCACATCAATAGTTTAGCCTGATACACTAAAGTCGGTGATAGAATGTCGAGTTAAATGAGAGCCAAAGATATTTTTAGTCGAAGTCAGAATTGACACAAGGCCACATCTGTTGTGTTTTGACCTTTTGACCCGGCCAAAAATGCTATTCAAGGTGATGCACCGGAAGGAAGTGACACATTCTAGTGGCAGTTATGAGAGGAAATCGCGTGGGCGGAAATTGGCTGATGAAATGGGACGAGCAAAATAAAAATTCCCATGGTACACTACAGAGTGATGCACCAGAAGAGAGTGACCTCTGAACTGCATGACAGTTATTTCCGCTTGATGACGATTAAACATTCGATTTCGAAGATCGAGTTAGCGTCAAACGATTATATAACTCAGTTGATTTCGACGAGCCAGTTGAATTGGGTTCCGGGCAGTTGAGTTCCGGCCAGAGAGTTCGAGTTCCAGTGGAGAAGAGATGTGGTAGGGAAAGCCACACCAGGCCGAAGGGGCATGGGGCCCTGATGAGCTGAGGTCCGGAGAAGATGCTGATAAGATGCAATAAAGAAAGCCATCACACAGCAGAGTGAGCCCCTAGGCCTCCGGTTGAGCAGCACTAAAGAACGAGAAAGACACAACGTGACGGTCATAACAGTGGGGTCAAAATATTACAGTTTATGTTCGGTCTCCAGGTCCCTCTTACTGTAAAACCCCACACAACCCCTACGAACCCTTGCAATAAAGTGAGGGGTAAATATTTTGTTAAAGAAGTCTTCCTGCGTCTTTCTTTATTGCGTGCGTCTGTCTTTATTATTGTGTCGTAATGACGCTGTAGATGAGTATATAAACCATCTATAGAGCAAACAGTGAGTAATGAGTTTTCTGGAGATTATAAACGTTCAGCTGAAGTGTAATGGAGCCTACGTTAACATATCGGACACTGAAACGTCTTTTTTGCTATCGAACATTCTCGATGGAGTTACATTTCTTAAGTCGGATTGAGTTATCTATATTTACCAACTCCTCTGCTCGAACAGGATGTGACACATGGTCAATTTTAAGCTGAGTTTAACGGATTTGAATTCAGAGTTTTCCTTCTCCTAGACTGGTTGCCTGACAAAGACTAAAGAACTCCCTACTATTTACTCATAGCTGGAGAGAGAATAATCAGTTTCATACCTTTCCTAAATGTATTAATGCTATGTGAAATGCAATCAGCCTCGTCTAGGATTTGAACTCGTGTCGCTGTGTCAATTTCCTACGACGATGACCTTTATATCACGGGCACCTCATAAATTAATGTAATTAGGTTAGTTTACTAAAAAATGATACAAGTGGAATTAAACTTATTCAAGAAGGCAAACCAGTTGTTACTTTATGGAGTGGTGAGATCTATTATTGATACGAGGTGTAGCATTCCAATCAAGTCCGGGGCCGTTAAACGCGTGGAAAAACACAGCAGTTTGATCTTTATGATCGTGTCACCGTGTCGTATTGAGTTATCATTTTTTTTATCGAAAGTCAGTAAATATAAATGGGGTGGGGGTTAGATTTTACTTAGCCTATTTCTTTGTTCCCCATTTACAACAACATAAGCCAAATCCCGAAAACGAAAGTACGTAGGGGGTAAGATGGTTGCTGTAAATATATGAATATATAGATAGGTTTGTTTTGATATGGTTCCTTTGTTTAATCGCAGATCTACCTATGTGGGTTATTTAATGCCGAAACCAACCTTGAAGAAGAACAACAGTGATACTATTTAAATATTATGTAATCCATTGCTGCGGGGATAAGGAGATACATAACTTTCTGTTGTGTTCTGGTTAGTGAACACAAGTAGTAGTAATAATAAGACAAACCACGATATGTGAGGAAAATAGTTATATTTACAGGAAAGAGTATTTAGAAGAGAGGGACTGTTAGTAATAAGAACATAGGATTAGTGAAAGAGTAATGATATACTTCAACAATAGGAACGGCTCTTCTGGTCTGACTCGTAGGCTTATTCCCAGACTGATCTCCGCTACTGCCATATATGGCAGATGGAACAGCTCATTATGCTGAAAAGGTAGGTGATACCCAACACTTTCCTTCCGGGAATTTGTCTCAAAGTGAACGTAATAGCACGACTGGAGTTTGAACTCACTTACTATGATATCGCAGTCTAGCAATTCAGCCATTACACCACGGAAAATCCTCTCCCATGAATAGATAGAAAGAGAAGCAAGGTCAAAACAAAGTCTGCATTGGGATTCGTATCATTTTCTAGAACTTTAGAGTTTTGTTAAAATTTAGCGAATATAACGTAAAATCGAAAATGTTCTCTAAAAAAATTAGTCATCTGAAACCTTGTCAGTACAACACATTTTCCAATTCATTTAGCATGTCCTCATGTCCTTAGTGATGTTAATTGCCTGGAGTCATAAAGAGTTCCAGGTCCACTAACATCAGACTCCTCTTCCAGGTGACCCAAGCAGAGTTGATCAGACCCGAACATACATTCGGCAGCGAAGTGCAGCATTTCTCGATATGAAGTTGTTTCACTTTTTTAATTTCATCCACAGCATAAAAGCGCCTTTCTACTTCCCTTTTCACAATTTAAAAAAAGAAATTAAAAAAGGAGATAAAACGTTATTTAGTTGGAGATTGAATAAACCAGCAAAATATTTACGGATGTTCAGGGCCAAATTCGATAAATTCCTCAAATCAAGACTCCAGGTAAATTGTGACTGTTCTTTCTTCATTCACCAAATTTAATTTTTCTCTCTTCTTCAGCTGCACTGTATTCAGTGTCCTGCGTGTCTGATTTGTCTAACTTGGATAGTTTTCGTGATGGGAGTCAGATGGCCGTATAGTTGGTTGTATATTTTCTACCTTTTTATTGCATTCATTTTTTTTAATCAGCCATATCTTTTAAAACGTTTTTTTTTATTACGGTAGCAAGTAAGGTGATCTAGTGCGATCTCCAGTCTCCAACGCTCTAATACTATTCCTGTAAGAAGCTGCTCTTCACCTTCTAGTCTGCTCTGGTATTAGTAGCTACTGCTATATATGGCAGATGGACTAGTTGGTTGTGTGGAAAATGGAGGGTGACACCCAACAGTCTTTAATAACCATTTGTAATTAAATACATTTTTATGGTTTCAAGAATTCCAATCTAACACCAATAATTTACCAACAGATCTACTTGATCCACTGATGAGACTTTAACGTGTGTATAACTCGTTAAAGTCCCATCAATGGATCAGAGAGGGCAATGAAGAGGCACGCCACCTTCTCCAGATCTCCAGGAGTGGGGCCTCCACACCAAATGTAGTTTAATCTCATACTCAGAACACATAAATGAATATGTTACATAAATGAATATGTTACATAGATGAATATGTTACATAAATGAATATGTTACAGAGATGAATATGTTACATAAATGAATATGTTACATAGATGAATATGTTACATAAATGAATATGTTACAGAGATGAATATGTTACATAAATGAATATGTTACTTAAAATATAAGGAAATGAGCTGAGTGAAGACAGTGTTATTAGACATTGGTAATCAGTCTATTTGTACACTTAACGTCAGCTTTCGATTGGTAGGTTGTTTTATGGAACATCAGCCTTTTTAGGTTATTTGATGCCAAATCACGTGCATACTTATAATTGATATATGATTTGTAAACAACTAGTTTATCATCATCATCATCATCATCATGTCGTTCCGCCAGCACGGATATCCCTGACCCTCTCTCGCCACTTCTCCCTATCGTTCATCGCCTCTGTCAGGTCTTCAGGGCTACATCCCGTATTCTCACATAGCAGTTGTATGTATGTATGTTCGAGCTGGTCGTACTGCTTTTGCCCGGCCATATGTGGGGGTCCATGGGAGTACATCACTTATGAGCTCGTCCCTGCTTCTCCAGCAGTGTTCTGCATGTCTGGTTCATCTAACTTGGATAGTTTTCATGATGGGAGGCAGGTGGCCGTATAGTTGGTGCCTTGTGGGGTGTTGCCGCCAGGACTTGTTATTTTTGAATAAGCCAGATCTCATTTGTTTGCACACAGTTAAATGGTTTCAAGTATTGCGATGTAATATCAATAATTCGAGTCATCATAATTTATTTCAAGTATTGTTATTTTATACTAATAATTCTGTTCCTTTGCATACAGTTAAGTAATGTTAAGTATAGTAAATGATTAAACAGTTCTGTTTGACCCTGTACTACTACTCCGGGTAACAGTGGACATGGCAGAATTGGCAATGAAGTGTTACTGTACATTCTCTAAAGCTTCGGAGCTGGAGCCTCACCATCAGATGTAGTTTAGTGTTATATCCTGGGCACTTGTTGGTTAAAGACTTACCTCTTTGCAGAGGAGCAGTCAGCGTATTCTACACCCTTAGTCCGTCAGCTTTCGACTCCTACTACGTTTATAGACTTTCTCCTAACACTTGGGCAGTTACCTACTCCTTGGGGTAATATAATCGACACTCATGCGTCAATGCTGGTCACTTTCGTGATCCCTGCTCAAGGCCACGCAAATCGATGAAAAATATTCCTATGAAAATAATCAGATCCGACTTTATAGCACAAGTTAAAAAAGATCGACTGCGGAATCGGAGTAAGCGAGTTCGTACTCCAGTCGTGCTATTACGTTCACTTTCGGGCAAATACCCTTGGGAAAGGTATGAACCTCCTTATCCTCCCAGCTATGGGTAAGATAGTACCACTACTGTTCTTCCAGGAGAATAGCTTTGGCGTTAAATAACCTATAAAGGTTGATATGCCATTAAACAAAGAAACCAAACAAGTTAAAAGAAAAACAAAGCTATCGAAAAGGCATCGTTCTTGAAAAATCTCTTCAAGGGGGTACGACTGGCTTGTTTCTGTCTCCCTAGTTCTGTCACTGCTTACGGTAGAGATAAACAGAAATGAAACCACAACAACAACAACAAACAGGCAGAGAGAAATCATTCAACAAACGCTGACAATTAAAAAGTATCACAGGACAATTTCGCTTCACTAAAATAGTGGCAGAAGGTCGACCCATATTTAAACCAACAGTTGCTAGCTCTTCCACCATATCACCAGTAAAAATATCCTACCCCCATCCCATGTTTAACCAACGCAGACCAGCCTAGCGGCAAGTTCTACATGTGCTTGATTCTCTCACAAATAAACTCAAAAATATACAACGGCTGCTGACTGTTTTTTTTGTGTGTGTGTGTGTGTTGACGGTACTGGGTACATTTACACACAAAGGCCTTTTTTTTCTTTGCTTTGATTTCTTTCTTACTTTTATTTACGTATACATTTATACAGAAAGTATTTAAGGGTAAGTTGAATCGGATTTAAATAAACAATAAACGTGAAAGGACAATGAACGAGCCCACTTCTATCACTAACAAGTCGCGTAACCTGGTTTGGTTGTGCGGGCATAATTCGTTTAGTGTGTTTTGGATTGTAGCCAGTCAGAGTCCAACCTTCTCCAGGTCTGGTTGGAATTCAGAATTTTTCTCCTAGAACAGTTGCCACTGCATGGTTAAAAAGCACAGTCTACCCTACTATTTACCCATAGCTGCAGGAAGAATAGTTGGTTCATTCCTTTCCCAGAGAGTGGGGACGCTCGTAGTGTGAGGTTTATCATCGTAGGAAATAAAAGCAGCGATTGGAGTTCAAATCCTGGATGCGGTTGTTTACATTTTACCGAGCACTGACTCTTCTTTCTTCAGTTATGGGTAAATAATAGGGCAGACTGGGTTCTTTAGCCTTGAAATGGCAAACGGTTTAGGAGAAAGAAAAGTCTAAATTCAAACCGTTTAAAAAATAACGCAGCGTTACATCCAGTAAAAATACATAAATAGATAAATAAATAAATAACGCTGATTGATTTTGATTAAAGACTTTTAAATAAAACCCCTCGCCTCTAATCGAACCTGAGTGATTTTATACAAAAAAGAAAACCGTTACCATATACAAGTGTGTTTATGTGGTTGTTTGTATAGCCAACCGAATAGTTCTATTCCGCTGCGTTCGGTGACATAAGGAATCATTAACTCCCGTGTCTACCAAATAGTACTACTAATGGCCTCTAGTGGTGTGGTTAAAATAGCATATAAGCGAGTGCCGCAGTCAAATCTTTTTCCGACCTCGACAATGCATTGAAACATACATTTCCTGTCTATGTGAATAGGGGCCTCATACTCCCACTACCTCGTTTTGCTTCGCCCGTGACAGCATTTTTATCACATATTTTCTTTATTAACTCTTTTAGTATTCCTGATCATCTTTCTATCTATACTCGAAAGATTTCTCAGGCAATGAAATATTCTTGTCAATTCATTGTGAATTGTTATTGTATATATATTCCTCGAAAGGATATATTAAATTGCACACAAGCCTCTCCAACAAGGTTTTTTTGTTATAATGTATCGTCACAGCTTAGAATATGACTCGAATTTAAAGTAAAATGATTCCAAGTATTGCTATATATCACTAACAATTCAATTAAACATCGGTCATTGGTCTGCACAAAGTGGAATGATTAAACTGTTCTATTTCAGACAATTCAGTTTAACATAAATCTTTTCTTTGCAGTCAGTTTAAATGTCAAACAGTTCTATTCGATCGATAGATAGGACCCTTTCCGGTTCCACCACTCCGGGCCAGAGTCGACCTAGGAGGAATGGCAATGAAGAGGTCTTCCTCATTCTCCAAATCTCCAAGACTGAAGCCTCAGATTGTTTTGTGACATATCCAAGACACTTGTTGAAGGTGTCTTGCCTCTCTGCAGAGATGCAGTCAGTGGATTCTACAGCTCCTGCAGGCAGAGCCATAGTTTTCTTAGGTACCAAGTTTACTATATCTATAATGATAAGATATCGACTTGTTGATGGAGTTTACAATACACTGACTGTATTCGTTTCATAGGGCTACCCCCGCCACAACGACTCTACTGTAAACTATATTCGATAGTGGGACTCCAGTTCTGAAGATCTGGTGACTGTCGAGGATGCTTTCATTGCTAGGTGCTATTTTGGAATACGATCTACACTTTATATTGGGATCTACAAGAAAAGTTACCCTTTTTTCTTTTCATAATCAATAGACAAGGTAATTACTTTTCTTAGTTACGAGAGAATGTTTGATTAGAGAGTTTGAATCATGAATGAATGTCAGGTCGAGTGTCGGAAAAGCTAGACGGCAATTACACAAGAATGCTGCGAGCAATATTGAACAAGTCCTGGCGGCAACACCCCACAAGGCACCAACTATACGGCCACCTACCTCCCATCACGAAAACTATACAAGTTAGATGAACCAGACATGCAGGACACTGCTTGAGAAGCAGGGACGAGCTCATAAGTGATGTACTCCTATGGACCCCCACATATAGCCGGGCAAAAGCAGCACGACCAGATCGAACATACATACGGCAGCTATGTGAGGATACGGGATGTAGCCCTGAAGACCTGCCAGAAGCGATGAACGATAGGAAGAAGTGGCGAGAGAGGGTCAGGGATATCCGTGCTAGCGGCACGACATGATGATGATGATGATATGTGACAACAGCACACTTCATTCCAGAATAGACCCCTGTCTCGATAGCCGAACTGCAGACTATACTGTGATTTTACCTGCTTATTGACATATGAATACATTAAGAACCCTTAAAATGTTTGCTAAAAAGTTAAACAACAAAATTGCAGTCGCATTTCTACGAAGAAAAAGCCTTTAACGATGGAATAATTGAAGTCATACCTTTCTCAAATGCATAGTTAACATGAACATGCACAAGTGCAGTTCGAACTCGGTTTGTTAGTTCTGTTTTTATGCCACACCCTCAAGCCAGTACTGCAAAAATTCTAATATGCATTTATTTATAAACCTATTTACTAACTGAGACATAATTATTGCTGTTGCTATCAGATTAAACCATCATTTAGAAGCGGATGTGCACGGCGCATGTCCGTTCTTTCGTAGCAAGTGTTTCCGGAAGTTTTTTAGCCTTGTTTTCTGGTGTATGAGTCAAGAAAATAAAGAATAAAAACAAATGACTTTCAAGGCCACGCTTCTAGTGTTCTTACTTCTGTCCGCTCGGCGTTTGACTTCGAGGAAATAATTGACAGATATATGAAGTTTTAGTCTTAATGCCAGTCCAAAACTCAAACAAATTCTTCAAAAGCCGGATGTCATTAGTTCGAATTTAGAAAGACGAAAATACGCAAACGAATAAAAGACGCTGAAAGCACCGGTTCTCGTCTAGTAATCTAAGTTAAGTATCACCGAAGCTGATCAGAACTTAAAGAAGGTGACTATCTCTTAGGGATTTCAGCTCATGGCCTTGTGTCAAATTAAGCTAAAAACTTTTTGTGTATTTTTCCGACCTCCTCGACTATGGAAAAGGTGTGGTACAAGGTCAATTCTAAACGGAGCTCCGCTCGTTTTGAATTCAGAATTTCCCTTCTAACTTGGCGATACTTGATTTCATTTATCATGATGTACATTAAATTGAGAGGACGATGCTAGGTAGTTATTTATGAAGTTTACTATGCATTTTTGTTGTATAGCCATGGCCAACTATACAAACACATAAGCATGCATGCAGAATCATAACGACGACACAATAAAGACGAGAGACTGGTGGTATAATGGTGCCCGTGGTGTAATGGTTATCGTCGTAGGAAATGGACACGACGACACGAGTTCAAATCCTGGACGAGACTGATAGCATTTCACATAGCACTAATACCCTTGGGAAAGGTATGAATCCAATTATTCTCCCTCCAGCTATGTGTAAATAGTAGGGCAGACTAGGTTCTTCAGCCTTGGTGAAGCAGCTAGTCTAGGAGAAGGAAAACTCTGAATTCACACCTGCTAAACTCCACTTAAAAATTGACCTTGTGTCATATCCTGCCCGAGCGGAGGGGTTGGGTAAATATGATATGATAAAGACAAGCGACACAGTTCTTTAGACAAATATACCTCTCACTTTATTTGAAAGGGTTGTGTGTGAGAGGGAGTTGGAGACCGAACAGAACTGCAACATATTCACCCCCACTCTATTGGCCATCACCGCGTTTCTTTCCCGTTCTCCTGAGCTGCTCAACCGGGGGTCTGGGGGCCCAGCCACTCTGGGATATTTTCCTCAATCCACCATCTTCTTTCCAACTCGTCTGAGCTCCAACTGATTAACTTCCTGTCTTCACCCGGGTTATATAATAATTTGACGTCCACTCTTCTTCCTGCGAGCGTCACAATTTCGCACTTATTCAACCCGTCTACGGTCAAGGTTATAATATCCTGATATTCCTCGACTGGATGCACCTGTTATTTACACAAGTGCATTTCCTATTTTGACAGTGCGGCCGGGTCGGAGGTCAATATACAATATTTTGACAAGGCAAAAAAAAAAAAAAAATGGGTCACCCAGTGAAAATCAAATTTACCAGTACAGTTCCACTGGCCTAACTCACTAGCGTGGTGCGTCCTTAAAAACTTGGTAAATAGTCATTTCTTAAGATCTGAATTGGTTGACTCAAGGCCAGACGGTTTTTCGGAATAAATTTGACGTAGCTGGGATTGAGATTTTGCGTGTGCGTGTGCGCTTCTGCGTGTATTTACCGAACCCTTTTGCCACGGGCAGTGTCTGACACAAGGTCAATTTTTAAACGGAGAAAAGCTGGTTTGAATTCAGAGTTTTCCTTCACCTAGACAGGTTGCCTTACAGAGTCTAAAGAACCAAACTTGCCTTACTATTTTCCAGTTGCTTGGGGGTGAGTGAGAATAGACCGATTCATGCGTTTCTCAAAGGTATTAGCGCGAAGTAAAACAATAATAGCTTCGTTTTGGATTTTAACTTGTGTCGCTGACCCCATTTCCAACAACGATAACCGTTACACTAAGCGCGCATCTTCTTTTTAGTGCTTTTGTTTGAATAGATTGGGGATGTGGAGTTTTCTTTCTATTTTCGCTTCAGTTTATCTTTTTCCTGGTTTTCCGTGTCAAGAATTAGATAAATAATTTGAATAATGAAATTACTACATGGCAGGATATCATTATAAAATATATATATATATATATGTGTGTGTGTGTGCGTGCATGTGTGTGTGTGTGTGTGTGTTCACAAGTGTGATCTCAGTACAAACAGACAAGGGAATTTTTATCTGCTGCGTTTTCGCCTCGGACCGAGTAGGTCCGCCTAAGTTAACGTGAACAGTTGAACTTGATACTAAGTACAAAAACAGAACACCCGCTCTCAAACCGGCCACCTGACCTGGCCTCCAAATTGCTGGAAAACAGGAGTATACCAGCATTCCTAGCTATAGGTGAAATAGTAGGGTAGATAGGGCTATCTATCTTTGATAGGCAACCCATCTGGGAGAACAAAAAACTCAGAATTCAAAACCTAAGGAAAGTTGTTTAGAAGAATTTGTAGCACATTGGTGCACCATTTTTCTATTATCAGCTTATCTAAAAAAGGGTTGCTGGCTCTACACAAACTTTCACCACTACAAATAAATCACCTGCGTAGGTAGTCCAACAGTCTATATCTTTAAGCGAAATGTTGGGCCCTCATACATCGAAATCAACTGAAGAATCCATCAAATATATATATACTCGGTCTAACTGAAAAGTAATGGGACTGCGTGTGCTGAGTGACCTACGGGCGAAAGAGGGATAAACAGATTGTTTTATCACTTAACATATTTTGTTCTGTTCGTTCTGCTATGAACGAATTGTGAACACCAAGCAGCGCATAAACCTGAATTTTTTTTTCCAGAGGCGAAAAATTTTGTTGCAAGCACTTGAAATGCTTCTGCAAGAGTATGGAGATGACACTCTGTCGTGCACACGTCTTTTTGAGTAGCACAAGAGGTGATATGAGGTGAAAGATCACTCTAGGAGTGGAAAACCTTTAACAAGCCGGACTGAGGTCAACGTCGAGCGGATAAGCTGGGTGGTGTGTGGCAATCGTCGGTGGACCGTTCAAATGATCGCAATGAAAAAGGACAGTGTTTGGAAGATTATCACCGAAGATTTTGGCATACGGAGAGTATGGGCAAAATAAGGGCCATGATTGATGAATGAACATCAGGATAGTTGCATGCAGAGGTGTGTCAGGACATCAGCGGGCGTCTTCCAACTGAACAAGACTTGCTTCAAAGGGGTTTTGATTATGACCAAGAAACTAAGTGACAGGAAAGTTAGTGAAGTTTCCGATGTCACCGAGGTCGAAGAAAACAGAGACAAAATCAAAAGTCAAATTCATGTTGATCACAATATTCAGTGTGAAGAGTATCATCCTCAGCAAGTTCATACCATACATTTGTTTGTTTGGTTTTTATGGCATATCAACCTTTGTAGATTATTTAATGCCAAATCATTTTTATAGAAAGAAACAGTTCTATTTCAAACAATTCAGTTTAGCTAGAGTTCACAGTTTATAAGTCAAAAACATTTTTATTTGAAGCAAATTCAGTTTAGTCAAACAGTTCTAATTCAAACAATTCAGTTTAGCGTGGGTACAGTTTCAATGTCAAAAACTGTTCTATTTCAAACAATTCAGTTTAACATAAACACGTAGTTTAGTTCTATTTGACTCATAGATAGGACCCTTTCAGGTGCTACAACTCCGAGCCAGAATGGACCTGGCAGCGATGGCAATGAAGGGGTACTCGGTATTCCCTAAAGCTCCAGCATTACTGGAACCTCATCATCAGATTGTTTAGTGTCACTTACAGGACACTCGTTGGCAAGGGGTCGTGCCCCTCTGCAGAGAAGCAGACGTTCAATCAGCAAATCTACCGTCAGTGCCCGAGAAGAGACGAAAGTTGTAACGAGACAAATCGTGGCTGCTTTCTAAAGACTATGCAAAAGCTCACAGCACCATGAGCTTCCGGCAGTTCTTGGCTGAGAGGAACATTTCTGGACTGGAGTACCCTCCCTATTCCCATGATATTGCTCTGTGTAACTTTTTTCTTTTCACCAAGCTCATGGGGAGTCATTTTGAGGACCAGATAGGCATTTCTGAAAAACCCTTCCACCAGTTCATAGGGACGTAACAGAAAAGGATGGGATTCAAAAGAGATTATTTTAAAGAGGAAACTATGTACTTTGTTGTTTGGAATTGAATGAAATTGTTTGTGACACACATATATGTATATATTAGCATAAGGGTTTGAGTGTTCGCTAATGGCCCCGGAGGCCGGGGTTCAATCCCAGGTCGAGTCGTATCAAAGACTAAAAAAATGAAACTTGATAACTCCTTGCTTAACACTCAGCGTTATAAGGTACGACTCAAGGTTAAGTAGAGCAATACAGGGAAAGTAGAAACGCCTTCATCTACACCTTGGTGTAGTCGCAACGGTTAGTCATCTTACTTACTATATATGTTTATATATACACGAAAATTCAATTCTAACTTTCTTTGGTTAATTTCGTTAATAAAAAAAAACACAATCCATTGAAAGATTTTTGTCTTCTGAGGATTTTTTTCTTTCAAACCTCGTAAAACTATTAATAACGAAATGAGTCAAAGAAGGTGAGAATATAATTATTTTAGTTCCTTTCTGATTTACTGGCCGGCATATTACGAGCCCTTTGCTTTTCCCAAGATTTTTAAACGATTGTGGCTTTCGCTTTTCGTATTCCTTTTTTTTTCTCCCCCATAGTTTATATATATATATATATATATATATATATATATATATATATGTATTAGAGGAAAATAGGAAAAAAAGAATCGCCCAAATGAACGTAAGTTTCATAATCTTTTGATCATCAATGATAATATTTACTTAATGATCAAATGATTGCGAAACTTAACGTTAAGAGTTATTTTTCTATCTCTTAATATTGTTGTATTGTCTTTATTTTTCGTTGCTTCTTTGTTAGCTCTTTGTGGCATATCAAATATTCTAGGGTATTTAATGCTAAATCCTGCTGATATATATATAAAATATGAATGATTTGTGAATGAATGGTTTGTAGGTAACATTATTTCTCTACAAGCTGGAGCTCATTTGTTTGCATAGAGCTAAATAATTTCAAGTAAATGATTAAACAGTCCTATTTGACCCAGAGTTGTGACCCTAATAGGTACTGCTAATCCGAATCCGAGTGGATCTGGGAGTATTGGCAGGGATACTCCAAATTCCCTAAAGTTTACCCAAAGCTCTAGGACTGGAACTACATCAGACGCAGCTTACTCTCATATCTAGAACATTATTTAACGTTATTTACCTTTTGCAGAGATGTAGTCAGTGTATTCAACTGCGTCAGCCAACCAAGTTTTGCACAGATTTAATACCTTTTTTTTCGAACGATCAATAATACAATCTATTTTAAAGTAATATATATTGACATAGAGGTTTGAATGTTCGCCAATGGTCCGGGAGACCGGGGTTCAAACCCAGGTCGAGTCATACCAAAAACTAGAAAAATGGTACTTGGTGCCTCCTTGCTTAACATCCAGCATCATAAGGTACAGCTCAAGCGTAAGTGGAGCAATCCAGGGAAAGAAGTAGAGCCCTTCCCTACACCTCAGTATAGCTATTAAAAAGGGAGCCTTCGGGTCCCTTTCAACTTATTTTACTATATATATATATGTGTGTGTGCATATATACATTTATATTTTTTTTAATCTTATATTTATATATATTGTGATATAATTAACAAGTCGTTCAAAATTTTTTTCAATAATTAAGAAAATTTTTCAAATTCTAGCCTATAGAGTTGGCTAAAAATAAAATAAATTAATGCTTCTTCACATCCTCATAAGATTTTTATTACTATTAGCTTCATGTATGACTTTCGAAAAAATAGACGAAACTAATAGCAATGAGACTGTCATGAGCACACACACACACACACACAGATATGTATATATATATATATATATATATAGCAACCCCTCCGTTAGGGTAGGATATAAGGTCAATTTTTAAGCGGAGTTTAACTTCTTCTAGACTAGTTGCTTCTCCAAGGATGAAGAACCCAGTCTGCCCTACTATTTACCCATAAATGAAAGGAGAATAGTCGGATTCATACCATTCCCATGGGTATTAGCACTATGTGAAATGCAATCAGCCTCGTCCAGGATTTGAACTTGTGTCTCCGTGTCCATTTCCTACGACGATAACCATTACACCACGGGTACCTCCGTCTCTCTCTCTCTCTCTCTCTCTCTCTCTATATATATATATATATATATATATGTGTGTGTGGGGGGGGTGCTAAAAGAATACTTTTTTTCATTTCTTTATCTAACTGTGCATTCATGGAACTTTTATTTGCAGGAATAAGAATAGAGTTAATAATCTTTTTGTTTTTATGCTCTTTTAATCATAGATATCTCGCAATATATATATATATATATATATATATATATATATATATATATATATATATATATATATATGTGTGTGTGTGTGTGTGTGTGTGTGTGTGTGTAATCAGAGATAGAGCACACAAATTTAAGTTAATGTAGCCCGGACATGGAGGCAACAGCAATTAGTAATCCACAGATGATCGCAAAAGTGAGAAACTGACTATCACTAAACGCTGTTGAATGTACATTATCTTAACATATATATATATATATATATATATATATATATATATATATATAACATAACATTACATAAATAACAGAAAATAACATAACACCTAATATCTATATTGGCCATACAACAACCACGCTTTCTCCTCGCCTTACCTACCACTTTTCTGCAATGAAACAGCATGTAACAACAAAGCATAATAAAGACACTGACAAACTCAAATCCCCAGAAATAAGAAAGATCCTACTTAACAATACAAAAATCGTATATAAAATAACAATAAAAACTGTTTACAAATCATCGAAGCATTAACGATGAAAAAAAAACTATTAATAAAATAGGTTTCACCATAAGTATAAACATTAAACGTATTCAATGACTAACCATCTATCCTAACAGAATGAACCAACCCCATCTATGATTTATTATTAAAAAAGCCACCCCGAATAAATATAAAACTCACAATTTTCAAAACAACAAACAATTTAACACTACACCCGAAGATAACCAGCGAAATGGTTGAAAGCGCTTGGGCTAATATAGGGATTTTTCTCCACCATCTCGACTCGGAAATACGAAAAATACTTAGAAGACATGAACGTCTTCACTTGAAGATCATAAAAATGAGACAGTCCGTGGTATTTAACAGAACTTGTCTATATACCTATATATATATATATCTTAAGATATCTTAAGAATATGGTACGTCACTAGTACATTTTCCCTCACTTCTCTCATATCTAATCAACTCTTTAAAACATTTTCGAAAAAAGAAAGCTTTTTTCTTGAAATTTTTTCTCCTGGCGATTAAAACTAGTTGAGAATAAAATAAAATTAATTAAACAAATGAAATACCCCTACTTGTATCATATTCGTTCATCTTTTAATACATATATATATATATATATATATGTCCGTGGGTATATCTATTTTTGATATACACATATGCCCCCAATTTTTGGTTAATTCATCCATCAATTCCAACCTGAAACCAAGACACTTATCATGAAACTCGAAAGGATCTTAATTAAATTATACAGACAAAATGTGTCTTTACTATTTAATGAAACATGCTTAAATGAACGACTGCTGCCTAACTACGCATATATATGTGTGTGTGTGTGTGTGTGTGTGTGTGTGTGTGTGTGTCTGTGTGTGTATATGAATGTGTGTGTGTAAATTATTTGAACAATATATATGGCCACAGGAAACGACAAGCGATAGAAAAGAAGCAGTCATGAGTAATAATTTGAGTTCTGCCCCTGGGGTGTATGTTGTTCAGGATGCCCAACTCACCCTTTTGTGTTTAAGAAATTAGTACGTTAAGGTGTTGCGTCCAGTAAAGCGTGACTAGAAGAAGCTCACCTTTGCTCGTGCTTCGGAAACCTCGTACAGGTGAGAAAGATGAAAGGGACAAACGAAAGAAGCACGCTTTTCAACCCTTAGTGCAGTTTCATTGTTGCTCTCGCATGAAAATCTGTTTCGACTTTTGGGTTGGACGTAACGAAGCAATGTCAATATGTAGAAGTGTGCGCACACTCACGCGCACATGCATATACACACACACACACACGCGCACGCGCATACAATTATGCACAAAAATAGGAGGGGCTCATGGTGTGATAGTTATCGTCGTAAGAAATAGACACAGAGATCTGAGTCCAAATCCTGGACAAGACTGTTTGCATTTCACATAGCGCTAATAACCTAAGGATATGTATGAATTCATATATACTTCTTCCTGGTGTGGGTAGATACTAGGGCACACTAGCCTCTTTATTCCTGATATGGCAACTGGTTTGGGAGAAGGAAAAACTCTGAATTCAAACCTGCTAAACTTCGCTTAAAAATGACCTTGTGTTGCATCCTCCTCGAGCGAAAAAGTTGTTTGTAGGGGTTGGGAAAATACATTCATTCAACAAGAGAAAAAATAAAGCGAAGAATTATGTTCAAACAAGTTGAACGCCATCTTTTAAATTATCGGAATTCTCGATAAAACAGTGATAAGTATGAAAAATGCTAAATGAAATATTAATATCTTCAGTGACTGTTGGAACACAAAGAGATCATCGGTCTGAGACTTAGTCTAACGTAAAGTTGGATGGGTTTCGATCCCGGCTTCGAGCGTTCTACGTGTCAAGCCACACTGAAGAGTTCTGATAGAACGAAACAGTCTGTCTGTGGATGACAATATATATATACATATATAGTTTTTTCGTACATCCAGCAATTCTTTTAAATGTGTATAACTCTGCTTAAAAATTGACTTTGTGTCATATCCTGCCCGAGCAGAGGGGTTGGGAAATATGAATACCAGTGTGCAAACAAATTAGTTCTAACTCATTTAAAAATGAAATTACCAACAAACTGTGTGTAAACCAATGACTCATGTTAAATTTTTACAATTACTTGAAACAATTTCACTGTGTGCAATAAAATGAGCTCAGATTTGTTTAAAAATGTTATCAACAAAATATGAAAACAAATCATATATTTAATACAGATGTATAACGAGGATTTAGCATTAAATAACCTACAAAGGTTGATATTCCGTAAAACCCAACCCAGCATAACCAAATTTATATCCACCGTAAGTCTCATAAGTTTCAGTAGTTACCAGCGAGTTTGCACCAATCAGTGAACATCTTGAATCTTCGTTTGCGAAACAAAGCTATATATATATTGTCATCCACAAATCTTCAGTGTGGCTAGACACGCGATATGCACGAAATGAAACTGCCCGAGTACTTATGGCCGATCTTGTGCCATCAACAGGAGTGTGCACATTGCAAAAGAGATGTGACTTTTGCATGTACATTACTACTTTGTAAGTATTTATTATTTATACTGGTGTGTTGTTGTAGCGTTTTATTCATTTCTGTTAGTAGCAGCAGTAGCTAAAGACATTTAAGTACATTAGTACTGGATTTGAAATTGATTCTATTGAGTTTGTGTAGTTTCATTCTGATATGGACTGCCTCGAAAATTTGTAATTTTTTTGGTCATTTTGTTGTTCTAATATTGTGTTTTCGGTAAGAATTTTCCGAAACTCAGTTTTAGGGCAGGAATGTTTTTTTAGATGTTGTGCTATTGAACTGGTATCAGATAGATGCATAGTGAGTCATCTTGATGAGATAGTTGAGGTGAGGCAAATGTATCTATGGTTATTCTCAGAGATACAATCTTCTAAAGTACATTTAACTTGATATATAATTTTTGCTTTTAGCAAAATCCCAATCGAGGGGGTGAAAGTATTGTTAATAACTAAGTTAAAGGTTTTAAATTTGTTATAGTTTATGATAAGTTTTATTTTTTTTATTAAGATCAGTTGGGAGTATATTTCTTTTAATAAACTTTAAAAAATATTTTCATCTAATTTATAATTGTAGTGCATTTGATTACAGTAAAAAAGTATGATAAATGTTTGTTTATTGGTTGGAGTAATGCAGTGTTTATTTTAATGGCTGACATTTCTAATTGTACATTCAATTTGTTCATCAACAATATAGTTAGGGAACCATTTATTGATTAGAGTTTGTTTTATATTTTCTAATTCTTTATAAAATATTATTTTAGAGGATTAGTTTTGCTCAGGATATTAGATTATTAATAATTGCTTTTTTATATTGGAAAGGGCATTCAATTTTTAAAGTTGAAGGTACAGGAGTTGTTATTTGTGGGGTTTTTTTTGTAAGAAGAGATAGTGGAACTATTATAGTTATTAGTTACAATCTAAACATCTAAAAAGGAAATTTTATTGTTTTTGTTTAGTTCATGGGTAAAATTAAAGACTAAATTTTTTTTGAAGATGTCTTGTCTTATGTTTATTTCATTAATATCATTAACAAGAATAAGTATAGTGTCGACATATTTTAGGTATATTGAAGGTTTTTTAATCTTATTAAATATTTTATTTTCAAGGTTGGACGTGTAGAAATTACTGAAGATTGGGCAGAAGGTACTTGGGTGACAATTAGTTATGGGAGTTTCATCAACCAATTCCCGCCGGATACAATGAAATCAATGCGGCAACTGGAAAGGACATATACAAAAATATGTCGACAAAACATGTCTATATTGTTTAATGAAATATGCATTAATGTAGGAATGCTTTCCAAACACACACACACACACACACACACCTACACACACACACACACACACACACACACACACATATATATATATATATATATATATATTTACCCAACCTCTCCGCTCGGGCAGGATATGACACAAGGTCAATTTTTTAAGCGGAGTTTAACTGGTTAGAATTTAGAGTTTTCCTTCTCCTAGTCTAGTTACCTTACCAAGGCTGAAGAACCTAGTCTGTCCTACTATTTACCCATAGCTGGAAGGAGAATAATTGGATTCATACCTTTCCCAAAGGTATTAGTGCTATGTGAAATGCAACCAGTCTCGTCCAGGATTTGAACTTGTGTCGCCGTATCCATTTTCATACGACGATAACCATTACACTACGGGCACCTCCCTAATATATATATATATATATATATATATATATTCTTAATTCTTTATGTCATTCTCATGACTGTAAGTTTTATGTATAAACAAAAAATTAGTAATTGTTTGTGAACTATTTTTCAAGATTTTTCCGCTCAAATGTTAGGAGAACGTATAATACTCGAGAACTAAATATTACATTTTTTTGAAGGTCATGTGCGTCACTATATTCAGGATGGGATAGTCCAAATTAACGAACGTATAACAAAGCCTTCAGTTTTATACCACTGCAGGGAAATAGCCACTGGAATATGTTTTGCTTAGGATTTGTTTTTTCTACTGTAAACTTATTTTCACCGAAATTTTGTTAAATTTTCATGGGAACATGTCCTTGACTTTGCTTTAAATACAGCGTAAATTTTGTGTTTCGAAACATTCTATAAACAATAGCAATTCTTATTTTTAGTCGAAAGAAACAGGATAAAAAGTGGAACAAATACTAAATTCAGTTTAAATTTAGCTGCTACACATTCGAAAAAGTTAATGTATATTATAAACGAGTGAAGTTTTTTCCAAGAATTTTATAACCCAAAACTAGGGATTCGTATTATACACAAATGCATGTTATACATAACAAATTAGAGTACAATCATCAGATGAATAATGTGAGAAGAATGGAGGAAGAAGGAAGTATAAATATTCAATATTCCTCGCACATGTAAGGAATAACTGCATGGTCTTGTAGTGGAGGGGAAAGCGAGTGAAAGAAAAATTCTATTATTTGAAAGAATGTCTAAAATGAGAAAAAGTTGATTCCGAAATGTATAGTAGAACCTGTAAACTGCAATAAATTGCTGCATTACAATGGGAAAATGTCAGTATTGATGGAATTTTTTAATATCTTATTCCTGCAAGACGGTAAGTCTTCCCATAATACTGAAGGTGAATTAGTGCTATGAAATATCTATTAAAGATGATTTCATTGGAGAAAGAAAAAACCTTCCATAACGCCATATCGAAGCTAATAATCAGTTTTGATTTTGCATTTTGTGTTCGAACAGTTACTGATGATATTAATATTTCCATTTAGAAAGGAGTGAAAGATTTTTCTCATTCGGGGTTTTCGGACTATTGTCTTCATCTTTATTGTTATATTCACAACGTTTCAGCCGATGAGTCCTGTGGTCTTTTTCAGGTTTTTCTTATCGAATTCGGGAGCCGACACGGAACTTCGATCCACGTTCTTTATTTAATCCATTGGGGTCGCTTGCTCAGACTCCGTTAACCATAACCGAATTGAACCTGCAACCGCCAGATGATTGTCACGAAGTAAAAAATTGTATTTTGCAAACTTCCAGTTTTAATTATTGCATTTTGGAAGGGTATTTTTTTATATTATAAGTTTTTTTTTGTTTTCTAATATTATAAGGTCTTTTGTTTCTTTATATCATAATGGGATTATATATATATATATATATATATATATATATATATATATTGTGAATAAAGACTGCTCAATATCGGTGATAAATAAGAGTTGCATTGATACCGAGTCAATGGCAATTGGTGAGACATTCAGCTTCTCGCCTATGACATTATTGCTTGAGAATTTATAATGACATTAAATTTTTTGAAACACCCTGTATATTTATAGAATTTTCTTGCAACTTTTACGACTGTTCTTTCGTTACTGTTCGATTTTAGTATAAACTTTAAATCCTTTTCAAATATATATTATCTTAATAGTCATCATCATCTTGTCGTGCCATCAGCACGGATATCCCTGACCCTTTCTCACCTTCTCTCCTAATCGTTCATCGCTTCCGGCAGGTCCTCAGGGCTACACCCTGTATCTACACAGAGCTGCTGTATGTAGGTTCGAGCTGGCCGCCCTGCTTTTGCTCGGCCATGTGAAGGGGTCCATAGGAGTACATCACTTTTGAGCTCGTCCCTACTTCTCCAGGAGTGCCCTGCATGTCTGGTTCGTCTAATTTGGATAATTTTCGTGATGGGTGGTAGGTAGCCGTACAGCTGCTGCTTTGTGAGGTATTGCCACCAGGACCTGTTCAATATTGCTCGCAGCATTTTTGTGTAGTTACCGTCGAGCTTTTTCTCCAGCCATTTAGTTAGCGTCTTTGTAGTGCATCCATATAGCAGTATCGACACGATCGCTGCTTGTAGAAACTGTTTCATTTTATCGACCAGGTCTGACTTCCATATGACTGATAACCTATTGCAGCTGTCCATGCCTTGGTTAGTCGCGTATCGATGTCTGTCTCGGTCGATGAGACACTGTTTCCTAGGTAGGTGAACTAGTCTACTAGTTTCAGAAAGCTACCGTTTACTGTGGAAATGTCGCCTTTTGATTCAAGCACATATATTCCGTTTTGTGTGCATTGACATGGAGGCCAATGCCTGCGGAAACTCGTTCCAGACTATGCAGTAGGGTTTTGGCTCGGGCGGCTGCAATTGCCAGAATCGCTATGTCATCGGCATAGTCGGCGTCGGTGATTGTTTTTGAGGGGTTACCTTTTGGTTCTTTTCTTTGTCAGCTCGAAACCGTTTTCTTTGATTTTATCGATCGATGTTCTAAGCACATAGTCTAGACAGATGATAAAGAGGTATGGGGCAAGTGTGTCTCCATGCAGTACCCCAGCTACAATGTCGAAGTAGTCTGTGTCTCCATTCGGAGAACGCACTTTCACTTTGGTGTCTCTGTAGAGAATCATTATGGCCGCGACGGTTTCTTTTGGTTGACCGTATGCGAGTAGAATTTTCTCCATAATTAACGTATCCTCTTTGTTGATTTTCTATCACTTTTTTCAGACTTTGATTTTGCAGGTTATACGAAGATTTTGTATAAAAAGAAATGATCCGTTTACTTTTTTTGTATGAGTTCAAGCTTAGACATAATTTTGTTTCATTTCAATGCTCGGCCACATGTTGCCAGGATGACATTTCTGAAGCTCACTGACTTAGGATATGAAACTTTGGCACATTAACCCTATTCTGCCGATCTTTCACCCACTGACTACCATTTTTTCAATCATCTGGACACTTTTTTTTACGCCAAAAACATTCCGTTTCAAAGGAGAAGTAGAAACAGAATTTAAAGATTTCTTGGTACCAAAACCTTCAGAGTTTTGTCTTAAAGGAATAAATAATCTTGCTAAGGGATGATAGAAATGTATTGCTATCCAGGGATCATTATTTTATCCGAGTAAAATACTGTTTAATTCTATTACTTCCGGAATATAAGTTTATTTTAAAATTGGACCGTCGCTAATAAGTAAGTACGAACTCATAAGCGACGTTCACTTAGGGACTGCAACACATGATCGTGCCAGAGTTCGCTGACCTACAAAAGCTTTGTGCGGACATTGGGTGCAGTCTAGAGGACTTTCAAAGAGTAATGGATGATAGGAACGGAGAGAGAGAGAGAGAGAGAGAGAGAGAGAGTCAGGGAACTCCATGGTATGAGCACAGCTTGATGATGTATAAAGGTGTTGGACAAAATAATGGAAACACCAAGAATCTTTGTATCATAATTTTGAAACTCCTATAAAACCATCAAACGTTTGTTATTTTCATGTTTTTTGATTTATTATCAATTTTTCTCGTCTTCTTCTATAAAAATTGTTGTTTTTGTTTACATATATCGCCAGAAAAAAATTAATCAGAATTCATTAAAATGGCAAGTCTATCAGACTTTAAAGTAGGTCAAATTGTTCGTGCTCGTATGGCAGGCGCTTGTGAAACAAAAACCACTGAAAGCCGTCTAATAGGGACCATCGGACTCTTACATGGATTGTTAGGAAGGATAACAAGAATACAGCTCCGAAAATTACTGCAGAGCTTAATGACGATTTTGAGAACCCAGTTTCCGCAAAAACTCTAAGAAGGGAGCAGCACAGAGCCAGATTTCTTGGGAGATTTCTTAAAACATTAAAATAAATTTGTCTGAAATTTCCTGGTTTTCCCATTATTTTGTTCAAACACTATATATGTCTGTATATATATATATATATATATAGGATTAACTTCTTTGGTGCCATTATAAATTTATTTCAGTTCGTGATGACCATCATCAAATGCTGTACAACAGAAAATAAAATTTTTATTTTTAATAAAAAATTTTCTTTTGAACATCTGATGATGGTCATTACGAACTGAAATAAATCTATAATGACACCAAAGAAGTGAATTTTTTTCTTTTTATTTTTATATAAAAAGAATTTTTTGGCTCTGCACGCTGAGTTTTGATGTATTTTTAATCCCAAATTAATTATATGTCGTTAGTCGTTGGCATGGACCATTCAAATTGGATACTCCTACCCCTTGGATTTTCACCTCGTATTATATATATATATATATATATATATATAGGGAATTCCAAGCAAATAGAAATAGATTCAAAAAAATTTGTTGGTGTTTGCTCATTTTAGAACCCTCTACTGAAAACCTTTTCACCGACCCACCTGGTGCAAATTAACAAGACTCATTTCGTTTTTACTGGGGAATCTTGTTTTTAATAATTCTTGGACGTCGAAACAAGACGTCAAAATAGAAGGAAAGAGCCACCTGAGAAATATTTATTCAGCTGTTGAATGAATTCTGAGCAGTTAAGAGAGCGCTATCTACGTTTTGAGAAAAATAACTGATTCAAATCACAAGGCAAGTTAATCACTGCTCTTTCACCGCGGAGGATTTGCTTGCCTGACCATTTGTGAATAGTTTTTTTTTATTGTAAATGAAATATCAATGGAAGATATATATGGTATGCACAGATCAGAACAATACAGACATAATCTATCTATCTATCTATCTATCTATCTATCTATCTATCTATCTATCTATGTCATGTTCTTATCTATCTATCTATCTATCTATGTCATGTTCTTATCTATCTATCTATCTATCTATGTCATGTTCTTATCTATCTATCTATCTATCTATGTCATGTTCTTATCTATCTATCTATCTATCTATCTATCTATCTATGTCATGTTCTTATATATCTATCTATCTATGTCATGTTCTTATCTATCTATCTATCGATCTATCTATGTCATGTTCTTATCTATCTATCTATCTATCTATGTCATGTTCTTATCTATCTATCTATCTATCTATCTATCTATCTATCTATCTATGTCATGTTCTTATCTATCTATCTATCTATCTATCTATCTATCTATCTATCTATCTATCTATCTATGTCATGTTCTTATCTATCTATCTATCTATCTATCTATCTATCTATCTATCTATCTATCTATGTCATGTTCTTATCTATCTATCTATCTATCTATCTATGTCATGTTCTTATCTATATATCTATGTCATGTTCTTATCTATCTATCTATCTATCTATCTATGTCATGTTCTTATCTATCTATCTATCGATCGATCTATCTATGTCATGTTCTTATCTATCTATCTATCTATCTATGTCATGTTCTTATCTATCTATCTATCTATCTATCTATGTCATGTTCTTATCTATCTATCTATCTATCTATCTATCTATGTCATGTTCTTATCTATCTATCTATCAATCTATGTCATGTTCTTATCTATCTATCGATCTATCTATGTCATGTTCTTATCTATCTATCTATCTATCTATCTATCTATCTATCTATGTCATGTTCTTATCTATCTATCTATCTATCTATGTCATGTTCTTATCTATCTATCTATCTATCTATCTATCTATCTATCTATCTATGTCATGTTCTTATCTTTCTATCTATCTATCTATCTATCTATCTATCTATCTATCTATCTATCTATCTATCTATCTATCTATCTATGTCATGTTCTTATCTATCTATCTATCAATCTATGTCATGTTCTTATCTATCTATCTATCTATCTATCTATCTATCTATCTATCTATCTATCTATCTATGTCATGTTCTTATATATCTATCTATCTATCTATGTCATGTTCTTATCTATATATCTATCTATGTCATGTTCTTATCTATCTATCTATCTATCTATCTATGTCATGTTCTTATATATCTATCTATCTATGTCTAGTTCTTATCTATCTATCTATCTATGTCATGTTCTTATCTATCTATCTATCTATCTATCTATCTATCTATCTATCTATCTATCTATCTATCTATCTATGTCATGTTCTTATCTATCTATCTATCTATGTCATGTTCTTATCTATCTATCTATCTATCTATCTATCTATCTATCTATCTATCTATCTATCTATGTCATGTTCTTATCTATCTATCTATCTATCTATCTATCTATCTATCTATCTATCTATCTATCTATGTCATGTTCTTATCTATCTATCTATCTATCTATCTATCTATGTCATGTTCTTATCTATCTATCTATCTATCTATCTATCTATGTCATGTTCTTATCTATCTATCTATCTATCTATCTATGTCATGTTCTTATCTATCTATCTATCTATCTATCTATCTATGTTTATATATGTCTGTGTAAATATCACTCTCACTATCTATCTACCTATCTATCTTATTTATCAAATTCTTTCTATCACTTACCTACATTCTTATTGGAAGCATATTTCTCTCTCTTTCTCGATCTCTCTTTCCATTTCTCTCTCCCCTCTATCTCTATGTCTCCTTCTCTCTCCTCTCTCACTTTCTTTCTCTCGCTATATATATATATATATATATATATATATATGAATAAACTGTAAATTAATCCGAAAGTATGAAAATGTGGGGATAGCACACAAAGTCATCTTTCAATTACATATATATATATAGTTACACCCCACAAGGCGCCAACTGTACGGCCACCTACCACCTATCACGAAAACTATACAAGCTAGACGAACCAGACATGCCGGACACTGCTGGAGAAGCAAGGACGAGATCGTAAGTGATGTGCTCCTGTGGACCCCCGCATATGGCCAATCAAAAGCAGGACGACCAGCTCGAACATACATACAGCAGCTATGTGATGATACGGGATGTAACCCTGAAGACCTGCTGGAGGCAATGAATGATAGGGAGACGTGGAGAGAGAGGGTAAGGGATATCCGTGCTAGCCGCACGTCATGATGATATATATATATATATATATATATATATATATATATATATATATATATATATATATATTGACTCTATACAGACATTTTTCTGGGAAATGAAAAGACCCTTTATAATTGATTTCTTTGAAAAAGTTGCAAGTGCAAACTGTTTCCTACTGTCAACTTTTTAGATAATATTTCATCTTATTTATTTAATAACCGTCGCATATATTAGATATACCTGCTATTATGATATATGTATATATATTAGCCTATCTATCTATCTATCTATCTATCTCTTTCTCTCTCTCACTCTTTCTCTCAATATGTATATGTATATATTGAGAGAAAGATATATATATATATATATATATATATATATATGTCTGTGGATATATATATATGTCTGTGGATATATATATATATATATGTCTGTGGATGACTATATATATATATATATATATGTATATATACGTACTTGTACATATATACAAATATCATAAAGCATATATATTTTGTATGTACGACAGTTATACAATACATAAGATGAAGTATTCCCTAAGATCATATCTCTCAGTCAGAGGTTCTGCATGTTTAACTAAACTTGTTCTATCTTTCATTCTCAGTCGGTACAGATCTATCTATCTATCTATGCCAGCATAATTTCCGTCATAATTTCTGTCATATATAATGAGATTGTATACGTATGAATTGATAAAGTGGGTTGTGTCTGGGTTCGAGATAGTGAAACTAACCGCGTTAGGAATCCTTTCAAATGAGTAAGAAAGAAAGAAAGAAAGAAAGAAAGAAAGAAAGCGAAAATTAAAATTTGGAAGAAAAGAGAAATTGAAAAATAGACAAGGAATACAAAGTGACGCCGAGTCGAGAGAAAAGTGAAGTCTAGAAAGTTATAGTGCGAGAAGTTTTAAAAAATAAATGAGAGAGCATGAGACAGAGAAAGAGAAAGAGAGAGAGAGAGAAAATTGAGTCATGTAGCCTACCTTGTTATTATCCGTGAGAAAAGTCTCAGAGTTATTTGAATTTCTAGATTGCATTGTTTGACGCTATCAACGGAATTTCTCATTACTCTGTAAAAATAAATAGGTTGATAGTTTTTCCATCTGAAGCTCTTCTAATTTGAATACGATTCAAGATGTTACGATTTTCTAGTAAATAAATAACAGGGGCAGCTCTGGTAAAATACCCAAACACCTGGTAACTTTTTCTTTTACATTATTGGTGTATTTATTTCGAGGAGAGAAGTCCCTATGGCATAATGGCTAAAGACTGCGAGTTCGAACTCAAGTAGCGCTATTATGTTCACTTTCGGTTTAATCACCGTGTGCAAAGATACAAAAACCTTCGATCCTACCATATATGAGTTGAATTATATCATTACTGTTCTTCTACCACAATTGCTTTGGGATTCGATAACCCACGAAGGTTGATGTGCAATTAAAGAAAGACGCTATATCTAACTTATAGGAGAAGGTTTTTTTACAATGATTTTAACTGCATCGAACAATTGTTACTTTTTATCACAACACGATGAGACGATGACTAACGATCAAATCACATTAAAAGCATCGGTTCCCACGGGATCAATAAAGTTAAGAAAGTATCAGCCTGATCAATACATTGATAGGTAACTAATTATATGATTAATTGACTGATTTTAAGGGCATGTCAATACAATCTAATGTTATTTTGCCCCTTGGTGTTAGGGAATTATCGCATTCAGTGTTCGTTCACATTTTGTCTTGTTCTTTAGATTGTTACTGCACACAGTCCAATCAATTACGTATGATTTTTAAACACATCTATTTGACTCATATGAAATTATAACAAGTACAATCAATCCCGCTCAGTGTGGACCTGGGAATAATGACAATAAAAAGGTACTCAAAACTCCCCATATCTTCAGAACTGGGGTTTGGTTTGGTTAGGTTTTATGGCATGTTAACCATTGTAGGTTATTTAATGCTAAATCCTTTTTTATAAGTATATACGAAATATTTGATTTCTAAACACATTTTGTAGATAACATATTTAAATGAGCCAAAGTTGTTTTTTTTTGGCACACAGTTAAATGGTTTCACCTATTTCTATCTAAACGAATACTTCTATTCATTATTAATCATATGTTTGCAGACAGTTAAAGTTTTCAGGCATTGCTGTTTAACTCTAACAATTCAATTAAACATCAGTTATTTGTTTACATACAGTTAAATGATCAAACAGTTCATTTTCAAGGAATCCAGTTTAGTATAAGTCATTTGTTTGTACTCAGTTTAAATGGCAAAGTTAAATGATCAAACAGTTCAATTTGACTAATAGTTAGGACCCTATCAGGTGCTACCACTCTGGCCCAGAGTGGACCTGGGAGTGATGGCAACGAAGGTGTACTCTACATTCGCCAAAGCTTCAGCATTACTGTAGCTTCACAATCAGATTGTTTTGTGTCATATCCAGGAAATTCGTTGGAGGACACTTACTCTATTGCAGAGATGCAATTAGTGTATTCTACAGAACAAGGGACTCCGCATCAGATGCAATTTACCGCCAGACTTAGGACACCCCTATCTTATTCTGCCATAGGAAGTAGTAATACCTGATAGGGTCCCATCTAGGTCAAATAGAAGTGTTTAACTATTCAACTATGTGCAAACAAATTACTAATTTTAAATTGAATTGTTAACTTTACATACCGATGCTTGAAACTATGTAATTGTGCGCAAATAATATTTTTGGTCTTAGCAATATTTGAAGCAATTTAACTGTGTTCAAGCAGATAATTTAAATTATATAGAATTATTCGTGTTAAATAGGAATGCTTAAAACCGTTTGACGGTGTTTGAAATCTGAATTATTGGTAATACGTAGCAATACTTGGAACCGTTTTTTTTGCATGCAAATGAATAAATTGTGTTTAATAGAATTATTAGTGGGGGTGTCCTCGTGGTGTAATGGTTAAAGCGATGGACTCCGGAATCGTAGTTAGCGAGTTCGTACTCCAGCGGCGCTATTACGTTCACTTTCGGGCAAATACCCTCGGGAAAGGTGTGAACCCCCTTATCCTCCAAGCTATGGGTTAAATAGAACCACTACTGTCCTTCTAGGAGAATGGCTTTGGCATTAAATAACCTACTAATGTTGATATGCCATTAAGAAACCAAACCAAACCAAACCTAGAATTATTAGTGTTAAATAGCAATACTTGAAACCATGTAAGTACGTGCAAGTAAATCTATTAGTGTGAGCAATATTCAAAACAACTTCAATGAGTTCAAACGAGCGACTGATATTAATTAAACTGTTTGTGTTACATAGCAATACTTGAAACCATTTAACTGTGTGCAAAAATGAGTTCTGGCTCGTTTAAAAATTTTATCTACAAAATACGCAATAATAATTCATTTATATTTGATACATATATTAACAGGATTTAGTATAAAATAACCTACTGAGTTGATATGTCTTAAAACTAAACCAACCAACCAACCAGCAAACCAAGCAAAATATTTCTTCTGAAAGGTTGGCATATATAAAATACCACATATAAATTTGTATTTGTTTTTATTTTATTTTTTACAAACTGTCGGATTTTTCACCGAAAACATCCAATATATATATTGCTTCTCTTTATATATATATATATATATATATATGTATATATATACCAACCCTTTTCACAAGAGCAGGATGCGATACAAGGTAAACTTTTTCTTTGGGTGCGTATTTTAGAGACCTCATATTGGTCCTAAAAACCATTTTTAATTGTTTATTTTTTAACATCTGCGTGGGCGTTGGATATCTTTGCGCCAATTTTGATCCGTTTTTTCCAGAAAATTCTTTTGACCAGGAAACTGCATCATTTCCTATAAAGGCACAACTTTCCAAAGGGCATTAACACTATATAAACTGCAAGCAGCCTTGATTAGGATCTAAACTAGAGTTGCCGTGTCCATTTCCTTCAACAATAATTATTACAACACAGCTTCTCCTTATATATATATATATAGTCATGTGGATGACTATAGAGATATATACTCCCCTACCCCCGTAGGGTTAAGTTCTCTGGCGAAGAACTAATCGTGTTGCCATTAGCGTTCATTGCAAGCCTCTTCGTGTTTGAATTGAGGTCTCGGCAGCCGTTGAACGGATGTATGTAAACAATAGTAATTGTGATTCATAACCGTTTAAAATTTACTTCGCAGCTAATAGCTGCTGGTGGCTGAATGGTTAGAGGCTTCGACTTGGCGTTTGAGTCAAACCGGGTTTCGATCCCAGCTATGGGTAGCTACTGTCTAACCACACTGATGAGTTCTGATAGAACGAAACAGATCTGTCTGTGGATGACTATATATATATATATATATATATATGCACACACCTAACAAGTGTCCTAGATATATCATTGAACCATCTAATGGCAAGGTTCCAGTGGAGTACTCCTTCATTGGCATAGCTGCCAGGTCCACTCTGACCTGGAGTTGTAGCACCTGATAGGGTCATAACTATGGGTCAAATAGAACAAACTGTATGCAAACAAATGACTGATGTTTAATTGTGACTGTTATATGGCATTATTTGATACCATTTTGCTGTGTGCAAAAAAAAAAAAACGCTTGGGCTCTTTTAAGAATGTTATCTACAAAATGTGTTTCCAATACACACACACATATCTATCTATCTATCTATCTATATAGGATTTGAGATTAAATAACCTACAATGGTTAATATGTCATAAACCCAACCAAACCAAAATATATATATATATGTGTGTATGTGTGTGTGTGTGTGAGAGAGAGAGTGAGAGGGAGTGAGAGACTGAGAGGGAATGAAATAAATATATCATCAACAGCACCAAATATGTATCTTTCGTCCGTTTACCTTTTTCTATACCCACCCGCCATACATGGATACATATTTATAGAAAAAGAGATAGAGTATGCTTTATTTAGAAATAATGTTTAATATCGGTGGTTGTGCATAGGTAAATATAAGTTGAAATTTTAATTTTATTCAGCATCAACATATTCTTCGAACTTGTAGAAAACAATTACCTCGGGAAGAGTAGAAAAGTATTTGGCAGAATGTCTACGAATTTTTATTTCACTTAATTCCCACAATAGGAAGTCTAGACTTTGTTTCGTGTAGTTAACTGTCTATTTAAATCTATTGATCTATTGCATTTACCTCCAGCGTTAGTTTGGTTCGGTTCGGTTTCTTTGTTTAATGGCATATCAACCTTTGTAGGTTATTTAATGCCAAAGCCAATCTCCAAGAAAAACAGTAGTGATACTATTTAACCCATAGCTGGGAGGATAAGGGGGTTCATACCTTTCCCAAAGATATTTGCCTGAAAGTGAACGTAATAGCGCGACTAGAGTACGAACTCGCTTACAACAATTCCGCAATCCATCGCTTTAACCATTACACCACGAGGACACCCCCCTACAGCGTTAATGATCGATGTTCAAACCCTGACACCAAATAGGATAACGTATGCTGATTTTCAAGGCAGGCATGTTTTCACTACTTTAAATGTTAGCCCAACAAAATACTCCTATCCTCATCATACTTGCTTTTGTTATACTATTTGATATTTCAGTAATATTTATACTAGATTGATCATTAAAACAAAATTGTGACCTTCGAGGTGGACCCAAACCAAACCCATGTTTATATACGAATCAAGTTACCCGGGGAGGTAAAAATTTGTCTAGAAGAATGAAATAGGTGACGCTGACTACTGTGATCGCTAGAGGTTACCAGAGGTAACTAGAGGTCGATTTAGGTTCTAAATTGCTATTTTCGCCAAATGAAAAATCTAGTTCAATAGTTACTGTAAAACTGCACGTGGCAGTTTCCATGAAGAGTACAGAGCAGGAGTCACACCACCTATGAAATGAAGTTGCGCTCATTAGAATGCTTGGTGGTTGGAAATATATTTTAGTCGTTTCCCTACTATCCATAAATCAATATTAGCATTAGTATAGCCATTGGGGGTGCTCGTGATGCAATGGTTATCGTCGTAGGAAATGGACACGGCGACACGAGTTCAAATCCTGGACGACACATAGCGTTTCACATAGCACTAATACCCTTGGGAAAAGGTATGAATTCAATTATTCTCCCTCCAGCTATAGGTAAATAGTAGGGCAGACTAGGTTCTTCAGCCTTGGTTAGGCAACTAGTCTAGGAAAAGGAAAACTCGGAAATCAAACCTGTTAAACTCCGCTTAAAAAATTGACATTGTGTCATATCCTGCCCGAGCGGAGAGGTTGGTAAATATGATTAGTATAGCCATTGGCTTAATAGGTAGAGTGTTTGCTGATGATCCGGGACACCGGGGTTCATACCAAAGACTCAAAAAATGGTTCTTGATCCCACCTTGCTTAACAATCAGCATTATAAGGTAAGGATAGTGTAAAGTGGACCAATCCAGGGAAAAGAGTAATGACCTCCCCTATCCTTCGGTGTAGTAGCTATCCAAAAGGGAGCCTTTGGGTTGACCTCGACTAAAGTCACCAAATTTACTTGATATCTGTGATAGACAAAACCTGAACAAAATTGAAGGAAAGATAAAATAAACATATTTGTACTTACAAAAAGGTTTATCTTTTAAGTACAAGTAGATAATTTTTTTAAAATTCGTAATTTTTTTCCAACTTTTTCTAGTTACCAGATAAAATATTGTGTTATGGATGCACTACATGGACGCTAACAAAACGGCTGGAGAAGAAGCTAGACGGCAGTTACACAAGAATGCTGCGAGCAATATTGAACAAGTCCTGGCGGCAACACCCCACAAGACATCAACTATACGGCCACCTGCCTCTCATCACGAAAACTATCCAAGTTAGACGAACCAGACATGCAGGACACTGCTGGAGAAGCAGGGACGAGCTCATAAGTGATGTGCTCCTATGGACCCCAACATATTGTCAGGCAAAAGCAAGACGACCAGCATGAACATGCATTCAGCAGAGGATACGGGATGTAGCCCTGAAGACCTGCCGGAGGCGATGAACAATAGGGAAAAGTGGCGAGAGAGGGTCAGGGATATCCGTGCCTGTGGCACGACAAGATGATGATGATGATATTTATATTTAAAGTATGAGTAATCGACATCAGGGAGGTGCAAATGTTGAAATATTGACAGCGTTTATTAACTTCTAAGTCCTCAGAAACATAGGTTAGTCTTATGCCAGTTTATTGATTAAATAAAAAAGTGGGAGAGTCCATTTAGGCAATTTAAAAATCAGCCGTTTAAACGTTTAATCGTTTAAATATATTTTGTGAAAATTACGTTAATTTTTCTATAAATATAACACACTTAAAAATCACCCTCAGGAGCTTAACTGTCAAGCCCCCATTCAATGTATTGTATTTATATTACAAAGCAAGTAATATAAATACAATACATTGAATGGGGGCTTGACAGTTAAGCTCCTGAGGGTGATTTTTAAGTGTGTTATATTTATAGAAAAATTAACGTAATTTTCACAAAATATATTTAAACGTTTAAAAACAACAATAAGACCAAAGGTTATTTTCCTAAAAGTCTCAAATAAATTTTGCAATATGAGATAATAATCTATGACCTTTTCCCACACATTCAAATTGATCCCTGTACATTGTATTAAATGACATTATAAATAAATGAAAAACGTTTACCATGAAGTTTGTGCAAAAACAATTGTGAGTTTTAGCCATAATCTTTAAAGAACAACATCTCAGCTCAGAATGAAATTTATTGAATGGAATTATAACCGTTAAAATCTACAAATGGTTTAATACAATAAACCAGTCTGTTTTATGATAACAGAGAATTCTTTTGTACTTGGACTAAAGAAATATTCAAATACACCCTGAGTTGCTACCTTCTCTTGCAGGAAGTCACCGAGGTGCTGGAAAATGTTGTAGTGAATCAGACAGAAGTATGCTGAGTGTGTATTTACCCAACTCATCCATCCCAGTCGGCTGGGGCTGTAGGATACACTGATTGCTTCTCTGCAGAGGGATAAGACCCTCCCCCAACGAGTATCCTGGGTATGATATTAAACAATCTGATGGTGCGGCTCCAGTAATGCTGGAGCTTTGGGGAATGCGGAGTACTCCTTCATTGCCATTTCCCCCAGGTCCACTCTGGCCAGGAGTGGTAGCACCTGATTGGGTCCTATCTATGGATCAATTAGAGTTGTTTGACAGTTTGACATTCAAACTGTGCACCAACAAATAATTTATGCTGAATTGAATTGTTAGACATAGAAATGTTTGATCATTTAACGATGTGTAAATAATTAACTGATGTTTAATTGAATTGTTAGTGAAATAGGAAAGATTTGACTGTGTGCAAATGAATGAATAGTTTTGAATAGAATAATTAGTGTAAAATAGCAATAGTTGTAACCACTTCCCAGTGTGCAGACAAATGATTAGTATTAAATAGAACTAATAGTATGAGACAGCAATATTTCTAACTCAATGAAAAGTGAAATTACCAACAAACTTTGTGTGCAAACAAATGACTGATGTTAAATTGTAACTTATATAGCAATATTTGTGCGAAAAAATGAGCTTAGGCTCGTTATCAACAAAATGTGTTTACAAATCATATATATATCTACTTTTATGGGTAATAAAGAAGGTTTATTGTGCATTTGTTTCGTTTGTTCGTGGGTGATGGTAGTCGTCCGTGTCGGTGTTGTTTAATAGCTAGGTTCTATGGAGATGACTTTGTAATTTTGGTATCTGACTCTTGTTCTTCTTCTTAGCCCATTAACTTGTCGGCTTCTTTGTCTATGGAAGGCTGCAAGAGAATTTAAGGAAGGAAGCGAGAATACTTTTTAACTCCAATTTAATTTTTGGGTTTTAATGACTATTCTGTGGCGGAAAAGTTTTCCTAAACCAGTAGAAATAATCATGTTTTTTTTTTAGAAAAGGCGTTTAAATATATTAATAATTCTTTATGGGTTATGAGTTTAAATTCCGTGGTTATGTCTGATAAATGTTTTTAATGAGGTGTGTTTGCAGAGACGGCTGCCAACAGGAGAGCCATTTCGGTGAGTTGTGAGTTTGAAGGTCTGTTCTGAATTTAGTTGGTATATTCGGCAAAGACTGCCACTGGTGGGAGGGCCAGCGTGCTGTTAAGCCGTGACTCAGCAGACTCGGATTCTTTCCCCACCAGCTGCAGAAGAAGGAGTAGATCCTTCCAGTCGAAGTGGTCACTGCTTAACGGAGAGAATTTCTCTTGAGCGCCCAGAAGCCCCTTTCTTTAGGCATTCACTGTTCTTGTGCCCTATCAGAGGGCTTTTGGGAACTACTACACTTAATTTTTTTTTCTTTTATAATCACCACACTATATATGTATAAAGAGGACTTGACATGAAATAACCTAGAATGGTTGAAATGCCATGAAATCCAACCAAACCAAACCAAACATCGATATTTCTTCAAAGACAATGAACATTGTTAAGAGAAAAGCAGAAAAAAGTAAAAGAAAGAAAGAAAACTGAAGGAAAAAATTCCTGGCAAGATAAGCAAACGAAGATTTACGAGAATGCTGAACAAAACAAACTTTTAAAAAGAATTATAAAAATCAACAGGCAGCTGCGTTTTTAAACAACAGACATTGTTCAAACGTATGATTCGAAAAATACTCAATTGTGCATAATACCCATAAAAAATTGACTAGTTTACTTGTATATCATCATCATCATCAAAGCATACGGATCCTCTCTCTCATCCTCTCTCCCCCCTTTCTCCGTTCATATTAGTAAGTCTTCTAGACGGCATTCAGTATCAGCACAGAGTTGATGAATATACGTTTTGGCTAGTGAGCCGTCACTGGTGAGTCCATGTGTAGGAATCTACGAGAAAACGTCGACTATGAGTTTGTCATTACTTCCCCAGCGGCTTTCTTAGATGGTTTATTAGATAGGAGGTAAGTGGCCGTCCAGCTGTAATCAACCAGGTCAAAGTTGTTATTTTAAAATTCTGTTAAAGAATATTTTCTTCGTATACTCTCAGGTCAAGAAATTCCTTCTACTAAACTATTGTAGGGCGACAATAAGTAAACACTTTCCTTGGATAATGGGCGTGTCTTTGGTTGCCCCGTAGGGTATCACAAAACATTAAAAGAAATCCATTCTCGCTTTCTTTTGCCACTGTTCTCTGAACAGTTGAGATGTTACCTCCTGCCTCTGACATAGGACTGTAAAGACGTATGCTTAGTGTCATTTTACGTTCCATAAGCATAAAGTTGTTTTTCCCATTTATGTACCTCTTCAACATACTATTTGTACATGGAAAAATATGTGTATATATTTATCTGTTTGGAAACATTTGTGTAGTCTTTCAGTAGTTCTAGTACGACTTGTCGATAGGGCTGAGAATATGCTGACAGAAGCGTAAGACTTCCCTACTAACAAAAAGTGGTGTCCTGAGTAAGACTCTAAACTGCATCCGATGGCGAGGCTCTAGTATTGGAGATATGGGTAAGTATGAGTTACCCCCTAATTACCATTACTCCCAGGTCCACTCTGACCCTATTAGGGTCCTATTTATTGGTCAAATTTATGTGCTTAAAAAATATTAGTATTTGATTGGACCATGTGCAAAAAAATGAATTAATTAATAAAAACTTTTAAAATATGAAAACAAAAATATAAGTATGAGTGTCTAATAGATGCAATTCCCTAATCTCTATGCTAAAGAAACCCTAGACAGGTTGACATGCCCTTAAAATCATTCATCAATAAAACTCCTGAGTATATTATGCTTATATAGAATCTTTCTGTATGTGTAAATAAGCTTATCTTGTATTTCCTCCGGGTATTCACAGTTAGTATATCACGGATATATGAGGATAGGCTGAAAAGTTCATAGGCTTACTAAGATAGTCTCATGGCATGTGACCAAATGAGGTTTTTTTTTTTATATAAACCCCTTTGCAGTTCACACATTTCTTCCAGTGGAGTTGAACTGCTTGGATTCCATTTGTCAAAAAAAGTGATCAACGTCATCATATGACCCTTTTCAGCCAAAGAAATTTTCAGCTCACCCTCTTTGGTGTACACAGTTCTTCCGTCAGTGTTGCAGTATTTGTATCCCATTGGTCAAAAAAGTTATCAACAGCAGATGTGACGTCTTCATATGACCCTTTTCAGCCAAAGAAATTTTCAGCTCACCCTCTTTGGTCTACACAGTTCTTCCATCAGTGTTGCAGTACTTGTATCGCAGTGGTCAAAAAAGTCATTAACTGCAGATATGATTAACTTTTCAGCCAATAAACCTTTTAACCCACCCTCGGACTAATGCTGAGATTGGTCCGTGGTGAATGTGGGCACGACTAAACATCTTTCTTGTATCTCTATACTTGGCGAAAAAAGAATGGCAGTCATAAAATCAAAACAAAGGCCTTATACTTTAAGAAGTAAGTAAAGTTGGTCACTGTAGTCGAGGGTGACCCGAATGCTCCCTTTTCAATTGCTACTACATCAAGGTGTAGAGGATGGTGCTACTCCATTCCAAGGATTGCTCTACTTTACCTTTGATCCTTACCTTATCATGCTGAGTGTTAAGCAAGGAGGCATCAAGTACCATTTTTTGAGTCTTTGCTGTGACTCGACTTGGGATTGAACCCAGGTCTCCAGGGCCATTGGCGAACACTTTAACCATCATGACAATGTCCGGTTCATACTTTAATTATAATACATAAAAGAAATAGCAATTTTTCCCAGGTTTAAAATAGTAGGTCTGTTATTAGGTCCTCTGAGACGGAGTAAATGTAGCTTTCAGCTTGTAAATCTGTCGTAAAAGGTAGAAAATAATCACAAATGCCTATCAAATTTTTGAATAAAATAAAGAAGACAAAGTAATTATCAATCACATTTTGTGAAGTGACATAGGAAATAAAACTGAAACTTGTTTAAAGGTATTCATTTGCCAGTCGACAAACACAAAATGGAAACGCAATGTCAGTGGATTAATTAGAGTAATCAGTAAATGTTGTACTGCCCACAAAAAGTGAAATTGTAAAGGTGAGTCTCGGAAAGAAGGACTAAAAAAAGGTAAAAAGAACAAGAAATGCTGATTGTGTAAAAGTTGACCTTTCTAGATTAATTATTTTGTGTCGACGACATTAGAGTCAGCGCAAAAAATATCTTATTAAACAGCGTGATGATTTTGATTATTTAAATGACATTAAAAGGGAACGATGTAAATCTTAATTTTCCATGGGTGATGAACCTTAGGAAGGCTAGATAAAACTAATTAAATGCACACAGATGCACGCATTCTGTTTCTGTCTCACTCACACATACTCTTATACACACAATCTCTCAAACATAGTCTCTATCACACACACACACACACACACACACACACACACACACACACACACACACACACACACACACACACACATTATTTCTCTCTCTCACTCTCTCTCTTACTCAGTCACACATACACATACACACAATATATATATATATATATATATATTTAAACTGATGGCAGTTGAAATTGCACCAACCAAAACATATGTTGCAATTTACTCAAGATTAAACGTAGAGATAATTTAGCTGCATAACGGTAAGAAATCAAATCCATAGGTAGATAGGTTCCAAAATAAGGGGTGTATCAACAAGATTCAAACATATATATATATATATATTTAAACTGATGGCAGTTGAAATTGCACCAACCAAAACATATGTTGCAATTTACTCAAGATTAAACGTAGAGATAATTTAGCTGCATAACGGTAAGAAATCAAATCCATAGGTAGATAGGTTCCAAAATAAGGGGTGTATCAACAAGATTCAAACATTATGTACATGATAAACACACAATCAACCTCGATAACCGCATAAAGCATTCAGCAGAAACAAAAGCGTTTATAACACTAAAAGTTCATTAAGAAAACTTTAGAAATAATCCTACACGAAGACTAATAAACCCTAATATGGGAACTCAGTAAAATAAGTAAAATTATTTTAGAAGAAATTAATACTGAACTTAAAAAGACACTTGAAATAAACCAAAAGAAAAATACTTGATCATTTATAAACTGGTTCGATATCAAAGCTTTCTATCTCTCACAAACAGAAACTATAATTAATAAAGTCTCAACTTTAGCTTATCATTACTTGAAAATACCGAACGACCAAGTGAAAATCATTAACCACAACAGAAAATCCCTATTATTAGACATCAAAACACGATGGAAAAAGAGACACGTACAAACTAGCTTAGTTGTAACAATGGGCAGTTACGACGTGTAATTTTTTATGGTTTTTAAGGTGGGGGTTCTGTGAAAGTCAAACAGTAAATTCAGTATTTTCTTTCTCCTAGATTGGTTTCAAAAACCAAGTTTAAAGAGCCAAATCTGCCCTACTATTTACATAGCTGATTGAGGGTAGAATAATTAGATTCATATCTGTACCAAGGGTATTTGAGCTATGTGAACTGCAAAAAACTGGCCTAGAATTTGAACTCGGGTCACCAACTTCATTTTCAACGCCACGAGAGTCGCTAGAAGTGGCAGTAAAGTACTAATAGTCTTATTTATTTTTTGCTTTATTTTTTGCTTTAATTTCGTGAATGTTGGAATCCATCATTTTTCGGTTCGTCTTTTGCAAAGTCTTTGAGCATGGGAACATGCAGAATTGGCAAGAATACAATGCCAAAGTGAAACACTCTCAGAAAACAGTCATAAGTTCTCATGGGAACGAGACTTCGTTGACGATATTAAATCACTCAGTCATTCGTTTTTTGGGCTTGTTGCAAAAACGTGCAGTACCTTATTCTGCCTGTATCCAGTTGCCACCAGAGACACAAGAAACCGTACATGTCTTTTCTTTTTTTTTCCTTTCTAACCCGAAGGCCGTAAAATTCAATACGAGAATTTTGGCGGGAAAAATATCCCATAACTTGCAATCACATCAGATCGCCATAGCGAGACACACCCGATTCTCACCCGTTTTCGCAAAGATTCAGAAAGCTGTATCACTCTCTTGTCGTAACTGAGAATAGACGCCTGTCTTGATAGCCTGTCATTTGCTTGTTGAATGATACGATGCAGTGATTTGTGTTTTGATGATATTTACACTACTTCCGGTACAAACTGATAAGGTCAGATTAAAAAAAACCTTTATTCAGCTAGTCATTAATTGTATATCCTTGTTTGAGGAACGAGCATATATCCATTTGCTCATGAATATACTAAAAGGTTGTAACCTGTGATAAAATCCAACAATAATTCAAGTCTTATGCCCTGTCGTTGGGACTTAGAATAGGGTGATTGTATCCCTTACAGAGAGGTTAGATTCTCCTCGCCTCAAAGAGGTGTTCTGCGTACGACACTAAACTGCCTTTAATGGTGTGGCTCTAATTCTAGAAATCTGGGGAGTGTGGGGTAAACGTTCATTTCCTATACTCCAAAATCCACTCTGACCCGGAGTGGTATTATCTGTTTGGGTCCCATCTATGAGTCAAATAGATCTGTTTAAAAATTGATTGTATTCGATAAGACTATGTACAGAACAAAATAAAATGCAAAAGCAAAATAAAAAGACTTTTTAGAAACAACTGCACACATACCGAAAATATGAACGTGATTCCTTGACTCCTTGGCATAAAGTAACGCTAGCTAGGTTGGCAGGGCATTAAAATCCATCAATCAATCCTTCAATCAACAAAAGTCTTTTTTATCCGTTTGTTTTTCATCAAATAATTCCAGGAAGACTTGAGCGATTTTTTTCTTCTGGTTGCTAATAAAAACCCTTTGCATATTTTAATATATTAGTTTTTTGAAAGATCGAAAACATTTAAAGATTTTCACGAAACGTTCGAATTACCCTTTAATTTTGATATCAAACAGGACCTTTATTCTATGTCCATCAAGTTAGCTGAACTCAGTCTTCATTTATTGTTGCTTTGTGTTGAGGCTCTTGTAGCGTAACGGTTATCATTATAGGAAGTGGGCTTGGCTACCCGAGTTCAAATTCTGAACGAGGCTGTTTGCATTTCTCATAACTCAAATACCCTTGGGAAAGTAAAGAATCCAACTATTCTCCAGTCGGCTATTTGGTAAATAGTGGGGTAGACTGTGCTCTTTAACCGACTAGAAAAACTTCAAATCATCTGATGCAATTTAGTCTCATACCCAGGACTTCTATTTTTGTGGGGCGAGGGGATACTTTCTGCGTATTCTAAGCCTCGCCGACTGGCTGATTGTATTTTGGACTTTAATGTTAATCTTTAATGTTAAAGAAAAGAAAAACATTGAAAAGCAACATGCAATTTCGCTATAAGGAAGGGGTGATTTATAAAGTTTTGCTTTGTCTGCCAGAATGCTCTTCAAGCACCTGCGGGCCTCATTGGGTGCTACATTTGTATATGGCCTTGTGCCATATCTAAGCAAAAAAAGCTTAGTAAATTACTACCTGCTGTCCAGAACTGATTATATTCAGCCTTACTTCGAAGACATACATTCAGCAACTATGTGAGGATACGGGATGTAGTCCAGAAGACCTGCCAGAGGCGATGAACGATAAGGAAAAGTGGCGAGAGAGGGTCAGGGATATCCGTGCTACCAGCACGACATGATGATGATGACTTCGAAGATGTAATGGGAACCGGAGTTTTTAGCGTGATTGGCCTAATGAGTAGAGTGTTCGCCAGTGGTCCGGGAGACCTGGGTTCAATCGCAAGTTGAGTCATACCAAATACTCAAAAAATGATACTTGATGCAGCCTTGCTTAACACTCTGCATTATAAGGTAAGGATCACGGGTAAAGTGAAGCAATCCAGGGAAAGGAGTAACGCCCTCTCCTACGCCTCGCTGTAGTAGCTTTTGAAAAGGAGCCTTCGGATCACCCACGACTACGGTCGCCAACTTTACTTATACAAAAACGATGTTGGTCATAAATCTTAAGTTTTAGACATCATAATCCGAAAAACTCAGCTTCAAATCAAGTGCGAATCCCCAAGTGTTAATTTAATAAAGGCCATCGCAACACCAACTGTCATTTTCACCCACCGAATTCTTCAGTTTGTGACTAATTCTTAAAAGAACCCTCCTTTTTTGAGATTGGGTGTCGCGGTACAAACTGGCTGGGCGTTTCAACGAGACTCATCTGTCAGGTAATTGAATTTTGTTATCTGTTAGTTGTCAGTTTTCTCTAAAGTGACCTTTGTTCACATTGTCTAGAAACTTAAAGAGTGACACGAGGCTTGAGACCTTAATCCAGCTTCGCTTTCATGCAACTAGCTTGACATATGATGTATAATAGTTCTAAAGAATGTAAAAATACCAGCCGTCCATTGAATGTTTAACATGCTCATCTCGCAAGCCATTTCGAGTAAATTCGGTTCTTTCTGGTTTTTTTTTGTTTTGTTTTGGTTTTTTGTAAATTTGAATATGTTGTCGATCCAGTTTATACGTTTAAATCAAGATGGCACCATCTTCTCATTAAGAGGCAAGACACTGAAATTTGCATACCATTTCCCCTACCTCGGTACCAATATCACATTTACTGAATAGATGTCAACATACTTACCGGTAAAGTAGGGACTGCTATTGACAAGTTATCGACCATATGAAAATCTGATCTTTCTAATAAAATAAAACGGGAATTCTTTCAAGCGTGTTAGTGCTATAGTATGGTTGCACCACTCGAAATTTAACGAAACGCTTGAAGAAAAAGGTTGATGGGAACTACACAAGAATACTGCATGCTGTTTTTAACAAATCCTGGAAGCACCAGTTCATAAAACAACAGCTCTACGGCCACTTACCTTCCATCTCACAAACATCTAAGTAAGTTATAAAGTTGGCGACCTTACTTGAGGGTGACCCGAAGGCTCCCTTTTCAATAGCTACTATACCAAGGTGTATAGGAGGGTGCTACTCCATTCCCTGGATTACTCCACATTACCCTTGATCCTTACTTTATAATGCTGGGTGTTAAACAAGGCGGCACCAAGTACCATTTTTTGAGTCTTTGGTGAGACTCGACCTGGGATTGAACCCCGGTCTCCCGGACCATTGGCGAGGTGAACAAAACATGCTGAGCACATTTGAAGAAGGATGAACTCATAAGCAACGTTCTCCTCTTTAGTCCTACTCATAGACACACCAATATTGGCCGACCAGCAAAAACTTTTTCATCAGTTTTATTGTTTAAAGGAGCAGCACGGAGCGATAGCTGATAAACATTCACCTCCAACTCCGCACCAGCACGATGTGAAAAAAGGTCAATTATTTTAGCAGAGTTTAAGTTGTTTAAATTCAGAGTTTTCTTTCTCCTAGATCAGTTGCCATACCAAAATTCATGATCCTAGTCTGCCTTACTATTCACCCATAACTGAAAGGAGAATAGTCAGATTCATACCATTCCCAAGGGTATTAGCACTATGTGAAATGCAAATAGCTTAATACAGGATTTGAACTCGGGTCGCCGTGTCCATTTCCTACGGTGTTTGTATCACACTTATATCAACTATAACTTGTTGCAAAAATATACTCATGCATACACATGCACACATACACACGCACATATGCATAGAAACAGGTACACACACATATGCACACGCATATCGTCCATAAATAAGTACACCTAATCTTTATTTAAAAAATTTTCTTTGAAAGCAGAGTTAATTCTT
>OY757910.1:107291484-107331484 GCA_963585895.1 Sepioteuthis lessoniana | reverse complement strand
ATATATATATATATAAACCCCAGGTATTGGTTAAATAATACCACTATTATTCTGCATGGATAGCTTTCGTATTAAATAACCCATAAAGGTTGATGTGCCATTCACGCAAAGAAACAATACTATATACATATAAAGATCAATGAGTCCCTGACCTCGCATACAAACGACGACGGTGCAGTGATAGCTAGCCCAGTCGGCTGGGACTGTAGAATACACCGAGGGCATCTCTACAGAGGGGTAAGACTTCACCAACGAGTGTCCTGTATATGACACTAAACAATCTGATGGTGAGGCTCTAGTAATACTGGAGCTTTGGGGAATGTGGAGTACCCATTCATTACCATTGTTCCTAGGTCCATACTAGTCCGGAGTGATAGCATCTGATAGGGTCTTATCTATGGGTCAATAGAACTGTTTGACATTTGAACTGAGTGTAAACAAATGACTGATGCTAAATTGAATTGTTTGAAATAGAACTGTTGGATCATTTGTTGTATATTGACCCCCGAAGCTGTCAAAATAGGAAATGCACCAGTGTAAATAACAGGTGCATCCGGTCGAAGATATCAGGAGATCAGGAGTGACCTTGACTGTCGAGGGGTTGAATTAAGTGCGAAATTGTGACGCTCGCAGGAAGAAGAGTGGACGTCAAATTATTATATAACCCCGGCGACAGGAAGTTCAGTTTGTTGGAGAGAAGATGCTGGAATGAGGACCATGTCCCAGAGAGGCTGGACCCCCAGGCCCCCTGTTGAGCAGCCCAGGAGAACGGGAAAGAAACGCTGTTATGGCCATAAGAGTCGTGGTCAATATGTTGCAGTTCTGTTCAGTCTCCAACTCACCTCTCACACAGTTAAACCTTTAGTAACCCTTTCAAATAAAGTGAGATGTATATTTTTCTAAAGAACTGTGTCCGCTCGTCTTTATTGTGTTGAATATGTTTCTGCATGCATCTGCATATGAGAATACAACACATTTAACTGTGTGCATCTACAAAATTTATTTACAAATCATATTTAATATATGTGTAAATACAAGATTTGGCATTAAAAAACAATGGTTGATATGCCATAAAACCGAAGCAAACCATGCAATGATAGCATAACATCAATGGCAAGTGTTATTCCGTTCTATCAAATATGGCTGAAAATCATGTGGAAAATTTGGTTTACTTTCTTGTTTAAAGCACATCAATCTTTGTGGGTTATCTAATGCCGAAGCCATACATGTAAATTTTGGATTTGTTTGGCTTGATTTTATGACATGTAAACCAGTGAAGGTCATTTAATGTCAAATCCTTTATATATATATATATATATATATATATATATATATTAGATGTATAGAATTTGGTTTGGTTTGGTTTTATCGTATTTTAACCATTGTGGATAATTTAATTACAAATCCTTTTTATACATATATATTAAATATATAGGATTTGGATTGGTTTGGTATTATGGCATATCAACCATTGTAGGTTATTTAATGTCAAATCTTTCTTTTATAGATATGTTGAATATGTGATTCTTAAACACATTTTGAAGATAACTTTTTAAGAAGCCTAAGTATTTTTTCTGCACACTGTTAAATGGTTTCCCTTAATTTCAAACAATTCAGTTTAACATAAGTGCAGTCTTTTGTTTACACACACTTAGTCATTGGTTTAAATACAGTTTTTTGTTTGCACCCAGCTAAATGATCAACTAGTTCTATTTCAAACAATTCAGTTTAACATAAGAGCAGTCTTTTGTTTACACACAGTTAGTCATTGGTTTAAATACAGTTTTTTGTTTACACCCAGTTAAATGATCAAATAGTTCTATTTCAAACAATTCAGTTTAACATAAGTGCAGTCTTTTGTTTACACACAGTTAGTCATTGGTTTAAATACAGTTTTTTGTTTACACCCAGTTAAATGATCAAATAGTTCTATTTCAAACAATTCAGTTTAACATAAGTGCAGTCTTTTGTTTACACACAGTTAGTCATTGGTTTAAATACAGTTTTTTGTTTACACCCAGTTAAATGATCAAGTAGTTCTATTTCAAACCATTCAGTTTAGCATAAGAGCAGTCTTTTGTTTACACACAGTTAGTCATTGGTTTAAATACAGTTTTTTGTTTACACCCAGTTAAATGATCAAATAGTTCTATTTCAAACAATTCAGTTTAACATAAGTGCAGTCTTTTGTTTACACACAGTTAGTCATTGGTTTAAATACAGTTTTTTGTTTGCACCCAGCTAAATGATCAACTAGTTCTATTTCAAACAATTCAGTTTAACATAAGAGCAGTCTTTTGTTTACACACAGTTAGTCATTGGTTTAAATACAGTTTTTTGTTTGCACCCAGTTAAATGATCAACTAGTTCTATTTCAAACAATTCAGTTTAACATAAGAGCAGTCTTTTGTTTACACACAGTTAGTCATTGGTTTAAATACAGTTTTTTGTTTACACCCAGTTAAATGATCAAATAGTTCTATTTCAAACCATTCAGTTTAGCATAAGTAGTTATTTGTTTACACACAATTAAACGTAAAAACATTTGATTTCAAACAATTTAGTTAAGCGTAATTACAGAGTTTAGTTCTATTTGACGTATAGATAGGATCCTATCAGGGGCAACCACTCCGGGTCAGAGTGTATCTTGGAGCGATGGCAATGAAGGGGTACTCCGTATTCACTAAAACTACAGCATTACTGAAGTGTCATGATCAGGTTGTTTAGCATCATATCCACGACACTTGTTGGCGCGAGGGGTTTTACCCCTCTATAAAGATGCAGTCGTTGTATACTGCAGCCCCAGCAGACTGGGCCATATACAAGTAGAAGAACAGTGGTGGTACGGTTTCGCTAATAACTTTGTGTGTAGGGGGATAAGAGTATCAGTCTGAAAGTGGGCGTAATAGCGCTGCTGGAGCTCGAACTTACTTACTTCAAGTTCGAACTTAAGCATGTAAACCAGTACACTAAAGTGACAATTGTGAGAAAAATCTTCCCTCCAAATATAACATAGCCAGATATCTGATATGTGTGAAATGGACATATAATGTTCATATATATATATATATATATATATATATAACATAGAACATAGGAATCTCGAAACACGAAAAACACTTACGACTTCTTTGTTCAGGTACGAAACTTTTTATTACCTTTGAGTTTAAAGGTTCTTCGACAGAAGGAGAGAGATACACATTCTTCCTATGCTGGCTTTTTCATCTGCCCACCCCCATCTCGTGCGACACCTGCCCAAGGCCTCCGCGAGCAAACGCAAATCAACCGTCTTCTCCCGAGGCAGTCCTCAACTCTACTAACTGACTTTTTCAAAATCCCCAAATCCTCCGCGCGCTTCCGCTGCGTGACGTCATTCGCACTTGCTAGCCTCGTTTCCCATCTGGGCTATTGTGGCATATCTGAGTGACACGTCCGCTCCGCGCGCGCGCGTGAACACTTGTGTTAATGTTGCACCTAAGTAACTAATGCACTGAGCCGAAAGGTTCTCAGCCTAACTAAACCCAAAGGCCTAAAACGAAATCCCTCGGCCATTATATTACACAAACGATACAATCTTTTCTTGAATGTGTTGGGCTGCAGTAGGTAAAAATGGATGTGATTGCATTTTTTTATAATATTTAGATAAATTCAAGTTACCTTTGTTTTTATATATGCTCTAAAAAAACAAAAAACAAAAAAAACAAAACAAAAAAAACAAACGGAACACCATTAAATATATATATATATGATGGAGTTTCCTATCGTGAACGATTAACAAGGGCCAGTAGTAGACAACAGAATGCTCCATACCAATGCATGTAATCAGGGATGATTGTAAAGAAAAACAGGCGACAAGTAAACATTTCATTTATTCTTTCTTGAGTGTGACACTAGCCCAGCCGTGTTGTGGGCTACAAAACCACATCGACAGATGAAATTTGTAAAAAGCATGATTTTGATGACGTTTCTAATTCAGAGCTTGACGAAGCTAATTGCGATGCTTCAGTCGACTGTCGTAAAAACACTTCACCTTAATGAGACATGTGTTACGCCACTCCTTTTGATTTGATGCTTGATATTCCCAGGTTTCTAGATCAAAGTTAAAGTGCTTCAAATTGTATATATATATATATACAATTTGAAGCGCTTGAACTTTGACAATATACAATATATATATATATATATATATATATATATATATATATGCTTCCCTACCCCTGTAGAGTTGAGCTCTCTAGCGAATGAAGTAATTGTGTTGCCATTAGCGTATATGCAAGGCTCTTCATATGAATCGAGCTTTCGGTAGCCGTTCAGCGGATGTATGTAAACAATGAAAATTGTGATTCATAACCAATTAAATTTACTTCGCTGGCGCTGGCTTCATCGTGGCTGAGTGGTAGAATCTTGGATTGGCGTTTAAGTTAACCAGGTTTCGATCCCAGTTTCGGGAAGCTGGCCTGTCTAGCCACACTGATGAGTTCTGATAGAACGAAACAGATCTGTCTGTGGATGACAATATATATATATATATATATATAAATATTGGGACTGTGATGAAATTGCTCAACTCCATCGGCATTTGCCTTTCGGGACGTCTCAGGCATCAGGGATGAACCCTATCTCTATTCCTGTGTAATGCGGATATGCAATCTGGGAAGACTTCTCTTAATAGCTACACCTTATACTTTTTTTAATTACACCTAAGAATGATCAGGATAGTCCTACTGTCCACAGTACACGTTTAGTATTGGATATATACCACAGAATTCAAATTGTAAATGAAGTCAGTTGTGTCTACACATGTAGATAAACGAGTACAATGAATAAAAGTAAATTAACAAAAGGAATGATTGATTGACTACTACGCCGATAGCAGCACAGTTAGTTGAAATTAAATTTTTAAGTTGCAATTGCGGAGTGAGCTATCAGGTTATCGGGCAGCGTCCGAGGGTCTAAAGAACTAAGAATCCCAAATAGCAATATTACCCTTTTTAAGTAACCTTAACTCTGTTAACCTGAGCGAGCACTATTTGGATCACTACCAAGAAGATATATATATACTTTGATGTAAGTAATACTACCTTTCTTGGCCAGTCGGCTGGGGCTGTAGAATACACCGACTGCATCTCTGCAGGGAGGTAAGACTTCCCCCGCCAACAAATGTCCTATTTATGACACTAAACAATCTAATGGTGAGGTTCCAGTAATGCTAGAGCTTTGGGGAATGCGGAGTACCCTTTTATTGCCATCGCCCCAGGTCCACTCTGGCCCGGCGTGGTAGCACCTGATAAGGGTCCTATCAATGGGTTAAATAGAACTAACCCGTGCGTCATTCACCATACTGATTTTTGCATTTAAACTGCGTATTTATGCTAAATTGAACTGTTTAAAACAGAACTGTTTTGAAATTTAAACTGCGCACTTATGCCAAACTGAATTGCTCGTAATAGAACTGTTTTGACGTCTAACAATGTACTTATGCTCAACTGAATTATCTGAAATAAAACTGTTTTGATATTTTACTCTGTGTATTGCCCAGTCGGCTGGGGCTGTAGGATATACTGACTGACCCCCAATGAGTGTCCTGGATATGACACTAAACAATCTGATGGTAATGTTCCATTGATGCAGGGGTTTTGGGGAATACGGAGCACCCTTTAATTGCCATTGCTCCCAGGTACACTCAGTTCCGGCGTGGTTGAACCTGATAGGGCCTTATCTATGGGTTAAATACCACTAAAGGCATACTTATACTAAACTGAATTGTTTGACTAAACTGAATAGCTTGAAATAGAAATGTTTTTGACAATTAATCTGTACTTACATTTAAACTGTGTGCTTATGCTAAACTGAATTATTTGAAATAAAACTGTTTTTGACATTGAAACTGTATTTACACAAAACCGAAATGTTTAACATAGAACTGTTTTGGCATTTAACTGTGTGTAAACAAATCTATACTTATACTAAGCTGAATTAGCTGAATTAGAACTGATTGACTAAACTGAATAGCTTAAAATAGACATGTCTTTGACAATTTCGTTTTCAACTAAAACTATAACGTAATATTAAAAAGTAAAACATTTTTGCTTACAGTAACAAATCTAAGGTGAAGTTAGGGTAATGATTATCGTAGTTAGTAAAGAAATCAGTGTCCCGTGTCTAAAACCTGAACGAAGCTGTTTCACTTCGTGCTAATGCTGTTGAGAAAGGCCTGAATCCATGTCTTTTTCCCCCAGCCATGTGTAAATGCTATGGAAGATTGGGTTATTTAGTCTTGGTAAAGCAGCTAGTTTTGAGAAAGGAAAACTCAGAATTTAAACCAGCTTTTGTCCACTAGAAAACTGACCTTGTTTAACATCCTGCCCGTGACGTAAAAGTTAGATAATTGACTTTTATCATTTTGTCCGTGACGGAGGAGCTAGATAATTGACTTTGTTTATCATTTTGTCCGTGACGGAGGAGCTAGATAATTGACTTTGTTTATCATTTTGTCCGAGACGGAGGAGCTAGATAAATGCATGCAATGAGAAATCAACAAATGAAACAATGATCGATACAAAAGAACTAATAAAATAATATTAAATTGATAAAAAGGAAAAAATACACCAAACTTACGACTTCAATTTCCCCTCTCTTTTGATTACAGTGTTTATATATATATATATATATATATATATATATATATATATATATATATACACAGTGTTCGCCAATAGTTCGGGAGACCTGGAGTCGATCGGTTTGGTTTGTTTTTATGGCATATCAACCATATTAGGCTATTTTATGCCAAATTCTTTATATATATATAATTTTTAACACATTTTTGTTGATAACATTATTAAACGAGCCTGAACTCTTTTGCACACAGTAAAATGGTTTCAAGTATTGCTATATAACAGTCACAATTTAACATCAGTCGTTTGTTTGCACACAGTTTGCTCTATTTGACACATAGATAGGACTCTGTCAAGTGCGACCACTCCGGGTCAGAGTGGGCCTGGGAGAAATGGCAAACTATTCACTTACAAATCATATATGCATAAACATGATTTGGCATTAAATAACCATCAAGGTTTAAAATGCCATTAAACTAAATAACCGAAAACAAATGACTGTTAAATTGAATTGTTAATATTACATAGCAATACTTGAAACTATCTGTGTGCAAACAAATGGTTTTTACTACATAGAAGTATTTATGTTAGATAAGAATACGTGATTGGTTTGGTTTGTTGGGTTTTATGACATATCAACCTTTGTAGGTTATTTAACGCCAAATCCATTTTTATGTAAATAATCTGTTCTATTTAAAACAATTCAGTTTAGCATAAGTGCACAGTTTAATTGTCAAAAACATTTCCATTTCAAACTATTCAAGCAGTTAAATGTAACAATTCAGTTTAGTGTAAGTACAGTTTCACTGTCAAAAACAGTTCAATTTGAAATAATTCAGTTAACTATAAACACGCAGTTTAGGTGTAAGTGCGGTTTAAATGTCAAAAACATTTCTATTTCAAGCTATTCAGTTTACTCAAACAATTCATTTTAGCATAAGTATGCTGTTAGTTCTATTTAACCCATAGATAGGGCCCTATCAGGTGCTACCACACCGGGCCACAGTGGACCTGGGAGTGATGGCAATGAAGGGGTACTCCGCATTCCCAAAGCTCCAGTATTGCTGGAACCCCACCATCAGATTGTTTAGTGTCATATCCAGGCAGTCAGTGTATTCTATAGCCCCAGCCGACTGGGCAAAAGAATACTTGAAACCATTTAACTGTGTGCATGCAAATGAACTTAAGCTTTTTTTTAAATGTTACCAACAGACTGCTAATAGGATAAGGGAGTTCATAGCTTTTCCCGAGGGTTTTAGTCCGAAAGTAAATGTAATAGCCACACTAGAGTTCGAACTTGCATACTACGAAGCCGCATTCCATCAAGTTAACCACCACACCACAAGGATACCTCCTGTATGTTTTAGATAAGAACACTTGATACCATACAACTCTGTGAAAAAAAAGAAACTTAAAAATGAGTACAGTGTAACCCGGATATAAGAGACCCTGATATAAAAGAAACTCGGATATAAGAGAGATTTTCTCTGGTCCCAAATTAGAGCCTGTGTTACCTAAACAAAATAGACCAAACCCTGATATAAGAGACTTATTCTCCGGTCCCGACGATTCACTTATATCCAGGTTACACTGTACATAAAAAATGTCAGTATAGAATTACAAAAAAACACATTTCCCTAACCTATTGGTATAAAATAACCCTGGACAGGTTGAAATGCCGTTAAAATTAATCTATTTATCAATCTATTCATATAGTCCCATAGATATGTTTGTAACGGTACTTCCTCGCCTTAGAAACCAACACACCCCAAGAGATTTCTCCATATTTGTTTGAAACTTGGAGCTTAGGAAATAAATATTTGATTAAGATTGTCCGTATCTGTATGGTATGGATGGTGATATACTATGGGTTAATGGGTTAATAAACTTATTTCTTTTTACCCCTGGGATCTAGATCCTCGTCAGTCAGCTCCTGAAGACATCAGAGACACATTTGGATGTTATATTTCCGTCTTCCGATGTAAAGATGTTACCTTTTATGTTCTGAGGGTATTTACTCTTTGGTTCAGACAATCTCAGCTCCCTGGAGAAATTAGCTTTTTATGTTCCATGAATAATAGAGACGAGACGATTTCTTTTCCAGATGGATTCTATTTGTACACGTCTGGCGACACGTTGCTATGTTATTGTTAGCAAGAGAGCCTTTATAAACAATTAAACTTTTTGCTGTCGATGTTTTCAATTTCTGGTTGCACCCAGTGTGGAGCATCCCCTATCCCTAAAAAATATCTTTATTACAATAAAGTCAAATGACCATTTGGTGAGGGAACAACGAAAACAATATGTTTCTGGATAAAATCGGTAAATTTCTCGCCTTTTTGTCTACGTTGGTGACAACATTATATACAGCAAGTTGTGCAAAATTATATCTGCGTCATTGTGTCCAGAATTGACTTCGTGATTTCTAATTTCACGCAAATCTAAGATTAAATCACTCATAATTCCCACAGAAACCTTCTCAGCATGAAATGACTATCAATGACTTCCATGATTTTCCGACACAATAATCTGAGGTGGGTTGGTTGGGTGTTATGGCATATCAACCCTTGTTGGTTGCCCAGTTTGCTGCACCTCTGCAGAGGGGTAAAACCCCACCAATGAGTGTCCTGATTATGACACTAAACAATCTGATGGTAAGGTCCCAGTAATGATGGGGCTTTGATGAATACGGAGTACCCCTTCATTGCCATTGCTCCCAGGTCCACTCTGGCCCGGCGTGGTAGCACCTGATAGGGCCCTATCTATGGATTTAATGGATTAAACCTGTTGCATATTCTGTATATGAGCAGTAAACCTTTTGTTGTAGCAATAACTCGTTCGTGTCCTTTCTTCAAACACAGCACCCATCTCCTCACTTCATTTTAAGTACAGTTTATTCTCCTAAAAAAACTTTGGGTTAAAAAAGGGTTTTCCCCGGAGACAAAAATCCCCCTCAATCATTTATTTGCACACAGTTAAATGGATATACATGATACGTAAGAGATTAGTTTGTCGGTAATTTTCTTTTCAAATATGTTAGAACAGATTTATTTGTACACTAATACTGCTATTGTTTCTACGAAGTCAAATGGTTCCAATTATTGCAATGTATCACTAGCAATTCAATCAAATATCAATCATATGTTAACACACAGTTAAATGATGAGACCGTTTATAATAGTTCAATTTAGCAAAAGTAATTTTTTGTACACAGTTTAAATAGTCAAACAGTTCTATATGACCTATAGATAGGGCCCTATCGGGTGCTACCCCTCCAGACGATGGCAATAAAGGGGTACTCTATATTCCTCAAAGCTCCATCATAACTAGAGCCTCACTAGCAGATTGTGTAATGTCATACCCAGGACACTCGTTGGTGAAGTCTTACCCCTCTGCAGAGATGCAGTCGGTGTATTCTACAGTCCCAACCGACAAGGCCACATAGATATGACACTCAGGCTTCTGTTTTTTTACTCTGACTCTAATTGCTTTATTCGTCACCCATAAAAGTACTGAACAGGTTCATGGTTGCCTTGTTTCGATTATCTAGCTGGACGCGATGCTATTAGCGTATCTTGATCAGTGAATCATAGAGTGAAAAGGAAATCGAAAAATAGACAAATGCTTTGATCTTACCGCTAAAAAAAATGTGGAACATTAAAGTAACGTTGTTATCGAATGTTAATTGGTGCCCTTCGAACAGTCATGTTGGCGACAGTTTGAAAGGATAAACGAAACGACCCTGTAACCCTGAGTAAGCATGAGGCTACCCGTAAAAAAGAGAACAAAGAACTAGGGAATAACCATACATTTTCCGTTTCTCAAATATTCTGAGATTATCTTAAAGATTCTGGATTATTTTACAGACCGGGGATAGATGTAAAAGCCAGTATTAGAAGGCATGAAACTGGTCGAACTGGTCACACTCGTATTTCACCAGCACAGATCGGTTTGTGTGGTCTGCCTCTAGTCATGTTTGCATTGGACAAGGTCGCCTCACATGCGTACGGGGGATGCCTAGCATACGTGTCGGACGGCTGAGACTTACACTCCTCAAGAGGCCGTCCCCGGGCTTTCACCTGTTTCAATAGGACCAAGTTTATTGCTTGGTGCCTAAGGCACCTCATTAGGGGAATGCCGACGTGGTCCAGAATTTTTGCGCTCTCAGCAAACTTGAACTTTGGCCCGTACCTAGCTCCTCCACATTAAAACAGCTTTGTGCCATATTTCAAACAGCTTTGTGCCACATTTCAAACAGCTTTGTGCCATATTTCAGTATGGTGGGGTACTGAATAGATACCTCAAAGTTTTTCGAGCGGGTCACACTTCGGCCGTGTTTCGCCTGACGGATTGTTTTTTGTGGTCTGTTTCTGGTCTTGCTCATGTCGCTCATAGTCGACTGATATACGAGCTGGGGAAGCCTAACATTCGTGTCAAGTGGCTGAGATCGGCAATTTCCCTGGACACAATGGGCCGTCCCCCCAGGCTTTCACTTGCTTCTGTAGGGTTAGGTTTATCACCTGACGCCTGAGGTGCCCAATTTTAGGGAGATGCCGATAGGTTCAAGGTATTTTTGGCCGGGCTGCACATAGGAGCTTCAGCTCGTGCGCAGCCCCATACATTAAAACGGCTTTGTGCCATATTTAAACATAGCGGGAAGTTGAATAAATAAGTAGCGGAGAAGAGTAATTCCTGGCTCAAGGGTTACAGTTGGGATTTTAACACGCTAAATTCACAAAAAGACAACCGGTAGCGAGGAAGAATGCAACTGACATCTCCTCGGCGCCCTTGCATTTTTTCAGCACCCAACCGCGATAGCAGTAACGTCACATTTTCTTCCGAGCGAACCATATTTTATTATAAAAGAAAGCGAAAAGCTGGATAAAAGAACAAAATAAGAGAATTAAAAAAAACTGCTTCTAATACGATTACACACATAAAAAAGTATTTCAGGTTAGTTGGTTGGTTGGGTTTTATGGCATATCAATCTTTATCAGTTATTAAATGCCAAATGCGTTTTTAAACAAATAATCAGTTCTATTTCAAATAATTCAGTTTAGCATGAGTACACAATTTAATTGTCAAAACATTTCTATTTCAACCTATTCAGTTTAGTCAAACAGTTCTAATTCAGCTAATTTAGTTTCGTATAAGTGTAGGTTTTGTATACACACAGTAAAATATCAAAACAGCTCTATATTAAACAATTCAATTTTACGTCAGTAGAGTTTCAATGTCTAAAACAGTTCCATTTCAAACAATTCAGTTTAGCATAAGTATGCAGTTTAGTTCTATTCAACCCATTGATAGGGCCCTATCAGTGCTACCATTCCGGGCCAGAGTGGATCTGGGAGCAATGGCAATGAAGGGGTGATCCGCAGTTCCCAAAGCCCCATCATCACTGGAACCTCACCATTAGATTGTTTAGTGTCATATTTAGGACACTCGAGGTAGGGGGTCTTACTCTTCTGCAGGGACTCAGTCGGTGTATTCTACAGCCCCAGCCGACTGGGCAAAAATGCCTTATGGTTGCGTGTATTAAACATTGGAGACTGTAAAAAAAGTACTTAACATATTTATATAAGTTGAAAGTAAAATGAACATATCAGTATTTTATATTTATTGTTTTATTCATTTATTTTTTTTGTGTGTTTTGATGTGTTTTGTTTTATGTTTTTTATGTTTTATGTTTTTTATGTTTTATGTTTTTAGATTTTATGTTTGTCGTGTATGATTTTCTCATGTTTTATTCGTTTTCATGTTTTATTTTTTATGTTTACATTTTCTGTTAATGTTTTATGTTTTTATGTTTTTTGAGAACTGGGTTCAATCCCAGGTCGCGTCATACTAAAGACTTTAAAAATGGTACTTGATACCTCCTTGCTTAACACTCAGCAATATAAGGTAGGTATCGAGGGTGAAGTGGTGCAATCCAGGGAAAGGAGTAGCGCCCTCCCCAACACGTCGGTGTTGTAGCTATTGAAAAGAGAGCCTTCTGGTCGTCCTTGAATACGGTCGCCAACTTTACTATGTTTAAATTAGGGGTACTGACTTTTTTTCACATTTGCAAAAATAGTAAAATTGGATATCGTCAACGTACATGTGATATCTACATCTCTTGGGGGCATTTCCGAAGACAGTAAAAAGTAATGGTCAAAGGACCGACTTTCGTGGTATAACATTAAGCACTTCACTGTCGACCAATAAGATAAGAAGGGGCGTTCTCGTGGTGTAAGGGTTAAAACGATGGACTGCAGAATCGTAGTAAACGAGTTCGTACTCCAGTTGCGCTATTATGTTCATTTTCAGGCAAATACCCTTGGGAAAGGTATGAACCCCCTTATCCTCCGAGCTATGGGTTAAATAGTACCACAACTGTTCTCCTAGGAGAATGGCTTAGGCATTAAGTAACCTACAAAGGTTGATGTGCCATTAAACAAAGAAACCAAACCAAACCAAACCAAACCAATAAGATAAGAAAATATCCATGCAAGCAAATCATCATAAAAACCAACAGCCTTTTGCAAATATCATTTATGGTTGGCAGACTCATCTATCTAAGCAAAACAATAAAAAAAAGATCTGACATATTCATACACAGAGTGTCTCAAAATAGATGCAACCCATTATTATGATAAAGGATTTATTAGAGATAAGCACAACAGCGGTCATTTGGAACACATCCAACATGAACAAAAAAAGAACACCACATTATTATTAGTAGAGTTATTAATAGTCACAGGTTCCATGTATACTGAGACACCCTATACATGTGAAGCCAATTCTTTGGCATTAAAACGCATTCCAGTCTTGAAATGTAAAAAGTTATCAATAAATATTTTCAGTATATTAAGACACCTTTTATGTCATCATTTATATCTAAACGAGTTGCAATCGTACTACATGTGTGTTTATTGACTGACAGCAAATTATTCGAATAATAAATAATCAATAAATAATAAAAATAATCAATCATTTGTTTTGTTATCAACAATTTGTGAAAGGTATATGTCTATAAACAATTATAGTTGACTCCCTTAGAAGGATCATAAAAAAACCTGGAAAAGAGACTGGGAAAATTAGAAAACAGAGGAAGAATCAAAGTCATTCATAACAAAATAACCATATATAAGCGATCTTAACTTCAAGTAACGATTTTTAATGGGTTTCTTTGTTTAATGGTATATCAACCTTCGTGTGTTATTTATTTAATGCCAAAGCCACACATCGAGAAGAACAGCAGTGGTGTTATTTAACCCATAGCTGGGAGGATAAGGGGTTCATACATTTCCCAACGGTATTTGTCCGAAAGTGAACGTAATAGGGCTAGCGGAGTTCGAACTCGCTTTCAACGAGTCCGCAGACCAGCGTTTTAACCATTACACCACGATTCTTAATACAAACTATTCACACATATCTGATTTCAGGTATATCCTGTCTCATACTAATAGTTTTCAAACTCCCAAGCGCTTCACAACAGGGGTTAAACTACCGGATGTAGTATTGAGTCATACCCAAAATACTCTTTTTAGGGGCCTTACCTCTGCAGGGAATGCAGTTGGATCCTAGAATACGCCGACTGCAGAGACGGGCAAGGAAGATTAAAGAGATATTGTTTTCATTTAAAATTTGAATTCCTTGCACTTACTTGGATCCAAGGTGGTACCGGTGGGGTATAAATAAGTGCTTCGCTAACAAGCAAGCCACACACGCGCGCGTGCGCGCACACACACACACACACGCACACATACATAGGAGGTGTAATGGTTACCGTCTTACAAAATGGACACGATGACCCGAGTTTAAATCCTGGACGAAGGTGTTTACATTTCACATAGTGCTAATATCCTAGGAAATTATTTGAATCCAATTATTCTCATTCCATCAATGGGTAAATAGAAGGAGAGACTGGGCTCTTTAAACTTGGTATGGCAACCAGTCTTGGAGAAGAGAAACTCTGAATTCAAACCTGTTAAACCCAACACAAAACTGACCTTTTGTCGCATCATACTCGTGTAGAGGTATTGGTATATATATATATATATATATATATGGGGGGAGGGGTTAGTGTGGTTTATGACAAATCAATCTTTGTTGGTTATCTAATGCCAAATCGCTTTTATACATATAGAATATATATGATTTATAAATACACTTTGTTGAAAGCATTTTTAAACGACCCTGAACCCACTTTTAACCACATAGTTAAATGGTTTCAAGTATTGCTTTATAACAGTCACAATTTAACATCAGTCATTTGTTTGTACGTATTTAAATAGATATACATGATATTCAAGCTCGTTAGTAATTTTATTTAAAAAAAGATTTGGTTTGGCTTGGTTTGGTTTGGTTTGTTTTATAGCATATCGACCATTTTAAATCATTTAATGCCAAATCCTTTTTGTTACATAGCTATACATGAATACGGGAAATAGACAGAGAATGTCCATAACTCATATATAGATAACACAGGAATCCCGAAACACAAAAACACTTACGACTTCTTAGTTCAGGTACGAAACTTTTTATTACCTTTGAGTTAAAAGGCTTTTCGACATAAGGAGAGAGATACACAATCTTTCTATGCTGACTTTTCCATCTGCCTCCAACAACGTGCGGCACCCGCCGCAAGGCCTCGGCGAGCTCCGAAAGTCGACCTTCTTCTTCGGAGGCAAAAACTCAACTCACTGACTTTTCTCAAATCCCCCAAATCCTCCGCACACGTTTCCGGTGCATGACGTCATTCACATTTCCTGGTCTCATTTTCTATCTGGGGTTTTACTTTGACATCTGTGAATGACGCATCCTTCCCGCATGCGCGTGAACACCTGCGCTCATGTTTGCACCTACCTAACCCATGCTCTAAGCGAAAGGTTCCCAGCCTAACTAAACCGAAAGGCAAGATATATAAAACGAAATCCCTCGGCCATTATATTACATTTTCATACTTGCATTAAATATATGATTTTTAAACACATTTTGAAGATAACATTTTTAAACAAGCTTGAGCTCGTTTTTTTTTTGGGGGGGGGGTTGCACACAGTTAAATGGTTTCACTTAAATTCAAACAATTCAGTTTGGTATAAGTACAGTCTTTTGTTTACACACAGATAGTCATTGCCTTTAATACAGTTTGTTGTTTACGCACAGTTAAATGTACAAGCAGTTCTATTTCAAACAATTCAGTATAATTTAAGTACATTTTTTTTGTTTACACACAGTTAAGCGATCAAACAGTTCTCTTTCAAACAATTCAGTTTAACATCGCAAGAAAGTTAAAAGGTTCCACGTATTGCTATGTATTTCTAAAAATTCAATTAAACATCAATCATTTGTTTACACGCAGTTAAATAAAGAAACAGTTCTATTTCAAACAATTCAGTTTAGTATAAGTACAGAGTTTTTGTTTGCGCACAGTTCTGGGAGTGATGGCAATGGAAGGGTACTTCACATACCCCAAAGCACCAGCATTACTGAAGCCTTATCATCAGATTATTTAGTGTCATATCCTGAACACTCATTGGGGCGAAGAGGCTTTACCCCTCTGTAGAGATACATTCAGTGTATTCTGCAGCCCCAGCAGACTGGGCCAATTTTAAAATGAGTTATAATTAATTTTTTTGCACACTATTATTGCTATTGCTTCCACAGTTGAATAGTCTCAAGTATTGCTATCAAACATAATTCTATTCAATATCAATCTCTTGTTTTCATTTGGTGAAGTGGTTACAAGTATTGCTATTTAACACTAATTATATTATTCCTCATTACTCATTCTTGTACTCACAGTTAAATGGTCTCAAGCATTGCTATGTATCACTTACAATTTAACTAAACATCAGTCTTTTGTTTACACAATTAAATGATCAAACATTTTATTTCTAACAATTCACTTTAGCACAAGTCATTTTTGTTTGCACACGGTTTAAATGTCAAACAGTTCACTTTGGCTCATAGATAGTACCCTATCAGATACTACCACTCTGCACTAGATTGGAATTGGGAGCGATGGCAATGAAGGGATACTCCGCATTCCCCTAAGCTCCATCATAAATGGAGCCTCACCATCCGGCGGTTTAGTGTCATATCTATGACACTCGAAGTGGGTGGGTCTTACCCCTCTAGAGAGATGCAGTAGGTGTATTCTACAGCACTAGCTGACTAGGCTGTGTGTGTGTGTGTGTGTGTGTGTATTCATAGGTATATATATATATATATATATATATATATATATGTTTGTGTATATGTATATGTGCATGTTTGTGCGTATAGATTCAACAAGAAATGCCCCTTCAATTAGTAAAATCTTTATAGTGCTCAATGCACAAAAATTCATAGTAGTATCAAAGTATGTTTCAAAAGTAAGAAATATATATAAGACGTAAAAGATTTCTAACAGGATAGTTTCTCACGACTCAGTGTTTCACGATTACGGTCGTCAGGTGAGCTGGTATTCCACACGTCTAACTTTTGAAAAAGAAGATAAAAGTCAAAATAGATTTTGAATAAAACTTAGACGTCTAGAAAGACAGTCAGCTCACCTGTGGATCGTAAAGTTTTATCTGCTTATATATATATATATATATATATACCACTGCTCTCTAGCACACACAATGAAAACTTATTTATGTATTAATGTAAAGAGCATGTGTGAATGCCGTCTGAGTCTCCTTAGAACGCTTGATAAATTAACCTCGATATTTTTTTATTATTTTTAATGTTTAGACAGGGAATAGGGAAGAACATTTGCTTATTCCCAAATAATTTACTCCATTTTATTTTGTTTTGCTTTGTTTTTTTCGCTTCAGTCAAATATGTTGTCCTATCCCGTTGTTTTCTAGCATGTTCTTGCTTCAATCTTTGTCTTCTGATTCTCCTTTCCCGCCTTATTAGAGCGCGGCTATTTGCAAAGGCTGCCGTCGCCATCTTAGCAGTCAAGCTTCAAACATCGGCGTCGAGAGAGATAAAAAGACATGAAGTTCGCTGTGCCTCATCAATAAAACATCCGAGTGACGTGAAAATTGTTTCTTTGTTCTTCTCGTTCATATATATATATATATATGTTGCGTATTTCTATATCAGAGGTCTACAAACTATAACCTACAGACTATATCCGGCACCTCACAAAATGTTTTTTCTTCCGGCTAAATTTTTCTTTTTTCCTGAATTATAAACAGCTGATTACAATAAAAATCAAAATAAGATTTACTTATTCATTTAAGTTTTATTTATTAATTTTTTTCTCTTCTTTGGAGACGGCAAAATAAAGGACAATATACTACGCAGTGTTTCTTTTTAGAATAATCTGGAGACTGTTATCTCTCTGTCTCTGTCTCTGTCTCTCTCTCTCTCTCTATATATATATATATAGAGAGAGAGAGAGAACTTGTATAATGTTTTACAAGAAATAAAGTTCTGGCATCTTTGGTTCCGAATAAAACCCTCATGATGTTTAGCCAATTTGAGAAGTCCAAACGAAGCTTTTTGCAATGTATTATCAGTATGGACTAACTACTGCCAAATACGAACCATGTTAGGCCCACTAAACTGCGGCCGTAGAATACACCGACTGCATCTCTGCAGAGGTGTAAAATCGCTCAAAACAACAAACAATCTGATGGCGTGGCTCCAGTAATGCTGGAGCTTTGGAGAATAAAGAGTGCTCCTTCATTACCATCGCTCCCTGGTTTACTATGTCCGAGAGAAGTAGCCCCTCAGGGGATCCTATCTATGGGTCAACTATTAAAAGTTTAAAATGTGTGCAAACAAATGACATACGTTAAATTGAATAGTTAGAAATAGAACTGTTTGAATTTAACTGTGTGCCAATAAATGACAGATGTTTAATTGAATAGTACGTGATATATTGTTCCAAGTATTGTATACTTGAAACAATTTAACTGAGTGCAAACTAATTAGTTATGTTGAATAGTGTAATTTGCGTTAAATAGTAATACTTGTAAGCATTTCATCCTGAGAAAACAAATGACTAATATTGAATAGAGTTATCCTATTTACCCAACCCCTCCGCTCGGGCAGGATATGGCACAAGGTCAATTTTTAAGCGGAGTTTAACAGGTTTTAATTCAGAGTTTTCCTTCTCCTAGACTAATTGCCTAACAAAGGCTGAAGAACCTAGTCTGTCATACTATTTACCCATAGCTGGAGGGAGAATAATTGGATTCATACCTTTCCCAAGGGTATTAGTGCTATGTGAAATGTAAGCAGTCTCGTCCAGGATTTGAACTCGTGTCGCCGTGTTCATTTCCTACGACGATAACAATTACACCACGGGCACCTCCAAAATATTGAATAGAGTTATAAGTGTTACCAATGATTGAAAGCATTTAACTATATAGAAACAATAAAAATACAAGTGTTCAAAATTAGTTGCAACTCATTTACATATCATGTACAATGGGACCTCGTTGTCGAACAAATTATTTGTTTCAAAATTATGTAATTGTCCTTTTGGATTTTTTTCCTTTCTGTCTGTTGAGTTTAGTGGAATCTTCTTTCTCTACAATCGCTTTCCTCTTCACTTTAAAAACGTTACTAATCTTAGTTGGTTTTGTCTTCGTTATGTTGTATAGACGTAACACAAATACAAGCGGAAACATAATCAAACATAATTTACGAACTTCAATGAACGAACGAGCACACTTCTTTATAAAAATATATATCTCACACACTTTATTGTCCAAAGGGTTGATGTTTCTGTGGTGTGTGAGAGATCGGTGGAGACAGAGACAGACTGCTACATTGAACCAACTTCTTTTCCTGACCATAGCATGCTGTGTTATTTTCAAGAACCCACTTAGCACTCCTTCTACATCTTGGCTGGGGTTGCCCAGCCGAGCGTTCCTGAAGGCTACAACCCTCAGCGGGTCTTTCTCAGTCTGCAAGCTGGCCCTCACTCTGGCCTTCCTGTCACCAACTGACTCAACGGCCGCCGACATCTGCCTATATTATTTCATAACGCCCACTTGCTTCTGCTTCTTCCACTTATTTGCACAGGTGCATCTCTGATTGATGGCTTGGTCAAGGGTCAATATATAACCATATTTACCAACCCCTCCGTTCGAGCAGGATATGACACAAGGTCAATTTTTAAGCTGAGTTTAACAGGTTTGAATTCAGAGTTTTCCTTCACCTAGACTAGTTGCCCTACCAAGGCTGAAGAACCTCGTCTGTCCTACTATTTACCCATAGCTGGAGGGAGAATAATTGGATTCATACCTTTCCCAAGGGTATTAGTGCTATGTGAAACGCAATCAGTCTCGTCCAGGATTTGAACTCGTGTCAACGTGTCCATTTCCTACGACGATAACCATTACACCACGGGCACTTCAATATATAACAGTTATAAAATTTTCCAAATGTGCGAAAGACAATTTCCATTGAAAATGTTCACTACTCGATTTGCTAACACTGTATATGGACGATATTTTTCCATAAAAAAGCTGCTCTTCAACCAATTTTGCTCAAGTTTCTTTAATTAAGAAACTCGACATGTCATATTGGGTTGGGACATGAGAGATTCGAACCCCATTCTCAAACATGACAATTAACGCCTTCTTTAATTCTATCGTTGTTCTCATAACTTTCCTCCTTCCTTTTCCGGTAATATTACTGCTTTCTTTCTTCGGACCCATGAGTAAGGATTAAAGTAGCCTTAACGTAGAGAATCAACACAAAAGAAGTGAAGAATTTACACAAACATATTAATGATGCTAACTGATGCTGATCGGTAGACTCGGCCAGCCGTTCGGCCGTGTTCAGTTTGTCTCGGAAATCATTCGCACGCGTTCGGTTTTCATCAGCTCGACTCATGAGTTCGATCTCTGAATATTTGTTCGATGACTGAAGCGTTATTTATTCAAATTTTTTTGGTCAAACTCTTCGTTGTTCGATTTGAGAGTCGTTTGATAACCGAGTTTCCACTGTATTTCAATTTACATGCGTGAAAATAAATGACTGATGTTAAATTAGGACTCATACAGCAATACTTGAACCCATTTAAATGTGTGCAAAATAAATTAGCTCAGGCTCGTTTAAAAATATTATCAACAAAATGTGTTTACAGATCATATATTCAATATATGTATGAAGAGGATTTGGCATTAAATAACCTACAATGGTTGAGATGACATTAAACGCAATCAAACCAAGGTTTGGTTTGATTTTTTGTTTAATGGCATATCAACCTTTGTAGGTTATTTAATACCAAAGCCATTCTCCTAGAATGGCTTTGGTACAATTAGTGGTACTATTAACCCATAGGTTGGAGGAGAAGGGAGTTCATGCTTTTCCCAACGGTATTTGCCCGAAAGTGAAAGTATTTAGCGCGACTGGAGCAACCAAACCAAGTCATATATTTAGTATATATATATAAAGAGGATTTGGCATTTAATAACCTACAATAGTTGATATGCCATAAAACCCAACCAAACCAAATCATATATATCAAATATATATGTATAAAGAGGATTTGGCATTAGATAACCTACAATGGTTGATATGCCATAAAACCAAACCAAACCAAATCATATCTATTTAATATATATGTATAAAGAGAATTTGGCATTAGTAACCTACAACAGTTGATATGCCATAAAACCCAACCAAACCAAATCATATATATTTAATATACATGTATAAAAAGAATTTGGCATTAAATAACCTACAATGGCTGATATGCTATTTAACCAAACCAAACGAACCATGTTTATTTCCAGGAATGCTCTTTGTTACCATCCAGGGAGTTTTTCATTATTCTGTGATAAAAAGGTTATTTAACCCTTACATATATACATAAAGTCACAATTTACTACTTTAAATGTATGTGGATTAGAGTGAAAGTCTTATCGAAGGAGGATCTTTTTAAATTGTTATATATTTCTTTTTTTATATTTTCTTTCGACTAGATGAAGTTCAGGGTGTAGAAAATGCAGGAATCATCCATTATTGTGTGATGGAAGGCTTTCTGGTGGCCATTATGTAAAAAGTTGTTAGAGACAAACAGAAATATGTTGGCTTAGAATACAATAGACATAAAGACACAGACAGACAGATATCCATAAAATGAGACTGACAGTTACGTAAGTAATCAGACAGAATGACAGATATGCACTGATTGAAATAATTAAGAACAGAGGGTGATAGTAATAAACAGAAAATATCAAGACCACTATCAAGTAGATAGACAGAGAGCGAGTGAGATGGGGGTGGAGAGAAGGAGAAGGAAAGAGAGAGAGATGAATAGATTAAGATAGATATGAATAAACTCATGCTCACATAAACAACGCACGCATACACACACAGCGAGAGAGAGAGAGAGAGAGAGAGAGAGAGAGAGAGAGCGATTGAGAGAGAGAGAAGGAGAGGGAAAGAGAGAGAGTGAGAAAAAGAGAAAGAGGAACAGACTGAGATTGATATGAACAAATTCATACTCACATAAACACGCACACACGCACACACATAGCGAGAGAGAAAGAGAGAGAGAGAGAGAGAAAGAGAGAGAGAAAGAGAGAGGGAGAGAAAAAGAGAAAGATAAACAGACTGAGATTGATATGAATAAACTCCTACACATATGAACACCTCCATATATATATATATATATATATACCGAAAGTGAGTGCGAGAGAGGGAGAGAGAGAGAGAGAGAAAGAGGGTGGGTGAGAGGGTGGGTGAGTGAGAGAAAGAAATTGTGAAGAGAAAGTGAAAGATGGATACATTGAAAAAGAGTGTGTGATAATTCGATAACGCCATTGACATTTGCCATCTTTGTTAGAACACCGACTAGCAAAGACAAGTCGACACAAGGCGGTTAACTTTGAAAAATATTGTGATAACAGGTAGATTTTTCCTTTTATATATATATATATATATATATATATATACAATTCTCACGATTCAGTCTTCTTTCTGCTCTGAGTCATTTCGTGTTCTTTCTCTCGCTTATTCATTTTCTCTTTTCTTCAATCCTGTCATTTCTTTCTTTCTTTCTTTCTTTAATCTCTGTCATTTTTGTTCTTCCAAACCTTTCTTTCTCCTCTGTCATTTTCCTTCTTTAGTTTTCTCTCTATCTTTCTTTCTTTTCTTTCTTTCTTTCTTTCTTTCTCTTTTTTTCTGTCTTTTTCTTTCTTTCTTCTTCTTTCTTTCTTTCTTTCTTTTTTCTGTCTTTTTCTTTCTTTCTTTCTTTCTTTCTTTCTTTCTTTCTTTCTTTCTTGCTTTAATCTCTGTCATTTTTGTTCTTCCAAACCTTTCTTTCTCCTCTGTCATTTTCCTTCTTTAGTTTTCTCTCTATCTTTCTTTCTTTTCTTTCTTTCTTTTTTTCTTTCTCTTTTTTTCTGTCTTTTTCTTTCTTTCTTCTTCTTTCTTTCTTTCTTTCTTTTTTCTGTCTTTTTCTTTCTTTCTTTTTCTTTCTTTCTTTCTTTCTTTCTTTCTTTCTTTCTTTCTTTCTTTCTTTCTTTAATCTCTGTCTTTTTTGTTCTTCCAAACCTTTCTTTCTCCTCTATCATTTTCCTTCTTTAGTTCTCTCTCTCTGTTTCTTTCTTTTCTCTCTCTGTTTCTTTCTTTTTTTTCTTTCTTTCTTTCTTTCTTTCTTTTTCTTTCTTTCTTTCTTTCTCATCTGTCTCTTTCTTTCTCTCTTTCTCTTTCTTTTTTTGCTGTCTTTTTCTTTCTGTCTTTTTCTTTCTTTCTTTCTTTCTTTCTTTCTTTCTTTCTTTCTTTCTTTCTTTCTTTTAACCCATAGATAAGAAGCGCCGATCCATACGTAAATAATCCTATCATAAATGGAGTTTGATAATACTTCTTCTATAAATAGAATTATGACTCACCCTGAGACCCATTAAACCAGTTAATAATTATGAAAAGAAATATGCATAATAACGAAACTTCTTTACCTTTGAATTTTTCTCTTTCTCAAAAAACGACGTTTGTTGATTGTTCACCTCTTGATCCTAAATACTTCACAGCTTTTTTAGCAGTCATTCTCTCTTTCTTTCTCTTTCTCTCTCTCTCTCTCTCTCTCTCTCTCTCTCACACACACACACACACACACACATTCTCTCACACTCTCTCTCTCTCAGACACACACACACACACGCATTCTCTCTCTCTCTCTCTCTCTCTCACACACACACACACTCTGTCTGTCTGTCTGTCTGTCTGTCTGTCACACACACACTTTCTCTCTCTCTTATTCTCTCTCTGATGGTAAAAGGCGTGACGTATTGGACGAAATTCAATCTTGATTTTATTTCTACAGCTTTTTTCTCTCTTTTTTTCCCTTTCATTTGATTCTTTCTACGCGTTTCTTTTAGACCAATAATGTTTACTTTTGTCCTGAGAAGAAGAAGAAGAAGAAGAAGAAGAAGAAGAAGAAGAAGAAGAAGAAGAAGAAGAAGAAGAAGAAAGCCGATTTGAAAAGCAAGCATTGACAGCATACCAGACCAGACACAACAAAAGAATTCGTTAAATACCTAAAATAAAAGAAAACTAAATCTATATCTTTTCATGGTTTTCTTATTTATGACTGCTTGTCTGTCAACCTATCTTATTTAAATGGTCTCTGTTGATCTACCTTGATTTGATCTTTTTATCTATTTTAGTCTTTTTATATCTTAACAGTCTCGGAGTTTGCTCCAAGTACGGGGGTGGGGGTTCTTAGCACAAAGTTTATGGAACATACTCCTACACACACAAAGGAATATACATATACTCAAAATATTTAGAAATTATAAAATAGAACAATTGTCGGTCCTTGGATAAGATATTATTCAAATTGTTGACAGCTAGCTCACCTGAAGATCAACAAAGTGAATGAGTAGAATGTTCACCAATAGACCGGGAGACCGGGGTTCAATCCCAAGTCGAGTCATGACAAAGACTCAAAAAATGGTACTTGATACCGCCTTGCTTAACCCTCAGTATTTTATAAGGTAAGGATCAAGAGTAAGTGGAACAATCCCGGGAATGGAGTAGAGCCCTTCCCTACACCTAGGTGTAGTAGCTATTGAAAAGGGAGCCTTCGCGTCACCCTCGACTAAGGTCGCCAACTTGAGAAATATAAGAATGTTGGTCTGCATTTTCGTACACACACACACACACACACACACACATATATATATATATATATATATATATATATATATTGATCTCTTCGTTTAATGACATATCAACCTTCGTGGGTAATTTAATGCTAACGCCAAAGTCATTTTTCTTGAAGAAGAGTACTGGTACTATTTAACCGAGAGCTGAGGGGATAAGGGTGTTCGTACGTTTTTCAAGAGTCCCGAAGTGAAAGTAGTTGGTGATTGGAGTTCGAACTCGGTGTCCGGCACTTTAACTACAACGTAACGGGGACTCCCCCATATATATATATAATGTAGACAACGTCCAATGATCGCATATGCGAGAAACTGACAGTCATCGAGCGCCTTCGACTCTATGTCAACGTTATCATTTTAAATATGTATATATATATATATATATATATATATATATATATGTGTGTGTGTGTGTGTGTGTGTGTGTGTGTCTGTGTGTGTGTTTGTGAGTGTGTGTCTATGTGTGCGTCTGTGTGTGTGTCTGTGTGTGTGTGTCTGTGCGTGTGTGTGTATGTGTGTGTGAATGTGTGTGTGTGTGTGTGTGAGTGTGTGTGTGTGTCTGTGTGTGTGTGTGTATGTGCGTGCGTGCGTGCGTGTGTGTGTGTGTGTCCAAGAACGAAGTTGGATGGACGCAAAATAATAAAAAAAAAACAGGAACAGATAGCAAACTAGAATGCATATCTTCTCTTTACGATATACTCCTCCTCCCCACAAAGGTTCATGCCTTCTTCCTTAAATACTTGGATGTGTAGCAACGAAAACTAATTTTGTCGCTCTCTAACACTGTCAAGAGTCATTCTTCTGGAAATGGCAGATAATCTAAAATTAACGTAACAATGGTATTTTGTGGCATATTACTCGCACTGGCATGAGGCGTGACATATGTTTTGTGCTGTGTAGCAAAGGAACAAAGAAATGTAACCTAGAAAAAAAAAGATTACAAGGCTAAACAACATTAAAGCAGAAGTGTTTCATAGGAAACACTGTTTGTTATTGGGGAGGGTTTGACAGAACCCTTTTGAAGAAAAGTAAACAATGATCCGTTTGAAGGAAATAAAAAAAAAATAGGATCTTCAAACATTTTAAGAGACTAACCATTTCTATTAAATAATAATCATTCATTTGCATACTGTTGTATGGTTTCAAGTAACTGATAATAATAATCCTTAGTTGCAATTATAGTTTCAACTAACTATTCTTAATACAAAAAAGTCACCCACCGTTATTTGGTTTCACCAATTCTTTTATAATATCAAATATTCCTACCTAAAACAAATAATTTGCACACATTTGTATACTTTCAAGTATTCCTTTCAAATATCAGTAATTAAATGGTTTCAAGAAACCATTTCGACTCAATAATAGATATTTGTTTGCACACGTTTATATAGTTTTAAGTAAACGGATCATTTGATCTCGACCATAAAAAGCGAATGCTATAAATTAGTGCAAAAAGAGTATAAGACTTGATACAACTGAGCGGGGAAGGTGATTGGTTTGATTTGGTTTCTTTGTTTAATGGCATATCAACCTTTGTAGGTTATTTAATGCAAAAGCCATTCTCCAAGAAGAACAGTAGTGGTACTATTTAACCCATAGCTGGGAGGATGAGGAGGTTCATACCTTTCCCAAGGGTATTTGTCCGAAAGTGAATGTAATAGCGCGACTGAAGGACGAACTCGCTTACTACGATTCCGCAGTCTATCACTTTAACCATTACACCACGAGGACACTCTTGCGAGGAAGGTGATCCATCGGGAATTGTGCCAGAAGTTTAAATTTGACCATAGGAACAAATGGTATATGCACAACTCAGAATCCTTCATAGAAAATGTGATGCACAAACTTCTCTATGATTTTGATACACAAACGGATCACCTAATCTCGGCCAGACGACCAGCCCACGTGATAGTCAACAACAAAGTCCGGCAGAACGCTGGGTAAAACGAAAAAAAAAAAAGCAAAAAGAGAAATAATTATCTAAACCTTGCAATAGAACTGAAAAAAAAATCTATGGAACTATGAAAGTGACGGTGATACCAATTGTAATTTGTGCACTCGGTACAGTCACTAAAGGATTGGTACAGGAACTGAAGAACTTGGATATAAGAGGCCGAGTGGAGAACATTTAAACTAAAGCATTGCTGAGAGCGACCAGAATACTAAGAAGAGTCCTGGAGACTTAAAGATACGTGCTTGCTGTCACTCAGACGCCAGTGGAAAACCTTAAGTTAACACAAGTGTGAAAATCCCTCAAAAGTGTAAAATAATAAATTATAATAATCCTTAAAAAAGAATTGTAGCTTCAACTCAATATTCTTAATACGAATAATTCTCACATCATTGTATGGTTTCATCTATTTTTATATGATATCAAGTATTCCTAGGTTAAGTCCCTGTGGCCTAATAGCTAAAGTGCTGGACCACAGCCTCGAATTAAGCGAGTAGGAAATCCAATCACGCAATTACGTTAACTTTTGGGCTAAAACTCTCGAAAAAGGTGTAAACTCACTTATCTCCATAGTTTAAATAATACAGCTTCTGTTCTTCTTCAAAAATGGTTTTGGCATAAAATAACCCACTATGCTTGATATGCCATTAAAACAAAGAAACCATTCTAATCATATTTACCAACCACTCCACTCGAGCAGGATATGACACAAGGTCAATTTTTAAGCGGAGTTTAACACGTTTGAATTCAGAGTTTTCCTTCTCCTAGACTAGTTGCCTCACCAAGGCTGAAGAACCCAGTCTACCGTACTATTTATGGAGGGAGAATAATTGGATTCATACCTTTCCCAAGGATATTAATGCTATGTGAAATGTAATCAATCTCGTCCAGGATTTGAACTCGTGTCGCTTATTATTATTAGTATTATTTCCTACGACGATAACTACTACACCACAGGCACCGCCATACCATTCTAATCCAAATAAATTGCATACAGTTATATGGTTTCAAGTATTCCTATCCAATACTAATGATTAACACAAAATTATATAGTTTAAAAGTAGCTCTTCCTTTTTAATAATGATCATTTATTTGCACACAGTGATATGGCTCCATGTCTTCCTATCTAACACTAAAATTCTCTTCAGAGATAGGAATAAATAGTCGGGCAGACTGAGTTCGTTGGCCTTACTATCAACCAGTGTAGAAGAAGAAAGGGACTGAACTCAAACCAACTTTACGTTTTTTTATCTTCTATTACACCCTGCCCGTGGTAGAGGGGCTAGGTAGATTCATATATATATACGTATAAATACCTTGAGGCGAGCAAAAAATTATCTATCTATCTCAATTTGTTCATACCTATTTATTAATCAACCTCTCATTTTGTTGCTTATCAATCTATCTTTTTATCCATGGGAGAGTCCTCGTGGCGTCGTGGCTAATGTAGTGGAGTGGGACATCATAGTAAGCGAGTTCAAACTATAGTAGTGCAATTACGTTCACATTCGGTGTAATGCCCTTGAGAAAGGTATAGACCCCTTTCTGCCTCCCGGGTATGCGTTAAATAGTATCACTGCTATTATTGGGATTTGGCATTAAATGACCCAGAAAGTTTGATAGGCTATTTGATAAAGAAACTAAGCCTATCCATCTTTCTATTTCTCTCTCTCTCTCTCTCTCTCTCTCTCTATATATATATATATATATATATATATATATATATATATCTTTTTCGGTTCATATCTATCAATACATTTCTGTCGTGTGTGTGTGTGTACGTGCTCTCGCGTGTGCGTGCGCGTGCGCATGCTAAATGGTTCGTAAATATGTTGTGATAGTTGTTGATAATGACGTTGGTACTTTTAGTAAAGAAGTGTTTAACACCGACGGGAAATAAGATTACAACACCGTGTTTCAATTTATTAAAGTGTGAACGTTCCGATAATAAAACATAATTAGAGATCTACCTTTACGTGGTGAATGAAGCTGAAGTATATGTCATCACATTCACATTGAACGCATTCAGAAACTTTCAAAGGATTTAGGATCATTGAAAAATACCATATACAAAGTAGTACTTAACCTTTAAGAAATATAAAAATCTTGAGAGATTCTCCGTGAAATTTCATAATTTTTGAAACAATATAGTCAGGCACATATGAAGGACCACAAATGATAGAGTAATGAAAATTACATTTATTGAAAAATAAAAGGATACCATTATAGGATCTGAAACCATTTAACCAGCAGGACACATAGCGTACCGGTTATAGGCGTTGGTTCCCTAAGCTTCTAAGGAGACAATCTTCTGGAGGTTGCAGGTTCAATCCTGACTGCCGGCGAGTAACAATACAGGAATACTTAACACTTGTACCCGGTTATGGCTAACGGAATCTAAACAGGCGACCCCTGTGGATTCAATAAAGGACATAGTTCGAAGTTCCGTGCAGGTTCCCGAGTTAGACAACACCTGAAGAAGGCCGGAGGACATATCGGCCGAAACGTTCTGGAAATAATAAAGATGAAGACAATAGCTCGAAAACCCTTAATGATAAAAATCAACCAGCTTCGTCTCAGAAATTTAGACAACTGAAACCATTTAATATTAAAAATGAACGAAAAATTCCTTGAGGAACCCTACAGTACATGCTGCCGGTATCCACCGTTCATTTGAAGGACCCTTTGAATGCTGCGTGCATGAATGTTGCATTGTCCAGGTGAATGACACACAGAAAAGAATGAGTGATCGATATATTTATTCAGCCCTGGTATCCGGTGTTAACGGATAAATACAAAAAAAGACAGTACAATAAATTATAAACGATTAAAAAGAGAATTCATAAGAAATTGTGGAGGGTCAAAAAGTGATATAGCCAAACGAAGTAAGATCAGAACGAATATCAATCAGCTTATTAAATCAACGATATTTTTCGCACGCCCCACTAAACGGATGAGTGTGGCACAAGGCCTTTTGATGGTGGGTTCGAGCGCAGGGCTGTAGCCAGACACACCCGGCGGCTCCAAAAATGCCTCCGGGACCGTCGGCTTTCGCCTAAATAAGTGCGCCTCAGGAGCCACACGATAAACCTAACCCCTCCGAGGAGGTTTAGAGGGTTGGAGGACGGCCCCCTGATGCTCGAGGTAAGTCCAGAAACATGCCACACCCGACCAGATCCGTGGCGCCGATACCACAGCCAGTCGAAGTATGACCCATCTATTGGAAAGTTGAAGGAAATCAACCCTCAAAATCTGTTAGAGTGCTGAAGGGATTTTTAACCTCTCTACAACACTAGGTGATCGCCTAAATCTTGTCAGTGATGGCTGCCTTCAACGCAGCGAGGTGCGAAGATTGTTCAGTAGATATTATCCTTGCGACAACCCCAGAAGAAGAAACTAAATTGAAAGACTTAGTTTCATATGTTATCATACGAAAGTTCTGCACCATCATTCAAAGCGTGATTTCGCTATATTTATTCGAATACATCAAAATGTGAACAATTTGACAGCAATAATCTAAAAAGAAAAAGAACAAAATCAACAGTCAAGATCTAAGAGGTCGTAACTTTGTTTCAATAATTTTGAAACCCCCTGTACAGCTGATTAGAAAACTGTAAAATACTTTTGGCCGACGGAAAGATTTGCGACGTACAATTTGAAAGAATTACTGGTGTAAAGTTCGTGACAAGTGGTGAGCGAGAAAAAGACCCTTTAAAAAATCTCTATCATGGCATCACTGACCTTTTCAAATCTTCTACTTACGCCCTCGTATGTTTGTTTATCCTAAACTCTCTATTTGTCATGGCGTATCTGGCCTGACCAACTTTACTCTGGTTTGTACCCGCAGTGCAGTTTAACGTCATTACTGACGTCACTCGTTGATTGTTCGCAGTCGGGACAATCAGTGACCACGCCACCTATATCGTCCTCTGTACTGTGACACCCTTCAAATATTGACTCTCCTCTTGGTTCCTGGCATGTGATGTTTGTGACCTCTTGCTTGACGTACATGCTGGTTTTCTTCTTGTGTTGACGATTGGAGTTCAATTCTAGCTTTAAAAAAGTTAGGTTTTTAAATTCTGATTTTGAAAGCAATCATATCGAATCATTTGTAAGACTGGCCGAGCACAGTCTTTCTTCAACCATTTTCATACTATTCGACTTTATGCCGTAAAACAAGCTTTCTGAATTTCTGTTATGATTGATTGATTCATTCATTAGTCTCCTGGACCATTGGCGAACACTCTACTGATTAAACTAATGGCCCAGTACAAACAATTCGAACACACTTATATGATTTGAAGTATTCCTATGTAATACTAATAATTATATGGTAGCTAGTAGTTATATAGTTGTTTCACATATAGTTTCAAGTAACTAATGATAATCCTTAGTAGATAATTATAGCTTCAAGTAACTAATCTTAATACAAATAATTTACAGTTATATGATATTAAGTATTTCCATCGAATATAAATAATTTGCGCACAGTTGTAAAATTTCAAGTATCCCTATCTAATACTAATAATTATGGGGTATCAAGTAATTTTTTGAATTGAATAGGATTAATCAAATGCAGATTTATTTGATTCATAGATGGGACGCTAACAGCTACGACCACTCATGTCAGAGTTGATATGGGAGTAATGGGAGTGAAGGTGCTACTCCACACTCCCCAGAGATCCAGAACTGGAGCATTACCACCATATGCAATTTAATGTCATATCTAGGACACACTTTTTTTTATTTGAAGAGGAGGGACTTACCTCACTGAATCTTTTCAAAACAACAACGCGGACAAATGAACGGGAACAAAATGGTGACATAACAAAACAAAAAATCTGAGAATTAATTTTTATTTATTGCGGACTTTTTGTCCTCATCTTGGTGGAAGTTTTTTTTTTGTGTGTTGTTTCTTCCTTCACTACGTTTCGGCCAAATTTCACCTCTCTACGGTTGAGTCTCTACGGTTCCAGGTGAGCATTGTCAGAAGTTAGCGGTTTCAAATCCTACCCAAGCCGGCCAGAGGTTTACTTGGTCAAAAACGTGGTGCGATAGACAACAACTATGGAAGGCAGTAATTACTGGGGATACGGTTACAAGACTCATCATTCCTATCCGAGGTCGCGGTAAATCACCTGAAGAAGGCCAGAGGTAAAATTTGGCCGAAACGTAGTGAAAGAAGAAACAACACACACACAAAAAAAAAACAAAAAAAACTACCACCAAGATGAGGACAAAAAGTCCGCAATAAATAAAAATTAATTCTCAGATTAAGAAGCCTCATCTCAAAATGATTCTAATTAAAGACAATAACAAAACAAAAAAGTTTAACGAAACGAAACTTCTTAGCTCGTTTCCCTATTCCGTCCACTAAAATGGCGTCATCAACGATGCATTTTATTCATTCTATCTAACGGCAATGAACGGGTTATTCACACTCCCTAGATCTTCAGAACTGGGGCCTCACCATCAGATGCAGTTTAGTGTCAGAGTAGACCTGGGAGTAATGGTAATGAATGGATATTCCACACTTCCAAGAACTCCATAACTGGAACCTCACCATCAGATGCAGTTTAGTGTCAGAGTGAACTTGGGAGTAATGGCGCTGAAGGAATATTCCACACTTCCAAGAACTCCATAACTGGAGCCTCACCATCAGATGCAGTTTAGTGTCAGAGTGGACTTGGGAGTAATGGCAATGAAGGGGTACTCCACACTCCCCAGAACTCGAGAAGCGGGGCCTTACCATCAGATGCAGTTTAGGGTCACCCCTTTTTTGGGGGGGGGTCATGTGCTGTAGATATAGTCAGCGTATTCCAAGCCTGCCGACAAGACATTATTTCTATGAGGAATTATTATTATTGGCAGGACTTGTCAAAATTACAAACGGCTTAAAAGGTTATTATTATTATTATTATTATTATTATTATTATTATTTACTCCTTGAGAGTTTTTCACATCAGTTTTAGCTGATAGTTTTTCACTGGAATTTGAAAACCAGCAAGTCTCCTTAAGTCTCTTGGACTCTTCTCAGTATTCTGGCTGTTCTCAATAATGCTATTATTATTATTATTATTATTCATTAGACTTTTTCACATCAGCGTTAGATGATGGTCTTTCACTGGAGTTTGAGCGACGGCATGTCTCCTCAAGTCTCCAGGACTCATCTTAGTATTTTGGCCGTTCTCAATAATGCTGTTGTTTGGATGGTCTCCACTCGTCCTCCAACTTCCAAGTTCTCCAGTCCCTTTAGTAATCCTTAAGTTACTGAACCAAAAGCAACAATCACGATTGGTATAATTGTCACCTTCATGTTCTATAGTTTTTTTCAATTCCCTAGCAAGGTCTCGGTACTTATCCTTCTTTTCACATTCTTTTAGTTTTTTCTGTGGTCAGCCGGGACAGCGAAGTCGACAATTTTTCGAGTTCTCTTTTCTTTTTTCTTTTTTATTATTATAATGTCTAGTCTTCTGGCCGAGATTGGGTGATCCGTCTGTACGTCAAAGTCCCGTAGGAGTTTATGTGTGTCATTTTCTAGGACAGATGCGGGTTTGTACATATACCATTTGTTCTTATGGTCAAATATAAATTTCTTGCACATCTCCCAGCGGAACACCTTTCCCATCCAGTCGTGTCTAGTCTTATACTCCTTCTGTGCTAATTTGCTGCATTCGCTTATTATGTGATTGATGGTTTCATTCTTGTCCTTGCATAGCCTACATTAGCTATTTTGTTGCGTCTTATCTATTCTCGCTTTGATATGATTGGTTCTTATGGCGTTTTTTTGTGCTGCTATCAGGAGAGATTCTGTTTCTCTCCTAAAATTTCATTTTCTTAGCTACATCCAGGTTTTTTTCGTGTGAGATGTTGTTTATTAGTCGTTTTAAACGTCCATAGAATTGTTTTTCTTCCCATTTTTGTTTCCAAAAAAATAAGAGTCGTTTGTTCGCCTTTGTGAAAGTTTAGGATGATTATTCGTTTAAATAATTATCCTAAAATTTAATAAAAGCGATGTTGTATTTGTTTTTATTATTACTTTATACGGATTACTGCTTTGTTTCCACGGTATACAGATGACAGTTAAGATAGATAGATAGATAGATACATACATACATACAGATAGATAGATACATACATACATACATACATACATACATACATACATAAGGATAGATAGATAGATAGCAGACTGATTTTCAAGAATCTAAAAAAAAAATTGCTCACTTAGTTTAATAGCATATCAACTTTCATGGGTTATTTCATGCCAAAGCCCCCCTTTAAAAGTCTTATCGTGGTTCTATTCAACCCATTGCTGGAGTTTAAGTAGACTGAAATAGATAGATAGATAGATAGATAGATAGATATTATCGTACCACATATAGGCAATTACTGGCACGTATTTTAATTCAATTCAATGCATATTCATAATAGAGTCACCTACCTTAAAAAAGAATTTCAAAAACATAAAATAATTATTTTTTTATGTGAATCAGAGAGATATTTTTAGAAATATACAATTTCTTTTTAAAAACATCAAGTTATGCTTGTTTGTGAAAAAAAAAAAAAAAACAACAACAGCAACAAACAACTTCGTGTTTAAAAAGCATTTAACTTTCTGTTTGATAATAAAATTAAATATCTATTCATTCAGATATTACTAAACCACCCACCACAAAAAAAAAAAAAAAAAAAAGATTGATACTTTTTTTCAATTAAATGAGTTTTTTTTATTTTTTTTATCAAGATTGTGCTATCTATCTCCTTAATAAATGGCATGTCTCTGAAATTAGTAAACCAGTAACAATATCTCATCTACTGAAAGTGATGTAAACATAAGCGTAGGTTAAACAAGGACTGCTATAGTCAGGTTGACGACTATGTGAAATTCTGATTACTCTGACAAAATAAAACGAGGATTCTTAGAAGCTCTGGCCGTGTCAGTACTATTGTATGGTTGCAACACGTGGACTTTAACGGAACCCTTAAAGAAAATGCTTGATAGGAACTACACAAGGACGCTGAGTGCTACTTCGTACAAACCCTGTAAAAACAACAACTGTGAAGCCACTTACCTCCCATCTCCCAAACCACCTAAGAAAAATAATCAAGTCATGCTGGGCTCTGTCAGAGAAGTAAGGACCAACTCATTAGCGATGTTCTCCAATGGACTCCGACACATGGACACACCAGTTTTGGCCGTCCAGCAAAAACTTACATTCATCAGCTTTGTGCGGATACTATATACCGTTGAGAAGACTTACAAAGAATGATGTCTGATATAGACGGCGACAGAGACAGAGAAAGATTCAAAGGAATCCGTGCTGTTAGCTATAAGTTTTGTTTTTTTTAATGGTTAACCTAAATTTAGAATCGTACATACGTGTAAACAGGCTTTGGCATTAAATAACCTATAGAGGTTGATATGCCATTAAACCCAATCAGAAAAAGAAAAAAGAATTTCTATGCCTTTTTTAATTCCATTTTTCATTTCATTTTTAATCTTTTTAAAAAAAATCTTTTTGCTGATAATTAAAATGAAATTAATTCCTTCTTGTCGGCTCAATGCCTAACTAACATCATAAAGTGAGGAGAGATGGCTGTGAAAAAGTCATAGAGGAAGGAGTCGCTAACGTGTTGAATTGCAGCATCGTAGTAAACGAGTTCGAATTCCAGTCGAGTTACCACGTTCACATGGAGACTAACGCTCTTGGGAAAGGTATAAACTCGCTTATACCCCACCCAGCCATGGTTTAGGTAATACCGCTACTGTCATGTAACAAGTATGGCTTCGGCATTAAATAACCAATAAAGGTGTATATTCAATTAAACAAAGAAACCAAACCTTAAAAAAAGGGTGGGAGACAGATTATACCTGTAAACCATTTAATTACGGATCTTCTTGTAAAGTTTGAAATCTTTCTCAGCACGACTTAAACTCTTTCCAAAATCTTGATTAAAACCAGATCATTCAAACTTGAGTCGTGCTATTACATTCGCTTTCAAACTAATACACTTTGGAAAGGCATGAACCACTTTATCCCCCAGCTATGGATTAAATAGTAATACTGCTGTTCTTATACGAAGATAGCTTTGACATTAAATGACCCACGAAGTTTGACATGCCATTGATCAAAGAAACCAAACCAAACCAAAATCAGAGCCTTAGGTTTAAAGAAAATATGGACATTTGGCGAATTATTAGATTATACACCGATTTACTGTTGTCTTTTACTTGCTTATGACAGTCACACATATTGGAAGTTGGTTGGTTAGGTTTTATGGCATATCAAACTTTGTTGGTTATTTAACGCCAAATCCATTTTTATGTAAATAATCTGTTCTATTACAAACAATTCATAAGCGCGCAGTTTAAATGTAAGTACAATTTAATTGTGAAAAACATTTCTATTTCAAGCTATCCAGCTTAGTGAAGCAGTTCTAATTCAGCTAATTCAGTTTAGAATAAGTAAAATTTTGTTTACACACTGTTAAATGTCAAAACAGTTCTATGTTAAACAATTCAGTTTAAATACAGTTTCATTGTCAAAAAAGTTCCATTTCAAATAATTTAGTTTAGCATAAGCACGCAGTTTAAATGTAAGTACGGTTTAATTGTCAAAAACATTTCTATTTCAAGCTATTCAGTTTAGTCAAACAATTCAGTTTAGTATAAGTATGCTGTTAGTTTTATTTAACCCATAGATAGGGCCCTTATCAGGTGCTTCCACGCTTGGCCAGAGTGGATCTTGGAACAATGGCAATAAAGGGGTGCTCTGCATTCCCCAAAGCCCCAGCATCACTGGAACCTCACCATCAGATTGTTTAGTGTCATATCCAGGGCACTCATTGGGGGGGAGGGGTCTTACCCCTCTGCAGAGGTGCAGTTGGTGTATTCTACAGCCCCAGCCGACTGAGCAATTATTGGAAGTTGTTCTTTTCGGACTTCTTTATTTGTATGTCGTAGTCGGTCGTGAGTTCAATCCCTGGCTTGAAAAGTACATAAAATTAATAAACTCCGTATCAGTGGAAAAGAAAAATAACATCACAATGGGGATTTAACTCAGAAGAATGAATGCTATGTACTGTCACAAGGAAGTAAAACACAACAATCGCGTTTCTTTACCAAAGTATATCCCTCTTTATTCTTTCTAAGAGTCGAAACTTTTATAAGTGTGAGAGACAGGGAGATGGAGACACGAGACAGAGACTTGAACACGGACTACTATATTGACCCTTCACTTCTTAGCCCCACAGTGTTTCCATATTCAGAGCCTTACGTCTCTGCTTCTTTGACGGAAGATTCTCAACCGGGTTTTGCTGCACACTCTGTGAGCCCACCGGTCACTCGTTGGCGTTCTCTGAACCCCTTGATGGCGCAACCGTGACTCCGAGACTGCAAGACTAACCGTAACTGAAATAGGTACCTGTCCATATATAATTTCATAACGCCTATACTTCTTCCGGTTGTCAACCCACCTGAGCTGCTTCTGCTTGTTTAAACAGGTGCATCCTGCGTAGAGAAATCCCTTATTGACGACTCTGTCAAGAGTCAATATTCAACATGAACTGATATGCGATAATCTCTTGAATATCAGTTAATTCGCGAGAGGAATGACAACGAATTATCTACTCCGACCAACGATAATGGTAGACTGTGACACAAGTATAATGAAGTAGCCGCTTCTTACCACCCATGACCCTTGTTCCCGGCTGTGTGACCAACCACAAGAGGCCAATCATGGTAACTCTCACGGTGGGTATGGGAAACGTTCACACGTAAGATTTTTTAAAAGTCAGTCTGCCAGTTAATCTGTCATTAATCGGCAAGGGACAAGGAACGACTTAATTTGCGGAGCTGGCGACCCCAACCCCATTAGGGGTGGGATAGAATTTAGCAATTCCTTCCACATTAAATAAAGAAGGGGATTTTAAATCCTCAGAAAATTAAGCGACCAATTCACAACTGTAAGGAATGTTTTCTACACTTATTTAATGGAAAAGTTTGATACAAGTCCATCTTTAAAGAGTATCTATTGACGACTGACTTTACTACACTAACCAATTACGCCAGTCGGAGAGGTTTAAAATCCGCTGACTTTATCCTCTGAAAAGGGGCAAGCCCTCCCCCATAAAAAACGAGGTGTCCTAGTATGACACTAAACTGAATCTGATGGTGAGGCTCCAATTCTGGAGATCTAAGGAGTGAGGGTACCGCTTCATTGGTATTTTTCCTACTTTCACTTTGGCTCAGAATGGTAATACATATATAGGTCACTTAGGAGGCGCCAGTGATGTAACGGTTACTGACCTTGGAAATGGTGTTGATGATTCAAGTTCCAATACTGAACGAGGCTGTTTACATTTCACATAGCGCTATGGGAAAGCTATGAATTCAACTGCACTTCTTCCAACCATGGGTAAATAAAAGGGCAAACTGAGATCTTTAACCTTGGAATGGCAACTAGCCAAGGAGAAGGAAAACTCTGAATTCTGACCAGTCGAACTCGGCTTAACAAGTTTACCTTGTGTGGCATCCTACTCGAGCGGAGGGTTTAGATAAATATCTAAATAGATTAAATAGATTGGTTTAGAAATTATTATTTTCATTAGAGAAGACTCGATATGATATTTGTATTTACCAAACCTCTCCACCATGAGTGGGATGTAACTCAAGTTTAATAGGTTCGAATTCAGAGTTTTCCTTATCCTAAACCGGTTGCTTGTGCTAAGGTTAAAGAGCTTAGCCTGTCCAACTATTTACTCATGGCTGGAAGTTGGATTCATACGTTTCCCAATGATATTGGCTCAAAGTAGAATGCAAACGGCCTCGTACAGATATAGAACTCCGATCACCGTGTCAATTTTTTACGACGATAATCGTTTCTCAGTGAGCGTTACATACTAAGAATTATTATTATTATTAGCTAATTGAAACCACATTACTGTATGCAAATTATTTGTATTTGATCCGAATATTTGATACATAACTAGGTACAAAAACATCTAATGAAACAACACAAAAATGTATAGAGTAACCCTTCATTGCCATTACTTCCATGTCCACTCTGACAAGGAGTGGTAGTATCTGTTAGGGTCCCATCTATAGGTTAAACAGATCCGTTTAAAAATTAATCTTATTCAAAAGGACCGTGCACAAAAGAAACCTCTTAAGAAAAAAAGCATACAAAAAAAATAAGAATATTAATGGACAATGAACGCGATTCCCTAACTTCTAGGCATAAAATAATCCTTGACTGGTTGACATGTTAAAATCGTTAAATCAACACACTAATCAGTGATCATAAAAGACGAACTTTTTTCATTTCTGTGATCAGCGTTTTCATCAATTTGATTTGATTTCCTTACAATTTAGTATTTTAACAAACAGACAATAAGATACATCCATTTTTAACACGAAGTTTGTTTTTTCTACCAACAAACATAGCTCGACGTTTTTAAAAAGAAATTGCATATTTCTAAAAATATCTCAACGATTCACATAAAAAGATAATTATTTTATGTTTTTGAAATTCTTTTTTTAAGGTAGGTGACTCTATTATGAATATGCATTGAATTGAATTCAAATTTCTATCCCTAACTGGCTATACGTGGTACGATAATATCTATCTATCTATCTATCTATCTATCTATCTATCTTACAGTTATTTTTTATCTATCTATCTATCTATCTATCTATCTATCTTACAGTTATTTTCGATCAATCTATCCATCTATCTATCTATCTTACAGTTATTTTCGATCTATCTATCTATCTATCTTACAGTTATCTATCTATCTATCTATCTTACAGTTATTTTCTATCTATCTATCTATCTATCTATCTATCTATCTAATTCGTTTTATGTCTATCAAATACTGTTTATATCTGTTTTATACGGTTTATATCTATCTTTATATATATATATATATATATATATACAATGGTATAAGATATTTTGATTTATAGATAAATAGGTTTTACCCGTCCATTACTAGAGAAATGTTACTAAAAAGCCTGAACTACGCGAAGGAAAATATGGACATCACAGACGATGAAATAGAAAATATTCTAGCACGTTGGAAATCTATTCTAGCTGATAATCGTAAAACTTGGGTAAAAAGTCACATGGACAACTTCGACGCACCCATGGGAGATTACTACTCTGTCCAGGTAGCTGACTTAATAGGGATTTATATCTTGGACACGTTGGGTCGTATTGTCAACTTAGAGCAGGTGGGGTTTCCTGGGATGACGGAATCATCTTCATCCCGGGTAATAACGACCCCAAGATCTCTATAAAACAGAAGAAGATTAT
>OY757910.1:107196484-107286484 GCA_963585895.1 Sepioteuthis lessoniana | reverse complement strand
GAATTTTACATACGTGGCATCTATAAGCTTGTTGACAGATGGGGTGAAGTTCTTGGAAATAGTGAAGGTTATGTTAATGATTAAGTATTTCTATAAGCATAAGTTTTCCATTTATAATATATACTCTAAAATCGAACCTTACAGTCATTTCAACCTGATATATATATATATACACAGAAACTGGACACGAATGATACGACCTATATTTAACAAATCCTAAAGCAACACCACATGAAGCAAAAGCTGTACGGCCACTTACTTCCCATCTTTAAAACAAACCAAATACGACCATCAAGAAGCAAGGACCAACTCATAAATGACGTTCTACTATGGACCCCTTCACATAGACATGCTAGTGTTATCCGACCAACAAGAACTTACCTAAAACAGCTCTGTTCGGAAGACCCACCGCTTTCGATGGATGACGTGGATGAGTGGACGGAGAGTCGGGGAAATCCAAGCTTGCTGTGTAACATGATGAATTTTATATATATATATATACTCTGAAATGTGCTATAAAAGTATCGAGACTGAATATTTGAAGCCAAATGAATTCAATAAATTCAACATTAAATAAAATCGTGTGTAAAACTGGGTAAATTATATAATAAATTGATGTCTAGATCTTGACTTTTGATAGATATCTTGACGAAATTGTGTTATTTCTCTATACTTATGTATTGCCTCTTGTTACCGTTTAGAAATGATACAATAAATAGTTTTTATCTTTTTCTTAAAAGAATGTTGTTCGTAATCTTCTTTGGTATTCGCTGCTGTTCGTCTTAACTAAAGAACACATTAGACATGTGTTTCATTAAGGTGTCAATGCAAGTATAGCAGCAAAATCCAATCATATCACTTATGGGAATGATACATTGGGTGAAAGCAGTTGCAGGAGGTGATTTTTCCCGTTTTCGAAGCTTAGATTTCAGTCGAAAAAACGACCTTCTTAAGTTAACAAAAAAGGAGTCATCCTTCATTATAAGAATACCTGTCTTCACTCATCCAATAGACGAAAAATTTATTATAGGAATTCTGTTGCTTCATCCTTCATATTCTTCTGACCTTGCTCTTTCTGATTACTACTTATTTAGTGGGTTACATAATTATTTGGATGGTCTTAGGTCGGCATTAAAAGAAGAGCTCATCAAGGGTCGGTCTCTTATATAGCGTCCAAGCATAAATAATTCTACAAGCATGGCATCTATAAGCTTGTTCATAGATAAAATGAAGTTCTACGAAAGAATGGAGATTCTGTTAATGATTTTATATTTGCATAGGCCAAAGTTTCTTTATAATCTATAATATATACACTAAAATCGGACATTACATTCATTCCAACCTGATAATTCACTAAATGTTCAGTCTTCTTTGCTGCTCTGTCTCGTCTCTCGCCCATTGTCAATAGACCACTTTTTTGGTAATATCTACAAGAGGCAAATAACTCTTTTCCACCCTAAAAGCACTTAGACTGTTTCTCTTTTGGTCAGGTGTCCAGCCGCTCAGAGGAATTCATTTCATCTCAGTCAGTCGTCCTAAAAAAAATTAATATTAAATTTTGAAAAATAATTTAAAAATAAACGCCTTGAATCCTTCCCTTTTTTCAAAATTACGTCAATACTATTCCCAAAGTCTTGAAAATAATAGCATTAAATATTTATGCAAAATATCAATTAATTTTTCGTGTGCCATAACGGCACCAAATTATTGGTTCTTGTGTTACAGCACCAAATATGACGTTGTACCGTTACACATCAAATGTTGTAGCCCCACGAGCTCGAACATGTTAATGGCAGTATCCCTAAATCTTTTGTTGTAGTCAGACCCTATTGTAATCTCAACTTGGGAAAAGTTGACGAACATACAAAACTCTGTCTTTGTTCACTAACACAAAAGTTTATTCGCTACTATACTTTTTAAGAAGAGAAGAAACAGGGTATGAAAGCTGAGTCGACTGCGTTAGCGGGACAAAGAGAAACAACATGTCATGGATAGATAGATAGATTGATAGATAGATAGAAAAGTAAGGACGAACTCATAAGCGACATTCACAAATGGACTTTTACTCAGACATTCATCAGTTCAAACTGACCAACAAAAACTTATTTAAAACTTCTGTGCAAACACAGGATGGGGTCTTGAGGATTTACCATGAGAGATGGCTGATAGGGATGAATGTCGAGAAAGAATCAAGGGAATCTGTGCTATTAACATGACTTGATGATGATGATGATGATGATGATACTGGCTGTACAGATTGTCTCAAAATAGATGCGACTCGTTAATATGATTATTCATATTGAATCTAGTCATCTCTTATCTGAGTCTTAAAAAGCAATCATTTCACTTCAGAAAACTTAAACCAGATGAGAAGAGCAGAAATTGACTTTATCCTAGAGAGCACGTGAAGGACCAAGTTCTTGGGAAAGTCTATGGAGAGACTTTTTCGGGCCCCTTTCGACAGAATCTCTCACTGCATCCTCATTATCAGGACATCTGACTGTCAACTTCCTGTCGGATTTTGGATTTTCTGCCATCTTGTTGAAATTGTTTACTGACCGAATGGTTTGAAATTTGGGTACCCAACGATATATTTGGCTTTTCTAGGGATAATTATTGAGTTAAACTCCCTGCGAAATTTTGCTTACTCAGTTTTAAATGATTTTTTCTCCAAATAAGTAATGATGCAAAATATTTTCCACTTGTCCAAGGCATTGTGATCGAGGGTTGATAATTGTTGTAGTATACTATTTTCAAATCTGAAACAAAAAAGAGTGCAACATTATTATTAGTAGAATTATTAGGAGTCAAATGGCTCTCATGAATATTGAGACACCCTGTATGTTGAATGCAAATCAATTTCAAAGGATTTTACGTAAGAATGCATAAAAAAGGTTGGGGAGTTGTAAGTGGTTAGTATTTAAAGAAATTACCATTGACAGAATAAGGTTATTATATGTAGAGCGATGTCCGTGAAAAGGCAAATTAAAATACCTGAGATTGCTGTCCTCTTTGTTCAGTCAACGATCAAGAATATGACAATCATATTAACTCGGTGGTAGGGAAAGGTATGGCGATATAAACGATGATTAAAATAGATAATTCACTTTATAAGACTTCATTTCTATAAGTAAATAGAAGCAAGTTCACTACAGCGAAGACACATTAACACACACACATATATACAAACAGACACACACACACACATACACACAGATACACACAAACACACACATATATATATAAATATGTGCGTGTGACACAAGGTCAATTTTTAAGTGGATTTTAGCCGGCTTGATTAAGAATTTTCCAATGTTAAAGAGGCCTGACTGCCCTACTATTTACTCATCACTGGAGGGAGAATAGTTCTCAAGAGCACTAGCTTTTATGGGAAATGTAAACAGCCAAGTCCAGATTTTGAACTCTGGTCACGCTGTCAATTTCCAATGACGACAACCATCACACAACGAGCTCCTCCACTGTATATATATATATATATATATATACTAGCTTAAAGCATGTTGCGTGTCTAGGCACACCAAAGAGTTGTGATGCAACGAAAAAGTCTGTCTGTGGATGACTATATATATATTTATATATATAAAGTTTATTGTAGTTTATTGAATCTTGTTTAATGCCAAATCCCGTTTACATATATATATATATATATATATATATATATATATAATTTGTAAATGAATATTTTGTTTGTACCATCATTTTTGAACGAGTTAGAGCTTAAATTGTCAGTAATACCAAGCACTATTTGGAACCATTTAACTTTGTTGACATGCTAAACTGAATTATTTGAAATAGAACTGTTCGATCGTTTAACTGTATGTGTGCAGATGACTGAAGCTTAGTCGAATTGTTAGTGATATACGGCAATACTTGAAAACATGTAACTCTGAGCAAACAAATTATTAATTGTAAATAGAATTATTTCTATTAGATAGAAATACTTGAAACCATTTAACTATGTGCAAAAAAATAAACTCAGACTTGTTTAGAAATGTTATCAACAAATTGTGTTTATTGTTCATAGGTTTAATAAGTATGTATTAAAAGGATGTCACACTAAATAACCCACAATGATACGGCATATGAACTTCTTATGAGTTATTCAATACCAAATTACTTTTCCCAAGAGCATTAGCGCTTTGTGAAATGTAAACAACCTTGTTCAGGATTTGAACGCTGGTGGTCGTCTTTATTTCCTACGACATTGACCATTACAACACAACCCTTCTGGTTTTACAAATGAAACAAATTTCGACTTTACATCACCAATAAGGAGTTCACATGCCATAAAAAGAATTGACCAAACGACGCCAAACCCTCATGTCTCACTTCTTCTTCTTCTTCTTCTTCTTCTTCTCTTACAATTAAACCTTTTCAAATTAATCAAATTCTAGCATTACTTTATGCATAAGGAGTTAAAAGCAAATAAACCAAACGACGCTAATCCTTTCTCTCTCACATGTTCTCTCTCTCTCTTTCTCTCTCTCTCTCTCTCTCTCTCTCTCTCTATCTATCTATCTCTTGTTTTCTTCTATTTCCCTTCTTCTTCTTCTTCTTCTTCTTCTTCTTCTTCTTCTTCTTCTTCTTCTTCTTCTTCTCTTACAATTAAACCTTTTCAAATTAATCAAATTTTAGCATTAACTTATACATAAGGATTTGATATACCGTTAAACAATTAAACCAAACCACAAAGTCGTCGCAAATTACTGTGAAACTTCAGTTCCACAACTCACAACCTTCATTTCAGTATTTGGGACAGAGGTACATGTACAGTAGAAGTAAGAAAAATCCTCAGCAATAACAACAAAATCATAAGTAAAAATAATTAAAAAAATCCCCACAAATCTTCGAAGCTATCAGTATTTGAATCAACAATCAAACATGAGTAAAATAAAAGCTGTGAGGACTGAATAATGAATAGAAGTAATCATCATCATCATCATGACATGCCGCCAGCACGGATATCCCTGACCCTCTCTCACCATTTCTCCCTATCGTTCATCGCCTCTGGTAGGTCTTCAGGGCTACATCCTGTATCCTCACATAGCTGCTGTATGTATGTTCGAGCTGGTCGTCCTGCTTTTGCTCGACCATATGTGGGGGTCCATAGGAGTACATCACTTATGAGCTCGTTCCTGCTTCTCCAGCAGTGTCCTACATGTCTGGTTCGTCTAACTTGGATAGTTTTCGTGATGGGAGGCGGTGTTACTGCCAGGACTTGATGTAATAACAATAAAAGAATAAAACAAAACCAGATAAAAAAGAAAAAATACAAATGAAATAACAATCTCCTTAGAGGTCTCAGGCAAAGAGGACAACCCGAGCTCGGTAAAAGAAGAGACTTCCTGACACAAAAAGAAAGTTGTGGATAAAGAACTCAGATCTTGGCTAGGAAGGCAGCTATTTCATTGCTTGGAGAGGTCTTCACCCTTCGAGACTTAATTGTGAACTTCCCTTTGATAAAGTTGAGTCTTAATAGCTCCACTAGTTTCTTTGTTTCTCTTTCCTTCCTTCCTTCTTTCCTTCCTTCCTTCCTTCCTTCCTTCATTCATTCATTCATTTCATTTCAGCTAATGCAACCAGTAAAAGAAAGCAACACGTATTGAAATTTGAAAGAAGAAAGAATCAACTAACAACCATTAACACCTATAAAATCCTAACCCCATACATTCAACTCTGGCACTGATATATTAGATATATTCAACAACTAATGTACTAACTAAAGCACCCTCATTAATTATAAACTCTTCCAACAAAACAAATATCGCACACAAACTATGCAAAAACACGTAATACTAAGAAAAATCAAACAAAAAATATCCTCCTGAAGACGATCAATCGATGTGATCAAAAGCGCATAGGAGTAGAACCTTAATCAACTTCTCAATCAACTGGACTCTGACACTAAGAAACTCGCAAGAGTGCTTGAGAAAAAAATGAATAAGATCATAAAAAAGCAAAGTTCCGTGGTCTTCAACCGAACTTGTAAGAGCAATATATATATATATATATATATATATATATATATATATATATATATATATTATTCTATGATTGGTTATTATTATTATTATTATTGCTCGATTTGCTGTCAAATAACAAGAATCAATGTTATATAAAAACTATCCTAAACTTCTTTCTTTCTATATATGTGTGTGTGTGTGGTCTGAATTCTTTCAATCAAGTTTATTCATTATCAAGAGCATAAATGTCAGGGTGTTACTGGTGTTATCAAAAAATTTTCAAATGAAAATGTTCGTCACGTGGTGGTGACATCATATGTGAACGAGTCGAAAAGTGGCGCCATGTTTAATCTTTGAAAAACAACCGTTCGGGATCATGTGACTGTGTCAAATTCACTTTAGTACATCCCTCCCCCTCTCTATTTTGTTTAATGGGGATTGTTTCGTCTTTATAAGAATCGCTTCTACTATTTGGAATTTGTGTTTATTTGGTTTTATAATTTGTATTGAATAATAATTCTTTGTCTACAGTAGACCGTTAGGTATTTTAAAAATTTCCTAATAAACATTTCAGTTTTCTGAACAAAAAAACGCATGGATGGTCCCAGTGAACGTAAATATTGTCCAAATGTTGGGGATCAAGTTGTCTTATTCAAATTTCTTTCCCTTATCAAAAGGGAGAGTCCATGAGGCATAATGGCTAACGAAATGCAGTCTCAAAGTAAGTAAGTTCGATCTCCAGTCATGCTATTACATTCACTTTCAGGCTAATACCCTTGGGAAAGGTATGAACTACTCCCCCAGTTATGGCATAAACAATACCACTACTGATATTCTATAACGATGTCTTCGTCATTAAATAACCCACGAAGGTTGATACCTTTTAAATAAAGAAGCTAAATCATCAAGGAAAAAGTATGGTGGTTATCCCATTTTTGATTTTTGGACTCAGTTTTTACTTTATGAAGATTTGGTTTCGTTTGGTTTGGTTTTCTAGCTTATCAACCATTGTAGGCTATTTAATGCCAAATCCTTTTTATACATATATATTATTTATTAAAACTTTTAAACACGCCTGGACTTATTTTTTCACACAGTTAAATGATTTCACTTATTTCTTCTTAATAAGAATACACAGTAAAATGTAAAAACAGTTCTATGTCAAACAATTCAATTTAGCATGAGTACAGTTTTTTGTTCACACACAGTTAAATGATTAAACAGTTCTATTTCAAACAATTCAGTTTTGCATAAGTACACAGTTTAAATGTTAAACAGTTCTATTTGACTCATAGATAGGACCCTATCTGGTGCAACCACTCCAGGCCAGAGTGGACCTGAGAACGATGGCAATAAAGGGTACTCCACATTCTCCAAAGCTCCAACATTACTGAAACCTCACTATCAGATTGTTTAGTTGGAGGTGCCCGTGGTGTAATGGTTATCGTCATAGGAAATGGACATGGTGACACGAGTTCAAATCCTGGACGAGGCTGATTGCATTTCACATAGCACTAATACCCTTGGGAAAGGTATGAATCCAATTATTCTCCCTCCCGCTATGGTTAAATAGTAGGACAGACTAGGTTCTTCAGCCTTGGTGAGGCAACTAGTCTAGGAGAAGGAAAATTCTGAATTGAAACCTATTAAACTCCGCTTAAAAATTGACCTTGTGTCATATCCTGCCCGAGCGGAGGGGTTGGGTAAATAGGATCATATTGTTTAGTATGAAATCCAGGACACTCGTTTGGGAAGTCTTACCCCTCAAAAGAGATTCAGTTGGTGTATTCTACAGACTGGGCCAACATTATATCGATGTCATGCACTTGAAGGAATAAAATCTAGATTATTCGCAAGGCCAACTGCATTAGCGGTTCGGAAGAATTAAAGTTCCACTTCATAAACTGTGATTTAAACTTTTTAGTTTGGTATATAAGTACGCACAAACAGCATGAGTTATTGCAAGTATTTTGAAATTTAAACTTTTTCGTTCTGTTTCTTTCATTAAGAAGTTTGAATAATTTAACAAAATCATTCATTTTCCCCTGCTCTTTAACTTAAAAATTAGGGTGTGTTCATTGGTCTAATGAGTAGAGTGTTCACCAATAGTCTGGGAGACCGGGGCTCAATCCCAGGGCAAGTCATACCAATGACTCAAAATATGGTACTTGATGCTGCTAAGCATTAAAAGGTAAATATCAAGGGTAAAGTGGAGCAATCCAGGGAATGGAGTAGCGCCTTCTCCTACACATTGGTGTAGTAGCTATTGAAAAGAGAGCCTTCGGGTCACTCTCGACTAAGGTCGCTAACTTATTTACTTATATGGATGCCGCAGAATGTCTTCAATATCTTAAAATAGAGTAAATATCCAAACATTCGGAAACTTCCTTTGATATTGGATTCAAACGAGGTCAGTGATTTGAGTTTCTTGCGATGAAATGCTTGAGATCTATCTATCTATCTATCTATCACATAAATTATAATTGTTTTGATCTATCTATCTATCTTGTCGGTCTCACTTCATGTTAATGCCCCTGCACGAATCTTCCTTTCACTATGTGTTAGTATTAGGGAAGATTGTAAATTTTGCTGAAGGAGTTGACAATTCAAAGCACGATTTAAAGTGACACTTTTTTCAAGGAAATCAAGAGTAATGGTTATTTTCATGTCCCAGAACCGCAAGCATGACCCTATTTACAGGCTTCTGTGACCGGAATTTTTTTTTTTTCACCGGAGAGTCTGTGCGTTTCCACTTCATGGTTGGTTTTTTCGATTTAAGCTCGTAGCGACAAATCAATGTTTAGTCCATTCGTAAATATTTTTTCTAAATCACGCTTCTCCGTACACTTCACACATTCTTCTGTAAGATTTACATGGTTTGCACGTTTCAATCACCAAATATTTGACGACAGACCTCTGTTCAAGCCTGGATGAATCTGATTTGTGACGATTTTGAATAGCCTTAAAATAAATATTTTTGCAAGATTAGAATAATATTTCTTATAAACAGACTCTAGATAACGCATTATTTAATTTTTATAGAAAAACATTCTGAAAAAAATGTTTTTGCCTTCTCACTAATTTATTGAATAATCCTCGTATATATATATATATATATATGTGTGTGTGTGTGTGTGTGTGTGTGTGAGTACGTTATTATGAACAGAACAGATACATAAACGTTGGAAGAAATTTATACACACACACACACACATATATATATATTTATACATGTGTGTAAGTGTGTGAGTGTGTGTATGTAAATTTGTTAATCTCGACTGGTTTTGGCCTTCAGCTATCTTCAGAAAATATTTATTTACATTTGAAGACTGGAATGCGTATCAATGCCAGGGGATTGGCTTCACATTGTACATTAAAATAACGGTTTTAACAATCAACTTTGAATGTGTTTATTAATAGTAAAGTAAAGCTGGTGACCGTAGTCGAGGGTGACCCGAAGGCTCCCTTTTCGATAGCTACTACACCAAGGTGTATGGGAGGGTGCTACTTCTTTTCCCCGGATTGCTCCACTTTACCCTTGATCCGTACCTTATATTGCTGAGTGTTAAGCAAGGAGGAATCAAGTACCATTTTTTGAGTCTTTGGTTTGACTCGACCTGGGATTGAACCCAGGGCTCCTGGGCCATTGGCAAACACTCTAACCATCATGCCAAGTATTCACGAAAGGTCCGGGAGACCTGGGTTCAATCCCAGGTCACGTGATACCAGACTAAAAAAATAGTACTTGATACCTCCTGGCATAACATTCAGCAATATAAGGTGCGTATCTAGGGTAAAGTGAAACAAATCAGAGAAAGGAGTAGCGCCCTCCCCTACACCTCGGTGTAGTAGCTATTGAAAAGGGAGCCTTCTAGTCGCCCAATGTAGACAAAACAGAATAAATGTTCTTTTATCAAGGAAGTGACACATCCACACTAAAGGGTGGTCCTCTGCAACTAGTGGACAAGTTCACCTACCTCGGAAGTAGCATTTCATCAACCGAAAATAACATCAACACGTGACTAGTAAAGGCATGGATAGCAATCGATAGGCTATCGGTCATACGTAAGTCAGACACGACCGATAAAAAAACAACTCATTTTTTCCAAACAGTGGTCGTGTTGATATTAGTATATGGATGCAACATTTGGACGCTAACTAATCGTATAAAGAAGAAACTTGACGACAATTACACAAGAATGCTATGAGCTGTATTGAAGAATTCCTGAAGGCAACACCCAACAAAACAGTAGTTGTATAGACACCTACACCCATCACAAAATTATCCAAGTTAGATTAACCAGTGGGCCGTCCCTCCAGGCTCTAACCCTCCTTGGAGGGGCGAGGTTAATTGGCTGGCCTCTGGGGCGCCCATTTTTTTAGGGGAATACCGACGAGGTCCGACACATTTTTGGAGCCGCCGGGCGGGTCTGGGCTACGGTCCAGCGCCCGAACCACCTAAAAAGCCTTTTGCCACACTCGTCCGGTCGATGGGACGAACGACAAATACCGACATACGGTACACTAGTGGAAAAGTCAGGACGAACTCATCAGCGATGTACTCCTGTGGACCTCTTCATATGGACGAGCAAAGGTTGGACGACCAGCTAGAACCTATATACAACAGCTCTATGCCAATATAGGATGTAGCCTGGAAGACCTTCCGGGAGCGATGGACGATGAAGACGGGTGGCGAGAGAGGGTCAGGGATATCCGTGCAAGCAGAATGACATGATGATGATGAATTCTGTATCTACAGTTATTCTAGAATTGAATGACCATTCTGATATCCCTATAAATTCTATGGTAGAACGAGTTCATTATAAAAGTTATATATATATATATATATATATATATGTTGTCATACACACACACACACACACACACACACACACACACACACACACACACACATATATATATATAAAGAGGTTTATGGTTCTTACAAAGTCTCTATCTGACGATTATAAGATACATGAAACCCAGGGTCACAGACACTACCATGTAATACACACACACACACACACACACACACATATATATATATATATATATATGTGTGTGTGTGTGTGTGTGTGTGTGTGTGTGTGTGTGTGTGTGTGTGTGTGTGTGTGTGTGTGTGTGCTTAATATAAAAAGAAAAAGAAAAAAATAAATTCTTTGGTATCATTATAAGTTTATTTCTGGTCTATGATGACCGTCTTCAGATGGTAAAGGAAGATATTGATAAATATTTGAATATTATTAGATATAATATAATATAATATAATGTAATGTAATGTAACTTCCTAGTTTGTTTTTTGGGGTTTTTTCAAATCAGTAAATTAAAATAAAAGTCTGCAAGTAATGAGAATTCTTCAGATGAATCCTAAAATCAATAAAGAAATCCTCGAGAGCTTACATTGTTCAAATTGATTTTTACGGCATGTCAACTCGTCTCGGTTTATTTTATACCAAAGGAATTGCGTTAATTGTACGTTCACATTTCCATTTTTTGTCTTTGTCTTTTTTTTTTTCGTTTTTTTTTGGGGGGGGGGCACCTGTTCCTATCGAATACGAATGGTTTTAAAAAATATGTATTTGATCCATGATTGGGTCACCTATAGATGCCACCGCTCTGAGTCTGAGTGGACCTGGAAGTAATGAAAATGTTCTACTGTTCACTTCTAACATCTCGAGAACTGGAACCTTACCTTAGAAGCAGTTTAGTGTCCTACACAGGACATTCCCTTTTTTTAGAGGGCGGTAGTCTCTAAATACAGCCAGCATGTCCTAAGCCCCATCGACTGGGCTGTCTAGAGGTTAGGGATCTTCATTAATCGCTACGACGGGATTAAGACGATAAATATCAATCATCAAGTCACAAAAGTCTAATGAGTGAAAAAATGGCTAAAAAAGTTAACAATTCAGCTCAGTTGCCGGGACATATCTCAAAATTCAAGAATAATAACAACCCTCCTTTTTATAGAATGATTGGTTTGATTTTTTATTTAATGACGTAGCAACTTTCATGAGTTATTTAATGACAAAGCCATATTTATTAGACAGGTGTGCTCTTTAACCTTTACCTGGGGGGATAAGGTAGTTTATGCCTTTATTCTTGGGTATTAGTCCGAAAGTGAACGTAATAGCGCGACTGGGTTTCGAACTCATTTACTTTAAGGTCGTAGGCAAGTACTTTAGCCAATTCGCCTAAATGTGTCCCCCTCAAATAATGAGAATGTATGAGTAATATGAGCTTTTGTTGGTGGAAAGATACATAATGAAAGCAAAAGAAAAGTGCCTTTCAGTTAAATGAAGTTCATATAATTTTGAAAGTTTTCATTCATGAAAACGCATCAAGCGTTATGTCGACTCTTGTTTCTAAATTTTAGTCAAGTGTGACTTTGGACATGAATAAAAACCCAGAAGCATTCTTTTCCCTTCCCATCCACCCACTCTCGCTCTTTGTGTCTGTCTGTCTGTCAGTCTGTCTCTTTTTGTCGGTCTGTCAGTCAGCCTGCCTCTAAGTTTGTCTGTCAATTTGTCTGTCTCTTTCTGTCTTTCTATCTATCTGTCTATCTAACCCACATCTCTTTTTTTCTTTCTGTCTGTCAATCTGTTTCTAAGACTGTCTGTCTGTCTATCTCTTACTGTTTGTCTGTCAGTCAGTCTGCCTCTAATCCTGTCAGTCAGTCAGTCTGTCTGTCTCTTTCTGCCTTTCTGTCTATCTTTCTCTCTCTCTCTCTCTCATTCTCTTTCTCCCTTTGTCTTTCTTTTTGTCAGTAAGTCTGCCTCTAAGACTGTCAGTCTGTCTGTCTCTTTCTGTTTCTTTCTGTCTTTCTATCTGTCTGTCTGTCTCTCTCTCTCTCACACTCTTTTTCTCTCTTTCTGTCAGTCAGACTGCCTCTTAGTCTGTCTGTCTTTCTGTCTGTTCGTCAGTCTGGTCTTCTTCCTCTTTTTCTCTGTCTATCTGTCTGTTTGTTTTTCTGTCTGTCTGTCTCATACTGTTTGTCTATCCATCTGTCTGACATGATCCCTCTTTTTTTTTGTCTGTCTGTGTTTCTCTCTCCCCCCCTCTCTCTGTCTCACTGTCTCTGTGTCTGCCAGTCTCTCTTTCTTTCTCTCTCTCTCTCTCTTTCTCTCTCACCTTCCTTCTTTTTCTGTCTTTTATCTCTAAGTCTGTCTGTCTGCCTCCTTCTCTTTCTCCCCACCATATATATATATATATATATATATATATATATATATATATTGTTGAACAAAAGAGGGAGTAAAAAAATTGAGAATACGAAGAATAGATAATTTTAAAAAAGCAAAAATGTGAAAAAGTTTACAAAAAAAAAAAAACGAAGACTGAAAGAGAAAATTATAAAAAGAAAAAAGCCAAGTGAAGAAAAAGAAAAAGAAAGTTGAAGAGTTAAATAATTAGAAGGAGTGGAAACGAAAAATGATAAAAAGGAAGGAAGGAAGGAAGGAAGGAAGGAAGGAAGGAAGAGATAACAGAAAAAGAAAACTAGAGAGAAAAAGAGAATAAAAGATAGATTGAGGGGAAAAAAGCGAAGAAAAAGAAGGGTAAAATAAACGAAGGAAAGAAGAAAGTCAAAAGGAAGGAAGGAAAAAAGGAAGGAGAAAAGGATAAACATAACGAGTGAGGGTGAAAGAAAGACGGACATAAAGAATGAGAACAAGAAGAAATAGAAGATAAACAAAAAAGAATGAACAGAAAGAAAGAAAGAAAGAAAGAAAGAAAGAAAGAAAGAAAGAAAGAAAGAAAGAAAAGATAAACAAAGGAAAGAAAAAGCAAAGATAAAGAAAAGACAAAGAGAAGAAAGGGAGGAAAGAAAGCAGAAACAAAGAGAGAAATGAGGAAAGGAAGAAAAAAGGAAAAAAGAAGTGAGAACTAGAAAAAATAGAAGAAGAAAAAAAACAAAGGAAAGACAGAAGGAAGTAAGGAAGGAGGGAAAGAAGGACGAAAGAGAGGAAAGAAGGAAGATATGAACTAAGGGCCAAGCGAAAGAAAGAACGAATAAACGAAAACCAGAAGAAATATAAGAAAAACAAAGGAAGGAAGGAAGGAAGGAAGGAAGGAAAGGTTAAATGCCCAGTGAAAATACTAGAGAAAATGTAAAATGTGGGAAAGAAAGTTTCATGAAGACTGAAAGAAGAAGCCGTTAACAAAAAAGAAAAAAATTGAATATTCTACATAAAAGTAAAAAGGCCTTAAGAAAGAATAAAAGAAAGAAAGAAAGAAATGATCGGCACAGAGAAAGAAAGAAAAATGAAAAATATAAGAAGGAGGTCCAAAGCAGAAAGGGATATGTGATCTGTGAAAGAAAGAAAGAAAGGAAGAAAGAAAGAAAGAAAAAGGAAAATACAAAAAAAGGAAAAGTAGTAAACAAATAAAGAGAGAGAAAGAAAGAAAGAAAATTAATAAAAGATGAAAGAAAGAATAAAGACAGAAAAAGAAAAAAAAACAGTTAAAGAAAAAGAAAGAATAAAAATAATAGGAAAAAGTGAAAAAATATACAATAAAGTGACAAAGAACAACTCAACAGAAAGAAAGAAAGAAAGAAAGAAAGAAAGAATTTGTGATGTCAATTCAAAGAATGGACGAATATAAAAACTAAAAAAAAAACATTTAAAGAAGTGAAAAAGAAAAACAAACAAAGAAAGAAAGAAAGAAAGAAAAGGAAATAAATGAAACCAAGAACTAAAAATAAATAAATAAATACATGGATATTAAAAATGAAGGACAAAATGGATAAGGGAAAATAGAAATGAAATAATTGAATGAAGAATTGACAAATAAAAAAGAAAGAAAGGAAAAAGAACTAAGATGTAAAAAAAGAAAAAAGAAAGAAAAAAGAATAGACAAGAAATAGAGAATGACAAAAGAAAGGTAACCATTGAATAGATAAGAAACGGAAATTGCCCATTTTAATCAAACTAGATTCACTGTCACTTGTTTCATCATGAACGCCTTCTAGAAAGCCTTAAGTATTTGACCTTGTTTCTAACTATCTATCTATTTTTATTTATCCATATACTTATCTCACTCTGTTCATATATATCTATAATTTCATATTTAACCATCTCTTTGTTTAACACTGTTCACATCTATCTATCTATCTATCTATCTATCTTATTTAACTAAATACATTATATATCCATCTGCCTATTTCTGTTTCGTTGTGTCTGTCAGTCTCTCTCTCTCTCTCTCTCTCTCTCTCTCTCTCTCTCTCTCTATATATATATATATATATATATATATATATATATATATATATATATATTTAACAATAATCATCTGGAAGTTAAGAAATTTTCTTAACTGCCTGATGATTGTTGTTTTGCAAAAAAACTCCATGAAACCCAGGGGTCGCAGTCTAAATTCCATGAATTAGATATATATATTTATTCATTATATAGTAGCTCTATCCTAGATATTGAGCACTCTCCATATTATATTGCACTTGGTTTAGTGACAACCAACACTGTTATAATATATATATATATATATATATATATATATATATATATGTATATGAACGAAAGAATTTGTAGCTTTGTAATTTGAGTTCCACTTTATGTTTTATTCTTATGTTTTTTATTTTTATTTTTATCTTTGTTTTCTGATTTTTAATTTATTTTTTAATTTCTTTAATTTTCCTATTTATCTTCTGAATACGAACTGTAACTCTTCATTCGCATCACATCTCTGGGACAATACAGAGCATGTAAAGAGTCATCCGACGAGACGGAGAATATACCAACAATATTCTCCGCCGAAATAAATTTATTATGACGGCTTAACCGAGTTTGAGTCTCCATTTAATTGTACTATATATATATATATATATATATAGTAATTTAGTAAGCTTTTCGCTTAGAAGTGGTACAAGGCCATACGAATGGGGTACCTAATGAGAATCGAACTCTTTCGTGTAAGTTTGCTAGTCTAGCTTGCTAACCATTACACCACCCGAGGAAATTTCATTTAGTTACTTTTTTTTTCAAACTTTCTTTTCCTTCTTCGTCTATGAAAGCACTTTTTTTTTTTCAAATTTGAAAAGAATTGCGAACAAGTCCGTATACTTTAGGCTTCCGCTCGTCCACCCAACCCTTATTCCTTTCTTTGTCTTCCAACTCTCATTGGCTCACTGATTTCCCTGTCTGCTTTAGACCTCCCCCCCCCAGCAATTGTAGGCACACTTTTAGCCACTTGCGACAATAATACATCCATTGTCAGTCGACTCGTCAAAAGGCAGCCGTGGAAGAAGGTTGACAACTGAGACACGACTAACAAGTCAAACTGGTTAGATGGCTGGAGCTAAAAATCATATCATTTGCCAGTTTTAGTCAAAACTAACACAAGGCCATTACTTTCGAGCACTCGGTGATAATCACATTTGCCACAGTTGTATCAAGCTTGTCGTTTTAATCGTTACCTCGTAACAAGGTGTCTATAAACTAAGCAATCCGGAATTTACAAGTGTGACACTTAGTGATGATCAAACTCATTACTGAACTTGATAATCAGTTTAAACCAAAGATCATCAACGTGGTCATGATCAACCCCTGTGGCTGGGTGAGCCTATCTAACGGCTTGATAAATACCTGCGTAGAAGTGAAAAAGATCTGATGAAGATGATTGAGGGTCAAAAGCTGACATTCAGAAATAGAATAGAGATTACCCTACCCATACTTCTTGTATGGGTAGGGTAATCAAGTCAAACCCAGAAGTTTTGAAAGGGTTTTATCTATAAGTCTGTTTGACATTTAAACTGGGTTTAAACAAATGAGTCATGCTAAATTGAATTATTTTAAATAGAACTGTTTGATCATTTAGCTATGTGTATCTACAAAATGTGTTTACAAATCATATATTTAATTTGGGCACTTTGTGTGGCGTAATAGAGAACAAGCAAAGTAGGCAGGCCATTGATAGTAGGTTCTGTTCTCACTAAGTATCCTAAATTGTGGTTTTGTACTAGAATAAGCCTACCTTAGTAAATAACCACTACCAATAGATTAGTGGTGACAAGCTCTTTTTAGCCCAGTCGGCTGGGGCTGTAGAATACACCGGCTGCTTCTCTGCAGAGGGGTAAACCCCCCCCCCAACGAGTGTCCTGGTATGACACTAAACAATCTGATGGTAACTTGCCAACAATGCTGGAGCTTTGGAGAATGCGGAGTACCCCTTCATTGCCATCTCTCCGAAGTCCACTCTGACCCGGAGTGGTAGCACCTGATAGGGCCCTATCTCTGGGTTAAATAGAACTAACAGCATACTTATGCTAAACTGAATTGTTTGAATAAACTGAATAGCTTGAAATAGAAATGCTTTTGACAATTAAACCGTACTTACATTTAAACTGCGTGCTTATGCTAAACTGAATTATTTGAAATAGAACTATTTTTCGACATTAAAACTGTATTTACACTAAACTGAATTGTTATATATAACTACTTGAATAGTTTGAAATAGAAATGTTTTGACAATTAAACTGTGTACTTAAGCTAAACTGAATTGTTTTAAATAGAACAGATTATTTACATAAAAATGGATTTGGCGTTAAATAACCTACAAAGGTTGATATGCCATAAAACCCACCAAACCAAACCAAACCAAACCAAACAAGCTCTTTTTAGCCAAATCGGCTGTGGCTGTACAATATACCGACTGCATCTCTGCAGATGGGTAAGTGTCCTGGATATAACAGTGTATAACAAGTGTCCTGGATATAACAGTAAACAATCTGATGGTGAGGCTCCAGTGATGCGGGAGCTTTGGGGAATGTGGAGTATCCCTTTATTGCCATCGCTACCAGGTTCACTGTGGTTCGGAGTGGTAGCACTTGATAGGGCTCTATCCATAGTTCAAATAGAACAGTTTGACATTCAAACTGAGTGCAAACAAGTGAATTCTGCTAAATTGATTTATTAGAAAAAGAGCTGTTGGATCATTTAACTGTGTGTAAACAAATGACTGATGTTTAATTGAATTGTTAGTGATGCATAGCAATACTTGGAACCTTTTAACTTTGACTCATACTAAATTAAATTATTTTGAATATAGCTGTTTGTTCACTGAACTGTGTGTACATAAATGACTGATGTTATTGATAAATAGCAATTCTTGGAACAATTTAACTTTGATTATGTTAAACTGAATTGTTTAAAAAAGATCATTTAACCGTGTGTAAAGAAATGTTTGCAGTTTAACTGAATTGTTAGTCAACTTGGAACAATTTAATTTTGTTGACTTACGTTAGCGAGTTATATATGTCTAATATATATATATATGAATAAACTGGATTTGGCATTAAATAACCTTCAATGGTTGATATGCCGTAAAACCAACCCAACCCAATCCAAACCCAGAATGTTGAGCTAAAAATCTTGAGATCGACTTATATGCCAAGTCGCCATTTACGGAATGTAATATTTCTCACTGGTATCAGAGGTCTATGTTCAAGCAACAACCTCAAAATGCGGATTTCATATGCTGATTTTCGAGGTAGATATACGTTCACCCTCGCCCTTAGAGTCACTATTGCAACAAATTTTTTGATTTTTGACAAGTTTAATTTGGTTTACTTTTTAACGGCCTATCAATTCCTTAGAAGTCATGGTCGGTTGGTATTTTATGGCATATCAACCCTTGTTGGTTATTCAATGCCAAATCCTGTTTATATATATATATATACGCACACACACACACACACACACACACACACACACACACACACACACACATATATATATATATATTTCATGATGGTTGTTGTAGGTCCAAAGAAAGAATAAGGATATATTTTAAAATAGGAAGGTCCACGAAGAGATTTGTATTTAGAACAAAATAAATAAATTTAAAAAATACAAATCTCTTCGTGGACCTTCCTATTTTTATATATATATATATATATATATATATATATAGTTTGTTTGTGACTTTATCTTTAAACGAGTCAAATCTCATTTGTTTGCACACAGTTAAATGGTTTCAAGTATTGCTACCTAATACACATAGTTCTATTTAGTATCAATCATTTGTTTGTACTTAGTTAAATGGTTTCAGGTATTGTTATCAAATACCAATTAGTCTATCTAATATTAATCATTTGTTTGCATACAGGCTAATGATTTCAACTTCTACAATTAACAATAATAATTCTTATGTAATATAAATAATTTGTACACAACTGTACGGTTCCGTATAACTTATAATAATAATCCTTAGTTAATGATTAAACATTTCTATTTGATCCATCGATGGGACCCTGACTGGTACTCCAGGTCAGAACTGTCCTGAGAGACATTCTATTGAAGGGACACATATTCCAGGACGGAGCCTCACTATCAGATTTAGTTGTTATCAAATGCTAAAATCTGATTCATTTGTAAATACTATAACTTTATATTTTCATTGTTGATAGTGTTTTTAAAAATACACTGGGAGTGTCCTCGTGGTGTAATGGTTAAAGCGATGGACTGCGGAATTGTAGTAAGCGAGTTCATCCTCCAGTCGCGCTATTACGTTCACTTTCGGACAAATACCCTTGAGAAAGATATGAACCCCCTAATCCTCCCAGGTATGGGTGAGATAGTACCATTATTGTTCTTCTAGGAGAATAGCTTTGGCATTAAATAACCTAAAAAGATTGATATGCCATTAAACAAAGAAACCAAACCAAACCAAAACTACTCAATTGTTTTCGCCAGGCCTTCGGGCAGACCACTTGGCATCGATAGGACCCAATCAAGTGCTACCATTCCGAGTCAGAGCGGACCTGGGAGCGATAGCAATGAAAGGATACTCCGCATTTCCTGAAGTTCCAGCATTACTGGAGCCTCGCCATCAGATTGTTTAATGTCATAAGGACATTTGTTGGGAGCGGAGGTCTTACCTTTCTGAAGAGATGCAGTCGGTGTATTCTACTGTCCGACTAGGCTAAAAAAAACCTTGGCATCCCTTCTCTATCAGCTGTTGTCATTTGCAAAGCTTATTCTAGTATAAAACAAGAATTTAGTGAGAACAGAACCCGCTATCAATGTCCTGCATGATTTGCTTTTTTTCTATTGCACCACACGAAGTGTTCTAATGTCCCAACATATTTTTTTTCTTCTCTATTTTGTACTTCTGGGCAAAGCTGTATAACCATGTTTATATTTGGTATTAGGTTCAGAATGGTCTGGATGGATGACGAGGCGCTAAGATATCTTTTCCTGACAAATATTTGATCCGTGATATTCATTCTTTTCCTTTCCTTTAGATATTTTTTCTTTTTCTTTTCTTTTTTAAATGATGATTAAGTTACCACAATGGAATGTCTCATAGAAAAACCAGCATTCCGCACGTATGTCACTGAAGGCGTTGGGTAGAAAGGAAGTGGGGCGGAAGGGAGCTTTTCAGGACAGGTCCTCTTAACGCCTCCTCCACCCACCAATGAACAATCCCCCTTTCAGCTTAGGACATTTGCGACATTCGACAATCAAAAGAGACTTTCGAAACTCATCATATTCGCCACGTGAGACCTCTGATCTATGAGACTTGATAACCTCGACTAGCATCTCTCTCTCTCTCTCTCTCTCTCTCTCTCTCTCTCTATATATATATATATATATATATATATATATATATATATATGTGTGTGTGTGTCTATATATATATATATATATATATATATATATATCATATTTACTAACCCCTCCGCTCGGGCAGGATATGACACAAGGTCAATTTTTAAGCGGAGTTTAACAGGTTTGAATTAAGAGATTTCCTTCTCCTATATATATATATATATATATATATATATATATATATATATATATCCAATTGTGTAATGGTTTGCAAGATTGATAGGCTGACCATTGTTAGTAGTTTCGATTTTCACTTCAGAATTTGTCCGGTATTTAAGCTAAGTTTAGTAAATAACCATTTAGATCTAAGTTTAATGAGTCCAGATATAAATTCATCAGCTGATGATCACACGGGCGAGAAACTCAAAATCATCAAGTACCGTTGACTCTGTGTCTTCGCGATTCTTTATCACCGATATGGAGCCCTCTTTATAAATATAGGAAACTGCCTTTTTGATTTGGATACATTTTTAAAAATATTACTTTATATCTATCTATCTGTAAAACAATTTTTCGTTGTTGGTCCAAAGAGAAAAAGAAATACTTTAAAATGAATAGGTTCACGAAGAGATTTGTATTTCTTAAAGATTTATTTCGTTCTTACATACATATATGTTTCCAGCTTGTTGCTTTCGCCAGAGAACATATATGGCACAAGGCCTTGTGAATGGAGTACTGATTGAGACTTGAACTCACTTGTGTTTGAAGTTTGAATTGTTTTCCGTTGGTTATGGGTTTATATAGAGGCTACTCTTCTTTTTCTGAGTTTGTCCACCTTCGATTGTTCCATCTCTTATTGGTCGTTGATATTTGATTTTTGTCATTTTACTCTGGATAGTTGTGTGTGTGTGTGTGTTAGAGTGGTTTTGGATTTCACCTACAGTTGTTCCTTCTTCTATGTGTGTGTATGTGTGTGTGTGTGTGTGTTTTGAGCTTCGTGTGCGCATGTGTGTGTGTGTGAGTGTGTGTGTGCTTGGTAGTGTGGTTTGCAATTTACTGCTAATTATTTTTTACTAATAATGTTTTTTAAAGAATTTTTGTGTGTGTGTATATATATATATATATACATACATGTATGTTTGTTTTTATTTGTGTGTATGCGTATAATTCATGTTTTATTTGACGTGAGCTTAAATTTATCAATGAAGTTTATTTTCTTTTATTTGCAGTAGTTTGTAGTCTTTGATTTTTTTAAAACAGTTTCTCAGAAACTTTGATATTGCAAGAATAGATATGTCCAACACATTGTATTATATCACATTCTAGCTTATTTGATTTCACAGAACAGTCATGACCTCATGCAGCCCGTGGTGCTTTCAGAATAGCCCTCATAAACCATTTTTTTAATAGAAAAGATCTTTTACTGAAAAAGGGGGAAAAAATCAACGTCATCCTATTTCTATGGCAGATTCTTACGCGAATGGTCTTCGCAAGGGGAAATAGTTGACGTACCTTCAACTTAAAATTATTTTGAATTTTTTTTTTAGCTGTGCATCCCCCCCTGATTATGAGCCATGTTTTATGCGACCCACTTCTCGAAAAATGTTGCCCATGTCTGATATAGATTATTAAAGAATAAAATGCTCTCCCAGATATCATATCGGGATCAAGAATCTAATTTGTTGCTGAGTTCGTTTTGGATAAGTGTTTCTATACATATACCACAGTTTCTTCCAGGCAGCGGTCGTATCGATACTACTATATGGATGCACTACTTGGACGCTAACTAAACGGCTGAAGAAGAAGCTAGACGGCAATTACACAAGAATGTTGAGAGCAATATTGAACAAGTGCTGACGGCAACACCCCACAAAGAGCCAACTATACTGCCACCAGCCTCCCATCATGAAAACTATACAAGTTAGACGAACCAGACACGCAGGAAACTGCTGGAGAAGCAAGGACGAACTCATCAGTGATGTACTCCTATGGACCCCCACATATGGCCAAGCAAAAGCCGGACGACCAGCTGGAATATACATACAGCACCTATGTGAAGATACGGGATGTAGCCATGAAGCGATGAATGATAGGGAGATGTGGCGAGAGATGGTCAGGGATATCCGTGCTAGCGGCACGACATGATGATGATGATGATGATGATGATTATTCTATACATAATATTCATCTATCATCTCGAGTTTCATGAATTGATATTTTTTTTCAAACTTGTCTACAGCGAAGTCAGCTGGGGCTGTAGAATAAGCCAATTGCATCTCTGCAGACGCTTAAGACCACCTCCACATTGAGTGTTCTGAATATGACACTACGATCTAATGGTAAGGCTCCAGCCCTGGAGCTCTAGGAAATATGAAGAATCACATTATTGTCATTACTCTGAGGTCCACTCTGACCTGGAGTGGTAAAATCTGTTAGGGTCCCATCTAACAGATCTATTTAACTATTTAACTGTGAGCAAACTGTGGATAAATTGAATTTCAGTGTTATATAGCAATGCTTCAATGTGTGGAAAAATTTATTATTGGTATTACATAGCGATTCTTGGAACCATTAAAATGTGTGCAAACGAATGAATCATGTTGAATGGAATTATTAGTGTTAAATAGCAATACTTGAAAGAGTTCAACAGTGTGCTAATAAAACTATAAATGAAAGCAATACTGGAAGCCACTTCACATTATACAAGCAAATGATTAACATTGAATAGAATGATTAGCTGTAGATAGAAATACCTGAAACCATTAAAATGAATGCAAACCAATGAATCATACTGAATAGAATTATTAGTGTTGAATAGCAATACTTGAAAGAGTTCAACGGTGTGCTAATAAAATTATTAATGAAAGCAATACTTGAAAACACTTCACTGTATACAAGCAAATGATTAATATTAAATAGAATTATTAGCTGTAGATAGAAATACTTGAAACTATTTAACTGTGTGCAAACAAATGAACTCTGGCTGGTTTAAAGATGTTATCTACTAACTATTCGTTTACAAATCTTATATATCTAATACATATATGTATAAACAAGATTTGGCATTAAGTAACCTACAAGGGTTGATATGCCTTAAACCCAACCAACCAACCAACCTTGTCAACGATTGTGATTTTAACGTCTTTGTTAAAGTTGTGATCTCTTAGGCAAAAATGTTGCTATAATTCTCATATTCGATTCATTTGTTTAATAATATTCTTGGGTTATTTTAGGCCAAAGCCACCCTAATTGGCTGGGGTTGTAGAATACACTGCCGGCATCTCTGCAGAGGGGGTAACAGCCTCCTAACAAGTGTTCTAGATACAACATTAAACAAACTGGTAGTGAGGCTCCAGTTTGGGACATTTGGGAAATGTAGAGTACCCCTTCATTACCATTGCTCCCAGGTCCACTATGACCCGGAGTGGTAGCGCCTGATAAGGTCCTATGAGTCAAATAGATTTGATTGCCGTTTAAACTGTGTACAAACAAATGACTAATGTTAAATTGAATTATTAGAAATAGAAATAGGTTGATTATTTAGCTGTGTACAACCATTTAACTACGTGCAAAAAATGAGCACTGGATCGTTGAAAAATGTTATAAACCAAATGTGTTTACAAATCATATGTTTGATTTGTATATATATATATATATATATGGCATTAGATAACCTACAATGGTTGATATGCCTTAAACTCAACCAAACCCAAACCTAATGACAAAATCATCGATTAGAGGTACTATTTAACCCATAGCCAAGGGATAAGGAGTTTCATGCCTTCCCCTAAGGTATTAGTTCGAATATGAACTTAATAGCGCGACTTGAGTTCGAACTCGCTGCCGATGATGTCACTGTCAAGCATATTCGCTCCCATGTGCTAACAGGAGAAAGGTATTAGTGAATAGTTTTACTAAAGAATTTGGTTTCAAACTCTTTTGTGAACTTAACGGTTTTATTTCATGGGATCTTGAAATTTGATGTTCAATAGAATTTTGGTCGTACTGAAATACCTTGTATTGACCGGCGATGAACATGGTGAATGTGGTTGACAGATACATCCGGTCGTGGATAAAGTCAACAAAGTGACTACTGAAATGCGTGGGTGTGATACCCGAGATAAAAGCAATGCGTGAGTGTAAGCCGTGACCAATAGAGAAAAGGCAATTCGTGGGTGTAAGCCGTGACTTTTGGCATACAAGCAATGCGTGAGTGTAAGCCGTGACCAATGGATAACAAGCATTGAGTTCGTGAAGAGGCATGGCTATGTGGGTTACGGGGGAGTTTTAAGACTATATAAAGTCTAAAATTTTGGCTGAAGTCAGTTCTCGTTGGGTGATCCAACTCCCGACCGCTCCTTTGAGTTAGCAAACTCTCTCCGACTGCTCTCCTGCTCCATACAAGTCTCACCGTCGAAGAATAGAAATATAACATTATATGTTTATATATACGTGTTTCTCGTTGTTTGTCAAGATCCAGTGGTAGTATACTATAGTAGCCATGTGCAGTATAATCTATTTTCAATTTGTTTGTTAAACTACATAAGTCTCTATAGTCAGAGAATATTTCATTAAACTTAATCCCATGTGAATATAGTAGATTGACCATACAATTCTTGGGGTTGAAAGAATTAGAGTGGAGATAATAATGTGTCTTTGTGGGTTTTATAAATAATCTTTTTTATGGTTGATTATTTTCACACACACACACACACACACACACACACACACACACACTATATATATATATATATATATATATATATATGCAAAGGTACAAATAGCACAAAGTCTTCAGAGGATGATTTTATATATAGTTTGAATAATTTGCCAACGAATGAAACGAAAAAATGAGGTTGTTTTGAACATTCTATTTAAATAATTTCTAATATTTTTAAAACTTTCCCATTTCTTCGTTTAAATTAATAATTCATATGCCCAGATGAAGTTTTAATATTTCTACATTTAAAACCAAAACGTAGAGGGGTTGTCCTTGTGGAGTAATGGTTATAGCGCTGGACTGCGGAAACTCCGGTCGGGCTATTACGTTCACTTTCAAACAAATACTTTTGGGAAAAGTATGAACTCCCTTATCCTCCCAGCTATAGGTTAAATAGCAACACTGCTGTTCTTCTCGAAGGATACCTTTGGCATTAAATAACCCAGGAAGGTTAATATGTCATTAAACAAAGAAACCCAACCCGAAATGTTACAGTTGCCAAATATTTCAAATTATAAATAAAATCATCCTCTAAAGACTTTGTGTTTTTTTGTAAATATTTGTAGGTTTTCATGCTGTCTGACTTATTTCCAGTTCCTCTTTCACTCTTTCTCCCCCTCCCTACCCCCTTCTCTCTCTCTCTCTCTCTCTCTCTCTATATATATATATATATATATATATATATATATCCAGGTGTCTGAGAATGCTATAAAATGCAAGCTCAAATTCAATAGAAGCATGTTTCATGTTTAAGTTAGGATATTAAGTTTTCTTTCTCTTCCTGTGTCAGTAAAGAATATATCATCTATATATCTAGAGTAAAAAAGCAGTCATTATTAATTTTTAGGATGTATGAATGTTTCCGTCGTTATGAACACGTGACAATCTAAATTTAAAAACTAAAACGAAATAGAAATGTAAAAACTCTAACTTGATAAAACGCTACCGAAAAAACTGAAAATATTCAAAATCTTTCTACAGACGCTTCAGAAAGCTCTGTAGATGTCAAAAACTGAAATTTTCATAAATTAAAAAAAAAAAAAAAAAAAAAAAAAAGCCGAAATGAATCTTATTTATCATATTTACCCAACCCCTCCGCTCGGGCAGGATATGACACAAGGTCAATTTTTATGCGGAGTTTAACAGGTTTGAATTCAGAGTTTTCCTTCTCCTAGACTAGTTGCCTCGCCACGGCTGAAGAACCTCGTCTGCCCTACTATTTTATCCATAGCTGGAGGGAAAATAATTGGATTCATACCTTTCCCAAGGGTATTAGTGCTATGTGAAATGCAATCAGTCTCAACCAGGATTTGAACTCGTGTCGCTGTTTATTTCCTACGACGATAATCATTAAACCACAGACATTTTCCTTTAAATGAATCTTATTTATGCCTTGATTTGGTTTGTTTTTTTTTGTTTAATGGCATATCAATCTTCGTAGGTTATTTAACGCTAAAGCCATTCTTGAAGGAGAACAGAAATAATATTTTTTAATCAATAACTGGCAGGATAAGCGAGTTCATATGTTTCGCAAGGATATTTGTCCGAATGTGAATGTAATAGCACGACTGCAGTTTGAACTAGCTTTTTACAATGTTACAGTCTAGCAAGTCAGCCACTACACAACAGGACTTACACTCTTGAAAGTGGCTAGAGATGGTGTAAAATAGTCAATATTAACAATACATTGAACCAACTTAATAAATTTTGTAAAATAACAAAGAAAAATTATCAGGGTTAGAATTCTTAAATTTAACCTCTTCTGGGTTTTTTTCACGAAACATGATACATGTGATGGCATATCCTCCATCAGTTCAAAAACTAAAATGATAAAGGAAAAAAAAGAAAAAAAAACAGGTAAATCCAAAACAGTACTCAATACATAAAACGTGTATAGTAGTAGTAGTAGTAGTAGTAGTAGTGTATATATATATATATATATATATATAATATTTCGATAGGGTAAAATCTTACAACGCGGAGTTTCACACAAATGATTCTCAGGTGAGCTAGTGTGAGAAGTTTCTTGAATTCAGCTGAATAAAAAACTTATCGACGCTGGTTCACCTGAGAATCGGCACTGTCATACGCATGTTATTTTATAACTGAAATACTGTAATATATACCACTCTATTTAATAGATTTAACGTTAGAATGTAGTTATGATATATATGTATATATATATATATATATATATATATATATATATAATCTCATTAGAAAAATCTTCTCTCGTATTTTCATAAAAAAGTAAATGAGATTATGATAGTGATTTATAATAGTGATTTATATTATAATAGTAATTTATAATAGTGATTGATATTATAATCGTGATTTATAATAGTGATTTATGATAGTGATTTTGATGTTTCAAAAATCAACGATTCCTCATTTTTTAAGTCTATAATATTCATATATATATATATATATATATATATATATATATATATATAAATGTGTGTGTGTGTGTGTGTGTGTGTGTGTGTGTGATCATTGTCATCATGTCACACTGCTAGCACAGATTTCTCAAACTCTTCCTCGCCATTCGCCTCTATCATCCATTGCTTCCGGCTGGTCTTCTAGACAACATCGTTTGTCCGTACACTGCTGTTGTAAGTTAGTACTTGTTGGTCAACTAAATCTCGCATGTCCGTGTGAAGAGGTCCATAAGAGAACGTCACTTATGATTTTGCCCTTACTTCTTCGGCACTGTCTCGCGTGTCTGTGCGTCTTATTTTGATTGTTTTAGAGATAGGAGGTATGTGATCGTACAGCTGCTGTTTCATGGAGTGTTCCTTCCAGGATTTGCTCAACATAGCTCGTAGCATTCTTGTGCGGTTCCCGTCAAACTGTTTTTTTTTATACATGCTAACTCAGTTTTATCTCCATAAATCTCTCAGTTTTATCTGCATAGCTATCTCAGTTTTATCTCTCAGTTTTATCCACATGCCTATCTCAGTTTTATCTACATACCTATTTCAGTTTTATCTCTCAGTTTTATCTACATACATATCTCAATTCTATCTACATACATCTGTTTTTTCTACATAAATATCTCGGTTTTAACACTCAGTCATATCTCTCAGTTTTATCTACATACCTATCTCAGTTTTATCTCTCAGATCTATCTACATACCTCTCTCAGTTTTTTCTACATACCTCTCTCAGTTTTGTCTACATACCTACCTCAATTTCATCTCTCAGTTTTATCTATATACCCCTCCCAGTTTTGCTTACATACCAACCTCAGTTTTAACTACATACCTATCTCAGTTTTGTCAACATTCCTATTCTCAGTTTTATCTACATTTCTCTCTCAGTTTTGTCTACATACCAAATAACCTATCTTAGTTTTGTCTACATACCTATCTCAGTTTTATCTACAGACCTCTCTCTGTTTTGTCTACATAGCTCTCTCAGTTTTGTCTACATTAATATCTCAGTTTTGTCAACATAGCTCTCTCAGTTTTGTCTACATTATTATCTAAGTTTTGTCCACATCCAATCTAAATACCTCTCAGTTTTATCTACATACCTATCTCAGTTTTGTCAACATACCTATCTAAGTTTTATCTACAGACCTCTCTCCGTTTTGTCTGCTGAGCTCTCTCAGTTTTGTCAACATCCTATCTCAGTTTTATCTATATACCTCTCAGTATTGTCTACATACCTCTCTAAGTTTTATCTACATACCTATATCAGTTTTATCTATAGACCTCTCTCAGTTTTGTCTACATACTTATCCCATTTTTATTTTTTTCACTCTTAGTTTTATCTACATACCTCTAACTTTTATCTACATACCTATCTCAGTTTTGTCCACATACCTATTCTCAGTTTAATCTACATCACTCTCTCAGTTTTGTCAACATACGTTTCTTAGTTTTATCTACATAGCAACATACCTCTCTTAGTTTTGTCTACATACCTATCTCAGTTTTGTCAACATACCTATCTATGTTTGTCAACATCCTATCTCAGTTTTATCTGCATACCTCTCAGTTTAGTCTACATACCTCTCTAAGTTTTATCTACATACCTATATCAGTTTTATCTACAGACCTCTCTCAGTTTTGTCTACATACCTATCTCATTTTTATTTGTTTCACTCTCAGTTTTATCTACATACCTCTAACTTTTATCTACTTACCTATCTCAGTTTCGTCAACATACCTATTCTCAGTTTTATCTACATCACTCTCACAGTTTTGTCAACATACCTTTCTTAGTTTTATCTACATAGCAACATACCTCTCTTAGTTTTGTCTAAATACCTATCTCAGTTTTGTCAACGTACCTATCTAAGTTTTATCTACAGACCTCTCTCAGTTTTGTCTACATACATCTCTAAGTTTTATGTACATACATACCTATCACAGTGTTATCTACACACCTATCTCAGTTTTGTAAACATACCGATCTAAGTTTCATCTACAGACCTCTCTTAATTTTGACTACATACCTATCTGATTTTTATTTGTTTCACTCTCAGTTTTATCTACATTTCTCTCTCAGTTTTGTCTACATACCACTCTTAGTTTTATCTACATACCAAAATACCTATCTCAGTTTTGTCAACATACCTATCTCAGTTTTGTCTACATACCTCTCAGTTTTTTCTACATAGCTCTCTCAGTTTTATCTACATACCTATCTCAGTTTTGTCTACATAACTATATCAGTTTTGTCCACGTCCTATCTCAGTTTCATCTACATACCTCTCAGTTTTTTCTACATAGCTCTCTCAGTTTTATCTACATACCTATCTCAGTTTTGTCTACATAACTACATCAGTTTTTTCAACGTCCTATCTCAGTTTTATCTACATACCTCTCAGTTTTTTCTACATAACTCTCTCAGTTTTATCTACATACCTATCTCAGTTTTGTCTACATAACTATATCAGTTTTGTCAACGTCCTATCTCAGTTTTATCTACATACCTCTCAGTTTTATCTACATACCTATCTCAGTTTTGTCTACATACCTCTCAGTTTTTTCTACATACCTCTCTCAGTTTTATCTACATACCTATCTCAGTTTTGTCTACATAACTATATCAGTTTTGTCAACGTCCTATCTCAGTTTTATCTACATAACTCTCTCAGTTTTATCTACAGACATCTCTCAGTTTTTTCTATATAACTCTCTCAGTTTTATATACATACCTGTCTCAATTTTGTCAACATACCTATCTAAGTTTTATCTACAGACCTCTCTCCGTTTTGTCTACTGAGCTCTCTCAGTTTTGTCAATATCCTATCTCAGTTTTATCTACATACCTCTCAGTTTTGTCGACATACCTATCTAAGTTTTGTCTACATATCTATATCAGTTTTATTTTTTCCACTCTCAGTTTAATCTACATACCTACATACTTCTCTAAGTTTTATCTACATACCTATATGAGTTTATCTACAGACCTCTCTCAGTTTGGTCTACATACCTATCTCATTTTTATTTGTTTCAGTCTTAGTTTTATCTACATACCTCTAACTTTTATCTACATACCTATCTCAGTTTTGTCAACATACCTATTCTCAGATTTATCTACATCACTCTCTCAGTTTTGTCAACATACGTTTCTTAGTTTTATCTACATAGCAACATACCTCTCTTTGTTTTGTCTACATACCTATCTCAGTTTTATAAACATACCTATCTATCTTTTATCTACAGAACTCTATCTCCGTTTTGTCTACTTAGCTCTCTCAGTTTTGTCAACATCCTAACTCAGTTTTATCTACATACCTCTCAGTTTTGTCTACATGCCTCTCTCAGTTTTACCTCTTTATACCTATCTAAGTTTTGTCAACATACCCATCTAAGTTTTATCTACAGACATCTCTCCGTTTTGTCTACTTAGCTCTCTCAGTTTTGTCAACATCCTATCTCAGTTTTATCAACATACTTCTCAATTTTGTCTACATAACTCTCTAAGTTTTATCTACTACATACCTACATACCTCTCTAAGTTTTATCTACATATCTATCTCAGTTTTATCTACAGACCTCTCTCAGTTTTATCTACCTATCTCATTTTTATTTGTTTCACTCTCAGTTTTATCTACATACCTCTAACTTTTATCTACTTACCTATCTCAGTTTTGTCAACACACCTATTCTCAGTTTTATCTACATCACTCTCTCAGTTTTGTCAACATACCTTTCTTTGTTTTATCTACATAGCAGGATACTTCTCTTAGTTTTGTCTACATACCTATCTCAGTTTTGTCAACATACCTATCTAAGTTTTATCTACAGACCTCTCTCCATTTTGTCTACTTAGCTCTCTCAGTTTTGTCAACATCCTATCTTACTTTTATCTACATACCTCTCGGTTTTCTCTACATACCTCTCTAAGTTTTATCTACATACCGATATCAGTTTATCTACAGACCTCTCTCAGTTTCGTCTACATACCTATTTCATTTTTTTTTCACTCTTAGTTTTATCTACATACCTCTAACTTTTATCTACTTACCTATCTCAGTATTGTCAACATACCTATTCTCAGTTTTATCTACATCACTCTCTCAGTTTTGTCCACATACCTTTCTTAGTTTTATCTACATAGCAAAATACCTCTTTTAGTTTTGTCTACATACCTATATCAGTTAGGTCAACATACCTATCTAAGTTTTATCTACAGACCTCTCTCAGTTTTGTCTACATAACTATCTCAGTTTTGACCACGTCCTATCTCAGTTTTATCTACATAACTCTCAGTTTTTTCTACGTAACTCTCTCAGTTTTATCCACATACCTATGTCAGTTTTTCAACATACCTATCTGAGTTTTTTCTACTGACCTCTCAGTTTTGCTACATACCTCTCTAAGTTTTATCTACTACATACATACATACGTCTCTAAGTTATGTCTACATATCTATCTCAGTTTTATTTTTTCCACTCTCAGTTTAATCTACATACCTACATACCTCTCTAAGTTTAATTTACATACCTATATCAGTTTATCTACAGACCTCTCTCAGTTTTGTCTACATACCTATCTCATATTTATTTCACTCTCAGTTTTATCTACATACCTCTTACTTTTATCTACATACCTATCTCAGTTTTGTCAACATTCCTATTCTCAGTTTTATCTACATACCTATCTCAGTTTTGTCAACATACCTATCTAAGTTTTATCTACAGACCTCTCTCCATTTTGTCTACTTAGCTCTCTCAGTTTTGTCAACATCCTATCTCAGTTTTATCTACATACCTCTCAGTTTTTTCTACATAACTCTCAGTTTTATCTACATACCTATCTCAGTTTTGTCAACATACCTATCTAAGTTTTTTCTACTAACCTCTCATTTTTGTCTATATACCTCTCTAAGTTTTATCTACTACATACCTACATGCCTCTCTAAGTTTTGTCTGCATATCTATCTCAGTTTTATTTTTTCCACTCTCAGTTTAATCTACATACCTCCATACCTCTCTAAGTTTTATCTATATACCTATCTCAGTTTTGCCAACATCCTATCTCAGTTTTATCTACATACCTCTCAGTTTTGTCTAACATACCTCTCTAAGTTTTATCTACATACCTATATCAGTTTTATCTATAGACCTCTCTCAGTTTTGTCTACATACCTAGCTCATTTTTATTTTTTTCACTCTCAGTTTTATCTACATACCTCTAACTTTTATCTACTTGCCTATCTCAGTTTTGTCAACGTACCTATTCTCAGTTTTATCTACATCACTCTCTCAGTTTTGTCAACATACCTTTCTTAGTTTTATCTACATAGCAACACACCTCTCTTAGTTTTGTCTACATACCTATCTCAGTTTTGTCAACATACCTATCTAAGTTTTATCTACATACCTATCTAAGTTTTATCTACAGACCTCTCCCCATTTTGTCTACTCAGCTCTCTCAGTTGTTGTCAACATCCTATCTCAGTTTTATCTACATACCACTCAGTTTTGTCTACATACCTCTCTAAGTTTTATCTACATAACTATATCAGTTTTATCTACAGACCTCTCTCAGTTTTGTCTACATAACTATTCTCAGTTTTATCTACATCACTCTCTAAGTTTTGTCAACATACCTTTCTTAGTTTTATCTACATAGCAACATACCTCTCTTAGTTTTGTCTACATACCTATCTCAGTATTATCAACATACATATCTAAGTTTTATCTACAGACCTCTCTCAGTTTTGTCTACATAACTATCTCAGTTTTGTCAACGTCCTATCTCAGTTTTATCTACATACCTCTCAGTTTTTTCTACATAACTCTCAGTTTTATCTACATACCTATCTCAGTTTTGTCAACATACCTATCTAAGTTTTATCAACATACATATCTAAGTTTTATCTACAGACCTCTCTCAGTTTTGTCAACTTAGCTCTCTCAGTTTTGTCAACATCCTATCTCAGTTTTATCTACATACCTCTCAGTTTTGTCTACATACCTCTCTAAGTTTTATCTACATACCTATCTAAGTTTTATCTACAGACCTCTCTCCATTTTGTCTACTTAGCTCTCTCAGTTGTTGTCAACATCCTATCTCAGTTTTATCTACATACCACTCAGTTTTGTCTACATACCTCTCTAAGTTTTATCTACATAACTATATCAGTTTTATCTACAGACCTCTCTCAGTTTTGTCTACATACCTATTCTCAGTTTTATCTACATCATTCTCTCAGTTTTGTCAACATACCTTTCTTAGTTTTATCTACATAGCAACATACCTCTCTCAGTTTTGTCTACATAACTATCTCAGTTTTGTCAACATCCTATCTCAGTTTTATCTACATACCTCTCAGTTTTTTCTACATAACTCTCAGTTTTATCTACATACCTATCTCAGTTTTGTCAACATACCTATCTAAGTTTTTTCTACTAACCTCTCATTTTTGTCTATATACCTCTCTAAGTTTTATCTACTACATACCTACATGCCTCTCTAAGTTTTGTCTGCATATCTATCTCAGTTTTATTTTTTCCACTCTCAGTTTAATCTACATACCTCCATACCTCTCTAAGTTTTATCTATATACCTATCTCAGTTTTGCCAACATCCTATCTCAGTTTTATCTACATACCTCTCAGTTTTGTCTAACATACCTCTCTAAGTTTTATCTACATACCTATATCAGTTTTATCTATAGACCTCTCTCAGTTTTGTCTACATACCTAGCTCATTTTTATTTGTTTCACTCTCAGTTTTATCTACATTTCTCTCTCGTTTTTGTCTACATACCTCTCTTAGTTTTATCTACATACCAAAATACCTCTCTTAGTTTTGTCTACATAACTATCGCAGTTTTGTCAACATACCTTTCTTAGTTTTATCTACATAGCAACATACCTCTCCTACTTTTGTCTACATACCTATCTCAGTTTTGTCAACATACATATCTAAGTTTTATCTACAGAACTCTCTCAGTTTTGTCTACATAACTATCTCAGTCTTGTCAACGTCCTATCTCAGTTTTATCTACAGACCTCTCTCAGTTTTTTCTACATACCTATCTAAGTTTTTTCTACTGACCTCTAAGTTTTGTCTACATACCTCTCTAAGTTTTATCTACTACATACCTACATACCTCTCTAAGTTTTATCTACATACCTATCTCAGTTTTGTCAACATCCTATCTCAGTTTTATCTACATACCTCTCAGTTTTGTTTACATACCTCTCTAAGTTTTATCTCCATACCTATATCACTTTTATCTACAGACCTCTCTCAGTTTTGTCTACATACCTATCTCATTTTTATTTGTTTTACTCTCAGTTTTATCTACATACCTCTAACTTTTATCTACTTACCTATCTCAGTTTTGTCAACATACCTATTCTCAGTTTAATCTCCATCACTCTCTCAGTTTTGTCAACATACCTTTCTTAGTTTTATCTACATAGCAACATACCTCTCTTAGTTTTGTCTACATACCTATCTCAGTTTTGTCAACATACCTATCTAAGTTTTATCTACAGACCTCTCTCCATTTTGTCTACTTAGCTCTCTCAGTTTTGTCAACATCCTATCTCAGTTTTATCTACATACCTCTCAGTTTTGTCTACATACCTCTCTAAGTTTTATCTACATACCTATCTAAGTTTTATCTACAGACCTCTCTCCATTTTGTCTACTTAGCTCTCTCAGTTGTTGTCAACATCCTATCTCAGTTTTATCTACATACCACTCAGTTTTGTCTACATACCTCTCTAAGTTTTATCTACATAACTATATCAGTTTTATCTACAGACCTCTCTCAGTTTTGTCTACATACCTATTCTCAGTTTTATCTACATCATTCTCTCAGTTTTGTCAACATACCTTTCTTAGTTTTATCTACATAGCAACATACCTCTCTCAGTTTTGTCTACATAACTATCTCAGTTTTGTCAACATCCTATCTCAGTTTTATCTACATACCTCTCAGTTTTTTCTACATAACTCTCAGTTTTATCTACATACCTATCTCAGTTTTGTCAACATACCTATCTAAGTTTTTTCTACTAACCTCTCATTTTTGTCTATATACCTTTCTAAGTTTTATCTACTACATACCTACATGCCTCTCTAAGTTTTGTCTGCATATCTATCTCAGTTTTATTTTTTCCACTCTCAGTTTAATCTACATACCTCCATACCTCTCTAAGTTTTATCTATATACCTATCTCAGTTTTGCCAACATCCTATCTCAGTTTTATCTACATACCTCTCAGTTTTGTCTAACATACCTCTCTAAGTTTTATCTACATACCTATATCAGTTTTATCTATAGACCTCTCTCAGTTTTGTCTACATACCTAGCTCATTTTTATTTGTTTCACTCTCAGTTTTATCTACATTTCTCTCTCGTTTTTGTCTACATACCTCTCTTAGTTTTATCTACATACCAAAATACCTCTCTTAGTTTTGTCTACATAACTATCGCAGTTTTGTCAACATACCTTTCTTAGTTTTATCTACATAGCAACATACCTCTCCTACTTTTGTCTACATACCTATCTCAGTTTTGTCAACATACATATCTAAGTTTTATCTACAGAACTCTCTCAGTTTTGTCTACATAACTATCTCAGTCTTGTCAACGTCCTATCTCAGTTTTATCTACAGACCTCTCTCCGTTTTGTCTGCTGAGCTCTCTCAGTTTTGTCAACATCCTATCTCAGTTTTATCTATATACCTCTCAGTATTGTCTACATACCTCTCTAAGTTTTATCTACATACCTATATCAGTTTTATCTATAGACCTCTCTCAGTTTTGTCTACATACTTATCCCATTTTTATTTTTTTCACTCTTAGTTTTATCTACATACCTCTAACTTTTATCTACATACCTATCTCAGTTTTGTCCACATACCTATTCTCAGTTTAATCTACATCACTCTCTCAGTTTTGTCAACATACGTTTCTTAGTTTTATCTACATAGCAACATACCTCTCTTAGTTTTGTCTACATACCTATCTCAGTTTTGTCAACATACCTATCTATGTTTGTCAACATCCTATCTCAGTTTTATCTGCATACCTCTCAGTTTAGTCTACATACCTCTCTAAGTTTTATCTACATACCTATATCAGTTTTATCTACAGACCTCTCTCAGTTTTGTCTACATACCTATCTCATTTTTATTTGTTTCACTCTCAGTTTTATCTACATACCTCTAACTTTTATCTACTTACCTATCTCAGTTTCGTCAACATACCTATTCTCAGTTTTATCTACATCACTCTCACAGTTTTGTCAACATACCTTTCTTAGTTTTATCTACATAGCAACATACCTCTCTTAGTTTTGTCTAAATACCTATCTCAGTTTTGTCAACGTACCTATCTAAGTTTTATCTACAGACCTCTCTCAGTTTTGTCTACATACATCTCTAAGTTTTATGTACATACATACCTATCACAGTGTTATCTACACACCTATCTCAGTTTTGTAAACATACCGATCTAAGTTTCATCTACAGACCTCTCTTAATTTTGACTACATACCTATCTGATTTTTATTTGTTTCACTCTCAGTTTTATCTACATTTCTCTCTCAGTTTTGTCTACATACCACTCTTAGTTTTATCTACATACCAAAATACCTATCTCAGTTTTGTCAACATACCTATCTCAGTTTTGTCTACATACCTCTCAGTTTTTTCTACATAGCTCTCTCAGTTTTATCTACATACCTATCTCAGTTTTGTCTACATAACTATATCAGTTTTGTCCACGTCCTATCTCAGTTTCATCTACATACCTCTCAGTTTTTTCTACATAGCTCTCTCAGTTTTATCTACATACCTATCTCAGTTTTGTCTACATAACTACATCAGTTTTTTCAACGTCCTATCTCAGTTTTATCTACATACCTCTCAGTTTTTTCTACATAACTCTCTCAGTTTTATCTACATACCTATCTCAGTTTTGTCTACATAACTATATCAGTTTTGTCAACGTCCTATCTCAGTTTTATCTACATACCTCTCAGTTTTATCTACATACCTATCTCAGTTTTGTCTACATACCTCTCAGTTTTTTCTACATACCTCTCTCAGTTTTATCTACATACCTATCTCAGTTTTGTCTACATAACTATATCAGTTTTGTCAACGTCCTATCTCAGTTTTATCTACATAACTCTCTCAGTTTTATCTACAGACATCTCTCAGTTTTTTCTATATAACTCTCTCAGTTTTATATACATACCTGTCTCAATTTTGTCAACATACCTATCTAAGTTTTATCTACAGACCTCTCTCCGTTTTGTCTACTGAGCTCTCTCAGTTTTGTCAATATCCTATCTCAGTTTTATCTACATACCTCTCAGTTTTGTCGACATACCTATCTAAGTTTTGTCTACATATCTATATCAGTTTTATTTTTTCCACTCTCAGTTTAATCTACATACCTACATACTTCTCTAAGTTTTATCTACATACCTATATGAGTTTATCTACAGACCTCTCTCAGTTTGGTCTACATACCTATCTCATTTTTATTTGTTTCAGTCTTAGTTTTATCTACATACCTCTAACTTTTATCTACATACCTATCTCAGTTTTGTCAACATACCTATTCTCAGATTTATCTACATCACTCTCTCAGTTTTGTCAACATACGTTTCTTAGTTTTATCTACATAGCAACATACCTCTCTTTGTTTTGTCTACATACCTATCTCAGTTTTATAAACATACCTATCTATCTTTTATCTACAGAACTCTATCTCCGTTTTGTCTACTTAGCTCTCTCAGTTTTGTCAACATCCTAACTCAGTTTTATCTACATACCTCTCAGTTTTGTCTACATGCCTCTCTCAGTTTTACCTCTTTATACCTATCTAAGTTTTGTCAACATACCCATCTAAGTTTTATCTACAGACATCTCTCCGTTTTGTCTACTTAGCTCTCTCAGTTTTGTCAACATCCTATCTCAGTTTTATCAACATACTTCTCAATTTTGTCTACATAACTCTCTAAGTTTTATCTACTACATACCTACATACCTCTCTAAGTTTTATCTACATATCTATCTCAGTTTTATCTACAGACCTCTCTCAGTTTTATCTACCTATCTCATTTTTATTTGTTTCACTCTCAGTTTTATCTACATACCTCTAACTTTTATCTACTTACCTATCTCAGTTTTGTCAACACACCTATTCTCAGTTTTATCTACATCACTCTCTCAGTTTTGTCAACATACCTTTCTTTGTTTTATCTACATAGCAGGATACTTCTCTTAGTTTTGTCTACATACCTATCTCAGTTTTGTCAACATACCTATCTAAGTTTTATCTACAGACCTCTCTCCATTTTGTCTACTTAGCTCTCTCAGTTTTGTCAACATCCTATCTTACTTTTATCTACATACCTCTCGGTTTTCTCTACATACCTCTCTAAGTTTTATCTACATACCGATATCAGTTTATCTACAGACCTCTCTCAGTTTCGTCTACATACCTATTTCATTTTTTTTTCACTCTTAGTTTTATCTACATACCTCTAACTTTTATCTACTTACCTATCTCAGTATTGTCAACATACCTATTCTCAGTTTTATCTACATCACTCTCTCAGTTTTGTCCACATACCTTTCTTAGTTTTATCTACATAGCAAAATACCTCTTTTAGTTTTGTCTACATACCTATATCAGTTAGGTCAACATACCTATCTAAGTTTTATCTACAGACCTCTCTCAGTTTTGTCTACATAACTATCTCAGTTTTGACCACGTCCTATCTCAGTTTTATCTACATAACTCTCAGTTTTTTCTACGTAACTCTCTCAGTTTTATCCACATACCTATGTCAGTTTTTCAACATACCTATCTGAGTTTTTTCTACTGACCTCTCAGTTTTGCTACATACCTCTCTAAGTTTTATCTACTACATACATACATACGTCTCTAAGTTATGTCTACATATCTATCTCAGTTTTATTTTTTCCACTCTCAGTTTAATCTACATACCTACATACCTCTCTAAGTTTAATTTACATACCTATATCAGTTTATCTACAGACCTCTCTCAGTTTTGTCTACATACCTATCTCATATTTATTTCACTCTCAGTTTTATCTACATACCTCTTACTTTTATCTACATACCTATCTCAGTTTTGTCAACATTCCTATTCTCAGTTTTATCTACATACCTATCTCAGTTTTGTCAACATACCTATCTAAGTTTTATCTACAGACCTCTCTCCATTTTGTCTACTTAGCTCTCTCAGTTTTGTCAACATCCTATCTCAGTTTTATCTACATACCTCTCAGTTTTTTCTACATAACTCTCAGTTTTATCTACATACCTATCTCAGTTTTGTCAACATACCTATCTAAGTTTTTTCTACTAACCTCTCATTTTTGTCTATATACCTCTCTAAGTTTTATCTACTACATACCTACATGCCTCTCTAAGTTTTGTCTGCATATCTATCTCAGTTTTATTTTTTCCACTCTCAGTTTAATCTACATACCTCCATACCTCTCTAAGTTTTATCTATATACCTATCTCAGTTTTGCCAACATCCTATCTCAGTTTTATCTACATACCTCTCAGTTTTGTCTAACATACCTCTCTAAGTTTTATCTACATACCTATATCAGTTTTATCTATAGACCTCTCTCAGTTTTGTCTACATACCTAGCTCATTTTTATTTTTTTCACTCTCAGTTTTATCTACATACCTCTAACTTTTATCTACTTGCCTATCTCAGTTTTGTCAACGTACCTATTCTCAGTTTTATCTACATCACTCTCTCAGTTTTGTCAACATACCTTTCTTAGTTTTATCTACATAGCAACACACCTCTCTTAGTTTTGTCTACATACCTATCTCAGTTTTGTCAACATACCTATCTAAGTTTTATCTACATACCTATCTAAGTTTTATCTACAGACCTCTCCCCATTTTGTCTACTCAGCTCTCTCAGTTGTTGTCAACATCCTATCTCAGTTTTATCTACATACCACTCAGTTTTGTCTACATACCTCTCTAAGTTTTATCTACATAACTATATCAGTTTTATCTACAGACCTCTCTCAGTTTTGTCTACATAACTATTCTCAGTTTTATCTACATCACTCTCTAAGTTTTGTCAACATACCTTTCTTAGTTTTATCTACATAGCAACATACCTCTCTTAGTTTTGTCTACATACCTATCTCAGTATTATCAACATACATATCTAAGTTTTATCTACAGACCTCTCTCAGTTTTGTCTACATAACTATCTCAGTTTTGTCAACGTCCTATCTCAGTTTTATCTACATACCTCTCAGTTTTTTCTACATAACTCTCAGTTTTATCTACATACCTATCTCAGTTTTGTCAACATACCTATCTAAGTTTTATCAACATACATATCTAAGTTTTATCTACAGACCTCTCTCAGTTTTGTCAACTTAGCTCTCTCAGTTTTGTCAACATCCTATCTCAGTTTTATCTACATACCTCTCAGTTTTGTCTACATACCTCTCTAAGTTTTATCTACATACCTATCTAAGTTTTATCTACAGACCTCTCTCCATTTTGTCTACTTAGCTCTCTCAGTTGTTGTCAACATCCTATCTCAGTTTTATCTACATACCACTCAGTTTTGTCTACATACCTCTCTAAGTTTTATCTACATAACTATATCAGTTTTATCTACAGACCTCTCTCAGTTTTGTCTACATACCTATTCTCAGTTTTATCTACATCATTCTCTCAGTTTTGTCAACATACCTTTCTTAGTTTTATCTACATAGCAACATACCTCTCTCAGTTTTGTCTACATAACTATCTCAGTTTTGTCAACATCCTATCTCAGTTTTATCTACATACCTCTCAGTTTTTTCTACATAACTCTCAGTTTTATCTACATACCTATCTCAGTTTTGTCAACATACCTATCTAAGTTTTTTCTACTAACCTCTCATTTTTGTCTATATACCTCTCTAAGTTTTATCTACTACATACCTACATGCCTCTCTAAGTTTTGTCTGCATATCTATCTCAGTTTTATTTTTTCCACTCTCAGTTTAATCTACATACCTCCATACCTCTCTAAGTTTTATCTATATACCTATCTCAGTTTTGCCAACATCCTATCTCAGTTTTATCTACATACCTCTCAGTTTTGTCTAACATACCTCTCTAAGTTTTATCTACATACCTATATCAGTTTTATCTATAGACCTCTCTCAGTTTTGTCTACATACCTAGCTCATTTTTATTTGTTTCACTCTCAGTTTTATCTACATTTCTCTCTCGTTTTTGTCTACATACCTCTCTTAGTTTTATCTACATACCAAAATACCTCTCTTAGTTTTGTCTACATAACTATCGCAGTTTTGTCAACATACCTTTCTTAGTTTTATCTACATAGCAACATACCTCTCCTACTTTTGTCTACATACCTATCTCAGTTTTGTCAACATACATATCTAAGTTTTATCTACAGAACTCTCTCAGTTTTGTCTACATAACTATCTCAGTCTTGTCAACGTCCTATCTCAGTTTTATCTACAGACCTCTCTCAGTTTTTTCTACATACCTATCTAAGTTTTTTCTACTGACCTCTAAGTTTTGTCTACATACCTCTCTAAGTTTTATCTACTACATACCTACATACCTCTCTAAGTTTTATCTACATACCTATCTCAGTTTTGTCAACATCCTATCTCAGTTTTATCTACATACCTCTCAGTTTTGTTTACATACCTCTCTAAGTTTTATCTCCATACCTATATCACTTTTATCTACAGACCTCTCTCAGTTTTGTCTACATACCTATCTCATTTTTATTTGTTTTACTCTCAGTTTTATCTACATACCTCTAACTTTTATCTACTTACCTATCTCAGTTTTGTCAACATACCTATTCTCAGTTTAATCTCCATCACTCTCTCAGTTTTGTCAACATACCTTTCTTAGTTTTATCTACATAGCAACATACCTCTCTTAGTTTTGTCTACATACCTATCTCAGTTTTGTCAACATACCTATCTAAGTTTTATCTACAGACCTCTCTCCATTTTGTCTACTTAGCTCTCTCAGTTTTGTCAACATCCTCTCTCAGTTTTATCTACATACCTCTCAGTTTTGTCTACATACCTCTCTAAGTTTTATCTACATACCTATCTAAGTTTTATCTACAGACCTCTCTCCATTTTGTCTACTTAGCTCTCTCAGTTGTTGTCAACATCCTATCTCAGTTTTATCTACATACCACTCAGTTTTGTCTACATACCTCTCTAAGTTTTATCTACATAACTATATCAGTTTTATCTACAGACCTCTCTCAGTTTTGTCTACATACCTATTCTCAGTTTTATCTACATCATTCTCTCAGTTTTGTCAACATACCTTTCTTAGTTTTATCTACATAGCAACATACCTCTCTCAGTTTTGTCTACATAACTATCTCAGTTTTGTCAACATCCTATCTCAGTTTTATCTACATACCTCTCAGTTTTTTCTACATAACTCTCAGTTTTATCTACATACCTATCTCAGTTTTGTCAACATACCTATCTAAGTTTTTTCTACTAACCTCTCATTTTTGTCTATATACCTTTCTAAGTTTTATCTACTACATACCTACATGCCTCTCTAAGTTTTGTCTGCATATCTATCTCAGTTTTATTTTTTCCACTCTCAGTTTAATCTACATACCTCCATACCTCTCTAAGTTTTATCTATATACCTATCTCAGTTTTGCCAACATCCTATCTCAGTTTTATCTACATACCTCTCAGTTTTGTCTAACATACCTCTCTAAGTTTTATCTACATACCTATATCAGTTTTATCTATAGACCTCTCTCAGTTTTGTCTACATACCTAGCTCATTTTTATTTGTTTCACTCTCAGTTTTATCTACATTTCTCTCTCGTTTTTGTCTACATACCTCTCTTAGTTTTATCTACATACCAAAATACCTCTCTTAGTTTTGTCTACATAACTATCGCAGTTTTGTCAACATACCTTTCTTAGTTTTATCTACATAGCAACATACCTCTCCTACTTTTGTCTACATACCTATCTCAGTTTTGTCAACATACATATCTAAGTTTTATCTACAGAACTCTCTCAGTTTTGTCTACATAACTATCTCAGTCTTGTCAACGTCCTATCTCAGTTTTATCTACAGACCTCTCTCAGTTTTTTCTACATACCTATCTAAGTTTTTTCTACTGACCTCTAAGTTTTGTCTACATACCTCTCTAAGTTTTATCTACTACATACCTACATACCTCTCTAAGTTTTATCTACATACCTATCTCAGTTTTGTCAACATCCTATCTCAGTTTTATCTACATACCTCTCAGTTTTGTTTACATACCTCTCTAAGTTTTATCTCCATACCTATATCAGTTTTATCTACAGACCTCTCTCAGTTTTGTCTACATACCTATCTCATTTTTATTTGTTTTACTCTCAGTTTTATCTACATACCTCTAACTTTTATCTACTTACCTATCTCAGTTTTGTCAACATACCTATTCTCAGTTTAATCTCCATCACTCTCTCAGTTTTGTCAACATACCTTTCTTAGTTTTATCTACATAGCAACATACCTCTCTTAGTTTTGTCTACATACCTATCTCAGTTTTGTCAACATACCTATCTAAGTTTTATCTACAGACCTCTCTCCATTTTGTCTACTTAGCTCTCTCAGTTTTGTCAACATCCTATCTCAGTTTTATCTACATTCCACTCAGTTTTGTCTACACATCTCTCTAAGTTTTATCTTCATAACTATATCAGTTTTATCTACAGACCTCTCTCAGTTTTGTCAACATACCTTTCTTAGTTTTATCTACATAGCAACATACCTCTCTCAGTTTTGTCTACATAACTATCTCAGTTTTGTCAACATCCTATCTCAGTTTTATCTACATACCTCTCAGTTTTTTCTACATAACTCTCAGTTTTATCTACATACCTATCTCAGTTTTGTCAACATACCTATCTAAGTTTTTTCTACTAACCTCTCATTTTTGTCTATATACCTTTCTAAGTTTTATCTACTACATACCTACATGCCTCTCTAAGTTTTGTCTGCATATCTATCTCAGTTTTATTTTTTCCACTCTCAGTTTAATCTACATACCTCCATACCTCTCTAAGTTTTATCTATATACCTATCTCAGTTTTGCCAACATCCTATCTCAGTTTTATCTACATACCTCTCAGTTTTGTCTAACATACCTCTCTAAGTTTTATCTACATACCTATATCAGTTTTATCTATAGACCTCTCTCAGTTTTGTCTACATACCTAGCTCATTTTTATTTGTTTCACTCTCAGTTTTATCTACATTTCTCTCTCGTTTTTGTCTACATACCTCTCTTAGTTTTATCTACATACCAAAATACCTCTCTTAGTTTTGTCTACATAACTATCGCAGTTTTGTCAACATACCTTTCTTAGTTTTATCTACATAGCAACATACCTCTCCTACTTTTGTCTACATACCTATCTCAGTTTTGTCAACATACATATCTAAGTTTTATCTACAGAACTCTCTCAGTTTTGTCTACATAACTATCTCAGTCTTGTCAACGTCCTATCTCAGTTTTATCTACAGACCTCTCTCAGTTTTTTCTACATACCTATCTAAGTTTTTTCTACTGACCTCTAAGTTTTGTCTACATACCTCTCTAAGTTTTATCTACTACATACCTACATACCTCTCTAAGTTTTATCTACATACCTATCTCAGTTTTGTCAACATCCTATCTCAGTTTTATCTACATACCTCTCAGTTTTGTTTACATACCTCTCTAAGTTTTATCTCCATACCTATATCAGTTTTATCTACAGACCTCTCTCAGTTTTGTCTACATACCTATCTCATTTTTATTTGTTTTACTCTCAGTTTTATCTACATACCTCTAACTTTTATCTACTTACCTATCTCAGTTTTGTCAACATACCTATTCTCAGTTTAATCTCCATCACTCTCTCAGTTTTGTCAACATACCTTTCTTAGTTTTATCTACATAGCAACATACCTCTCTTAGTTTTGTCTACATACCTATCTCAGTTTTGTCAACATACCTATCTAAGTTTTATCTACAGACCTCTCTCCATTTTGTCTACTTAGCTCTCTCAGTTTTGTCAACATCCTATCTCAGTTTTATCTACATACCTCTCAGTTTTGTCTACATACCTCTCTAAGTTTTATCTACATACCTATCTAAGTTTTATCTACAGACCTCTCTCCATTTTGTCTACTTAGCTCTCTCAGTTGTTGTCAACATCCTATCTCAGTTTTATCTACATACCACTCAGTTTTGTCTACATACCTCTCTAAGTTTTATCTACATAACTATATCAGTTTTATCTACAGACCTCTCTCAGTTTTGTCTACATACCTATTCTCAGTTTTATCTACATCATTCTCTCAGTTTTGTCAACATACCTTTCTTAGTTTTATCTACATAGCAACATACCTCTCTCAGTTTTGTCTACATAACTATCTCAGTTTTGTCAACATCCTATCTCAGTTTTATCTACATACCTCTCAGTTTTTTCTACATAACTCTCAGTTTTATCTACATACCTATCTCAGTTTTGTCAACATACCTATCTAAGTTTTTTCTACTAACCTCTCATTTTTGTCTATATACCTTTCTAAGTTTTATCTACTACATACCTACATGCCTCTCTAAGTTTTGTCTGCATATCTATCTCAGTTTTATTTTTTCCACTCTCAGTTTAATCTACATACCTCCATACCTCTCTAAGTTTTATCTATATACCTATCTCAGTTTTGCCAACATCCTATCTCAGTTTTATCTACATACCTCTCAGTTTTGTCTAACATACCTCTCTAAGTTTTATCTACATACCTATATCAGTTTTATCTATAGACCTCTCTCAGTTTTGTCTACATACCTAGCTCATTTTTATTTGTTTCACTCTCAGTTTTATCTACATTTCTCTCTCGTTTTTGTCTACATACCTCTCTTAGTTTTATCTACATACCAAAATACCTCTCTTAGTTTTGTCTACATAACTATCGCAGTTTTGTCAACATACCTTTCTTAGTTTTATCTACATAGCAACATACCTCTCCTACTTTTGTCTACATACCTATCTCAGTTTTGTCAACATACATATCTAAGTTTTATCTACAGAACTCTCTCAGTTTTGTCTACATAACTATCTCAGTCTTGTCAACGTCCTATCTCAGTTTTATCTACAGACCTCTCTCAGTTTTTTCTACATACCTATCTAAGTTTTTTCTACTGACCTCTAAGTTTTGTCTACATACCTCTCTAAGTTTTATCTACTACATACCTACATACCTCTCTAAGTTTTATCTACATACCTATCTCAGTTTTGTCAACATCCTATCTCAGTTTTATCTACATACCTCTCAGTTTTGTTTACATACCTCTCTAAGTTTTATCTCCATACCTATATCAGTTTTATCTACAGACCTCTCTCAGTTTTGTCTACATACCTATCTCATTTTTATTTGTTTTACTCTCAGTTTTATCTACATACCTCTAACTTTTATCTACTTACCTATCTCAGTTTTGTCAACATACCTATTCTCAGTTTAATCTCCATCACTCTCTCAGTTTTGTCAACATACCTTTCTTAGTTTTATCTACATAGCAACATACCTCTCTTAGTTTTGTCTACATACCTATCTCAGTTTTGTCAACATACCTATCTAAGTTTTATCTACAGACCTCTCTCCATTTTGTCTACTTAGCTCTCTCAGTTTTGTCAACATCCTATCTCAGTTTTATCTACATTCCACTCAGTTTTGTCTACACATCTCTCTAAGTTTTATCTTCATAACTATATCAGTTTTATCTACAGACCTCTCTCAGTTTTGTCAACATACCTTTCTTAGTTTTATCTACATAGCAACATACCTCTCTCAGTTTTGTCTACATAACTATCTCAGTTTTGTCAACATCCTATCTCAGTTTTATCTACATACCTCTCAGTTTTTTCTACATAACTCTCAGTTTTATCTACATACCTATCTCAGTTTTGTCAACATACCTATCTAAGTTTTTTCTACTAACCTCTCATTTTTGTCTATATACCTTTCTAAGTTTTATCTACTACATACCTACATGCCTCTCTAAGTTTTGTCTGCATATCTATCTCAGTTTTATTTTTTCCACTCTCAGTTTAATCTACATACCTCCATACCTCTCTAAGTTTTATCTATATACCTATCTCAGTTTTGCCAACATCCTATCTCAGTTTTATCTACATACCTCTCAGTTTTGTCTAACATACCTCTCTAAGTTTTATCTACATACCTATATCAGTTTTATCTATAGACCTCTCTCAGTTTTGTCTACATACCTAGCTCATTTTTATTTGTTTCACTCTCAGTTTTATCTACATTTCTCTCTCGTTTTTGTCTACATACCTCTCTTAGTTTTATCTACATACCAAAATACCTCTCTTAGTTTTGTCTACATAACTATCGCAGTTTTGTCAACATACCTTTCTTAGTTTTATCTACATAGCAACATACCTCTCCTACTTTTGTCTACATACCTATCTCAGTTTTGTCAACATACATATCTAAGTTTTATCTACAGAACTCTCTCAGTTTTGTCTACATAACTATCTCAGTCTTGTCAACGTCCTATCTCAGTTTTATCTACAGACCTCTCTCAGTTTTTTCTACATACCTATCTAAGTTTTTTCTACTGACCTCTAAGTTTTGTCTACATACCTCTCTAAGTTTTATCTACTACATACCTACATACCTCTCTAAGTTTTATCTACATACCTATCTCAGTTTTGTCAACATCCTATCTCAGTTTTATCTACATACCTCTCAGTTTTGTTTACATACCTCTCTAAGTTTTATCTCCATACCTATATCAGTTTTATCTACAGACCTCTCTCAGTTTTGTCTACATACCTATCTCATTTTTATTTGTTTTACTCTCAGTTTTATCTACATACCTCTAACTTTTATCTACTTACCTATCTCAGTTTTGTCAACATACCTATTCTCAGTTTAATCTCCATCACTCTCTCAGTTTTGTCAACATACCTTTCTTAGTTTTATCTACATAGCAACATACCTCTCTCAGTTTTGTCAACATACCTATTCTCAGTTTTATCTACATCACTCTCTCAGTTTTGTCAACATACATATCTAAGTTTTATCTACAGAACTCTCTCAGTTTTGTCTACATAACTATCTCAGTCTTGTCAACGTCCTATCTCAGTTTTATCTACAGACCTCTCTCAGTTTTTTCTACATACCTATCTAAGTTTTTTCTACTGACCTCTAAGTTTTGTCTACATACCTCTCTAAGTTTTATCTACTACATACCTACATACCTCTCTAAGTTTTATCTACATACCTATCTCAGTTTTGTCAACATCCTATCTCAGTTTTATCTACATACCTCTCAGTTTTGTTTACATACCTCTCTAAGTTTTATCTCCATACCTATATCACTTTTATCTACAGACCTCTCTCAGTTTTGTCTACATACCTATCTCATTTTTATTTGTTTTACTCTCAGTTTTATCTACATACCTCTAACTTTTATCTACTTACCTATCTCAGTTTTGTCAACATACCTATTCTCAGTTTAATCTCCATCACTCTCTCAGTTTTGTCAACATACCTTTCTTAGTTTTATCTACATAGCAACATACCTCTCTTAGTTTTGTCTACATACCTATCTCAGTTTTGTCAACATACCTATCTAAGTTTTATCTACAGACCTCTCTCCATTTTGTCTACTTAGCTCTCTCAGTTTTGTCAACATCCTATCTCAGTTTTATCTACATACCTCTCAGTTTTGTCTACATACCTCTCTAAGTTTTATCTACATACCTATCTAAGTTTTATCTACAGACCTCTCTCCATTTTGTCTACTTAGCTCTCTCAGTTGTTGTCAACATCCTATCTCAGTTTTATCTACATACCACTCAGTTTTGTCTACATACCTCTCTAAGTTTTATCTACATAACTATATCAGTTTTATCTACAGACCTCTCTCAGTTTTGTCTACATACCTATTCTCAGTTTTATCTACATCATTCTCTCAGTTTTGTCAACATACCTTTCTTAGTTTTATCTACATAGCAACATACCTCTCTCAGTTTTGTCTACATAACTATCTCAGTTTTGTCAACATCCTATCTCAGTTTTATCTACATACCTCTCAGTTTTTTCTACATAACTCTCAGTTTTATCTACATACCTATCTCAGTTTTGTCAACATACCTATCTAAGTTTTTTCTACTAACCTCTCATTTTTGTCTATATACCTTTCTAAGTTTTATCTACTACATACCTACATGCCTCTCTAAGTTTTGTCTGCATATCTATCTCAGTTTTATTTTTTCCACTCTCAGTTTAATCTACATACCTCCATACCTCTCTAAGTTTTATCTATATACCTATCTCAGTTTTGCCAACATCCTATCTCAGTTTTATCTACATACCTCTCAGTTTTGTCTAACATACCTCTCTAAGTTTTATCTACATACCTATATCAGTTTTATCTATAGACCTCTCTCAGTTTTGTCTACATACCTAGCTCATTTTTATTTGTTTCACTCTCAGTTTTATCTACATTTCTCTCTCGTTTTTGTCTACATACCTCTCTTAGTTTTATCTACATACCAAAATACCTCTCTTAGTTTTGTCTACATAACTATCGCAGTTTTGTCAACATACCTTTCTTAGTTTTATCTACATAGCAACATACCTCTCCTACTTTTGTCTACATACCTATCTCAGTTTTGTCAACATACATATCTAAGTTTTATCTACAGAACTCTCTCAGTTTTGTCTACATAACTATCTCAGTCTTGTCAACGTCCTATCTCAGTTTTATCTACAGACCTCTCTCAGTTTTTTCTACATACCTATCTAAGTTTTTTCTACTGACCTCTAAGTTTTGTCTACATACCTCTCTAAGTTTTATCTACTACATACCTACATACCTCTCTAAGTTTTATCTATATACCTATCTCAGTTTTGCCAACATCCTATCTCAGTTTTATCTACATACCTCTCAGTTTTGTCTAACATACCTCTCTAAGTTTTATCTACATACCTATATCAGTTTTATCTATAGACCTCTCTCAGTTTTGTCTACATACCTAGCTCATTTTTATTTGTTTCACTCTCAGTTTTATCTACATTTCTCTCTCGTTTTTGTCTACATACCTCTCTTAGTTTTATCTACATACCAAAATACCTCTCTTAGTTTTGTCTACATAACTATCGCAGTTTTGTCAACATACCTTTCTTAGTTTTATCTACATAGCAACATACCTCTCCTACTTTTGTCTACATACCTATCTCAGTTTTGTCAACATACATATCTAAGTTTTATCTACAGAACTCTCTCAGTTTTGTCTACATAACTATCTCAGTCTTGTCAACGTCCTATCTCAGTTTTATCTACAGACCTCTCTCAGTTTTTTCTACATACCTATCTAAGTTTTTTCTACTGACCTCTAAGTTTTGTCTACATACCTCTCTAAGTTTTATCTACTACATACCTACATACCTCTCTAAGTTTTATCTACATACCTATCTCAGTTTTGTCAACATCCTATCTCAGTTTTATCTACATACCTCTCAGTTTTGTTTACATACCTCTCTAAGTTTTATCTCCATACCTATATCACTTTTATCTACAGACCTCTCTCAGTTTTGTCTACATACCTATCTCATTTTTATTTGTTTTACTCTCAGTTTTATCTACATACCTCTAACTTTTATCTACTTACCTATCTCAGTTTTGTCAACATACCTATTCTCAGTTTAATCTCCATCACTCTCTCAGTTTTGTCAACATACCTTTCTTAGTTTTATCTACATAGCAACATACCTCTCTTAGTTTTGTCTACATACCTATCTCAGTTTTGTCAACATACCTATCTAAGTTTTATCTACAGACCTCTCTCCATTTTGTCTACTTAGCTCTCTCAGTTTTGTCAACATCCTATCTCAGTTTTATCTACATACCTCTCAGTTTTGTCTACATACCTCTCTAAGTTTTATCTACATACCTATCTAAGTTTTATCTACAGACCTCTCTCCATTTTGTCTACTTAGCTCTCTCAGTTGTTGTCAACATCCTATCTCAGTTTTATCTACATTCCACTCAGTTTTGTCTACACATCTCTCTAAGTTTTATCTTCATAACTATATCAGTTTTATCTACAGACCTCTCTCAGTTTTGTCAACATACCTTTCTTAGTTTTATCTACATAGCAACATACCTCTCTCAGTTTTGTCTACATAACTATCTCAGTTTTGTCAACGTCCTATCTCAGTTTTATCTACATACCTCTCAGTTCTTTCTACATAACTCTCAGTTTTATCTACATACCTATCTCAGTTTTGTCAACATACCTATCTAAGTTTTTTCTACTAACCTCTCAGTTTTGTCTATATACCTCTCTAAGTTTTATCTACTACATACCTACATGCCTCTCTAAGTTTTTTCTACATATCTATCTCAGTTTTATTTTTTCCACTCTCAGTTTAATCTACATACCTCCATACCTCTCTAAGTTTTTTCTATATACCTATCTCAGTTTTGCCAACATCCTATCTCAGTTTTATCTACATACCTCTCAGTTTTGTCTAACATACCTCTCTAAGTTTTATCTACATACCTATATCAGTTTTATCTATAGACCTCTCTCAGTTTTGTCTACATACCTATCTCATATTTATTTATTTCACTCTCAGTTTTATCTACATTTCTCTCTCGTTTTTGTCTACATACCTCTCTTAGTTTTATCTACATACCAAAATACCTATCTACATAGGTACATAACTTGTCTACATAACTATCGCAGTTTTGTCAACATACCTATCTCAGTTTTATCTACATACCTATCTCAGTTTTGTTTACATACCTCTCAGTTTTTTCTACATAGCTCTCTCAGTTTTTTCTACATAGCTCTCTCAGTTTTGTCTCCATACCTCTCATTTTTTTCTACATAGCTCTCTCAGTTTTGTCTACATAACTATCTCAGTTTTGTTAACATACCTATCTCAGTTTTATCTACATACCTCTCTTAGTTTTATCTACATACCTATCTCAGTTTTGTCAATATCCTATCTCAGTTTTGTCTACATACCTCTCTTAGTTTTGTCTACATACCTATCTCATTTTTATTTGTTTCACTCTCAGTTTTGTCTACAAACCTATCTCAGTTTTGTCAGAGTACCTATCATAGTGTTTTCTATATACCTGTCTCTGTTTTATCTCTCAGTTGTGTCTCTATACCTACCTACATACATCTCTCAGTTGCTTCTACATAACTTTCTCAGTTTTATCTCACAGTTTTATCTAGATGCCAGTTTTATCTACATACCTATCTCGGTTTTATCTCTCAATTTTGTCTACATATTCCTTAGTTTTGTCTACATAACTATCTCAGTTATGTCAACATACCTATCCCAGTTTTGTCTACAACCTCTCTCGGTTTTATCTCTCAGTTTTGTCTACATATCTACCTCAGTCTTATCTCAGTTTTATCTACATGTCTACCTCAGTTTTATCTCTCAGTTTTGTCTACGTACCTACCTCAGTTTTATCTAAATATCTCTCTTAGTTTTGTCTTCATACCTATCTTAGTTATGTCATCATACCTCTCTCGGTTTTGTCTACATACCTCTCTCAGTTTCGTCAATATACCCCTCTCAGTCTTTTCTACATACCTATCTCAGTTTTATCTCTCAGTTTAATCTACATGCGTACCTCAGTTAGTTATAACAACATACCTCTTTCAGTTTTTTTTTAAATACCTCACTCGGTTTCGTCAACATACCTCTCTCAGCATTATCTGTCAGTTTTATCTCTCAGTTTAATCTACATTCTTACCTCAGTTTTATCCTTCAGTTTTGTCTACATACCTACCTCAGTTTTTTCTACATATCTCTCAGTTTTGTCCACAAATCTATCTCAGTTTTGTCTACATTACTACATAAGTTTCATGTTGGAATGTAGACAAAAACGCTAGAGGTATGTACAAACTGAGATAGGTAGGTATAGAGACAAACTCTCTTTATGAGGGTTTGTCTCTATACCTACGTAAGTTTTATCTACATACATCTCTAAGTTTCTTTGTACATACATCTCTCAGTTGCTTCTACAAACCTTTCTCAGTTTTATCTCTTAGTTTTATCTAGATACCTATCACAGTTCTATCTACATACCTCTCTCAAATTTGTCTACAAAGCTACCTCAGTTGTATGTACATACCCATCTTTGTCTTTTATACATACCTGTCTCTGTTTTATCTCTCAGCTTTGTCTACACCTACCACAGTTTTATCTCCCAGTTTTGTCTACATACCTATCTCAGTTTTTTCTACACAGTATTGTCAACATACCTCCCTCACAGTATTGTCAACATACCTCTCTCAGGTTTTTCTCTCAGTTTTGTCTACAAACCTATCTCAGTTTTGTCAACATAGACAGGTATGTAGAAAACACTGAGATTAGTAATCTCAGTGTTTTCTACATACCTGTCTATATTTTATCTCTCAGTTTTGTCTCAATACCTTTTATCTACATACCTCTCTAAGTTTTTTCTACATACCTCTCAGTTTGTACATACCTCTAGGTTTTTTGTACATACATCTCGCAGTTTTTTTACATACCTCTCTCAGTTTTGTCTACATATCTATCTCAGTTTTTTCTACATACCTATCTCGGTTTTATCTCTCACTTTTGTATACATACCTACCACAGTTTTATCTCTCAGTTTTATCACTCAGTTTTCTCTACATTACACTCTCAGTTTTATCTACATACCTATCCCTTTTTTGTCTACATATCTTCCTCAGTTTTGTCTACATCCCTATCTCAGTTATGTCAACATATCTACATCAGTTTTTTCTACATAGCTATCCCAGTTTTATCTCACAGTTCTTCTACATAGCTACCACAGTTTTATCTCTCAGTTTTATCTACGCACCTCACTCAGTTTTATCTACATACCTATCCCTGTTTTTTCTACATATGTATCTCAGTTTTATCTCTCAGTTTTATCTATATACCTCTCTTAGTCTTCATACCTATCTCAGTTATGTCAACATATTTATCTCAGTTTTGACAACATACCTACCTCAGTTTTATCTACATACCTATCTCAGTTTTGTCTACATTTCTATTTCAGTTTTGTCTCTCAGTTTTGTCAACGTATCCCTTCGTTTTGTCTACATACCTATCTCTGTTATATCAACATACCTATACCAGTTTTGTCTACAACCTCTCTCAGTTTTATCAACATAACTACATACCTTTTTCAGTTTTGTCTACATATCTCTGTCAGTTTTATCTCTCAGTTTTTTTTTGTCAACGTACCTACCTCACTTTTGTGTACATAACCATCTCAGTTTTTTCTACATACCTACCTCAGTTTTATCTCTCAGTTTAATCTACATGCCTACCTCAGTTTTATCTCTCAGTTTTGTCTACATACCTCTCTCAGTTTTATCTACATATCTCTCTTAGTTTTGTCTACATACCTCTCTCAGTTTCTTTCGTCAACATACCTCTCTCAGTTTTATCTGTCAGTTTTATGTACATACCTCTGTCAGTTTTGTCTACATTCCTACATAGGTTTTTTACATACCTATCTCAGTTTAATCTCTCAGTTTTGTCTACATACATCCCTTAGTTATGTCTTCATACCTATCCCAGTTTTGTCTACAACCTCTCTCAGTTTTATCTACATAACTACATACCCTTCTCAATTTTATCTACATACCTCTGTCAGTTCTTTTTCAACGTACCTACCTCAGTTTTGTCTACAGAACTATCTCAGTTTTTTTCTACATACCTCTCTCAGTTTTATCTCTCAGTTTTGTCTACATATCTATCTCAGTTTTATCTACATACCTCTCTCAGTTTTATCTACATACCTACATACCTCTCTCAGTTTTTTCAACTTACCTATATCAGTTTTGTCTACATACCTATCTCAGTTTTTCTACATGCCTCTCTCAGTTTTATCAACATATCCACATACCTCTCTCAGTTTTATTGATATACCTATCTCAGTTTTGTCTACATACCTCTCTCAGTTTTGTCAACATACCTATATCAGTTTTGTCTACATACCTATCTCAGTTTTATCTACATACCTTTCTCAGTTTTGTCAACATACCTATATCAGTTTTATCTACATACCTCTGTCAGTTGTATCTACATAACTATCTGAGTTTTGGTCTCATACCTCTCTCAGTTAAGTCAACATACCTATCTTAGTTTTATGTACATACCTGTCACAGTTTTATCTACATACTTATCTCAGTTTTATCTACATACCTATCTCAGTGTTTTCTATATACCTCTCTCAGTTTTATTTCATAGTTTTGTCTACATACCTATCTCAGTTTTATCTCCATACCTATATCAGGTTTGTCTGCATACCTATCTCAGTTTTATCTACATACATATCTCAGTTTTATCTCTTCGTTTTATCTAAATTCCTATCTCTATGTAGTCTATATACCTATTTCAGTTTTGTGGACATACGTATCTTTGTTTTATCTATATACCCGAACACAGATAAAAATTAATTGCAAATCTGCAAGAACCTTTCACAGATTTTACAAAGATTCACTCTCAAATGATAATTGTGAGAAAAACTCAACTATCTCCGCTAGTAAACAGCTACCTTATGTTCAGCATGAGTTTTGAATGAATACACCTCGACATATGAAGTGCTGTTTGTTCATTTAAGCTCAATATTAGGAATAATCGTTCGATGTTTATATTTCCCTACTGACAAAAGAAAAAAGTTGTATTTCAGATTTCGACGTCAAATTATGACGTAAACACATTGATCATATCAGTAGGTCTATAATTAGAAGATATTGAAATTAAATCAAATCAAGACACTGATAATTGCTTGCATAATTCCCATAAAAAATAGCGGCATTATTTGCATAGGATCAGTGTATTGTATCTGTGTCCATGGGAAGCACACTGTTATTTTAAAAGATACGCAGAGGAAAACCTCTTTGATGTCTGAGAGTATAAAATTGATTGATTTTAATTGCATCAACCCTCTAGGGTTATTTTATACCTTTAAAATCTGTTTGGGTCCCATCTTTGGGTTAAACACATCTGTTTGAAAATTACGTAGAGAATTCAATAAGTTTCCAGCCTTTTTTTGTACAGGCATTTAAAATTGTCGTAGACTCTTGAATATTCCCTGTGTTATTGCTATACATCTTATGAGATGACTGACCAATTTTTATGATGTCAGCTTCACATGAAGAGCTACAGCACCAATTGGAATACACCCTAATAAAGCTTAATTTTCAGAGCTGGTGAATTTCAAAAATGCAATCTGGATGTGAGGACACTTTAGAAGAACGCTCAACAGGCAGATAAAGTTATCAGCCTGGTGGTTGTTGTTTGTAAAACTTCATGAAAACTAAGGTCACAGACAAACTTCCATGGCATTAAATATATAAACTCGATTATATATATATATATATATATATATATATATATATATATATATATATATATATAAATATACATATATATTAAATATATAAACTCTATTGTGTGTGTATATATATATATATATATATATATATTCGAGTACGAAACAATTTATGTAGTGAACGACACCTAATTTTTGCCACAAAAAGCTGTTTTTACATATTGCGTGTAATGACGACTCCTAACTTCGGCCAATGCAAACCTAAAAAAAAATATTTCTTCATCATCCAATAACCTAAAGAGAAAACATTCAAACACTTATAATTTCAAAAATACTGTAAAACAATTTAAATCAATGCAATACCATAAACAAACAATTTATTCTAGACCTATTGTGTTTACTTGAATAAATTATGGGTGGTTAATATTGACCGATTATCTTTGTTTCTGGGAAGGATGTTTAATAATTCCCAACTCATCAAGTTCCAATAACACCATTAGTATATCCACTGATACGTTAACACTGAGTAAATGGAAACAAAAAACGAAATAAACTCGTATAACCAATTAAAACATTTAAAGTAAGTAAAGTTGGCAACCGTAGTCGAGGGCGACCAGAAGGCTCCTTTTTCAATTGCTACTACCCCGAGGTGTTGGGAAGGGCGCTACTCCTTTCCCTGGATTGCTCCACTTTACTCTTGATTCGTACCTTATATCGCTGAGTGTTAAGCAAGGAGGTATCAAGTACCATTTTAAAGTCGCAACTTGGGAATGAGCCGGTAACATTTAATTGGTACATGTAATAATATAACCAATGTTACAACAGTTTACACAATTCCCAAAAAAAAGAAATCACTCATACTGCTCCAGTAACAAATAAAAGTATTGCAAATATGTTAATTGTCTACTGTTTTTTTACGGCGAAGTGAAATAGAGAAAGAAGACAGAGTTGGAAACAACGTCTCCTTTTTGTCCAACAAAAATAAAAATTATTTCCGTCTTTCGCCCCACGGGCGCGAACTCAAAAGACCACGACCTCTCTGGTCAAAGAACGACAGCAAAAGAAAAAAAATAGGTGTCTAAATTCTTTCATGACCAACAGACACCTGGCGTGAGAAGTCGTGCCTCCAACCTAAAGGAAAACTATAATTTTTTCTCCCTACACCGTAAATAAACAATGTAATCTAGACTAGGATTTAGCCAAATGTATATTCTTGAATATTCGAAGCATATACAAACCCCCACAATAGTCTCAGTTTTGTTTAATTTGGTTGGTTAGGTTTTATGACATATCAACCATTGTTGGTTATTTTATGTCAAGTCCCGTTTTTCGATATACATTAAGTATATATGATTAGTAATCAAATTTTGTTCATAACACTTTTAAACGATCCTGGGATCATTCTTTTGTACACGGGTAAATGGTTTCAAGTATTTCAATCTTACACGAATATTTCTATTTGTTATGATTTGTTTGCACACAGTTAAATGGTTCCAAGTATTGTTGTATATCACCAACATTTCAATGAAATAGTCATTTTTTATACAGTTAAATGATCAAACTGTTCTATTTCTAACAATTCAATTTTGCATAAGTCATTTGTTTGCACTCAGTTTAAATATCAAACAATTCTATTTGACCCAAAGATAGGAACCTTAACAGTTACTAGCATTCCGGGTCTGAGTAGACCTGTGATCAATAACAATGAAGAGGTACTCCGTATTCCCCAGAATTCCATTGATTGAAGCCTTGCGATCAGATTGTCATACTCGGGACACTCGTTGTGAGGAGAGTCTTACTCTTCTGCAGATGTGTAGTCGGTGTATTCTACAGTTTCATCCGACTAGGCTGACAATAATCTTGATAATATAATAATTAAGGCAAAGAAAAATGTTATTAGATTAATTAAAGCCTTTGTTTAGGTATAGTCTATGCAGAAACACTTTGGATGTGCAAGTTACAGCAAGATTTTGCCGAGAAACAATGTAAGCATAGATATTTTAAAAACATATCTCATGTAATAAATTACCCCTTGTTTTGAGGAGAGTTGGTCTTAAAAAGTCGTTTATTGCTCGAGTATATATATATGTGTGTGTGTGTGTGTGTGTGTGTGTGTGTGTGTGTGTGTGTGTGTGTGTGTTTGAGGTAGAAAGAAAGAAAGAAAGAAAGAAAGAAACTGTCCAAAAAGGAATGTAGGCGTAGGAAAATAAAGTGAAAAATAACACAGAAAGACTTTAAATAATCTATCACTGATCACACCCGACCATTTTACAGTCTATCTCTTTCAATTTGTTTTTATCTATCTTTGCAAAGAATTTTTTGTTTGTTTGATGGCTTATCAACATTTGATGGTTATTTAATGCTTGTTTGTTTCTTTGTTTTATTGGGTTTTATGGCATATCAACCTTTGTAATTTATTTAATGCCAAATACATATTTATACAAATAAACAGTCCTATTTCAAACAATTCAGTTAAGCATAAGTAGACAGTTTAATTGCTAAAACATTTTTATTTCAAGCTATTAAGTTTAGTCAAACAGTTCAATTTCAAACAATTCAGTTTAGCATAAATACAGTTTCAAAGTCAAAAACAGTTTTATTTCAAACAATTCAGTTTAGCATACAAAAACTTTTCCATTTCAAACAATTCAGTTTAGTACACAGTCTAAATGTCAAAAAAGTTCTATTTCAAGCAATTCAGTTTACAATAAGTATGCATTTTAATTCTATTTGACCCACAGATAGGACCCTATCAGGTGCGACTACTCCGGGCCGCAGTGGACCTGGGAGCGATGGCAATGAAGGGGTACTCCGCATTCCCCAAAGTTCCATTACTGCTGGAACCTCACCATCAGATTGTTTAGTGTCATGTCAGGACACTCGTTGTGGGGTGGGGTAGCTTTACCCCTCTGCAGGTATGAAGTCGGTGTATTCTGCAACCCCCGCCAATTGGGCAAGTTATTTAATGCCAAATTCTGTAGATACTTATGGTTTTTAAGTGATCAGATGTTTTAAACGAGTCAGCTCGTTTTTTTTTCAAGTTAAATGCTATCTGATTGTAATAATTAAACTTATAATTAATCATTTGTTAAATGGTTAAACATTTCTATTTGATTCACAGATGGGACCCGAAGTGGTACTACTACTCCAGATGAGAGTGGACCTAGGAGTAATTACAATAAGTTACTCCTCTGGTGGTGTAACGGTTAGCAAGCTAGACTAGCGAACCTACATGAGTGAGTTCGAGTCTCATTAGGTGCCCCCATTCATTCGGCCTTGTGCCACATCGAAGCAAAGAGCTTTATAAATTACATTAATTACAATAAGTTACTCTACATTCTCCAAAGCTTTAAGACTGGAGCCTCACCATCAGAAGCAGTTTAATGCTATATCCAGGATACTCATTAGTCTTAGCCCTCTGTAGAGATACTGTATTTTTCGAAGGAGTGTGTCCATTTAGAAATACTTAGAATATCATATCAATATAGTGGAAAGCAAATGACGTCGTTCACATATTTGATATTTAATCTAAACCCAGGCACCAGCTCTCTCTATCCCAATCCCCCCCTCTCTCTCTCTCTCTCTCTCTCTCTCTCCCTCTCCTCTCTCTCTCTCTTTCCAAGCTGGGTCTGGGTCGTTGTTCAAGGCCAAAAGTTGTACATTTTTTTCTCGGCCGATATGACCTGGCCTGCAATACGGCGCGATACAAAGATACTCAAATGACAAACTTGGAAAATATCTCTCATTGACGCACGTGTGACGACTGCAGCTGCGAAGTCGGACGAATACTTTTGCAGCAGCATTCATATCTCATTACAAATATGGTACTCGGAGATTTATCTTGCTTGTTAAGTACGCAGATAGCGAGCTAATAATTCCAGGCTACTCAAATCTATTTAGTAATCTGCATGTATCTATGAATTTGAAATGCGCTGTATCTATCAATAGGCGAATATCTATCTATCTATCTATCTATCTATCTATCTATCTATCTATGTCATATATACATATAATTTTATGAAAAATATAAGGCTGTATTCATTCATATAACAATTTTTGTTTACTTTACAATTACCCACTCACACATCATTTACCTAATAATTATATATATATATATATATGTGTGTGTGTGTGTGTATGTGTGTGTGTGTGTGTGTGCTGATATATTTATTTATCGCAGTAGTCATCAGTCAACAAATATATAATATAATTGAAAAAAATCAGCAAACTGCCATTTGTTATTATACATTTATTTCAGCTGGCATCTCTTTAAGTGAGACTAGTTTCATTAGATAGCCATTCTTTATGGAATTTGTAAATTGTCAGATACTGAGCACTCCTGGAGATTGGAAAAAAATCCTCTAATATATTTATAAATATATTAGAGGATTTTTTTAGCATTTTGTAGACGGGATGTAGCCCTGAAGACTTGCCCGAGGTCATGAATGATTGGGAGAAGTGGCGAGAGAGGGTCAGGGATATCCGTGCTAGCGGCACGATATGATGATGATGATGAAGAAGGTCTCAAATTGAATTATTCCAAACTAATCTTCCACTATTTGCTGATTGATAGGTACTGTGAAGTATATATATATATATATATATATATATATATATTGTACAATTTGATGGAGACTCAAACATGGTTAAGTCTTCATAATAAATTTATTTCGGCTGAGAATATTACTATACGCTCCGTCTCGTCAGATGACAATTTACATGCTTCTCTCTCGTCGCAGTGTAGCAAATGTGGAGTTACAGTTCGTATTCGGAATATAAAATAAAGGAATTAAAAAATTTAAAAATTAAAAAGTAAAAAAAAAATTAGAAAAAAAAAAGAAAATAAACAATAAAAATAAAAATAAGAATAAAGGTGGAAATCAAATTACAAATTATTTCATTCATAGGCGTGGCAAGAGGGGATGTATATATATATAAGTAGTAAAGTTGGCGACCATAGTCGAGGGTAACCCGAAGGCTCCCTTTTCGATAGCTACTACACCAAGGTGTAGGGGAGGACGCTACTCCTTCCCTGGATTGCTCCACTTTACCCTTGATCCGTACCTTATAATGCTGAGTGTTAAGCAAGGAGGCATCAAGTACCATTTTTTCAGTCTTTGGTATCACTCGACCAGGGATTGAACCCAGGTCTCCCGGGCCATTGGCGAAGTTAAAACGAAGAAGAAGCATTTGAACTCAGGAGCCAACAGGAAGAAATATATCAATATTGGTCAGTATGTCTTTAAGTCCTATCAATTTAAAATGCTGAATTTTACAAAATGTTATATATATATATATATATATATATATATATATATAATTGTTAGGTAAATAATATATATGTGTGCGTATTTGTGCGTATATGAGAAATTGTAATGTAATTGTTATAATATATAAATAAAATCATAGATTTTTTAATCAAGTTAGATATGAATTATTTTATTCTTAAAAATATGAGGTTGTACTTATTAGGGTTGCTGGGGCTGTAGAATACACTGACTACACCTCTGCAGAGTGGTGAGACCCTCCACCAACGAGTATCCTGGATATGATACCAAACAATCTGATGGTGAGGTTCCAGTAATGCTGGAGCTTTGCGAAATGTGGAGTATTCCTTCATTGCCATTGCTCCCAGGTCCACTCTGGCCCGAAATCGTATTACCTGATAGGTTCCTATCTATGGGTTAAATAGAACTAACTGCATACTTATACTAAACGTAATTGCTTGAATTAGAACTGTTAGACTAAACTGAATAGCTTGAAATAGAAAGTTTTTTGACAGTTAAACTGTACTTATATTTGGACTGTGTGCTTGTGCTTAACTGAATCGTTTCAAATGGAACTGTTTTTGATACTAAAAATGTACTTACACAAAGCTGATTTGTTTAATATAGAATTGTTTTGACATTTAACCGTGTGCAAAAAAAACAAAAACTGCACTTATTCTAAACTGAATTAGCTAAATTAGAACTGTTTGACTAAACTGAATAGCTTGGAATGAAAATGTTTTTCACAATTAAACTGTACTTACATTTAAACTGCGTACTTATGCTAAACTTAATTTTTTGAAATGGAACTATTTTCATAAAAATGAATTTGGCGTTAAATAACCTACAATACGTATATATATATATATATATATATATAAAATTTTGATCTATCTATCTATCTGTCTATCTATCTATTACCTAACACTTTCTTCATTGTTTTAATTAAATTCCAAATGATGCACTTTCTAGCCGGATTTGTACTGTCTGAATATTTGTGATGTCACATGTATAATTCTTTGAAGGCTTTTCTTTTGTTCTTTCATCCCAACGTTTCAGTGAATTTGGTTTTAATTTTAAAGAAAGGTAGCAATATCTTGAAAAATTCAGTGCAAGATCGTGTAATAAGGGGTTCCTATATAATTTGTTTCAGTCGAAAAGAAAAGGACAATAAAAAATAATAATAACAAGGAACAGAGATTTTTCTTGTTTGACTGTAATTTTGTTGTTTATAACAATTTCTTTTGTAACAATAATTTTGTTCTTTGCACAATGAAACGCTCTCAATTATGTATGTTCTGTCAGTTGGGTTTAGAGTAGACTGACGGTCTGGTTTGCATCAAAAAAGTAGTGTCCTAGATAAGATACTAAACGGAATTTGATGATGAGGAACCGGTTGTGGAGATCTATAGAGTATAGAATACCCCTAAAGTACCATTACCTCCAGGGCATCTGTGAACCAGAGCGGTAGTACTTGATCGGTTTGGTTTCGTTGGATTTTAAGGCATATTAACTATAAAAGGTTATTTTATGCCAAATATTATATATATATATATATATATATATACATATATATGTGTTTGTGTGTGTGTGTGTGTGTGTGTGTGTATGTGTGTGTGTGTGTGTGTGTGTATTTTAAAATGAAAAGTTTTTTTTTTTTAAAATATCAATACATATTTTTTAAATTTTAAATTTTATTCTTTCATACACTTGTTTCTAGCTTCTTGCTATCTTCAGAGAATATTCTCTGGATATAGCAAAAACCTCGAAACACGTCTAAGAAAGAACAAAATGAATAATATATATATATATATATATATATATATATATATATATATATATATATATATATATATATTATCTTTGTTGAGCTATTTATTTTAAAGTATTTCCTTTTTTTTTCTTTCGACTAACCAAAGAAAAAAAAAACAATTATTTAGATAGATATTGATATAGATATATATAGAATTTGCAAATATTGTTGATAATATTTTTAAGAAAGCGTAACCTCATTTTTTGCACGCTGTCAAATAGTTTCAGTTATTGCTCTGTAATTGTAATAATTTAACATCTGTCATTATTTTGCACATTTAGTTTGTTCTATTTGACCCATAGATATGACCCTATCAGGTGCTACCACTCCGTGTCATAGTGGACCCGGGAACAATAGCAATTAAAGGGTACTCAACCTTCCGCAACGTTTCGGCTGATATAGCCATCGGCCTTTTTCATGTGTTTTATGTTGAACCATAGAAGTGGAATGTTCGAATAAGGCATTTGGTTGGAAAGTGTTTCTGAGCAAAACCATCCGGAGGTTGCAGGTTCCATCCCAGCAACTGGTAAGAATAACAAGGAATATTTACAAAAACTTAACACTTGTTCTCGGTCATGGTTAACAGAATTGGAACAGTCTGCCGCTGGGGTTCAAATAAAGGGTTCAGTTCAAGATTCTCTGTGGGATGCCAAGTTCGACATGAAACGCCTGGAGAAGGCCGAATGCAATATCGGCTGAAACCTTGTGAGTATAACAATAAAGATGAAGTCAGTTATCCGAATATTCTAAGTAATAATTATATTTCACTCCGCGCTAATTCCTCTGGGAAAAGAATGAATCAACCTCTCCTTCCCTTGACTATGGATAAATAATTGGGCAGACTGGGTTCTTAAGCGAGGGTTTGACAATCGCACTAGAAGAAAAAAAACTTTGAATTCAAACCAGCCGAACTATGCTTTAAAATTGTTCTTTTTTAACATCCTACTCATGGTAGAGTGATTGGGAAAATTCTGTCGGCTGGGGTTGTAGAATATGACAACTAAATTTCTGTAAAGAGATATGACCCCAGTCAGTGTTCTAATATAAGACCAAAATCTTATCTGATGATGTGGCTCCTGTCCTAGAGTTTTAAGGATTATTGAGCACCTTTCATTGCCATAATTCCCAGGTCCATTCTTACCCGGGATGGTAGGATCTGTTAGGGTTCCATCTACGGGCCAAATAGAACTATTCAATCATTTGCTAAAGATTATCCTTATTAGTTACTTGAAGCGATTTAACCATATGCCCACAAATGATTAATATTAAATGGAATTGTTCGCGTTATATAGGAATACTTTAAAACAGTTAACTGTTCGCAAACAAATGATTTATATAAGATAAAATCATTAGTGATAGAAAAAATAATATCAATAAAAACAGGACTTGGCATTAAATAACCCACAAGAGTTGATATGCCATTAAACCAAACAACTACTTCGACTTATATAAATTTTAAGAAAGAAGACAACAAATGTGAAATGTCTTATTTACAAAACTTTGCTTAGTCTGACACATTGGCTTCAGGATATTACTAAGAGGTCACCAATATAATTACTCTGCGGGCTAATCGCCACTTAACTTTAAAGAGTTTTAAGCGTTGTTACTCGACCAAATTGAAAATTGGACTAAATATACACTTACCTGTCACAGGCAACTCTGTTTAAACGAATACCATCAACTTCCTACGTATTTTTTGAGTGTGGGTACTAAATACAATTAACCATACTGCACAAGTCCTAACCTATACAAATTAAAAACATAATCAAGGAATCCCCGTTGGATAGCAACTAACATCTTGGCCTGTGATATCGTAATAAGCGAGTTCGAATCCCAATCATGTTATGACGTTCTCTTTCGGACTCATACCCAAGGGAAAGGTGTGAACCCTTTCAGTCTCCTAGTACAACTACTATTCTACAAGAATGGTTTTGACATTCAATTACCTATGAAGGTTGATATGACATTAAACAAAGAAATCAGACCAAAACCGTTCTATTCTAGGTATTAGTTTTCTCTAAATGTTACTACGTTTTCCTTGAGAGGATATATGTCGTACACCATGATGAAGGAAGAATGATGAGACCATAACACTTGGTTATAAAAATAACGCTCTCATATCTTCATTTCCCCGAAAGGGTTAGAACTGGTGTAAGTGTGAGAGACCGAGACATAGAGATGAAGACAGACGGAGGACTGCTATATTAACCATTATCTTCTTCTTAGCCACGTTGTGCCATATTCAGGGCCTCACTTGGCACTTCTGCTTCTCAGTCCGGATAGGGGACACTGCGCTCCTCTGGGCACTCGCTGGCCGCTCTTGTGACTGTGTGAATGTGACAGCCGGTGACTACGTGACTCACCGTTACTGCTGTAGTCATCTGCATATACGATTTCATAACGCCTAAACATCATTCCGGTTGTTAATACATGTGACCCGTTTCCGGCTGTCAACCCGTGTGAGTTGCTTCACACCCACGCATCGCTGTCTTCCTGTTTACACAGCTGAAACATGACGGTTCTGTCAAAGTCAATATGCAACATATAAAAAGAAATCTAAATTCAATTTATCTAAATATTATCATAAAAACTGTAATTACCTTTACTTTAACCGGCTCATTGGTCTATTTGGTAGAGTGATCGTCAATGGTTCGAGAGACCTGGGTTCAATCCCAGGCCGCATCATACAAACTTTAAAATGGCACTTGATGCCTCCTTGCTTAACAAACAGCATTATAAGGTACGTATCAATCCTGGGAACGGTGTAGCACCCTCCCCTACACCTCGATGTAGTAGCTATTGAAAAGGGAGCCTTCTGGTCGCCCTCGACTACGGTCGCTAACTTTACTTTACTTACCTTTATTTTCAATAACTGTGGCAAACAAGAAGGAAACTTTTCAATTAGATATTTTTAAGAATTTTTTTCTTTTAGAAACAACAAAAAAAAATAATTTGAAAGTTTTTAACTTCTTTGTTTTTGAATTTTCTGCTAGTAATAAGATATAATCATATTTTCCAACCCCTCTGCTCGGGCTGGATGTGACACAAGGTCAATTTTTAAGCGAAGTTTAACAGGTTTCAATTCAGAGTTTTCTTTCTCCTAGACTAGTTGCCTCACCAAGGCTGAAGAACCTAGTCTGCCCTACTATTTACCCATAGCTGGAGGGAGAATAATTGGATTCATACCTTTCCCAACGGTATTAGTTCTATGTGAAATGCAATTAGTCACGGCCAGGATTTGAACTCGTGTCACCGTATCCATTTCCTACAACGATAACCATTACACCACAAGGTCCTCCAAATAAAATATAATAGTTATCGAAACAAATGAAAATCTGTAGTTACTAAATCCAGTGAGTATGGAGGATGTGGAAGAACTTTTCCATCCTAATGATCTTTTCTTGTCTTTGTGGAGCCGCAGTTGTTAAAAATGATGAAATCTTCTATGATGATATCGAAATGAATTTAAATTACATTTCTTTATAACTTCTCTGGTAAAATCTAATTACTTTACTAAAGCCCTAATATATCATTGTATCTTTTAAAATATCTTTCAAGCTTATTTTGTTTACACATCAAAAGAGTATCTCTGGTTCAACTATATTAATAATATTATTGATATGTTACTAAATTGATTCTATTACTGACAAGTGGTGGAAGGTAATTTAAACCAGTTCTAAACGGGGAGAAAAACACCTTGGGTCGCTCAGAATGATTGGCGGCTATTGAACCCAAAGTCAATTTGAGACAATGGCTCTGTGTGGATATTTTCAATCGTGAGACCAAAATTGTTCAAAAATTTAGAAAATAGTTTCAATTTTTAATGAGTTGCAGATGAAGGTTCGAACAGTTGCGTTTCACCTGTGCTCTTAATTTTCCGTAAAAATTCATGCGAGTGAAAATTGTCTTCAAAGAATTAAAATAAAGATGCATATATAAATATGTGGTATTGTTGTTATTGGTTTTACCGACCCGGCTGAATAAGAACAGACAGACACAAAGAAGCAACGCGTAATAGATGACTCAGACAAGAAAAATGATGCCCGCCTGAAAAACAAAAAGCAGAATAAAAGTAGTGGTGAGAAGACGTATATATATATATATATATATAGCAACACTGATAGAACAAAACAGATCTGTCTGTGGATGACTATATAGATATATATACTCCCCTACCCCTGTAGGATTGAGTTCTCTAGCAAATGAAGTAATCGCGTTGCCATTAGCGTTTATTGCAAGTCTCTTCATATATGAATTGAGGACTCAGTAGCCGTTAAGCGGATGTATGTAAGCAATAATTATTCATAACCATTTAAAATTTATTTCGTTGCTACTGGTTCCTCGTGGCTGAGGGGTAGAGGCTTGGATTGGCGTTTGAGCCAACCGAGTTTCGATCCCAGGTACGGGAAGCTAGAGTGTCTAGCCACACTGATGAGTTCTGACAGAACGAAACAGATCTGTTTGTGGATGACGATATATATTTGTTTATTTTATTCTTTCTTACACGTGTTTCTAACTTCTTGCTATCTTCAGAGAATATTTTATTGTATATCGGGTGAGAAAGTGACAACAACGTTTATCTATAAAAATAAACTCTCTTTTTATTTACAAAAGTTGAAATAGTTGCGGGAGAGAGAGAAAGAGAGTCGGATAGACAAGGATCCGCTAAGATACGATATCTTCAGATTTACACAAGGTGTTGATACATCTCCAGAGAGCCTTGCTTCTTCGTGCTCCTTTCACAGGAGACCAATACAGAGCAGCCTCTCAACCCGGAAGTAACTGCTCTTCCCCTATGGAGCTAACGCCCCAAACGGTGTGCTTCTGCTGACTGCCTGCTCTCTCTCTCTGTTGACTGACCATCGACTCTTCGAGGCTAAAAACTTCCCTTCTTTTATATTTTCCGGTATTACATAACCCACGAAATTTTATATGCCATTAAACAAAGAAATCAAACATAATCCTATTTGGCATCTTGCACTGGGCTATGTCTTGCAGAACGATCATTGTGAGTTCGATTCTCGATGGGTACGCTACATGCTCAAGTAAACTATTCAATTAGTAAAACATTCTCCCCACAAAAAAGAGCATCTTGGTATGACACTAGACTACAATCAAGGGTGAGGGTTACTTAACCCTCACCAGTTCTAGAGAGCTCTTTCTGTCAATCCTACTCTGACTCGGAGTGGTAATACCCGATAGGATCCCATATACTGGTCAAACAGATATATTTTAAAATTATCTCTATTCGATTGGAATACTTTAAATAATTTCACTTATTGAGAAAACCAGTGATTACCGAAAATTGCAACGTATAAGTCGACTCTTTGATTTTGTAAAAAAGATTTTCTGGCTTAAAGGTCATCTCATACGCTACAGTTTATGTGATCATTAAATAGGAATGGTTACATATAATTGTGAATATATCTTTTACATTAAGAATGATTACTTAAAGCGATTCATAATACAAATAATTTACAGTTGTGTGATATGAAGATTCCAATCGTATTCGAATAATTTTTAAATGGCTCTATTTGACCCAAAGATGGATGAACCGACCAGGAATTACGAATTCAGTCAAAGTTGGCCTGGGAGTAATGGTAATGAAAGGGTACGCTATGCTCCTAATATCTCCAAAACTGGAGCCTTTATATCTGACGTAGATTATTGTCATACCCAGAACACCCCATTTTGGGTTAGAGTTGGCCTGAGAATAATTTTTAAATGGCTCTATTTGACTCAAAGATGGATAAACCTACCACGTACGACGAATTTGGTCAAAGTTGGCCTGGGAGTAATGGCAATGAAAGGGTACTTCCATACTCCTAAGAGTCTTTATATTAGGTGTAGATTGGTGTTATACCCAGAACACCCCATTTTGGGTCAGAGTTGGCCTGAGAATTTTTAAATGGCTCTATTTGACTCAAAGATGGATAAACCTACCAGGTACGACGAATTTCGTCAAAGTTGGCCTGGGAGTAATGGCAATGAAAGAGTACTTCCATACTCCTAAGAGTCTTTATATCAGGTGTAGATTGGTGTTATACCCAGAACACCCCATTTTTGTGGGGATGGCCGAGGAGAGGGGAAGTACAATCAGCGTATGCTAAGCCCCACCAACAGGGCGTGAAATAAGGCGAATGTCTCTTTTAAAAACTCACGACTTTAACTCACAATCCCCAGAGAATGTCATCCTTTATCGCGGAAGGAACAGAAGGAAAAAAATAGTTGCTGTTTCTTTAATAGGGTTACGTAACGTGTCATTGTTGACTTCTTGTGAATCACGCAAACAAAGAACAACGCTATCTCGTTTTTTTATACCCCTGCCAACCCCCGCATTTAAATCTGCTTCTACAAAACGGTAAACAGAATATTTACATATTCGTTTTGATAGCTACACACCCTGGTATCTGCAACATTCATATCATGTAAAGAAGTCATTAAAGTAGATAAAGCCAGACTCTAAAATGCATGACATTATCATCTTAGTGGCACATCTTCATCAAACTCAAATTCTGTTTGCTTCTTTGATAGATATGAAGGTTAGTCTGACACAAGTTTAAATAAGGAAAATGGAAGATCATGAGGCAACCAAATATCCCTGGAAAAAGTTCGCGTGCTTAGAAAATCAGCATTCGAAATCTACTCTGTTTTGTACCGGGATTCAAATATAGAGGCACCCTGTTGGTGTAGCTTAAAATACACTGACTGTATCTCCTGCAGTGGGGCAACCGCTCTCCAAAAAAAGGGGTGTCCTTAGTAAAACATCAAACTGCGTTTGATTGTAAGGTTCCAGTTCTGGTGTTCTGGAGAGTATGGAGTACACCTTCATTAACATTACTCTCAGGTTCACTCTGACCCAGTGTGGTAGTACCTATAAAGGTCCTGAAAAGGTCTCTTTGAAAATTATACGTATTTGACGGCAATAGTTGATACCATATAGCTGTAAACTATTTGTATTCAGAATAGTTTCTTAAAGCATTTAATTGTTTACTAAGAATTATCATTAGTTATTTGAAACCGTATAACTGTGTGCAAACAAATGACTATCATTAAATAGGAGTAATTCCTTGAAACCATATGATTATTAGCATTAGATAGGAATGTGGTATTTTGACCTTCGACCCGGCCCAAAAATGCCATTCCAAGGTGATGCACCGGAAGGAAGTGACACATTCCAATGGCCAGTAATCGAAAGAGATCGCGTGGCCGGATTAAGGCTGATTATATGAGACAAGGTGAAGGTTCCACTGTGCCACTACAGAGTGATGCACCGGAAGAGAGTGACCTGTGAACTGCATGACAGTTATTTCCGCTTGATGACGATCAAACATGCGATTTCAAAGATCGAGTGGACGTTGAACTATTATATAACTCAATCGAGTTCGAGTCCACGTGGCAGTTGAGTTGGAGACGGAGTTATAGACGAGATGTGGTAGGGAAAACCACACCCGGCCGAGGGAACCCTCGGGAACCCCGATGGAGCTTGGGGACCAGAGAAGATGCTGATAAGATGCAGTAAAGAAAGCCAGCACCCAGCAGAGTGGACCCCAGGGCCTCCGGTTGAGCATCAGGAGAACGAGAAAGACACAACTTTGACGGCCCTAAGAGTAGGGGTCAAAATATTACAGTTTCTGTTCGGTCTCCAGCTCCCTCTCACACGCAAACCTTAAGTAACCCTTTTCGAACACTTGCAATAAAGTGAGAGGTAAATGTTTTGTTAAAGAAGTCTTCCTGCGTCTGTCTTTGTCATTGCGTCTGAATTATTGTGTCGTTATGATACGGCACATGAGAATATAACAGGAATACTTAAAGCTTTACAACTGCATGCAAATTATTTGTGTTAAAAAAGAATTCTTGATATTATGAAAGTGTGTGTAAATAAAACTCTAAAGAAACAAAAAATATAAATATAAGTATACAATGAACACGGTTCCTTTTCTTTAGGCATAAAATCACACTAGATGAGTTGATGTGCAGTTAAAATCAATTATTCAGTCCATCAAACTTGTGACATCAAAGGAAAAAAATGAAGCTATCTCAGCCTCAGGTCGGTATTTAACTGCCACCTTGTGATGAAAAATGAAATTTACTGAGGACCCCTGGTGGTATAGAAAACCTTTTTTTTTTAAATAATTAAAATGATAAAAAAATAAAGAATATAAATTTTCGTTTTTCCTATAATGCAAATTACTTCGGTCACCTGACTAATGCTTAGATTCTTGGGAACGGTGTTCATTGTATGTTGACATTTTTTTGTGTAGAATATAAACCCATGTAATCAGGGATCTAGCTAGAAAAAAATATTAATCAGAAAAACAAATTCGGCCGAAAATGTAGATCGAGAATATGTTATTTTGATGAGAAAGGATTTATCACCACGTATTTTTTGTTGTGAAAGGAAAGTAGATATATTATTTTTAATTCTGACAGATAACGAAAAAGCTAGATGGGAACTGTACAAGAATATTACGGGTTATAGTGAACAAATCCTGGAAGCAACACCCCATGAAACAACAGCTTTATGCCCATCTCGAAAACAATCCAAATAAGGCGAACAAGACATGCGGGACACTTCTTGAGAAGCAAAGATGAACTCATAACTGACGTTCTCCGATGGACTTTTTCACATAGACGTGCCAGTGTTGGTCGACCAACAAGAACCTACTAACAACAGCTTTGTACAGACACTGGATGTAGACTGGAAGACCTGCCGGGGACGATGGATGATAAGAATGAATGGTGAGAGAATCAGCGAAATCTGTACAAGCAGCACGTCTTGATAATGATGCTTAAGGAAACAATGTGAAGCGAAAATCGGAAAGATGAATTCAGATCAAAGAAAAGGACTATCATTCAAGGAAGCTGAGTATAGAAAATCCTAGTTTTGAAATAACATTTTTAAAAATTTGAATATGGTAAATTTTCTTTGAAAACATTTTTAATATATTATCACACCAGCATAAAGCTAGTGTTAATTTCAAATTTGGGAGAGACCGCCCCTTTTGGGTGAAGGTGTTATATAGCCACTCAATAACCATGACCATGATTAACTATACAAACACATAATACATATATATGCTGGATACAGACTGACGCAATGAATAACGACGAGCGAAGACTTCTTTAGAAAAATATGTACCTCTCAATTTATTTGCAAGGTTCGGAAGGGTTGTGTAGGGTTTTACTGTGAGAGGGAGTTGGAGATCGAACATAACAGCAATATATTGACCCCCCCCCCAATCTTATGGCCGTCAGCGTTGTGTCTTTCTCGTTCTCCAGGGCTGCTCAACCGGAGGCCCAGGGGCTCAGCTCTCTGCTGGAAGATGGCTTTCTTTACTGCATCTTATCAGCAACTTCTCTGGACTCCAACTCAATCGGGGGCCCCGAGGGCCCCTTCGGCCTGGTGTGGCTTTCCCTACCATATCTCGTCTATTACTCCAACTCCTGACTTCTTGTCTTGACTGAGTTATATAATAGTTCAACATCCACTCAATCGCCCACTCAATCCTTGGAATGGCATGTTTGATCGTCATCAAGCGGAAATAACTGTCATGCAGTTCAGAGGTCACTCTCTTCCGGCGCATCAGTCTATGAGTATATCATGGGATTTTTTCTTGTCCCATTTTGTTAGCCAGGTCCACCTACACGATTTTTCCTCATAAGTGCCATCGGAATGTGTCACTTCCTTCCGGTGCATCACCTTAGAATGGCATATTTGGCCGGGTCGAAGGTCAAAATACAACAAAGGTAGAGGTGAATCAAATATGGAAGTTGCATCAAATCGAGGAGGTGGAATTAAATATGGAAATTCAAATTAGGAGAAAATTGATATCTTAGTGAGAGACAATGCATATGTACGATACTTAGAGAGTTCAGCGGGAGATTAACCGAAAACTGCTACAAGACTTCATGTCGCTCTGGGCTCTGGCCTTTCACCAGACTGCCCAGCGGAGAGAGGCAGAAAAAAGCTATATTTCACGTTGTCTGGGCGTGATGTAGTCCTACCGATAGACAATCTTGTGAAGAAACGAAGAAAGCCTGAGATAATACGCTACTTTTCGATGACCTTGCGCCAGACTTATGAAAGTAGACAAGTAAAGTGAAGCTAGAGATAATGCAACACCTTGAGATAGCCTTGAGCCACACCCGCAGAGATAAAGAAGCAAAGGGAAATTGAGATAGTTTAAGAGAGAACGTGAACCGGCCAGCAGTTTTTCTACGAGACTTTGAGTTGTTCACCTTGAACCAGACTGCCCAAGGTATAGAAAGCGAAGAAAGCCTAACATAATACTACACTTGTGAAATAATACTAAAGATTGAGAAAGTCAAACGTAACCGCCATTTGCTATTGGCTTTGTGCCAGACAATAGAAAGCTAAAATAGAAAAGCATAAAACTTATACGATGAATTGAGAGGCCTTAGACCTAAGTCTAAATGCCGATGAACTGACTTTAAATTTGTAAACTGGGTCTTTGACTATAACTCCTCACCCCTGGGATAGGTGAATACCAGTACTAATTTTAAAGACACCTTTTTACTAAATATTGTTATAAGCCGTGTTTCCGTTTGTTGACATCGACTCCGATTAGTGATTGATCTGTTGTCTGGACAAAAAAACACAACGTGGACATAGAGTGGATTAGTCGTGTTACCTGAAGACATAACCGACTAACGGAATGATGAATGAATTGGAAACGGAATCACCCCCGTGTTTGGTGAGGGTTGGTTTACTGCTACAGTTTTTAAAGAGTTTTTTTTCTGCACACGGTCCTATCGAATACAAATAATTCTGAAACAGATCTATTTGATCAATAGATAAGACCCTAACTGGTATTACCACTCCAGATCAGAGTGGAATTGGGAGTAATATCAATGAAGGGGTAGTACGTTCTTCACAGATCTCCAGAACTCAGCATCCTCAGCATCAGATGCGGTTTTGTATCACACTTAGGACACCTTTTTCTTTGGTTGAGGGTGTCACTCCTGTGAACGGGGATACAGTCAGCGTATTGTAAGTCTCACGGATGGGGCTATCTTGTATTTGCGTTAGAATCCAACGTAATTCGCGAAAGAAGAGAGTTTCAGGGAGTCCTCTTGCTGTACCCCTCAGTTGAACAAAATTGGGTCAAGTCAAAATAGATCCCTGGTATCAGGCATATTTCTAAAGCTGGATGCGGACGCAGTTAAACAATTTTTGCATCTACCTTTCATGTACACATGAGAGGTTGTAGAATCAATTTGTCTTTGTAACGCACACTGGCCTCGTTGGGGAAGCCGCTAAATACCGATAGAGAAAATACCTGGTTGTTTGACAAAGGACACAGATATTCGCTGAAGTTTACAGTTTTGGTGGGTGTTGTTGACAATTAAACCCATTGTAAATATACTGGACTGCATGTATATAAAAGAATTCTAAAACGCCATAGAATCTGTTGGCGCCGATCAAACTGCGTGGGTTTACGTGTTCTCTGCCGAGTGGGGTCATAACTTTTTATGTAGACTGAAGTGGGAAATGAGAAAACAAAAGAAAATAAGCAAAATTTACTTTGTTGACAATAAAGAGTAAATCTGTACACTAGAGGACAAAATAAAATGACCAAGAGTGGGTTTTCTAACGATGTCACTTTTGTAAATAAAATACGAAATACTTAATGGGAGATTTTCTTTTTTCAAGAGCTGAAAGGAATAAAATACATACACACTGAATATGAAATTACACTAAACTATGCTACAATAAAGAATAAAATTCCGTAAACTTATTTTTTTAGACAGCCGAGTCGGCTAGGATTATTAAATACGTCGACTGCATCTCTGCAGAGGGGTAACCCCTCAACGTGTGTCCCAGATATGACACTATACTATCTGATGGTGAAGCTCCAGCCTTGGAGATTTCGGGGATTGGGAGTATGTCTTCATAACCATTTTTCCCAGATCAACTCTGGCCCGGAGTGGTAGCACCTGATAGGGTCCTCTCTCTGGGTCAAATAGAACTGTCTGATATTTAAATGACTTGCATTAAATTGAATTGATAGAAATAAAACTGTTTGATTATCTAACTATGTGTAAAAAATGATTGGTTTTTAATTGAATTGTTACTGATACATAGCAATACTTGGAATAATTTAACTGTGCTAATGAATGAGTAATGTTGAATAGAATTATTAGTGTTGAATAGAAATACTTGAAATTCTTCAACTGTGTTCCTAAATTGAATTGTTGGCATAAAATAGCAATACTTGGAACGATTTGAATGTAAGCAAACGAATAATCAGTGTTAAATAGCGGAACTTGTAACCAGTTCACTGTGTGCAAACAAATGATTTATATTGAATAGAATTAATAGTGTTAGATAGTAACAATCGAATTCATAGTTCTAACTCATTACTTGAAACCATTTAACTGTGTGCAAAAAGAAAGAGCTCAGGCTCGTTTAAAAATGTTATCAATAAACTGTTTACAAATCATACATTTGATATATATGTATAAACAGGGTTTAGCACTAAATAACCAACTAAGATATGCCATTAAACCAAATTAAACCAAACAAAACCATTTAATTGTGTGCAATGAAAAGATTAATAGTAATTAGAAATATTCGAGTTTGATAGAAATACTTGAAACCATTTAACTGTGTGCAAATAAATAAGTTCAGTATTATTTAAAAAGTATCTACAGAATGAGTTTACAAAGCGTTAATGTGTAATATATATGTAAAATCAGGATTTGGCATAAAATAACCAACACTGGTTGATATGCCATAAAACCCAAGCAAATCAAACCTTATTTTTCAAACATACAGGTATATCTTTATACACAACCAACGACTAAATGAACTCTTTTTACACATATTTCTAACAAATTCCACTCACACGTACATCCCATAAAAGACCTTCCGACAGACACAACTTTATTCGTTCTTTTTATATCTCCTTTCTTAATCTATTCTATTTAGTTTTGCCCCAACGATAAAATTGTTGAGTCGTACGAATTGTTTTTACATTCATTCTTGTGATGAAAGTACATTTTTTCAAATATATTCTTTAACAAAACAGTATCGCCTACATTGAACATAAGCAATACTTATATTTAAAACCTTTAACATAATATGAAATTCCAATTGGTCTGCATCGCAGAGATACAGTTGAGCTTTTCTGCAGAAAAATGAATAGAACAGTTTTGTCTTGATAGATCCTGGATATTTTCTATTACATTTTTAACGTGTCACTTTACAAAGTAAAATTTTAAAATTTTAATAGAATTTTATTCTGTTTTCAGAACATATATAATGATAAAGTAGCTATGGTTAAAATTGAAAATGTCACCGAAGAAGTTTTCTGAACTTAATGAAAAAAAAAAAAAAAAAAAAATCAACAACAAAAACAAACAAATAAAAAAACAACAAAAAAGCAGAATTTTAAGAATGACCCAGAATGGAACTCAATAAAAAGAGATTTTTGATATCTGAAATAGCAAAAAAATATAGACATCCTTGTCCACAGTGAAAAGAATTGGCCTACATTTCACAAAAACCGGTGTGGCGGGGTCGATGAATATGTCGATCCCAAAGACTTTTGAAATAAATGACAACAACTATGGAAAGGAGCACAAAGGCAAAGTGGTTATGTCAAAAGAGCCATTTTATTTGGCAAGAAATAAAAAGGAAAGTACTTGAAAGTATTTAAAAAGGTTCCGTCCGCAACAGTGCTGATTGTCGCTGGGAAGTCGGTATGGTAGTATTATAGAAACGTGCCTGGTAGAGGCCTATCTAGTTGTTGGCTTTGGACAACAGGTTTTTGTTGAATGTTTAACTCTTGCTCAACCACAGCGCCAACCCTTGCATCTGATGCGTCTGTTGTCTGGGATATTTGGTTCGTGGATCATTTTCAATGAATGATTGTTTGGAGAAGTTGACTAGCGCGGTTTTAGCTGTGTAGAAAGCGTGCAGGACGTCGCCTTCCAGGGTTATGCTTTTATTTCTTTTCTGTTATAGATTTGTCTGTGGATGAAACAAAGGACGGTAGACATTCATTATGCTGATTAATCAGTACAATTATTTGATGGATGTAGGCATCGGGAAATCCTAGATTACGTCTAGATTACCTGGTAGCGAGGCGATCCTATTAGCACCGGTGAAGTGTGTGAGGAAATTGATGTTGGGTGCACTTGAAACACTTTTGTTAACTGAGTGTTAAGCAAGGAGGTATCAAATACCATTTTTAAAGTCTTTGGTATGACGCGACCTGGGAACACTCTACCCATTAGACCAATGAGTCGAGGTTTAATGAAAGACAAAAGTGTGACGATCACTGGAATATTTCGTGCAGGTATTGTCTGTGAGTGCTGATGTGACACTATGTAGGTGGTCCGCCAAGCAGACAATCCCTTTGTCTGTTTTGGCGCGAAACCAAACAAAGGCCTGAACCCGCGATCTTCGTCGTGACCGGAAGTGGGTAAGGGAACGCGAGTGAGGAATTGGACAAAGGAACTCACAGAAGGCAGTTGGCGACGGAGAGTGGCAGATGGAGTCGACATCGGACAGCACAGAGACCCGTCGGATGAGATAGGGTCCAGCAGCAGTGAGGGAAGACCAATCAAGATGAGGCAGCACTCCTCGAGCTTTGTAGAATTTTCGCTAGAAATACACGCTAGCGTTTGTTTACAAGGAATGCAGAGTGTTAAATAACTCCTCTTCTTGCACTTTGTGTTAACCCAAGCATATTGTTCGTTTGTTCGTTTGTTCTTTTTCTCCTACTCCCTTGATTGTATTTCTTGTAGCCCGGAAGAAATGTGCGATACCCTTATCGGAACCACAAGATGATCACCGGCCAAGATCGAAATGGTGAAGAGGTTGATATAACAGGGGGCCGAGGGGGTATTGTCACACTGATGACTTTAATGGCTACCAGGATGGCATTAATACAGCAAACTACACAAAACTTGATCTATAAGTCTCTGAAATGTCTGGGTAGGGTTTCGTAAACTGAATGGCATTCTTACGAACTAGTATAAATCAAAAGGAGTTTCAACGGCTATCTTAGGTTTTTCTGCTGGGGGCACAGAGATCTGGTAATATGCCTTGATAAAATCGATCTTTGAAAACATGCACGCCTTCTGAAGTCCTTATGCAAAGTCGTGGATATGGGGAACACTGTATTGGACGAGAATGGTCGAGGCTTAAAGATTTCATGTAGTCGCTGCATATTCCATACTTCGTGCCACAAGGTTTTAGCACCAGGTTATTGGTTTGGTTTCTTGTTTTTAATGGCATATCAACATTCATGGGTTGTTTAAATGCTAAAGCAATCCTTTAAGAAAAACAACATTTATACTATTTAACGCATTGCTGGGCTGATAAGAGGGTTCTACCTTTCGCAAGGGTATTAGTCTAAAAGTGAATGGAATTGCATCACTGGAGTTGGCATACGCTTACAAGGAGGTCGTAATCAAGCACTTTAGCCATTACTCCAGAGGAACTCCCCAGTAGCAGGTAAGACGTAGGGTCTATCTGACAATGCCGTCATTCTATATATTGATGAACTCTTTTTGGCTAAGTCTAACATGTGCAGCGACAGTCTTCACAGGTCAGTGAGTGCAGGCTGTCCGGTCGTACTGTTGTGATAGTGGATCTGATGTTTATTTGAATCGGTACTTTTAAATCAGCCCTATCCGATAAAATAAATAGCAATTTTTTCAAAGCTGCGGTCGTGTCCATTATACTATATAGATACACTACATGAACGCTATCTAAGCGTATAGAGAAAAGGCTTGACAGCAGTTGGAAAAGAATGCCTTGAGCTATATTGAACAAATCCTGGAAGCAACATCCCGTAAAACAGCAGTTGTACGGCCATCTACTGCCCATCTAAAAACTATCCAAATTAGACAAACAAAACATGCGCAAACTGAATGGCATTCCAACGAACTCATATAAACCAAAAAGACTGTCTTAGGATTGTCTACTGGAGGCACGGAGATCTGGTAATATGCCTTGATCAAGTCGATCTTTGAAAATATGTACACCTTCGGAAGTCTTGATGCTGTTCGGCCATCTACTGCCAATCTAAAAACTACCCAAATTAGACGAATAAAATATGCGCAAACTGAACGGCATTCTAATGAACTCAGACAAATCAAAAGGATCAAATTAGACAAACAAGATATGCAGGACACTTTTGGAGAAATAAAGACGAACTCATTAGTGACATTCTCCTATAGATCCCTTCACACGGACGTACGAATGTTGGACGACCAGCAAGAACTTATCTACAACGACTCTGTACAGATAGAGTGTGTAGTCTAGAAAACCTGCCGGAAGCGATGGACGATAGAGACGAATGGTGAAAGATAGTTAGGGAAATCCATGCCTGTGGTACGACATGATGATGATGTCTTTTGAACGGCTAAGTTATGTCCATGTACTAATTTAAAATATCCCTCTACTCTCGACCATGGCAAATTGTGACACTGGTTCCTGTGGGATTGTGGTGCGTTGGGATCCCTGTAAAGTTGATATTGATGGTGTTGTCTGACAAGTTTCTTGTGTTTATGTGGACGGAATTGAAATATACTAGGAAATCCACTCGAAATATGAGTGCCTTTGCATTTACCTGGATAAATGACAATATGTAGTCCTGGTGCATGCCAATGTTTGGGGTGATAGATTTATTCCTGTATATGTCTATGGTGGAGACTTTGATTGCTTGGAGTTTGAACGGGGTGAGTTTTTTTTTTCTTTTTTGGTGAGGGTGTTCAGCAAGTATCACATTGATTGCTACATCCATGTCCACAAGGAATCTACGTTTGTTATAACAGTTGCAAGCATTGAAGAGAGAGTATCGTATGTTTCAACCGGTTGGGTCTGTCGTTTCTACTCTCCGGTTGATCAATTTCTCTGAGCCGTGTGGTATTTACATGGAAGTTTGCGATTTCTGTGTGTATTGCCAAAGGTTCGGTGCAAGAAGCATACGTCTAGGTCAGTTTGCCGCACCAGGCCAGCACTGCGTGTCCGCTTTCAATGGTTCTTTTAAACGATGAAGAACTTCTCGGCCAGCTGTGTAGGAGTAAGTGCATGATTTTTAATTCTTTAGGTAGGTCAACCACCGCTCTCTCCAAATTCCTGGCTTGTCCTGAGTTTCGCCACTTTCATGAAGCAAGTTATCGTTTAGGTCGATCTTTGAGTAGTTTCGGTCGGCGGAGTCAGCAAGCAGGTCTAAAGTATCTTCCAGCATCGGTGCGAATATTTGTTTTACTATCGTTGGTAGACAGTTCATCCACAGAGAATCGATTCTTCCAAAGTGTTTTCCAAGTTGGCTTCTCAAGAAACGTAGATTCTCTCGCTCCTAGTAACGTGGTTAAATATTTCGTGAAGCAGGTCTTCGTCAGAGTGGCCGGTACGATTGAGGTTCACGTTCTTTAGACAGGTGTACGGTTCGACCTTTGTGACATTCTTCGGGATGTACATCACTTCGTCAACAACAGAAGGTAGTAGGTCCTGAACTAAATTTACAAACTTTGACCGCTTGGAGAGGATCTTACGCTCTGAGAAAATTGACTATAACTGTAGAAACCAGTTTTTGATGTTGCTCTTATTATACATCGGCAGATGAGATGATTCTTGATTCCTTTGGTTGGATTTTACAGCATATCAACCCTTGTTAGTTACTTGATATTGTATATTGACCTCCGACCCGGCCGGGCTGTCAAAATAGGAAATGCACCTATGTAAATAACAGGTGCATCCGGTCGATGAATATCAGGTTATTATAACCTTGACCGTAGACAGGTTGAATGCGTGCAAAATTGTGACGTCCACAAGAAGAAGGCGGACGTTGAACAATTATATAACTCAGTGCACAGGAAATTTAATCAGTTGGGGATCAGACGAGTTGGAGATAAGATGCGGTAGAGAAAACCAGCAACCAGAGAGGCTGGGCCCCCAGGCCCCGGTTGAGCAGCCCAGGAGAACGGGAAAGAAACGCGATTATGGCCAATAGAGTGGGGGGTCAATATGTTGCAGTTCTGTTCGGTCTCTAACTCCCTCTCACACACAACCCTTTCAATAAAGTGAGAGGTATATTTTTCTAAGAACTGTGTCGCTCGTCTTTATTGTGTCGTCGTTATGATTTTGCATGCATTTGCATATGTGTTTGTATAGTTGGTCATGGTGGTGACTATACAACACTTGATGCCAAATGCTCTTTATATATACATACATTAAATACAGAGGATTTGGTTCGGATTGGTTTATGGCATATCAACCCTTGTAGGTTTTATTTAGTGCCAAATCCTTTTTATACATATATATTAAAATTATGATTTCTAAACATATTTGGTTGATAACATCTTTAAACGAGCCTCAGCTCATCTTTTTTGCACAGAGTTAAATGGTTTCACTGATCCTTATCTAATACGAATAGTTCTATTTACAATTAATCATTTGTTTAAACACATATTGTTTCCAATATTGCTATTTAACACTAACGATACAATTAAATATGACTCATTTGTTTACACATAGTTAAATGATTAAAAAGTTCTGTATCAAACAAGCCCATTTAAGTCATTTGTTTGCACACAGTTTAAATATCAAAGTACACAGTTTAAATGTCAAACAGTTCTATTTGACCCATAGATAAGAACCTATCAGGCGCTACCACTCCGGACCAGAGTGGACCAGGAAGCAATGGCAATTAAGGGGTACTCTACATTCCCCAAAGCCCCAGTGATACTGGAGCCTCACCATCAGATTGTTTAGTGTCATATCCTTGAGGGGTGGTTTTTACCCCTCTGCAGAGATGCAGTCGGTGTATTCTGCAGCCTAAGCCGACTGGGCCAATTCTTTGTTCGTTTTTCTCGTTCGGTGCCATCTTGCTTTAATGTGACAATTCATTTCGTGATCACCACTTGTTGAAGGATCTGGTCTGGTGTGTCTCATCAATGGACACAGCTCGAATCTCAGGGGGCCGTCCCCCAGGCTTTAACCCTCCTTGGAGGGGTTAGGTTTATCACCTGGCGCCTGAGGTGCCCCTTTTTAGGGGAATTCCAACGGGGCTCTCGGCATTTTTGGAGCCGCCGGGCGCGTCTGCACCACGGACCCATCTTAAAAAAGGCTTTGTGCCACACTCGTCCGGATGGTGGACGGAAGACATATACCATCACTGGATCAATGTATATGTTAATCCCACAAACATTTCAAATAAGTGAAAACTGCTAAGGTAAGGAGAACAAAGGCAAATCGTCTTTTTCGAGAGGGCCAATTTTTATTTGGCAAGAAATAAAAAGGAAAGTGATTGAAAGTTTTCAAAAAGGTTCCGTCCGCAAGGTAGCTGGTCGTTGCTAGACTGGGAAGTCAGCATGGTAGCAGCATAGAAACGTGCTTGGTAGCCGCCTATCTGGTTGTTGGCCTTTGGTCTGCGTCTGCTGGTGATCTACTAGTTGATAATTGTCGTTGTCGGTTCTGTGCGGTGTCTTGAGGTCGAGTAGATGTCTGCTTCAATACCACAGGTCATTCTTGTTGGCTTGCCCTAAAAAGGAACGTTGTAGTGATGGTAAAAGAAATACTCTGAAAAGGGCAGTAATAATAGTGTGCAGAGAGAAATCGATAGAAGCAGGCAGGAATCACAGAAAGGAGTAAGAAACACAGAAACGTGTGGTGCAGCTGGAACAGTGGTACACTTAAATCTTCCTTACCTGGATCAGCCAGCTCACGAGATATATCTGACATCTCTCTAAGTCAGAATATGGCACAAGGCCATTTTACGTTGGGGACCGCGTACGAATTGAGACTAATGCACAGCTGTTGCAAATATTCTTGGCCTCGTCAGCATTCCTTTTTGCAGCGCCTTTGGCATCAAGCAATAAACTTTGTCTTGCCAGCAAGTAAGGTATTATAGTACGCAAACACAACCGCACGGCAAGAGTGTCAGGAGGCGTAAAATTCTAAATTCTAGCTTCGAGTTTATGCTACAGGCAGTGGTAAAGTCAACCTGACTTTAGAATTTACTTCCAGCTTTAAAAAAAGTTAAAACACAGAAATAAAGGAGTTACCAATTCTACCATGAAGAAAATGGCTCCTGTTCATCCAAAAAGCCACCTCGAAAAGAGATGACCAAATTTGTTGCTCTCAGAGACAAAGAAGACCCAAGAAAGCCAAAAGAACATGGATATATGTCAAAAATTTGTGCTAAGAAGTTATTTTTTCTAATAAAAATGTATGTTAAGTAAAGAGGGTAATTTGGGGCAGAATATTGTAATTTTGATATAAAGTGGTTTGATTGTGTAACGTGGTCTGATGAGGTAAAAATTTTTGCCTTTATGGTAATACACCGGAACATTGTCTTTGAAGATCGGAGGAAAAATTATTGCCAGAATGTCTGTAAACAACGGTTCAACATGGAATTAGTAGAATAATGGTGTGGGGGGCTTTTTCGTCTTCTGGAGTTGCGGAACGAATTCTCTGTGAAAAACACATAAAATACGAAAGAATACATTAATATACTGCTAAATATTGGCAAGCACTTGGTTTCGGTTGATCAAGCAGTTACCATTTTTTCAACATGTCAGCGCATTGGCTAAAAAGTGGATTTCTAAAAACTTAATGCAAGTGATGTTGTAGCCTTGACAAAATCCAGATTTAAATCAATCTAAAAGTATTTAGAGAATAAGAACAAAAAAGCTGTTCGGTAAGATGTTTTCTACTAAAAAAGTTTTCTACTAAAGATATTTTCCACAAAAGATGCTTTCTGCTAAATATGTTTCCAACTAAAGATGTTTTCTACTAAAGAAGTTTTCCACAAAAGATGTTTCGATTAAAGACGTTTCAACTAAAGATGTTTTCTACTAAAGAAGTTTTCCACAAAAGATGTTTTCGATTAAAGACGTTTCAACTAAAGATGTTTTCTATTAAAGATGTTTTCCACAAAAGATGCTTTCTGCTAAAGATGTTTCCAACTAAAGATGTTTTCTACTAAAGACGTTTTCCACAAAAGATGTTTTCGATTAAAGGTGTTTTCTACTAAAAAATGTTTTCTACTAAAGATGTTTTCTATTAAAGATGTTTTCCACAAAAGATGCTTTCTGCTAAAGATGTTTCCAACTAAAGATGTTTTCTACTAAAGAAGTTTTCCACAAAAGATGTTTTCTGCTAAAGATGTTTCCAACTAAAGATGTTTTCTACTAAAGAAGTTTTCCACAAAAGATGTTTTCGATTAAAGACGTTTCAACTAAAGATGTTTTCTACTAAAGACGTTTTTCACAAAAGATGTTTTCGATTAAAGGTGTTTTCTACTAAAAAATGTTTTCTACTAAAGATGTTTTCTATTAAAGATGTTTTCCACAAAAGATGCTTTCTGCTAAAGATGTTTCCAACTAAAGATGTTTTCTACTAAAGACGTTTTTCACAAAAGATGTTTTCGATTAAAGGTGTTTTCTACTAAAAAATGTTTTCTACTAAAGATGTTTTCTATTAAAGATGTTTTCCACAAAAGATGCTTTCTGCTAAAGATGTTTCCAACTAAAGATGTTTTCTACTAAAGACGTTTTCCACAAAAGATGTTTTCGATTAAAGGTGTTTTCTACTAAAAAATGTTTTCTACTAAAGATGTTTTCTATTAAAGATGTTTTCCACAAAAGATGCTTTCTGCTAAAGATGTTTCCAACTAAAGATGTTTTCTACTAAAGAAGTTTTCCACAAAAGATGTTTTCTGCTAAAGATGTTTCCAACTAAAGATGTTTTCTACTAAAGAAGTTTTCCACAAAAGATGTTTTCGATTAAAGACGTTTCAACTAAAGATGTTTTCTACTAAAGACGTTTTTCACAAAAGATGTTTTCGATTAAAGGTGTTTTCTACTAAAAAATGTTTTCTACTAAAGATGTTTTCTATTAAAGATGTTTTCCACAAAAGATGCTTTCTGCTAAAGATGTTTCCAACTAAAGATGTTTTCTACTAAAGACGTTTTTCACAAAAGATGTTTTCGATTAAAGGTGTTTTCTACTAAAAAATGTTTTCTACTAAAGATGTTTTCTATTAAAGATGTTTTCCACAAAAGATGCTTTCTGCTAAAGATGTTTCCAACTAAAGATGTTTTCTACTAAAGACGTTTTCCACAAAAGATGTTTTCGATTAAAGGTGTTTTCTACTAAAAAATGTTTTCTACTAAAGATGTTTTCTATTAAAGATGTTTTCCACAAAAGATGCTTTCTGCTAAAGATGTTTCCAACTAAAGATGTTTTCTACTAAAGATGTTTTCCACAAAAGATGTTTTCTGCTAAAGATGTTTCCAACTAAAGATGTTTTCTACTAAAGAAGTTTTCCACAAAAGATGTTTTCGATTAAAGACGTTTCAACTAAAGATGTTTTCTACTAAAGAAGTTTTCCACAAAAGATGTTTTCGATTAAAGACGTTTCAACTAAAGATGTTTTCTATTAAAGATGTTTTCCACAAAAGATGCTTTCTGCTAAAGATGTTTCCAACTAAAGATGTTTTCTTCTAAAGACGTTTTCCACAAAAGATGTTTTCGATTAAAGATGTTTTCTACTAAAAATGTTTTCTACTAAAGATATTTTCCTCTAAAGATGTTTTCTTCTAAAGACGTTTTCCACAAAAGATGTTTTCTAGTAAAGAAATACTGCGGGGAGCAGTTAAGAATAAGTAGGGGAATTCTTACATAAAAATCTACGAAACTGTTAAACTGCATAGTTAAAAGAATTGCTTTGTTAAAAAAATCCATTCTAAAGCCATTCCACATTAAAAAAGGACTTTATACGTCTACATATTTTATGTCTTATTTTGTATTTTTCTTATTCATATCAAATTTTTTACAACATATTTTTTTCTTTATATGATCCAAGTTGGAAATCCAAGGTGGGGGAGAAGCCAATATGAGTGCTTAATACAAACGGCTATTAATATATAATTAATTTCGGATGAACGATACATTAACACTCACCGTGTAGAGCTAAAACATCTCAAACATAAAGATAAAAGAAAAAAAACCCTTTCTTTGTATCATTATAAATTTATTTCAGGTTCCCATAAATTCTTTTAAGTTAAATTATAAGCTTTATAAGAACCATCTTCAGATGAGATATTCAAAATTATAATTTTAAATATTTCATCTGAAGATGGTTTTCATAAAGCTTATAATCTAACTTATAAGAATTTATCGGAACCTGAAATAAATTTATAATGATACAAAGAAAGGGATTTTTTTCTTTTATCTTTATGTTAAACATATCTATCTATCTATCTATCTATCGTTACGAACACTTTACCCTTTTCTTGCTGTGCCAAGAACTGCTTCGCTTGAGTAAGTAGATAGCTGTTGAGTGATTCGACTTACTAAAAGATGGACTGCTCACCGGGAAACATCAGAAAAAAATGCTTTTCAATAAGAAGGAGCGGGTTGTTGAAGTGAGACATAGAAGAGACGGATAAATAAAACGAGAGAGTTTAACATCCGAGAAAGTGTCTTTCCTTTTGTTATGTATTACTGAACTTTGTTGGACTTTGTTCTGCTTTTTTTATACTGCGTTTTCTTTTTTGACTCTTTACCAGTATCTGTGTGGTTCATATGTTGACTTTATTTTCAAATCCCGACTACCAGCAACCTTAAGACAGTCGGACTGGGTTCAACCATATTCTCAATAAAGACACAGGTTTCTTTCCTACTCGTTTCTATTCTTTAATTTTCTGGTCTCTGTTTTATTGTAATTGATTTTGCTCACAGTTTTCCTTTCGTCCATTTCCCTATTGAGTTTTGTTTATAGACTCCTTTACATAACCAGATAAATATATCATCAAATTTTCTTGACTTACTAACTTCAGAGGGTATTTTGTCGAGGCCTGCAGCTTTTCTGTTTTTAATTTTTTTCAATACTGCATCAAGTTCTTCCTCCGTAAACTGTTCTAGTTTGATGTCTAGTTGGTCATTACATTTTTATTTATATCGGTATTTCTCGGAAACCTTCCTGAATTCATAATTATATATATGTATACATGTGTGTGTGTGTGTGTGTGTGTGTAAGCATATATAACAATACATTTTATTGTAGGTATATTTTATTAAAGATAAAAAAACAACTTATATTTATAAACTTCTGAATTGTCTCAGTATCTTTTAAACCTCTCCATATTTGGCGTCTTATTGTAGGGTCTAAATTATATAAGATCCGTTTAATGTATTGAATGACAGATACCATTTGTATTCATCTGACACCAACTGAAAATTTCTTTTGTTGTGACTCTCTAAAGTATTTTTAGCAAGATGAGCAAATTCAATAAAACTAAAATTCTAACAGATGACTTGTTCTTATTTTGTTTTACTGGTTTCTGTCCAGATCAGTTAAAATAAAACTGCTTCCAGAAGCAAAGAAAAAAAAGCAATTTAAGTATTTACATAGAAACAATGGGATTTGGAAAGTCTATATGAGTTTAGGGATCACGAAATTAAACTGGTTTATGGATATAACAATCTATTGGGGTCATTTTTCATTGCATCATTTGTGAGGTATCCATTTTTTGTAAACGACATTTTTTGAATATCATTAAATCCTCTGGATAACCTAAGATTGAAACTGTTGGATTATCTCTTTGTATAAGCTATAAACGGTTTCCTGTTTGAGATATATTGCAATTTGATGTTGCATTCTGGATGAAATGAATCTTTTAATTACAATAAAAATACGTGACACATGTATCTTATGAAAAACACTGAAAGCTGGATATTGTCTATGAACATTGATAACAACCATATGTGAGTTTACAGACCTGTTCCCTATATGATCGTTTGGTATATAAATGTTTTTAACAAAAACTAGTTGGGAAAAGGTTTTTTTTAAGTAAGTAATCATAAAATTATAGAAGAATTTCCAGTGCATCATTTTTCTTCTCTTTTAATATTTATCGGTCAATTGTCGGGAAAGAAATAGTTAAAATTTCACCTCAATATATATATATATATATATATATATATATATATATATTGTATTTTATGTGTGTGTGTGGGGGGGGGGGTGTTCAGACCGCCGCTTCTTACATAGGCATCGTTTATTAAAGATGACAGACATGGATTTAGAGTCGAGTTTTTTATTCACCTTTTCCTGTTTGCTATCGAAGTGTCACAACTGAGGATGAAGGCTGAATAATAATTGTCCAAAATCACTGATATCATGCACGTGTAATCTGAACCTTTGTTGGTCATTGTCGAGGATGTGAGTACAATCGCATCATATTTTATGAGATGTTGAAAGCGATCAATGAATATCTTAAATGAGATCGTTCATCGCGTGAAGTTGATGTATTTCAACGTGCAGTCCGTAGCTACTGGTTTGAATGTGTAGAGTTTACAGTTCAGGATCATGCATCACCGAGGCTGGAGAACTATGAACCTGTGTCCAATGCATTTAAGTCTTGGAGCTCCTAAGTTGAAAGAGAATTTTAGCTTGGGGTGCCCGTTATTTGTTGATTAGAATGGCTTCTTGCATTTGGGATCTTTATAACAGTTTATAATACTCAGAATTTTTGTGTTATGTTCAAATTATTTTCTACTATTAGTGTGGATCCTATTTACCCTACCACTCAGCTCGGGCAGGATATGACACAAGGTCAATTTTTTAGCGGAGTTTAACAGGTTTGAATTCAGAGTTTTCCTTCTCCTAGACTAGTTATCTCACCAAGGCTGTCTTACTATTTACCCAGAGCTGGAGGGAGAATAATTGGATTCA
>OY757910.1:107148984-107193984 GCA_963585895.1 Sepioteuthis lessoniana | reverse complement strand
CTTCGCGCAAATGTCCTTGGAAAAGGCAAGAATCTGTTAGTTCTCCCTCCAGCCATGGGTAGGGCAAATAGTCGAGCAAGACTGACTTCTTTAGTCATGGTTAGGCAACTCATCTAGAAGAAGGAAAGCACTGAATTCCAACCAGGTGTAGTTAAAATGGCCTTGTTGCCAGTGGTGGAGGGGTTGGGAAAATACTTACTGCTGGTTCGAATTCAAAGTTTTATTCCTTCTTGGAGGGTTGTCGTACCAGTGTTAAAGTGCTCAGAGTTCCTTCTTATTTAAACATAGCTAGGCGTGGGAGGGGTGACTTTCCGATTTTTCAAAAGGCGTTAGAATGGAGGGACCAACAAACAGCATCGTCCAAGATTTGAACTGTAAATCGGGTAACCTGTTGGTGACATCATTTACATTCCACGTGTTAAATACTTTTTGTCTATATATATATATATATATATACCAGTAATGATCTGTAGGTGTCGTAAGACTACGGGCGGGGAATATTCATATATAGTATATATGAGAGATTTTATATAAATCTATGGGAGTGCTCGATGTATAGCTCTTATTATATATACCTTTCAGGAGGTATATAGAAATCTCACGGAGCGTATATAATGTCAGAGGAAGGTTTTCTTTCAGTTACTATATATATATATATATATATATATATATATATATATATATATATATATATATATATATATATATATTGACAAATGGGGATATATATAAAGTACCACCCTACTGAGTTTGATAATAAATAACACCGAATAATATTCGTTTAAACTGTATACTGTTCCGCTTGAAATAATGAAATATTGGTATCTTTAGTTTAAAAGAATATTAACATTTTTATAAATAAATTGTATGGGCTATTCTTTTATATATATATATATATATATATATATATATATATATATATATATATATATATATATATATATATATTGTGTGTAGGTGTATGTATTATATGTATATGTGTGTATGTGCAAATGAACAGCTGAAGAATCATAAAATTTCAATCAAATCACACGCTTATGTTCATGATGTATGAGGCTATTTATACCTATACAGTTGTATATATATATATATATATATATATATATGTATGTATGTATGTGTGTGTGTGTGTGTGTATGTATGTATGTATGTGTTTGTGTGTGTTTATGTGTGTGTGTTAATAGTGTTTGCCAAACCATGGCACATTTAATACATAATTTGAGCAAATATGTTGACAAAGCATTTTATTGCTTGATACCCATGGCAATGTCTGCTAAAAATATAAAAAAAAGCTATGAGAAGAAAGTAATTTTATCTGATTAAAATATTCCTAATGTTTTCCTCCACATATATAAACGCGCGCACAATATATATATATGTATATATATATATATATATATATATATATATGTTTGTGTGTATATGTATATATATATATATTTGTGTGTACATATATATATATATATATATATATATATATATATATATGTTTGTGTATATATATATATATATATATATATATATATATATATATTTGTGTGTATATATATATATATATGTTTGTGTGTATATGTATATAAATATATATATATATTTGTGTGTGTATATATATATATATATATATATATGTTTGTGTATATATATATATATATTTGTGTGTGTATATATATATATATATATATGGCAGTTTTTTTAAACCAATAAATTGAAAAAGTATCTCATATCTCATCTGGTGGTCCCATTCAAAATTCGTTAAATATATTCGTATATTTTTCACACGCATAAATACAATTTAAATGTAAGCCAATCTGGGATCCTCAAAATAATGCAGTAAGTAGATGAATTTTGATATGAAATTTTCAGTTTAACGTTCGATATCCGCTGAAAATATTTCAAATGATCATTACGCAGATGATCTAGCACTTCACGCTATACACCTGCCCAAGCCGAATGTCGGCAGCATAGCGTTGAACAAGCACCATGAAGCATTGGTCTCTATATGAACTCAGATAAAACAGATTCCATGTGTTTTAAATAAGTTGGAACCAACTTTGCATTAAATTGCAAGCTTATAAAATTAATTGACCATTTTACGTATCTCAGCCGCAAGAGCTCATCTACAGAAAGTCATATCAAAATACGCATGAAAAAGGCATGAATTGTTAATGACAGGCTATCGATCATAAAGAAATATGATCTCTGTTGAAATAAAACAATTATTCTTTCAACCTGTAGCCGTGTGACTGCTACTGTACAGTTCCACCACCAAGACCTTAATAAAACGCCAGTAGAAAAAGCTAGATAGGAACTACAAAAGGATGCTGCTTGGTGTTTTGAACAAATCCAGGAAGCAGCACCCTAAAAACAGCAGCTATACGACCACTTATCTCCAACCTTACAAACCATCCAATTAAGACGAGCAAGACATGATGGGAACTGCTTTAGAAGTAAGGATGAACTCATAATCGTCGTTCTCTAGTGAACTCCTATAATCGAGCACATCAGTGATGGCCAATAAGCAAAAGCTTACATACATCAGCTCTGTACGGATACTAGATGCTATGGAAGAGATCAACCAAAAGCGCTGTCCGATAGGGACGGATGTTGAGAGAAAGTCAAGGGAATCCATGATATCAACATGATTAGATGATGATGAATATTTGATGCATCTGATGGTGAGGCTCCTGTTAGGGAGCTCTGAGAAGTGTAGAAGAACCCTTCATCGCCATTACTCCCTAGTCCAATCTGACCCGGAGTGGTAGAACCCGCTAGGGTTCCATATATGGTCAAGTAGATCTGTTTGCAAATTATTTGTATTAGATAGGAATACTATATAAGTATAAATTGCTTGAATTACGAATAACTACCTGCCGCTATAATTGTTTATAATTGTTATCATTGTTTGGTTGGTTGGTTGGTTGGTTGGTTGGTTGGTTTTAAGACCTATCAACCACTGAAGTTTATTCAATGCCAAATCCTGTTTTTAAATATATATCAAATATATATATGATTTGGTTGGGTTCAATTTGATGACATATCAACCACTGTAGGTTATTTAATGCCAAATCCAGCTTTTACAAATATATTAAATATATATATAAATTGATTTGGTTTGACTTTATGGCATATCAATCTGTTTTGCTACATTTTGAATACAACTTATATACATACATATATATATATATAGTAACATAGTTGGAAATTCATCCCATAGTCTTGTTCTGTACCTAGACATTATCGATAAATATAATACAGATAAATAATTTTCTTTAATAACTTTACTAAACAATTGATAAAATGACCCATTTATTTTCTGTGAGTCTTTGTTTTTTTCTAGCTTTCTGCTATCTGAAAAAAAGCTCTTAATTGTTTGCCAAACAATAAATTAATACATCCCTTCTTCTTCTTCTTCTTCTTCTTCTTCTTCTTCTTCTTCTTCTTCTTCTTCTTCTTCTTCTTCTTCTTCTTCTTCTTCTTCTTCGTTACGTCATTTGAACTGCAATTGACCAATGTCCTTGCACGGCTATTAACATCTAACAATGACGTTAGTTGAATATACGCGGTCAAGACTCTAGACGTTTACTCGAAAATTGTTGATAGTAAGTTGCAGCACCTGGCACATATCTGACCTCTGGGCAGCGGTCAAGATCACTTCATTAAGTCTCCTTTGAGATCGCTTCCTTTTTAATACTCTCTTGTTAAAGAGGCCCTCTTACGGGACGCCCAGTTCTTCAAGAGGAGGCATTCTTCACGAGAAATCGTCAACTGGAGCAATTTGATCGTCACGTAATACAGAACACTTGAAAAATATTTACTGGGGTCTTTAAGCCAGACAGTTGTGTTCGCTTGAACGACACATCTACATCAAAAGAAAACGTAGAATAAGATTCAAAAGAAATATATACAAAAACAAATGTCTTCTTATGTTTCTTGCTGAATAGGGCTGGAGTGTTGGGGATGGTGGTATTAGAAGGGCTTTTTATTGGGGATGACCACTTACATGTGAAAGGTTCAACGTAAATACCCGGACTCTTAGTTCGTGAAAAGGGCGATGCTTACAGAAAGGTTCAATTGCTTAGAGTGCAGATCTGATTTGACAATCACACATCGGTAAGTTTTAAGGGAGAGTGACCCTTTAAACTTAAGAAGGGTACGTAAGTTGTTGTGTGATATTTTTGAGGAGAAGCAGCAGCACGTTTTGGAAGTAAATGAGTCACTGTAAATATATATATAAATATATATATATATATGTGTGTGTGTGTGTGTGTGTGTGTGTGAGTGTGTGTGTGAGGGTCATTCAAAAATTTCTAAGCCATTCCAAGGGTTTACATTTATCGCTCATCTCACACACTTGTACGGGCTTCATCTGCACAAGAATTAAAGTGGAAATTTCAATTAGTTCTTCTCGTTTTATAAGAAGTGGTAGTGTGTTGCAGCAACGAAAGTGTTCTTTCTGAGAAAGCCTTAAAAGTTTTTTAATGACCCTTGTATATATATATATATATATATATATATATATATATATATTCCGAGGGTAATGGAAAGGGCAACTCGAGTTCAAACCTAAACAAAGCTGTTGGCATTTTCCCTTTGGGAAACGTATGAATCCATCTTTTCTCCCTAATAAATGGGAAAATAGAGGGACAGACAAAGACCTGTATTCCAAGTACAGCAACCATCAAGGGATAAGGAAAAATCTAGATTCAAACAAGCTTCACACGCCTTAAGAATTGATCCTGTGAAACATCCTGCCTGTGGTGGAGGAGTTGGGTGAATTCATACATTTCCTAACTGAAAGGTTTATGAATGCAAATGGATTTGCGTCAGGTGTAATTGAGAGTTGAATTTAAGCTGATCAACTTCACCTTTCGTTTGGCAGGAATTTATTAATAGTTTTAAATGTGGAAACAATTTATTTTCAGAAGGATATCGTTAGGGGAACTCCTCGTGGCGTAATGGCTAAAGTGCTGGACTGCAGCCTCGAAGTAAGCGAGTTCGAACTCCAGTCGCGCTAATACATTCACTTTCTGACTATCACCTTGGGAAAGGTATTGAACGCCCTTATCCCACAGCTATAATCTTAATAGTATCACTTCTGTGCTTCTACAAGGATGGCTTTGGCATTAACTAAGGTTGATTTTACATTAAGCAAAGAAAACGAACCAAACCAAAGATATCGTCAATTTAAAAAAAATAGTCTATTAAAGGTAATGAATTTTAAGATAATTAATGTTTTTAACATTTTAATGTTTTTATTATGGAAGTTAAGGGATAAGAACATGAGTGCTTGAGGGTTAAAATGAAATGAGGTTGTATGGTTTAATTTGTTTTTGAATCCATCCGAGGAAAACGATTTCAATTTATCTTCAGGGGTTTCTACTACACACACTTGCCCAGTCAGCTGGGGCTGTAGAATACACTGACTGCACCTCTGTAGAGGAGTACCCCCCCCATGAGTGTCCTTGATATTACACTAAACAATCTGATGGTGAGGTTCCAGTAATGCCTGGGCTTTGGGGAATACGGAGCACTCCTTCATTGCCATTGCTCCCAGGTCCACTCTGTCCCGGCGTAGTAGCACCTGATAGGGCCCTATCTATGGGTTAAATACAACTAAAGTCATACTTATGCTAAACTGAACTATTTTACTAAATTGAATAACTTGAAATAGAAATGTTTTTGACAATTAAATCATACTTACATTTAAATTGCGTGCTTATGCTAGACTGAATTATTTGAAATAGAACTGTTTTTGACATTGAAACTGTATTTACACTAAACTGAATTGTTTATCATAAAACTGTTTCGACATTTAACTGTGTGTAAAGAAAATCAGTACTTATACTAAACTGAATTAGCTGAATTAGAACTGCTTGACTAAACTGAATAGCTCGAAATAGAAATGTTCTAGAAAATTAAACTGTATTACATTTAAACTACGTGCTTATGCTAAACTGAATTGTTTAAAATTGAACTGTTTTTGACATTGAAACTGTACTTACACTAAACTGAATTGTTATATATAAAGAACTGTTTTGAAACAAAATCTGTTCTTACGCTAAACTGATATAGCTGAATCAAAACTGTTTAAACAAACTGAATAGTTTGAAATAGAAATGTTTTTGACAATTAAACTGTGTACCCATGCTAAACTGAATTGTTTGAAATAGAACTGATTATTTACATAAAAATGTATTAGGCGTTAAATAACCTACAAAGGTTGATATGCCATAAAAACCCAACCAACCAACCAACAACACACAGACAAATATATATGTATATATATATATATATATATATATAGTATCATCGTACATAAAAATACTATAATTGTAACCTCTTTATTATTTTCATTATGTACGTACTATCACAGATAACTATAGTATATATAATATATACGCAACAATTCATCAAACTATTATCATATTCTAACCCAAATCTCTTCCCTACATTGTAGAATATTCCATAGTATATTGCAAGACAATATATCCCTACCCCTTGATATTCATTGTGATTTTGTCTACCATACTATACGCGCTTAAATACGCTTACAAATCAAATTTTTATTCATTTCCTTTGATATGCAATGATGATGTTTTGTTCCTTAGTTATAATCACCTACACTTACAGAATTAGATAAAGAATCTTTCCCAACAATAATGTAGCAATATCAGATACACTGACGACTAACATCCGGTAAAAACAACGCGCGGGGCATGTACCTTCACATACACTGTATTTTTTTAATTCATTGACCAATTGGCGCTTTCGTTTGAGACGCACCATTTTTATAATTTCTTTGACACGAAAGACGATAATGCTTTAATTACTTCGCACATTTGGTTGGATTAAAACCTAAAGTAATTTAAGACTTTTCTTTACAGAATTGTTAAAATTTTAACCAATTAGAATCATAGGTAAATCAATCTATTTTCTATCTAATTTCGAGCCTAGATAAAGCGATGAAATAGATCTTCAGTTGATATCTATATTTCTACTCAAAACTTTCGTCTTTATTTCTCTTGAGTGAAAATTTAACATACTGTTCCTTCAAGAACATATTTAATTTCAGCATCGCTTAATTATTTTCTACAAGCAAAAAGATATCTTCTACATTATTAACCTTTTGTTTGTTGACATTTTTTGTGCTGGAAATATTGGTAGTAATATAAAAAATCCTCGCCTGCTGATATTTTATTGCCTTTGTGTAACGTTACTATATCATCTTGAATAATTGGCAACTAATTTTGTTCAGAAAAGAAAAGTCTTTATTCAGAATGGTACAATTTCATAGCTGTCCGACAGCAACACGAGAAGAGAGGAAGATCTTTAAGGGTTTATCAAAGGCTAACCTTTCAAGCCATCCACCACCCCGTTTCTAACCGATTCCTAAGATTTAATAGCCCCATTATTTTTCTCTTTGCTTTTCAAAACTCAACTGCTTTAATTTTCATATTCTCTCATTTTTATATATTCTCTATTTGAATTACTTATTGCATCTTTTTTTAATTTTTATTGCGGACTTTTTGGCCTCATCTTGGTAGTTTTTGTTTTTGCTGTTTTTCTCACTACGTTTCGGCTGAATTTCACCTCTGGCCTTCTTCAGGTGATTAACCTTCGTGGCCCGTGGCGCAGCGGATAGAGGCATTGAGTCTCTACGGTTCCATGTGAGCATTGTCAAAAGATAGCGGTTTCAATTCCTACCCAAGCCGGCAAGAGGTTTATTTGGTAAAAAAAAAAAAAAAAAGTGGGGCGATAGACAACAACTATGGAAGGCAGTAATTACTGGGGATACGGTTACAAGACTCAGCATTCCTAGCCGAGGTCACGGTTAATCACCTGAAGAAGGCCAGAGATGAAATTTGTCCGAAACGTAGTAAGAAAAACAACAAAAAAAACCTATAAAGATGAAGATAAAAAGTTCGCAATGAAAATAAAATTAATTCTCAGATTAAGAAGCCTCATCTCAAAAGGATTCATAATAAAGACAATTATTGCATCTTACTTTCTAGAATCATCACATATGCAATAAACCCTTCTTTCCTCATGTAGCATAGGACCAAAATACGTTGTGTCTAAAAGAAATGAGTTCGCAAAAAAAAGTAAAACTCAAAACTTGAATTTCAAGGAAGAAAATAGTTGTCGCTTTTATTCTTGAGGACTACAGCGGACTCTAGTTAAAAAAAAGTTTGTTCAATAGCGTTCTTCCTCGCCTTCTCTTTTTTGTCGCTATCAAACGTCTCCTTTCCCTCTGCGTACTTCAGCTAGCGTTGTTATCGTTGGCCTGTTGATACTCTCATATCAGTCGAATTGCTGACTGGCTGGGTATGACATGTGTCGGGGCGTCGCGGACCTCTGTTGAACCTGTTTGGAAATCTGTCTTGAACTGCCAAAATCTCGTTACTTGATTTCCTTATATAGCGATTTGATGGATCATTTCGAAGGTTCCCGAAGGCTCGATGATCACCAGTGAAAATGGTAGTGTAGCACGTGAAACTTCACACGGGATTATATTAAAATCACGCTTGAACTCTACAGGTCACTCTGCTTTCACGAGCGAGGTTCGTGACATTTTTGATCGTCAGACCCATGCACCCAATGATTGATGACAGCTGATGTGCTCGCGCGTTTTCCAACCTTGAAACCGCCGCAGTTCAATGACGGTGCCCATCCGTACTATTACACTCACGCCGGTCGAAAAGCCTCAATTTGTTTATTTTCCATATCCTGGCTTACCCTACGTTATTTTGTTGTTAGGTGTTAAACCTGGTCGCTACATGTGCAAGCTTTTGACCTTTGCAAGAAACAACATTTACATTCAAAGTCCTCAGCTAACTCATAAACTTGAAGGAACAGCATGTTAGATTTTCACTCAAGAGAAATAAAGACAAAAGTTTTGAGTAGAAATATGAATATCAAATAAATAAAATAATCAATATAATTGATTAATCAACTAAATCATTTTACAGTTGCATACAGATTGAAATCAGCTTTATAGATATACTTTTTCACTATATAAGAACATCTACATTGGAAGACAACACACTCACACACAATAATACATTCTTGTTTATAGCTAAACAAACTACAACGTTGAATGCATGAACTTTTCTTCTCGTAATGAAATATTTACGTTCTAATTTTACCTTTTCATACAAGAAAAGATACTATAACTTTTGTTTTTCAACAAACTTTTTACTCAAGATAAAGAAAGGAAATTTATTACAATTGTAGTTACATGTTTTAGTCAGTTATTTATACACTTATCCAATATATAAAGTGTGTAAATAACTGAATAAAACACGTAGCTACAATTGTAATAAATTTGCGTTCTTTATCTTGAGTAAAAAGTTTGTTGAAAAACAAAAGTTATAGTATCTTTTTTTTGTAAGAAAAGGTAATATATATATATATATATAGAGAGAGAGAGAGAGAGGGAGAGAGAGAGAGGGGGATATTCTTCAATCCAGTAAATCCGGAGTTGGGAACAATTCCATCAGGACAAATTATTCAAAATTCGAATATTTAAATATTCCTGGTAAAGAGATCAATGTAAATAAATTCACTGAGCAAATATTCTTTCACGAAAAAAACAAAATTCGGTCACATCAGTATTAAAAATTTATTTCCATCCTGCTAAGAGCATTGATGTAAATCAATAACTAAAAAAAAAAAAAAAACTTAACAGGACTTCTTCAGATCCTATAGGAAGATAAGAAGTTTTTTTTATCTCCATATTGGATCTAAAGAAGTCCTGTTAAATTCTTTTTTTTAACTCCAGGACTGTAGGATTACCACCAGATGCAATTTAGAGTCATACATAAGACACCACTTTTTTGTTGGGGGAGGGGTTTATCCCTCTAAAGAGGGTAAGCGTATTCTAAGCCCCGCCAGTAGGACAAACAAGATTTTAATTTATGGATAAATAAGCAATTTCCCAACCCCTCCGCACGAGAGGGATGTCACACAGCACCAATTTTTTGTTTGTTTAACAGGTTTGAATTTAGAATTTTCCTTTGAAACCGGTTGTTATACCATATGGTTTAAAAAAACCGGCTGGACGGAGAATATCTGCATTCATACCTTTCTCAAGGGAATTAGCGCTATGTGAAATACAATCAGCCTCGTCCAGGAATTGAACTTGGACCACTGTATCCATTTTCTATGACGGTAACCATTACACCACGAGTGTCTCTTCTGGAAATATTTGTCTTATTGGAACATGTTTTCTGAATGTCTAGAGATCTTGGAAGGTTTTGTTCACAATCAAGATAAAAGTCTTTGAATAAAGGCTCGGGGCTATCTATAAATGCAGTTGCAATATTTGGTATTTACTAAGCTTCACAATGTATGGCTCAAGGCCACAAGTCTGGGTCACCAAGTAAAGTCTGAACCTAGTGCATCTGTAATAGTCTGCGAGACGAGCTTGTAAACCATCGCTCCAGGCACCGAAATTATTTTCTAAACTTGTCTTAGTTTGACAAAAAGTCATAAGGGTCGAATCAAATATTCGAGACCAATCCTTTCTTTACTGGTGAGCAATTATTTTTCTTTTGTCGCAAGAAGTCACGATTTTTATAACTTGAATTCATTGCTAATGTATGAGTGTTAGTCATGAATTAGAAGTTTTATTTATACGCCTGTCCTTTTGAAAAAAAATGTCATAAAAAAAGATCGAAAATGAAATTTGTTTATCTTCTCTTGTTTTTTTTTTTTTGCCAGTTTTCATAACCATGTGACGTCAAGTCATTCGGGTGTTGTCGGCGGACTATTTCCTGTCAGTTCTTATGAATAAAAGTTTTTTTTTAAAAATGCCCTTCATTGAACTTTGTCATGTTAACGTTTTAGCTAAGCAGCTGCAGACGAAAGCGTCTCGTATGAAAATTAAAATACCGTATTTACTAGAGCACAATGCTATCTCGAAAACAATGTTAACCCCAAATTTTGCAGCGAAAAATCTGTAATATTGTAATTATTCGTGTAAAATACTAACTCGTGTATAGCACATTCCCTAAATTTGGAAAACGAAATTTAAAAAAAAAAGCCAACAAAAAAATCTGTCCTGTATATAGTACGCACTTGCTTTACAGAATTTGCTGCAGATAAATTTAACATTTGCAAAAATTTTTTTCTGATTAGTAGAGACTTCCGATAAAAAAATATACAGTTTACTCATATTTTGGGACAAAACATTTGTGCAGTATTTAGAGCAAAACACGGATATGTACACAGAAAAATGCCACCAGCTTGTGGCAAAAATAGGTTCACTCTAGAAGAAATAGAATTATAAACAGACACATAAACCAGTGGCTCTTTCTCTGTGGCCACAGAGAACAGAAGTGTTTTTTATCATTAAGGGTTTTCGGACTATTGTCTTCATTTTCATTGTTATTTCCACAACGTTTCGGCCGATATGTCCTCCGGCCTTCTTCAGGTGTTTATCGAACTCGGGAACCTACACGGAACTTCGAACTACATCCTTTATTGAATACACGGGGGTCGACTTTTCTCATTCCGTAATCCATAACCGGGTACAGGTGTTAAGAATTCCTGTACTGTTACTCGCCTGCAGCCAGGATTGAACTTTCAACCCCCAGGAACCAATGCCTATACCCGTTACCCTATGTGTCCTGCTGGACAGTCTAGAGTAATTTTTTGGGATTTATAAACTTAATGTTCTTATTTGACAGGAATTACTACAATTATGTATGATTTTTTACCTGTGCTCATATTAAGAATTTTTTTATGTAACCTTTTTGATTATTGGTTCCCATATTGTATTCATCTCTATACTTGGTCTACTCAACAGGTTACTGTTGCCCAACATATGTGCTGATTCCTTGAAGCGTCTAATCCTCCAATGTTCTTCTCTGTCAATTATTTCAACTTCATCCCATATGGGCAGATGGTTTCCCCTTTCCTTCCATATATGGTCTGCCATACCCAACTTTTCAATCTCACCTCGTATGTTCCTCCGATGTTCTTCTTACCTTACTTTTAGTTGGCAGTCTATATCGCCTTTGTACATTTTACCACAACTACAAGGGATGGAGTAAACACTTCTTGATCATGTTGGTGGCTTGACCTGGAAGAGATACTTCCAGAGAGTTGAACCACTTGTGAATATTGTCCTGATGTCATATGGATTACATATCTCTTGGATCCTTTCGGCTAGTCCTTTGACATAGGGCAGACATACTGTGGTGAGTTTTCAGGTATTGTCCTCCTATCCGGGTTTCTTGGAGCTGGTGTTAAGTGCTCTGGGTAGTTGTTGCGATGGACGTTGTGTCTCAAATTAATCATTTCTTCTCGATACGCATCAGTATCGCTACTAATGGTTTTTGCTCGATGTTGTAAGCAACCGACTATTCCTTTCTGTACCTTATATGGATGTCCTCGTGGTGTAATGGTTAAAGCGATGAACTGCGGAATCGTAGTACGCGAGTTCGTACTCCAGTCGCGCTATTACGTTCACTTTCGGGCAAATACCCTTGGGAAAGGTATGAACCCCCTTATTCTCCCTCCAGCTATGGGTAAATAGTAGGACGGACTAGGTTCTTCAGCCTTGGTGAGGCAACTAGTCTAGGAGAAGGAAAACTCTGAATTCAAACCTGTTAAACTCTGCTTAAAAAATTGACCTTGTGTCATATCCTGCCCGAGCGGAGGGGTTGGGTAAATAGTACCTTATATGGATGACATGAGTTAAAATTGAGGTATTGTCCGGTAAAGGTGGGCTTACAATACACAGATGACCTGAATCCTTGCTCTGCACGTGTTACTAATACATCGAGGAAGGGCAAGGGTTTATTACACATTAATCAGTTTGGATCATCAATATAATTTATATTCAGTCATATCATCCTTACTATGGTGACACACGTAACAAGATATTTAGCCTCTATGTATAATACGCACCTGTAATTTTTAAGTTTAGTAATAAAAGTTGTGTTTAGTACACGAATAATAACAGCATATTTTATCTTCGTGTACTATGAAAACTCTGCAAATTTCCACGCAATATTAATCCAAATTTCAAAAACGCAAATAAAATCATAAGCCACCTTTTTTTCTGGTTTGTCATTGGTTCGTTCAATCCAGGGTTTCTGAAAATGGTCTATGCAGACACCTGAGGGTGATTAAACTTTTAGTAGCGTGAATAAGAGCATTGGGGTCCACATGAGGTGAATTTACTAGTTTGTCTTGATAAATCTCTTTATAGCAGAAGGACAAAAATGACTGGATCATGTAAACTAGTCGCTATATATCGTACACCTAGCAGAATACCTAGGTTGATGTGATGGCAACAAGTGATTTGCCATCCACATATGATCTGTTCAAAATGTACGGGTCATTTAAATGAATGAACTATCAAATTCAGATAAAAAAGATTTAGTTATTTTAAAAGAATTGGTGGAATGCAATCCGCGCGAAAGTACTCAACAATTAGCACTTGACCTCAACACATCCCATTAAAATCTGCTGCCATTTGAAAAAGATTGGAAAAGTGAGAAAGTTGGGCGTTTGGCTTCCTCATACTCTTTAGGAGCAGAATAAGGCAGATTGCATATCCATAACGAGTCTTCTCTTAAAGGTAGAGAAATGACTAGTTTCTCAACAATATCATAACAGCTGGGGAAATTGGGTATTTTATGACAACATCTAACGCAAAAAGCAGTGGATTGACAAAAATGAATCTTCAGTCTAACCTATAGACGGAGCTTCATAGAAAAACAGATGTTGTATGTATCAAGATTCACTGCAGCATGATTTTTCATTTGGAGTTTTTAAACCGCAGTCAAATACTCAATCAAGAATTATACTTTCAACAGCTACAATATAGATATGAAAATCTTCTAAGGAAAAAAAAAACCGTACTTGTCAATCGGAGAAACGTTCTGCTTCTCCTTGATAATGCAATGCCACGTTCAACAAGAATCCCGCCGGAAAAAAACCCTAAATTTTGGCTGCTTTGTTCTACTCAATTCACCAAATTCAACAAACTTTTCACCAAGTTATTTCCAACTTTTGCCATCTATACAAAATGTTCTGAATGAAAAAAGATTTTCTCGAGAAGATCAAAATGAAGACGTTTGTAAGAAACCTCTTGAGCTCGAAACCAGCTGGAGAGGAATTAATAAGTTGCCAGATAAATGGCAAGAGGTCATTCAAAATAATGGCGAATATTGATTGAAATAAATTCATTCTTAAATTATCCTTGAATAAATCATTTTCTACTAAAACATGAATTATTATTTATATCTAAATTTTAGTTTAAAGTTAAAATTTAGAATTAATTTAAAGGAGAAATTTTGTTTGTATTTATGTAAACTTTTAAAGAGTGAACTTTTATGTAATAAAGATCCCAACCCTGTTTGTGCTTTCAAAATTTTCTTTGGCAGGGTAAAACAAAACACACATCCTTTTTAATAAACGTGTATCAAGTTACCCACTCTCAGTTTTGGGCCTAATGTTCTTTTAAATTAAATATCAAGCAGTATAAATGAATAAATTGGAAGTTGCCATTTACGAATCTTAGTTTAGTTTGCGTAAAGTTATTTGATTGGTTGGTTTGGTTTTATGTAACGTCGACCCTTGATGGGTTATTTTATGCCGAAGACAGTTTAACAATTATGGTCACCAATTATATGCAATATAAAAATGTATCATGTCAACTCTCGTTGGGTTGTTTTATGCTTCGCTCCAATTATAAACAATATAAAAATTTATCATGTCAACCATTGTTGGGTTATTTCATACTGAAGTCAGTTTAACAATTCTGTGCTCCAATTATAAGCAATATAAAAACTTATCATGTCAACTCTCGTTATGTTATTTCATACTGACGTCAGTCTAACAAATCTGTGCTCCAATTATAAGCAATATAAAAACTTATCATGTCAACTCTCGTTATGTTATTTCATACTGACGTCAGTCTAACAAATCTGTGCTCCAATTATAAGCAATATAAAAACTTATCATGTCAACCCTTGTTTTGTTATTTTATGCCAGAGCCATTTTAACAATTATGGTCACCAATTATATACAAAATAAAAATGTATCATGTCAACCCTCGTTGGGTCATTTTATGTCAAAGTCAGTTCAACAATTTTGTTCTCCAATTATATACGGTACAAAAGTCTATCTTCACAATCATTTTAAACAGGTAAACTCTTAATTATCTCAGATCTATTTTCTCTTTATCAACGGGGCTTAGAATATGCTGACTGTGTCTCCTGTAGAGAGTTAAGACCTCCTTTAAAAAGATATCTTGGACTATATGCTTTCACATAATCTCATCCAATAGTAATAATTAGAAAACAGCTTTATTGATGGGATACCCTTTTCGATTGGGGTCTTATTCCTTTGCCGTGGATAACGTCAGTGTTGCGACTAATTTGGCTTGTCACTTCTATGACAGCGAGAAATACTTAACATCAGAAGCAAGAATAAAGAATAAACTTTGGAAAAGATTTGAACATAGGTTCAATTCTGCATTGGAGATGACAAGTATCTTTAGATCTTAAGAATCAAGAGTCTGAATGATGCAACCCCCCCCCAGAAATTGGACGTCTACTGAGACTCAAGACTCATAAAAAATATAATCAGGAGCTAGACAAAAAAAAAAAAAAGATATGGTGAACCATATCAGAAGATAGAAAGGTAATTTTTACTCTTTGGGGATAATGTCCAAATAAATGACAAGGAACATGGTTGGGAAGCAAACAGTTTGAAGTAAGCGAAATATATCGACTTGTCAACCACGTATGCAAGCCAGACGGCTAAATATTTCAACACAGTTGTTTTCTTTGTATGGCAAAGTGGGTGTTGAAGAACGTCACTCCCAAGCAGAATATTCCTGGGTACTGGATGAACCTAGCACAGCTGGAGTGGGTTGGACATCTTTTTCTGGTGCTAATTTTGGTTATTTTCGTGCAATTAAAAAAAAAATTTTCCCACGAATTATTCGAGGTTTGTGTAAAAAGTAATGAGACTGTAAAAATATACTGATTACTTAAATAACTTATCCAAATAAATTTTTATCTTTTTTTTTAGAAGAGTCACTTTCTGACAAAGATATTGTTCCTTTTCCTGGAAACACAACTGTAAATCTGAAATTGAAACTCGTCACGACTCTTTACATGTTTTCTTGTTGCAAATGGTGACCACGTGACTGTGTTTGGATTTTAGGGAACAGGAAAAAGTCACAAACGCCTCAAAAGTCAAAAATTCATTCATTGCATTAACTGTTTGATCGACATGTTTGGTTTAGTTTGGTTTGGTTTTATGGTATATCAACCATTGTTGCTTATTTAATGCCAAATCTTCTTTATATATATATATATTAAATATATATAATTTGTATACACATTTTAATGACATTTTTAAATGAGCTTTTGCTCATTCTTTTGCATGCCGTTAAATGGTTCCAAGTATTGCTAATTATCACTAACTATTCAATAAAACACCAGTCATTTGTTTACACACGGTTAAATGATTAAACAGTTTTATTTCAAACAATCCAGTTTAGCATTAGTCATTTGTTTGTTATTAGTTTAAGCGTTAAACAGTTCTATTTAACCCATAGATAGGACCCTATCAGGTACTACACCTGCGGGCCTGAGTGGACCTGAGAGCGTTGGCAATGAAAGAGTACTCTGCTTTCTCTAAAGCTTCAGTATTACTGGAGCCTAACCATCAGATTGTTTAGTGTCATATGCAGGGGACTCGTTTGTGGGATTGGGTCTAATCCTTCAACAGAGATGTAGGCAGTGTATTCTATAGACCCAACTGAATGAGCCATGATAGTCATATGCTCTATTTTCATGACACACTTAATCATATCAATTAAGTTTATACAACTAAACGTGAATTCTGAGAGACAAATATGAACTAAATCTTTTAACAAGTGTTTACGTTCAATATTGCTCAAATGATTTTCAATCAGGGTTGCTAGCCTGAAATTTCTTCAATAATCAAGCTTTTTACTTTTTTGATATATCTGACGAAGCATGAAGAATAGATTCATTGTTAATTAACACTAGGTCTGTTTGTTTGTTTTTTGCCAGGTTCTATTTGCATCTCAAAATTATTATTATTATTGTTATTATTATTAGATCTTCACATCGGTTGTAACAGTGTTTTTCATAGGAGTCTAAGTGACAGCAAGTCTCTTCTGGTATTCCTTACTCTTCTAAGCATCCTGGCCGATTTTAATATTGCTATGGTCTGGATGGTTTTGATTCTTCCGCTAATCTCCTGTTCATCGAATCTCTTTTCCAGGTTCTTGGAGATTATTACCATTATTATCATATCTCATCATGCAAGTTTTTCACAACAGCATTAGCTAGTGGCCTTCCGCTGGTATTTTAATGATAGCAAGTCTTCTGAGGTCTCCAGTATACCAATCGATCTCAACATTCATGTGGTCTGAATAGTCAATATTCTTTCTCTGACTTCTAATCCCTCCAGTCTTTTTTCCCCAAGTGTTTGAGGACCGTTCAAAGCACACCAACACCCTCATTTTAGTTTTTAGTTCTCCGACAAGGTCTAGATATTTGTCTATTTTTTTTACTTTCTTTTAATTCCATTATTTGGTCCACTAGAACGTCATATTCAACTAGACAGCAAGTTCTTTTTTGTTCTTCATTAACACTAGGTCTGGTCTTCTAACCGGGAATGAACGATCTGTTTGTCCCTCAAAGTCCCAGATAATTTTTTGCGTCTTATTCTCTAGAACGGATTTTGGTTTGTGCATATACCATTTGATGATAAGTCCATGTCTTTTTGTGTGCAATCTGACCAGTTTGTCGCTTAAAGTATCCATCTAGTTATTTTTCTTTCCCTTTCTATTTTTTAGTTTTTGTTGCTTATCTGTTCGGGCATATGTTGCTATTTCTAGCTGCTGAAAATAGTCTTTTTTTAAGCTATTTTTAATAGGTTTCTTAGAGTCCTTGTATTACATTTACATCAACTGCTAGGCTGGCGAGTCCTCTTCCTCCTTCTTTTCTTTACACATCGAATTTGTCAGTGCTATCTCTCTGATGTAAGGCCTTTTGTACAATCATCAATTTCTATGTGCTTTTGTTCTTTTGTCTGAGTGTTCTCCCTTGTTCATTTTAAAAATGGTCTAAAGTATTTTACAAGGGAGGTATTTATTCCCTTGATTAGATTTCTGTTCTAGAATTTGGTTGCGAGAAGTTGCTGGTTCTTCTGAAGTGCTCTTTTCTGATTTTTTTCTTTCATCTCTGTTTATTTGATGATATTCGCTTCTAATATTCCAGAGAATTTCTAATTTTCTAAGTGTTCTGATGCTTTCCTAAGTGTTCAGTTCTTTTCTTTCTATCCTTTCTCTTTTCAACTTTTTCATTAAGAGTATGGCACACTTTTCAATGTAAAATTTCATGCCTATATACTGGCAGTATATTCTTATTGCTTATATCAGTGAAGTCTTGAGTAACAACAAGTCTCTTTAGATCATCAGGACTATTCTAAGTATCCTTGCTGATTTTACCAATGCTGTGGTCTAGATGATCTCAATTCTTCCTCTGATTTCCAGTTCACGCAGTCTCTTTTCTAGGCCTTTGATTACCGTTCCACGGGCTCCAACTACAATTGGTATCACCGTCACTTTCATGTTCAACAATTTTTTTTATCTTCGTAGCAAGATCCAAGAATTTGTTTATCTTATTAAGATTAGACAAGCCATAACATTTTCATGAAAAATAAATCTGGCGTTGATAGCCTGAAAGACTATTCTTAAGGTAACAATCATACATCTCTTAGAAATTCAGATACAGTTATGCATTCTCAAAGAATGACCGATATTTGTGTACGCATGCGCACTGAAGTCATCCTCCCCATTATGATAAAACAACGCACAGGAGTAATTTTTAAACCAGCCTGCAATCTATTTTTTTTTTAAGTCAACAGTTAACATTATTACTCTGTTAACCGATTTTGGCGTCTCTGATTACCGGATGTTGGTGCACGGGTGGGGCTGATGCAAGTGGAGTTGTGGGTGGTGATGGTGGTGGTTGTGGTGTTGTAAACAGCTAGAAGAAGTCGTCTCTCATTTTGAATTAAAATGGCACACATCCTGACCCTGCTCTCTTGACATGCTCCAAAATGAAAAGACGCATATATCCAAGCCGAAACCTCATTTCGAAACAAGCACGTATAATGTGAAGACTAAGAGACGGTGCTCCATAACTGTTGCATCATTGCTGCCTGAAAGTATTTTTTTTTAATCTACAGATGTGCATAAGGAGCAAAAATAAATAAAATCACTTAATAAATTAACGCGTATGAAGTTGTCATTTACTAAGCTTAACTGAGCTGAGCACCAGGGTCACTAATAATAAGTAATTCAATTTGGCCGACCATAGTCGAGTGCGACCCGAAGGCTCCTTTTTCAATACATAAAGGTGTAGAGGAAGGTGCTACCCATTGCCGAGGATTGTTCCACTTACCCTTGATCCATACCTTTTAATGCTAATTTTTAAGCAAGGAGACATCAAGTATTATTTTTTGAGTCTTTGGTATGACTAGACCTGGGATTGAACCCCGGTCTCCCTAACTATCACTAATAATAAGCCTGGATTATAAACCAATATTAGTACACAAGTCATTCATAGGCGTGAAGTTTGCTTTTTCTTCTATTTTTTTCACATCATTAGATATATGATTATTTTATCTTGACTCGAACAATTACATCAATTACTGTTCATCGAGAAAATCTTCTTAACAATCTTGTGAAATGTATTTCTATAGTGAAATAATTTGCAATGAATTTATACAGTAAAATCACTTCTATTGCATTTTATGGCTTAGTTTCTTTGTTATATATTGACCCTCGACCGAGCCGTCAATCAAGAGATGCACCTGTGCAAATAAGCGGAAGAACAGCGGAAGTAGGTGGACGTTAAACAATAATATAACCAGAGCACAGACGGTTCGAGTCAGTTGGAGATAGGATGCCAGCGTAAGAATCAGCTAGCAGACTGAAGGTTTTGGGTCCTCAGTGACCCATGGTTGAGCAACCCAGCCAAGATGAGAAAGAAGTTCTGCTACAGTCGAAGAAGAACGTGGGGTCAATATAGCAGTCTGTACCTGTCTCATCTCTCATACACAACAGAAACATCACCCTATCGAGAATAAAGAATGAGAGATATTTTTATAGAGAAGTGTGTTCGTTCGTTTATTGATGTCGTCATTACAGTGATTATGTTGTAATGGTTATCGCCGTAGGAAATGGACACGGCGACTCGAGTTCAAATCCTGGACGAGAATGATTGCATTTCACATAGCACTAATACCCTTAGGAAAGGTATGAATCCAATTATTCTCTCTCCAGCTATGGGTAAATAGTAGGGCAGACTGATTTCTTCCGCCTTGGTGAAGTAACTCGTCGAGGAGAAGAAAAACTCTGAATTCAAACCTGTTAAACTCCGCTTAAAAATTGACCTTGTGTCATATCCTGCCCGAGCGGAGGGGTTGGTAAATAGGATTACAGTTATTATGTTTCCGTTTATAGTTTTATATATATGTGGCTATAAAACATCTTTACTTTATGGCATATCAACCTTCATGGATTACTAAACGCCGAAGCAATCCTTGTTGAAGTACAGCAGTAATATTATTTAACCCATAGCTGGGAAGATTAGGGAGTTTGTATTTTTCCGGGGGTGGGGGTGGGGGATATTAGTTCGAAAGTGAACGAAACAGTGTGACAGGATTTCGAAATGGTTTACTTCCAGTCTGCAGACTAACACTTAAGCCATAATACTACGGGCACTTCCACACAATGCATTACTTTAATAAAAATAATCTGTAATGAATTTACACCTCCCTATCGGTGGGGCTTAAAATATGCTGGTTATACTCCCTGCAGTGGGGTAAAACCGTGTAAAAAAGAGGTGTCCTGAGTATGAAACTAAACTGTATCTGATGATGAGGCTTCAATTCGGGAGATCTGCGGAGTATGAAGTACCCCTTCATCACCATTTCTTCTATGTCTTCTCTGTAGCGGTCAGCTAAGTCAGCTTGCAGTGAACAATAAACTGACTATATCTCTGCTGAGGGGCAAGACCCAACCACAACGAGTGTCTTAGATATGATTCTAAACAATCTGATAGTGACGCTCCAGTAATTCTGAAGATTTGGGGAATACGGACTACCCTTTCATTGCCATTGCTCATGACCACTCTGACCGGGAGTGGTAGCTCCTGAAAGGGTCCTATCTATGGGTCATATAGAACTGTTTGACGTTTAAATTGGGTGCAAACAAATGACTTAAGCTAAATTCAATTGTTTAAATAGAACTGTTTGATCATTTAAGTGTGTGTAAACAAATGACTGATTTTTAATTGAATTTTTAGTGATACGTAGCAATACTAGGAACCATTTATCTTTGTTGAATTAGGTTGAATTGAATCGTTTGAAATAGAACAATTTGATCATTGAACTGTGTGTAAACAAATGATATTTAATTTAATTATTATTGATACAGTGCAATACTTGGAACTGTTTAACCTTATTGACTTATGTTTACAAATCATAAACTCCAGTCGCGCTATTACGTTCACTTTTTGGCAAATACCTTTGGGAAAGGTATGAACCCCCATATCCTCGCATCTATGTGTTCAATAGTACCACTACTGTTCTTCTAGGAGAATAGCTTTGGCATTAAATAACCTACAAAGGTTGATATGCCATTAAACACTGAAAAAAAATTATAACTATATAAATTCTTACGAAAATGATTATTATCCAATATAATTATTAAAGTTCGGAAGATTTGAAATGTGAATTGGAGCCATGTAATTCTGTGCAAACATGATAAATATCAAACAGGATTCGGTTCGGTTTCTTTTAATAATGGCATATCAACCTTCGTGAGTTATTCAATGCCAAAGCTATCCTGAAAGAGAAACATTTCACCTCACTTTTGTTTTTCTAAGGACCTGCATTTAAGGTAAGTAAGGTTATGAGATCTTGTGAAAATCATGACTGTCTGTTAAAATCATATAATTGTGTATAAGTTATAATTATTAGGTTCGAGTACTTGAAACTATACTGATGTGTTTAAGTTATTATTTGATTCGAGTACTTAAAATCATAGAATTGTGTATAAGTTATTATTATTTGATTGGAACTCTTCATATCATATAACTGTATGAGTAAATGTTTTCAGAAACTACACAAAAAATGTAAATATTAATGCACACTGAATGCAGTTTTCTAAACCCGTTGGCATGAAATAACCCTAGACGGATAAACGTGCCGTCAAGATTAATCAATCAATACCATAAAATATATAATCCCCCCATCTTGCCCATAACAATTACATTGATTTTTGCTCACTGATAGCCCCTTTTTTCTTAAATTTATAATCAAATGAAATGCATTTCCATAATAAAATCATTTGCTATTAATTTACAATAAAATCACTTAAAAAATCAATTATTTTATTTTAATAAAATAATTGATTTTTTATCATCCATCTAATAGTCCTATTTTCCTTGCTGTAACGTAAAAGGTATTGTGTTTGAGGTTGTATTTGTTATCTGCAAAATCTCTCGTTGTTAATTTGTTGACGTTAGGAAGTTGAAAACGTAAATATGTCGAGTGACGAGGGACAGTCATAATATTCGTATATATGAAGAGAATAGTTAATAGAGGAGAATCAGGCATGATGTCAGATTGGAGCTTGAAGTCAACTCACATTAGGAGGCACCGAAGGACGGAGTAGAGAGCAATAGATGAATTTCTAAAACAGTTGAAGAAAAACTTTTCGGATTTGTTAAGGGACTCGTTGAGTTCCATTCTTGAAATTTCTTTCACGCTAACGATCACGACAAATAAGTAATTGCAAACGGTTGTTCCTCAAGATGGACGTGGAATTGTTTCTTCACCGAACGGCAACGTTTCGTAATAATCTCTCTCAGTTATTTTACAAAACCCCCAACTTTAATCAGTCATCTCAAGTCCCCACTTTGTAATGTTCCAGTCTCCCAAGGCAAATTCCATATCTATCAACAATATCTCTATTCCTCTGCAATAGGACACTGACATTCGTTTCTTTTCCTCATTAGAAATGCAAATCTACATTAAAATTGCAAAATATTTCTATAATAAGAATTTATAATGTATTGCTGTAGTAAAAATATTTGCAATGTATTTCTAAACTAAATCTTTGTAATGCTCCTATATCACTGGCTGAAAGTCCACCTTCCGGGAAAGAATTCATATTCGGTAAACGGACCATATATTTCCGAATTGTTCTTTATATTGCAACAACAAACACAAGAACAACATTAAACTTTACTTTGAGAGGACTTATGGGTTAATAAACACCAGCGAGAGGTTAATGTTCATGGTTCCCGAGTGGTCATTGGTTGTACTACTAAGCAACAAGGCTTTTTTAAAGGATTTATTTTCTGGTAATCGGGAAAACATCATAGGAGAAAGAATAAGGAAAAATTAAAAACAAAATATCATCTTTTATTTCTAGCAAGGAAATTTTCAATCCGATATCTCCTTTATACAGTGAGAAAAAAAGAATATATCCAGGGTCCATTTTTACTTACGTTTTAAATTAAATTCGTTGCTTAGGATTATAAAAATAATTTTTTTTTTTTCAAAAACAAATGATGCTAAAAACATGCCCATTGGACTCCCATTTGTAAATATCGAAAAAAATCTCTCTCCCTCTTCACACACACACACACACACTCTCTCTCTCTCTCTCTCTCTCTCTCTCTCTCTCTCTCTAATGCATTTTATCTTCCTCTTTCTCTCTCTCTCTCTCTCTCTCTCTCTCTCTCACACATACACACACACATGTATTTTCTCTCCCTCTGTCTGTTTGTCTGTCTCAGTCTGTCTCTCTCTATATCTTTAACTAAGACCAGATCAGAGACTACACAGACGCCTGTTTATGGTCAACAAGACTTTTTTAAAGGATTTATTTTCTGGAAAGTGGGAGTTTTTGTGGTGTAATTGTTCAACTACTGGACTGCGATATCACAGTAAGTGATTTCGAACTCTTGTCGTGCTATTACGTTTACTCTTGAATTTGTCCCCTTGAGAAAAGTATGAAGCACCCTTATCCCTCTACCAGCAATGGGTTAAATAGTACCGCTACTGTTCTTCAACAAGGATGGTTTTGCCTTTGAATAACCCGTGAAAGTTGACATATCTTTAAAAAAAAAATAAACCAAACCTTACTCAGTCGTGATGTTCATTTTCCTGATGCTGAATAATTAATTGGAAGACTTGGTTTTCTAACTCTATTATTATGCTATAAGATTATTTGGTGAAAGCAATCCCTAGCCAGTTTTGCCGCCTTTTTTTTTTTTCAACGATCAACAGAGAATGACCGAATTGTTTGCACTTGGCTTGTGAGAATTGGCAGTTACATTGCATTAATTAAAATAAGTTATTCACTTAGTTTATTGGACACATCGAAAAAGAGAAATCGTTTCAATATTTTAACAGAACCAAAACAAAGTGATTTGATAATACTGGAGATTTTTACAATTATACACCCCCCCATATATATATATATATATATATATATATATATATGAATATAAGTATGTATTAGATCGAAAATTTTAATTTTTTACTGTGATTTATTCTGACAGTTCAATTTTTGGATTTCTTCTTCCTACATTGCTGTTGTTGTAGGTAGCAGTGCTGTCAGTCTTCTTCTTCTTCTTCTTCTTCTTCTTCTTCTTCTTCTTCTTCTTCTTCTTCTTCTTCTTCTTCTCTTGCAGTACACACATTATCAATTTCTTTCTTTCTTTCTTTCTTTCTTTCTTTCTTTCTTTCTTTCTTTCTTTCTTTCTTTCTTTCTTTCTGTGGTAGATGTCTCAGAATACATTTCAATAAGTGTTCCATTTGTCCATTATTGAAAGGATAATGTCGGAAGGGTATACTGTTGTCTGCCCCTCTGACACAATTTTGTCTTCATTTTCTGCGATTAACCCAACTGACTATTATCTGCGTTACTTCCATATTCTAAAGAAATCTCCACGTCTTTTTTTTTTTTTTTTTTTTGAAGGGAGAGGTCTGCTTAAAATTATATCTAGGGGTCGGGAGTTACTCCTAATTTTACACAACTGCGGAAGGGATCGGTCAAAACATTCAATTCAGTAACTTCAATTCCCTCACAACATGTTAAATGAGTTTATCAGGACTAACACACACACACACACACACACACACACACACACACACAGCATGATATCCGTTCTAAACGACGATATCATTTACGTATTAATCGACACTTCTGCTTGTCTATTAGATGGAAATGGTCGTATCAGTCATGAAAAAAAAAGCTAACATCGGTCCACTAAAATTTTTTCGAAGCACTCAAAGAAAGAAAGAAAGAAAGAAAGAAAGAAAGAAGAATAAGAACGATAGAAAGAAGCAACGAGAAAAAAACAAAAAACAAAGAAAGACATGACGTTAAAATCAATCAACACATTAATTCACACACACACACACACACACATATTTAGTAATCAATTGATACACACACATACACATACGCACTAACTCTCCCTCTCTCTCTCTCTCTCTCTCTCTCTCTCACACACACACACACACACACACACACGCACATATATATATATATATATATATATATATATATATATATTGTCAGAATTTTCTCTTTTAAACGCTTGATTGAATAAGACAGACACTACACTTCTGCTTATTCTATTAGTGTTCGTTCAAGTCTTTGCCTAAGTTATTTGGCATCAGGATGGAATAAATTCAAAAAGGCACCATATTTTGCCGGGTACTTTCGGCCCCAGGAAATGAACATATGAAATGACAAATGTATGACGAGTCGAATGCATTTGTCATGTGTTTGTCATCAGGTTACGAAAGATAGTTTAATTGGTTTGGTTTGGTTTTATGGCATATCAACCATTTAGGTTAAAAACTGTTCTATTTCAACCAATTCAGTTGAGCATAAGAACACAGTTTAGTTCTATTTGACTCATAGATAGTATCTTATCAGGTGCTACCTCTCCAGGCCTAAGTAGAAGTGGGAGCCGCACCATCAGATCATTTAGAGTCATATCAGGACACTCGTTGGGGGAATACACAGAGTTAAATGTAAAATCAATTTTATTTCAGATAATCTACTTTGTATTCTACAGCTCCAGCCGACTTAGCTGAAATGGTTTATATATATATATATATATATATATATATATATATATATATATATATATATATATATATATTATAACAGTGTTGGTTGTCACTAAATCACTTTGTGGGTTTGTATCGAACCAAGTGCAATATAATATGGAGAGTACCCAATATCTAGGATATAGCTTTATATAATAATGATAAATATATATTAAATATATATATTTAATTCATAGAATTTAGAGCACAGTCTCTGGGTTTCATGGAGTACTCCATGAAACCCAGGGGTCGCAGTCCAAATTCCATATATATATATATATATTCAATCAATCAATCAATCAATCAATCTATATATATATATGTATATATATATAGATAGATTGATTAATTGATTGATAGAATTTTTACTTAATTCATGTTGAAAATCAACAATCGAAATCCTGACTCCTTGGCTCATCGCTGATTTTATGGGGGAATATATACTTGTTTTAGCCACTGAAGAAAAAGGATTTTTTGAAAATTATTTTTGATTACCCTCCATCTTTTGTCAGGTGAATATGATTGCACGTAACTCTTGGAAAATATTTCTACATTTTAGAGAAGTTGGTCCTCACTGAGCGCTCTAATTTGTGAAATTAATGCAAACAGTCTCAGCTCGAATTTGAACTCGTCTCACCCCTTCCATTTTCCGTGCCAATAATATTTCTCTTGTCAAAACCACTGTTACCGTTCAGTGGGTTTGATCCTCACTCTATACAACTCAACAACCTGAAGGAAATGTGTGTATGTATGTGTGTGTGCGTGTGTGGACCGAGAGGAATGTTTAAAATATAAGCTTTCTTTTTTAGAAATCTATTGGGAATTATTCCTTTTTTCTTTTAATGCTGAATTCATGAAATTTTATTTTTAGACTTTTTAGAATCGTGAGAAAAAAAACAACCCGTAGACCAATTTGAAGAATGGAATGTCATTACGACACTAGGTTTTGGGGTTGGCTTGACAAAATCACAGGACGAAACTTTTTATTATCATCATGTCATTCCCTCTCTTCTTTTTCTTTTTTTTTTTTTTCTCTTTTTCTTTCTCTCTCGTGAAATGCGAATGTAAGAAAGTCGCCATGTTGGTTTTTTGAAGGTTTTACATCAAACTCGGACTTATGGGAGACTAAATTAAAGTATTTTTTTTTGTTTTTTATTGTTTATTTGTTTGTTGTTGTTTTTTCATACCTTTATATTTTCCTTTTTCCTTTTTTTATTTTTTTTTTGCTTTTGCACTTTATCGACATTTGCTTTAACTAAAACTGATTATTTCTAACACTTTGCTAGTTTTTCACATCAATTTTAACTTGGTTGGAGCTGTAAAATACACCGACTGCATCTCTGCAGAGGGATAAGACACTCCCAATGAATGTCCTGATTAGGACTCTAAACAATCTGATAGTGAGGCTCCGGTAATGCTGGTGTTTTGGGGAATGCGTAGTACCTTTTTCTTGATTCTGGTTAGTGCATGTACCATTTGGTTGTATCGTCAACTTCTTGTACAATTCACAAGGGATCATCTTCCTTATGTTGTCGATTCTAGTTTTATACCTCTTTTTGCGCTAGTTTGCTACATTCACTTATAATGTGATGAATCGTTTCGTCTCTATCACTACATAATCATCATTTGTTATTCTGTTGTGTATTACGAGGATCATTAAATAAGTTTCCAGACTTTTTTCGTATGGGCACTTTTATTGATAGTACACACATGAAAATCTACTCCCATTCGAAGTAATCTCCTCCGGCTGCAATGCACTTGTTGTACCGTTCCAACAACTTCTGGAAGACCCTATGGAAGTCCTCTTGCGTGAGCGTGTCAATGATCTTCGTCACAGCTTCTTTCATCTCCTCAATTGTCTCATAACGACAGCCTCTGAGCTTAGGGAATAAACAAAAGTCACAGGGAGCAAGCTCTGGAATATAGGCAGGATGAGGAACTGTCTTGATGCCCGTCTTGGTCAAATAGTTAGTGACAAGGATGGAGTTGTGGACTGGTGCATTGTCCTGGTGGAAATGCCACTGACCGACGGAATCTCTTGCTGAACTCCCTTAAAAATTCAACATAATAACCCTAATACTAACACTAATCCTTTGGCCAATCAACTTTGGTGTTCTAACTTCCTTACTCCTCCCACATCTTTCATCATCCCTCGCAGACTCCCTGCCTTCCTTGAATCTCTTATGCCACTCAAAAACTGATGCTCGATTCATGCAAGATGCTCCAATAGCTGTCTGAAGCATCCCATATGTTTCTGTGGTATTTTTCCAAGTTTAAAACAGAATTTTATTACATATTGTTCTTCTAAAGTGTCCTCACGTCCAGATTGCATTTTTGAAATTCACCAGCTGTGACAATCAGGCTTTAGTAGGGTGCATTCTAATTGCTGCTGTGGCTGTTCATTTGAACCTGAAATCATAAAAATTGGTCAGTCATCTCATAAGATGTATAGCAATAACATATTGAATGTTCAAGAGTCTACGACAATTTTAAATGCCTGTACAAAAAAGTCTGGAAACTTATTGAAGGCAACACGTATATGAGTCCACGTATTTATGCATCCACGCTATCTTCAATGTTAGTGAGTCCTCTTCCTTCATCTTTTCCTGACACAAATTGTCTGTTTGTGTCATAGCTTGCATTGTGCATCGTTTTCAACTTTCTCTGAGTTTCTCCCTCGTCCATCTTAAAAATGGTCAAGAGTATCTAACAAGAGGAAACCCCAGGTTTTTATCCCTTCGATGAAATTTCTGCCGTAGAGTTTGGTTTCGAGAAGCTTTCTCGTTCTTCTGAGGTATTCATTTGTTATTTTTTATTTTATTGTTTAATGGTGTCCGCTTCCAATATTCCCATGTCCTTGTAATTTTCCTTTTCTCTGAGCGTTCTGATTCTTTTTTGGTTTGACAGATCTATTTCTATTTCATTATTTGTCTTTTTCCATTTCTCATTAATAGCATGGCACATTTTTCTATGCTAAATTCCATTCCTATATCCTGACTCTATATTCTGTTTGTATCAGTGTCTCCAGTTTTGTTTTTTGTTGGCTTTTTTTTTTTTGCAAACAGCTTGATTTCGTCCATGTACATAAGCTGATAATCTTTTCTTACGATTTTTTAAATTTGTAGCCCCCAGTGCATTTCGTGAGAATGTGATTAAATTGCATTATTGCTCTTAGAAACAATAATGGTGAAAGCGCATTTCCCTTGAAGATGCCTCTCTGGATTTTCACCGTTGCTTTAGTTTTTCCTCTTGCTTTCAATACCACATTCCAGTTTTTCATAGCTCCCGTGATGAACTTTATAACTTTTTCGGATATCTTGTACATTTTTAGACAGTCTGCTATCTAGGATTACGGGACCATATATTATTATCATTTTATTCCTTATAGATGTTTTCACACCAACGTTCGCTGATAGTTTCTCGATGGAGTTTGAGAGACAGCAAGTCTGGCCGATTTTAATAATGCTATAGATTAGATGGTCTCCTATTATTTCCAAGTCCTCCACTATGTAATAATTTTTTGGTGACTATACCAAGCGCACTAATTACAATTGCTATCACCGTTAGTTTCATGTTTCATGTTTCACAGTTTTTTCAGTTCTTTAGCAAGATCTAGGTACTTATCACTCTTTCCTCTCTCTTTCAGTTTTACTCAGTGGCCAGCCGGAACGGCAAAGTCCACTATTCAACATGTACTCTTTTTTTTTTATTGACTATCACCAGGGTTGGTCATCTGGCAGAGATTAGGTGATCAGTTTGTATCTCAAAATCCCAGAGAATGTTGTGCGTCCTATTTTCTTGGACGGATTCTGAATTGAGCATATACCATTCGTTCATATGGTCAAATTCAAACTTCTTGCATAATTCCCTATGGATAACCTTTCCCACCCAGTCGTATCTAGTCTTATACACATTTTGCGTTAATTTGCTGCATTCACTTATTATACGATTGATCATTTCGTCTCTATCGCCACAAAATCTACATCTGCAATTTTGTTGCGTCTTGTCTATTCTTGTTTTAACATAGTGTTTATTGCGTTGTTTTGTTCTGCTCACAGTAGAGATTCATTTTCTCTCTAAAGATTTCCCTTCTGTAGCTATGTGTAAGTTTTCTCAAGTGAGATTTCGCTTGTTATTCGCTTGTTGTTTTTCTTCCCATTTTTGTTTTCTGGTTATTTTTGTTCTCTTGATATTTGTGTGGTCTGTATTGTTTCTGGAGGCTGTAATCAGTCTTCCTCCTCGCTTTTTTATGTAGTCTTCTCGTCGTTGTATCGATGGATTATTATTAATATTATTATTATTAAATTTTCAGTTTCTAACAAATCTTCCCCGAGTCTTTACCCGATACCTAGGGGGAGAGAAGATCCTGATAGTATGTACTTTTGTACGTATATTTTTGTTGCCTATTTGGGTGGTATTTTCCCGTTACATTGACTGTACTCTCCTAAGGCGATGAGTACAATTTCTTTGCTGAAACTATTATTATTATCTACTCCTTTAGAGTTTTTCACATCAGTTTCAACTGGTGGTCTTTCACGGGAGTTTGAGTGAGAGCAAGTCTTCTCAAGTTTCCAGGACTCTTCGCAGTATTCTGGCCGTTTTCAATAATTTAGTAGTTTGGATAGTTTCCACTCGTCCTCTTATTTCCAAGTAATCCTTTGGTGACTGAACCAGAAGCACCAATCATGATTGGTATAAGTGACACCTTCATGTTATATTGCTTTTTTTTAATTCTCTAGCAAGGTCCAGGTACTTATCCTTCTTTTCACTTTCTTTCAGTTTTCTTCTCTGGTCAGCCGGGACAGCAAAGTTCACAAATTCTCTCTTTTTGTTGATTATTATAAGGCCTGGTCTTCTGGCCGAGACTAGGTGATTATTATTATTATTATTATTATCATTATTATTGGTGTTTAAGACAAACTTAGTACATTACACATAAAATGATTTGGACACGGTTGGGTAGAGGAAACATAATGAAAGAAACCTAATCTTTATTCGTAGCAGCACAAAATAAAGTCAGAAAACCTGATCATTTCTGAGCAAGAAATTGATAATACAGAAAAGAATGGTAAATATCGGCCAAGTGGTGATAGAGATCAAACGGTTAATCACCATTATAAGCGGATACAAATGGTTAAAAAGTAATAAAAATACCCGACATTATCCATATTTACCAACCCCTCCGCTCGAACAAAATATGACACAAGGTCAATTTTTAAGCGGAGTTTAACAGGTTTGAATTCAGAGTTTTCCTTCTCCTTGACTAGTTGCCTTACCAAAGCTAAAAAACCCAGTCTAACCGACATTATCTAATGGGAAACTGATCTACTGCGAATTGTGCAAGAGACTAATGTTTGGATAAGTTAACAAATGGTATAAACACAACTAGAATCTGTCCGAGAAAAAGAGACAAATGAAATACAAACGAACCACCCAATCCTGGCATGAATTTTAGTGCCATATTTTCCTATTGACACCCCAACAATGATTTTCCACTTATTCTATTTCTTATCATAGAAATAATGTGATGAGCTACTTATGCACGTAAAGTTGTTTTTTTTCTATTTAAAACAGACTCTATCATATATTTCTTAAAACGCATTACACGTTTATGCGGTTTTTTGGGGTTTTTTTTGCAATTTTAAGAATATATTTGGCTCACGATCTTCAAAGTATCAAGTGATTTTGTTTTCTTTCAGTGATCAAAAAAGAAGATATCGTTATAATTAGAATTTCGTATCGAAATCCCACTTGAATAATACACGTATTCTTATCTCAGGTTATTTATCTAACGTACTGCTGCTTCGAACTATATATGTTATCTTGTGGAACATGTTAACTTGAATGGTTTCTATTGAGGACTGGATTAAAACTATTTACCATAAATTAACAACATAAAAAGAACTTGTTATCCAGTTGATATTGTTATTCGAATGGACAATCGAATACGATAGAATAAAACGTGTTATAAAATAATATGCAACAGTAATTAGAGTAATTTCACTTTCTTTATCCCATCTGGATGTTTAAATTTACAAGTATTGCTTCGTTTTATCAAAAGATTTTATAGAGTGGTTTGGTTTAGTTTGCATTTTAATGGCCAATCAACCCGTTTTGGTTTATTCAAATAATGTCATTTTGTAATCTAATCATCATCGTCACCATGTCGCACCATCAGCACTGATCTCCCTGACCCTTTATCGCCACTCTTCTCTATCGTCCATTGCTTCCGACAGGTCTTCAAGGCTACACCCCGTATCGGTACAGAGCTGCTGTACATAGGTTCTAGCTGGTCGTCCTACCTATGCTCGTCCATGTGAAGGGGTCCACAGAGGTACATCATTTATGAGCTTGTACCTACTTCTCCAACAGTGTCCCGCATGTCTGGTTCGCCTAACTTGGATAGTTTTCATGATGGGTGGTAAGTGGCCGTACAGCTGCTGCTTTGTGAGGTGCTGTCTCCATGACTTGTTCAGGATTGCTCGGAGCATTCTTGTGTAGTTGCCGTCAAGCTTTTCTCCATACGTTTAGTTAGCGTCCGTGTAGTGCAACCATACAGCAGTATCGACACGACCGTTGTTTATTTTATTGGTCAGGTCTGACTTCTATATGACCGATAGCCAATCGTAGATGTCCATTCCTTTGCTAGTCACGAGTTGATGTCTGTCTCGGTTGATGAGACACTGGTTCCTAGGTAGGTGAGCTTGTCTACTAGTTTCAGAGAGCTACCGTTTAGTGTGGAGATGTGGCTTGTTTGATTAAAGCACATATATTCCGTCTTGTGTGCATTGATATGGAGGCCAATGCCACTTGCTGCTCGTTCCAGACTATGTTGCAGGGTTTCGGCTTGAGCGGGTGCATTTGCCAGGAACGCTATGTCATCGGCGTAGTCGGCGTCGGTAATCGTTTTTGCGGGGTACCTTCTGCTTCTTTCCTTTATTAGATTGAAACTATTTTCTTTGATTTTATCGATGTTTTAAGCACGTAGTCTAGAAATATGATAAAGAGGTATGGGGCGAGTGTGTCTCCTTGCAGTACACCTGCTACAATGTCGAAGTACTCTGGGGAACGGACTTTTACTTTTGTGTTTCTATATCTCATCATTATGGCTGCGACAATTTCTTTTATTAGGCCGTAGGCGATTAGAATTTGCTCCATCTTTACTCTGTGAATGGAGTCAAAGGCCTTGGTAAAGTTGACAAATATTATTGTTGCCACTAGGTTTTTTGCACGTACACCTTCAAGAATTCGACGTAATCTAATAACTTAACCAATTCTCGTTTAAATAATAAATTTTAACAGCATGTGTAAAAACAACTAAAAATTTTGCATTTAATGTTTTATGCTTTTTCTTTTCTGGTATAATAATGATATTCACTTTAAAAGAAATGGCGTTAAAACATTAAACATATAATTTTGAGTTGTTGATTCCAATGACGTTGAAATTTGAGATAATTTGAACGAGAATTGATCGACTTATAAAAAAGTAAGTAAGCAAAGCTGGCGACCGTAGTAGAGGGTGACTCGAAGGCTCCCTTTTCGATAGCTTCTATACCAAGGTGGAGGTGTCCTCGTGGTGTAATGGTTAAAGCGATGGACTGAGAAATCGTAGTAAGCAAGTTCATACTCCAGTCGCGCTATTACGTTCACTTTCGGGCAAATACCCTTGGGAAAGGTATGAACCCCCTTACCCTCCCAGCTATGGGTTAAATAGTACCACTTCTATTCTTCTAGAAGAATGGCTTTGGCATTAAATAACCTACAAAGGTTTATATGCCTCCAATTAAAAACCAAACCAAACCTACACAACGGTGTAGGGGAGGGCACTACTCTTTTCCCTGGATTGCTCCATTTTACCGTTAATCCGTACCTTATAATGCTGAGTGCTAAGCAAGGAGGCATCAAGTACCCTTTTTTGAGTCTTTGGTATGACACGACCTGGGATTGAGCCCAGGTCTCCCGGGCCATTAGCGAACACTCTAACCATCATACCAATGTCTGGTACTAAATCGACTTATAAGTTTAGGAAAAAGTATCCATTTTTCTGAAACACCCAAGACATCTCAAATGATAAATTGAAATGATAATTGAAATTCTGTATATATTATATCAATATCAATACTTTTGAGAAACAGATTTTGCTTCCAATGTTATCAGAATGCTATTGAGACTCAAAAGTTTTGCAATATTTTGGTACGAGCTAGTTTACGGTGCGTATATCCCTTGATAAAACCACTTGAAGCTATTGTAGGTACTTGTGGTTGATAATATAGTGGTGGTTTGTGTGTTGCCACGTTGTACATTTCTATATCCTGTATGTGATTTGAAAGCAGCACAGATAAACGTGTAAGGTAGTCTAATTTAGGAACTTTTTTTTACGAGTTGAAAAACCTCAACTAGCAGGTTGGTCTAAAAGCATGCATTCCGTACTCGAAAGCTAGAGAGACGCACCCGGAGTGTAGTAGTTGGAGATTATCAGGCGAGTTCGGTATTTCGCAGTCCAGTGTGGTTCGTCACCTTCATGACCTCAGTAAAAGCATCCAGAGCTGCGGAAATGTGTTTAACGTTGCAAAAATATTTCACAATTTTTAACTCATTTTACTAGATACAGGTATTGAAATTGTGGAAATTGTAAAGAATTATTTTGAATTGAGCCTCAAAACTGCTGAAATTCAGGAAGTGGAAGTAATGATAGCTACAAGACAAAATATGATTAGTTATTGTCGGAATTGTTTAATCTCTACTGCCATACCACCAACATAGCATCTGATATTGAGAAAGTGCAATGGTTATTGTCGTAGAAAATGGACACGGCGACACGTGTTCAAATCCTGGACCAGGCTAATTACATTTTCCCTTAGCACTAATACCCTTGGGAAAAGTATGAATCCAATTATTCTCCCTCCAGCTATGGGTAAATAGTAGGACAGACTGGGTTCTTCAGCCTTGGTGAGGCAACTAGTCTAGGGTAAGGAGAACTATGAATTCAGACCTGCTAAACTCCGCTTAAAAATTGATCTTGTGTCATATCCTGCCCGAGCAGAGGGGTTGGTAAATATGGATATTGAGAAAGGAGATAATGAAATAGGAAGTATTACTTTCGAAGCACTCCTAGTACGTTTGAACAAAAAAAAATCATTTCAGATATTGAGTCAAGCAAAAATAACTTCGTGATCGAGCAAATCGCAAAATAATGACTCAGCAATTTAAATGTGAACTCGAGATGATTGACATGGATATTCGAATAAATATTTCGAACTTTATTTAGATGATTGTAAATTCCATAAGGCCAAGTGGTCGAATCAATAAAAGTGACAGGTTTTATTTAAATCTTTAGAGATGACGACCATTGAATTACTGCTCAAGACATTAGTCCCATAAACATATGTTCAAGTTGTGACCTTCAAAGAGGCAAAAGAATCTTGGGAAAGTTTAGTGATCCTGATTCCCATTTCTTTGACTCTGAGAATCCAACTCTGTTTATTTATTTGTCGTATTTTACAAACTATTCCACATCGGAAAACATACGAAAAATAAATTAAAAAAAGGAAAACGAGTTAAGATTTGAGTTTTATAGTTCAGTATTTATTTGTAGAATGCCGAACGAATTTTCAAATTTTAATAAAATTTTATAAATCCCGTCTATAAATGATTCGAAATTATGATTGTTCTTTCATAAACTTTGATAAAAATTGGTCATTTTAGAAGAATTTATTTACTTCTTTTGTAATTTTACAAAAATTAATTTTCTTTTTTGTAATTTTACATAAATTTTGGATTGGTTTAGTGTACGACAATGGTCCAGGAGGCCGGAGTCCTAACCCTAGTCGAGTCATACCACAGACTCCAAAAAAAGTACTTGATGCTGCCTTGCTTAACACTCAGCATTATAAGGTAAGGATCAAGGGTAAAGTGGAGCAATCCAGGGAAAGGAGTATCGCCCTCCTCTACACCTAGGTGTAGTAGCTATTGAAAAGAGAGCCTTAGGGTCACCCTCGTCTCAATTTAGAAATGTTACAACTATATTCTTTATTTTAGGTTGGTTTGGTGGAATATCAACCATCGTTGCTTATTTAATGCCAAATCCGGTTTATATATATATATATATATATATATATATATATATATATATATATATATATATATACATATATATATATATATATATATACATATATATATATATATATATATATATATATATATATATATATAATTTATAAGCATATGTCATTAAAATTAAATAGTTTCAAGTATTGCTTTGTATCACTAACAGATCATTTAAACTTCAGTCATTTATTTACACACAATTAAATTATCTAAATGCTATTTCTAACAATTAAATCAAACATCTGTCATTTGTTTGCACTCAGTTAAATAATCATAGAATTCTATTTCTAACAATTCAATTTACCATTAGTCATCTGTTTGCACTCAGTTTAAATATCAAATAGTTTTATCTAACCCATAGATATGACCCTTTCATGTGCTACCACTCCGGGCCAGAGTGGGCCTGGGAGCAATGGCATTGAAGAGGTACTCCGCATTCCTCAAGCTCCAGCAAAACTGGACCCTCACCATCAGATTGTTTAGTGTCATAAATCAGGACACTCATTGGGGAGAGGGTCTTACCTCTGTGCAGAGATGGAGTCGGTGTATCCTACAGTCCCAGTCAACTGGGTTGTCTTCATTTTAGTAACCTTACAACGTTTTTGGACATAATTTTACAAATATTTGTTTCTTTAAAAATTTTACTAGTATTTAGTTTTCTGTAAGTTTACATGAATTTGCCTTATTTTGATTTTACTAGCATCTGAGATTTTTGTCTGAAATTTTACTTGAATTTTGTTGAGATTTGTATTTTTAGTGATTTTACAAGTATTTGATTTGAAAAAGTAGAGCTATTTTTATTTGATTTTGAATAATTTCATTCATCATCATCGTGTCGTGCGGTTAGCACGGATATCCCTGACCCTCTCTCTCCACGTCTCCCAATCATTCATCGCTTCTGGCATGTCTTCAGGGTTACATCCCGTATCATCACATTGCTACTCTATGTATGTTCGAGCTGGCCGTCCTGCTTTTGATTGGCCATATGCGGGGGTCCACAGGAGTACATCACTTACGATCTCGTCCTTGCTTCTCCAGCCGTGTCCGGCATGTCTGGTTCGTCTAGCTTGTATAGTTTTCGTGATAGGTGGTAGGTGACCATATAGTTGGCGCCTTGTGGGGTGTTGCTGCCAGGAATTGTTCAATATTGCTCGCAAAATTCTTGTATAATTGCCGTCTAGCTTCTTCTCCAACCGTTTAGTCAGCGTCCAAGTAGTGCATCCATACAGCAGTATCGACACGATTGCAGCCTGGAAGAAACTGCATTTCATTTTATCGGTCAGGTTTGATTTCCATATGATCGAAAGCCTATCGATAGCAGTCCATGCCTTCGTTAGCCGTGTGTCGATGTCTTTTTCGGTTGATGAGGCGCTGCTTCCTGATTTTATTAGAATTTCCTTTTATTTTTAGTGAAGTAATTTTACTAATATTTTCTTCATTTTTTGTAATCTTACCAGATTTTAAATAATCCATTTTTCAGTGATTTCAATAGTATTTGCTAGTTAAGTAATTGTACCAGTATTTACCTTCGTCAACTAATATTACCAGTGTTTAATTTTTTAGAAATTTTATTTGAATTGTTTTTTTGTTTTTAGCAATTTTACTAGATTTTTTTTAATTACTTTTTTTTCCAGTAATTTTAATAGTTGTTTTTTTTATTTTATTAATTTTTCCAACATTTTCCTTTTTAGTAATTTAGTCATTTTACGAGTATTTGCTTTATTAAGTTATTTTACTTCTTTTTGCATTTTTCAGTAATTTTACTTGCATTCATTTTATTTAGTTATTTTACAACTATTTGCATTTTTTTTGGTATAGTTACTTTTTTTTGGGGGGGGGGTTCTTTTTTTCAATAATTTGATAAAAATTTATCTATTAGCATAATGATTAGGGTATTCGCTAATGGTCTGAGAGACTGGGGTTCAATCCCAGTTTGAGTCATATCAAAGACTCAAAAAATGGTACTTGATACTGCCTTGCTTAATCCTTCGCATTATAAGGTACGGATCCAGTGGAGCAATCGAAGGAATGGAGTAGAGCCCTCCCCTACACCTTGGTGTAGTAGCTATCGAAAAGGGAGCCTTCGGGTCACCCTCGACTAAGGTCTCCAACTTTACTGATTCGTAATTTTACAAAAATTTATTTATTTAAAAATTTTGCAAGCACCTTCTTTTAAGTAATTTTACTATTCTTTTTTTTTATTTTTTTTTATCATAACACACTCGGGTCGTCATTTCTACGACATGACAAAATAAGAGATAAGCTCTCGACGAAATTCGATCACCTTTTTCTTTTTCCTTTAAAAAGTCCGATTATCCCGATCCGTCGCTTTAGTAACTAATCGACTTAAGCAATTGATATCGCAAAAAGTATAAATTACACCTAAAACTTATTCCTAGCTCTCGTCACTCGATCTAACGGCGCCATATTTGTTGTGATTGTTTTTATACTCTACTTGTATAAATAACATATTCATTTCAGTTTTATTTCTAGATGATACATTGTCTATGATCTTTATTATTCATTTTGATTTGTAGTTTTATTTGTTAAATTTTTGTAACAATTTGATATTGTCGTTTCTTGAAGAATTCAAGCTCTGCATTACAATGGCACCAAATAAAGTGGCGAAATTTGAAGAATTTTTCGGAGAAATGTGTCTTCAAAACACATCTGACTTATTGCTATATATTGTAAATTTTGAGTAAATTTTGCTGGCTGAGAATATTGTCTTTTGGGTCGCTATTTCTATGACGCCATGAAACAGATGCATAATATGTGGACTATTCTTCGACGCGTGCTACACTCCGGTTTTAAACGTATTCCTTCGATTATAATTTACAGCGTGATCAACCAATACACTTCCATGACATTCATTTTCATAATTCTAACGGGATAAAGCATTTCATTAAAATGCTGTTTCCTTCGTTTTATTCTCACTCATTTATTTATACTTTATCTCGGTCGATGTTTTGTTTAACTGACAGATAATCATCACAACGACAACATACTGTAATGTTTGGTAGCACTTATACGTGCCAATAACGGCTCATTGGTCTAGTGGGTAAAGTGTTCGACAATGGTTCAATTCCAGGTTGAGTCATGCCAAAGACTTTAAAAATGGTACTTGATACCTCCTTGCTTAACAATTAGCATTATGAGGTACATATTAAGGGTAAAGTGGAGCCATCCTGGGAAAGGAATAGCGCCCTCCCCAACATCTCGGTGTAGTAGCTATTGAAAAGGGAGCCTTCTGATCGCCCTCGACTACGGTCGCCAACTTTTTACTTTATGAGTACCAATGGCATTTTTTTTTTTTCGAATGAAAGCTATGAAGTCGAAAACAGGGTCTGAATTGATAGATTACCATCTATAAGACAATTTACATCATCTCAGATACGCGAAAATACCCCGTATACTCAAGTAATGAATGAGCCCTAGATTGTAGCCACAAATAAGTGTTTTTATCATATATTGGGGATAATGAACAACCCTTAACTTTTCGCAATGCTAACCAACAAAAATATTTCTCTAACATCCAATGACATAAAGAAAAACATTCAAACATATATCTATACTTTAAAAACAACTGTAATACAATTAAAGTCAATAAAATATCGTAAATAAACAATGTAGTCTGGACATTGATGGAGTCTACCGTGTTTTTTATGATATTTCAAACATTCCTAATAAATTAAGCTGTTTATTGTGCCGTAATAAAACATGTATGCTTATCATCGAAAGATATAAACAAGTATTTATAATCCTTGGTTTATATATATATATATATATATATAAAGGATTGGCCATCGTTTCCATGATATGGTCTAATTTCTTTTTAGTCTGACAGAACGTTTCCGCATAACCAAGATAATCTCTAAAGAAACGTTTTTACTTAAGATAGGGGGATTTTTACGCAATTCTTTTTTCTATTTAAAATATTTGTCCACATTATATGCACAGGTATAATAAATGATCAGTAAAAACTTAACAAATAGCCTTTGTTTATCTCTACGCTATGCGAGGACACTTTGAACCGAAATTATATCGAAGCTAGACCGAGAAATAAGGTAGACTTCGAGTTTTCAACAATATATCTCGTGTAATGAATGAACCCTGGTTTTTTTTTATAGGTGAAAATTGGTTTTAAAAAGTCTTTCATTACAAGAGTATATACAGTATTAAAAACCCCGTAAAAATATCGAATACAATTTTTCTCACAAAAATTCTTAATGTCTTTTCATCTTTAACTCAGTTGGTCAACCCGAGAAGTCACGAGAAAAGATGGGAGTAAGATATTATAAAACAAAAAAAAAAACTTCTGAGAAAAGTGGAGTATATTTCCATGAAAAGCAAATTAGCTTGGTGAAGCCAAGTGCTATTCTGAATTGGATGTGTAGCATTTTTTGATATCTTAGAAAGTGGCTATCATCACTTTGTTTAGTAATTTACTAAGCTTTTTGCTAAGGTAAAGCACAAGGTCGTATAAATGGGGCACCAAATGAGAATCGAACTCACTCGTGAAGGTTTACTAGTCTAGCGTGCTAACTATTACACCCCACGAAGTACCTAGTATTACCTTGTTGAGCAATTTACAAAGCTTTTTGCTCTGATGTGGCACAAGACCGTATGAATAGAGCACCGAAGGAGAATCGAACTCACTCGTGAAGGTTTGCTAGTCTAGAGCGCTAACCATATCACCAACGGAGGTACCTATCGTCACCTTGTTTAGCAATTTACAAAGCTTTTTGCTCTCATGTGGCACAAGACCGTATGAATAGATCACCGAAGGAGAATCGAACTCACTCGTGAAGGTTTGCTAGTCTAGAGCGCTAACCATATCACCAACGGAGGTACCTATCGTCACCTTGTTTAGCAATTTACAAAGCTTTTTGCTCTGATGTGGCACAAGACCGTATGAATAGAGCACCGAAGGAGAATCGAACTCACTCGTGAAGGTTTGCTAGTCTAGAGCGCTAACCATATCACCAACGGAGGTACCTATCGTCACTTTGTTTAGCAATTTACAAAGCTTTTTGCTCTCATGTGGCACAAGACCGTATGAATAGAGCACCGAAGGAGAATCGAACTCACTCGTGAAGGTTTGCTAGTCTAGAGCGCTAACCATATCACCAACGGAGGTACCTATCGTCACCTTGTTTAGCAATTTACAAAGCTTTTTGCTCTGATGTGGCACAAGACCGTATGAATAGAGCACCGAAGGAGAATCGAACTCACTCGTGAAGGTTTGCTAGTCTAGAGCGCTAACCATATCACCAACGGAGGTACCTATCGTCACCTTGTTTAGCAATTTACAAAGCTTTTTGCTCTCATGTGGCACAAGACCGTATGAATAGAGCACCGAAGGAGAATCGAACTCACTCGTGTAGGTTTACTAGTCAAGCTTCCTAACCATTACACCTCCTGAAGTAACCATCATTGCCTTGTTTACATTAACAGATATGTTTGCGATTTTATTTAAAGGCCATTGCAGCAAGAGAACTCCACTCGACAGTAATGCAAAGCTGACCCTTGACCTTATAAGATGCAGGGTAATTTTCTGAAACATTTTTGAGAAAAAAATAGTGCGTCAAATACGAGGGTTTTATTTTGGTGAACTTTGTATTAGGTAGAATGTTAATTTTGTTAAAATTTTCTTCAAATATAGTTTATTTTGCGTACATTTTACTGAGTAGAAAGTTAAATTTTACAAACATTTCTTTGGGTATATTTTTGTATACTTTGGATCTAGTAAAATAATAATTAAAGAATTTTACTTTAATAAGTTTTATTTTGGTGAACGGTGGCGGAGGTGTCCTGGTGGCGTAAAGGTTAACCCGTTGGACAACCGAATCGTAGTAAGCGAGTTTGATCTCCAGTTAAGCTATTATGTTCACTTTCAGACTTATACACTTGGGAAAGGTATGAACCTCCTTATCCTCCCAGCTATGGGTTTAATAGTTCCACTACTGTTCCTTTAGAATGATGAATTTGGTATTAAATAACTCAAGAAGGTTGATATGCCATTAAAACAACAACAAACAAACATTATTTGGGTGAATTTTGAACTGCGTAGAATGTTAATTTGTTAAAATGTTCTGCAACTATTGTTTATTTTTGGGTTATTTGTATGATACAGATTATTTAATTTTTTTTTCCTTTAGATAAAGTTTTATTTCGGTAAACTTTACAGTAAGTTAATTTTAAAGAATTCTTTCTGTATAGTTTTGGTGAATTTTGCACTAAGACGTAAGGGTGGCGTGAGAGTGTTAGGGATATCCATGCTGATGACGCGACACGATTATGATGATGATGATAATGATGATGACGTATTTACTTTTTTCTTTTCCTGACACGATAGCCAATCAGCAATAAATATTGTTTCCTGAAAAACAAAAACAGAAAAAGGTTTGCTCATTCCTTGTTGCAAGATTTGTAGTAAGAGTTAAAATTTACTCCAACTTTAAGCGCAAAGTTTTTTTAAAAACATTTTGAGTTGAATCATTTTTTTTTCTTCTCTTGGTATAAAAATTGAAATTATTTTGTCCTATTCATGTTTAAAAAATTATTCTTTTTGTGGTTTGACGCAATTCATGCTGACCTGTTGGCTGGGTCGGTGCAATATGCCGACTGCACATCTGCAGAGGGGTAAGATTCCACCCATCAACGAGTATAGTTGGTATGACATCAAACTGCATCTGATGGTAAGGTTCCAATCCTGAGGAATATTGGAGTACCTCCTTATCATATTTACCCAACCCCTCCGCTCGGGCAGGATATGACACAAGGTCAATTTTTAAGCGGGGTTTAACAGGTTTGAATTCAGAGTTTTCCTTTTCCTAGACTGGTTGCCTCACCAAGGCTGAAGAACCTAGTCTGTCCTACTATTTACCCATAGCTGGAGGGAGAATAATTGGATTCATACCTTTCCCAAAGGTATTAGTGCTATGTGAAATTCAATCAATCTCGTCCAGGATTTGAACTCGAATCGTCGTGTCCATTTCCTACGACGATAACCATTACACAAGGGGCACCTCTTTATTGCCATTACTCCAAGAGTTTCTCTGACCCGGAGGGGTAGTACCTGTTATGGTCCCTTCTATGGATCAAATAATGAATCATGGATCATTCACTAAGGATGATTATTGTTAGTTATTTGAAACCATACAGCTGTGAGCAAATTGGTTTTATTTGATTTTATGGCATATCAGCCGTCGCAGGATTTTTAAGGCTAAATCAATTTTTATACCAATAAACAGTTATATTTCAAACAATTCAGTTTAGCATAGGTGCGCAGTTTAAATTTCAAAGCAGTTCTATATCAAACAATTCATTTGAGCATAAGTAGACAGTTTAGTTCTATTTGTGCTGTAGATAGGACCCTATCATGTACTACAACTCCGGGCCAGAGTGGACCTGGAAACGATTGCAATGAAGTGGTACCTTGACGAGACTGATTGCATTTCACATAGCACTAATACCCTTGGGAAAGGTATGAATCCAATTATTCACCCTCCAGCTATGGGTAAATAGTAGGACAGATTAGGTTCTTCAGCCTTGGTGAGGCAACTAGTCTAGGAGAAGGAAAACTCTGAATTCAAAACCTGTTAAACTCCGCTTAAAAATTGACCTTGTGTCATATCCTGCCCGAGCGGAGGGGTTGGTAAATATGGCAATGAAGTGGTACCCCGTATTCCCCAAAGCTCCAGCATTACTAGAGCCTCGCCATCAGATTGTTTAGTGTCATATCCTGGACACTCATTGGGGAAGTCCTACCACTCAGCAGAGGTGCTGTTAGTGTATTCGGCAGCCCCAGCCGACTGGGCCAGTGAGCAAGTTGTTTATATTATACAGGAATACTTGATAAATATCAGTACTAGTATCAATACTCTAAGCTATTTAATAATAATCCAGGGAGTACAGTCTGGCGAGTTAGGTAGCCCAATGTTAGGGTCACAGAAATTTTCTCACAGACAACACTGGGTTCGCTTGCTTGAGTTTCACGTTGCCAGATGTAGGGTCTTCCAGCAAACACACTCCCCATCCAGGTCAGCACAACCTCCTCCGGGAACTAAATGCTGAACTTCATGTTGAGTCTGAGACTAAGTGGGAAGACAAATGAAAGCATAAGGTCATCATCGCTAGTGACCATCCCAAACACCATGTTGTGGACTGGATGGTTGCTTTTAACCAATATAAATGAGAATCTCTCCTCAGATTGACACACAAATACTGTAACAACTTCCTGTTAGAACTTCCGTCTGATTGCCAAGCAGTACGACATGCCGTTTCCAAATTTCTGTTGGACTGAATCGTGTCATTGTGCTGCTTTCCTCGCAGACAATGATTGGGCAACTGACGCTTGTTTGCTGCACAGTAGACAAAATTAGAAACAAATAAAGCAAATGCGCGAATTTACTAATTTAAAATGGCTGCGATTTACCTATCGTATACTATATATATATGTGTTGTTAGGCAGCAGTCTTTCATTTAAGCATGTTTGCTTAGATAATAAAGACACATTTTGTCTGTATAATTTTACTAAGATCCTTTCAAGTTTCTTGATAAGTGTCTTGGTTTCAGGTGGGAAGTGATGGATGAATCACTAGAACGAATTTTGAAAATAGCGACAATGTTTTGAAATGCCTTTAGTTTTTTGGGGGTTTTTTTGTTTGTTTTTTT
>OY757910.1:106845920-107148784 GCA_963585895.1 Sepioteuthis lessoniana | reverse complement strand
TATATATTTAAATTATTCTATCCAGTAAATCCGGAGTTGGGAATAATTCCAAACAGGACCAATAGAATATTCAACAATAGAATATTAAATTTAAATAATCTCGATCAAGAGTTCAATGTAAATAAATTTACAGGGAAAATAATTTTCTCTTTTAAAAAAAACGAACAATCGGTTACATTAAGAGAATAAATTTATTTCCATCCTTTTAAAAGCATTGCTCTAATAAATTAACAGGGCTTCTTCAGATCAAACAAGAAAATGGATTAAAATTAAACCATGTAATAGTTTATCATATTTACTAACCTCTCCGCTCGGACAGGATATGACACAAGGTCAGTTTTGAAGCGGGGTTTAATAGGTTTGAATTCAGAGTTTTCCTTCTCCTAGACTAGTTGCCTCACCAAGGCTGAAGAATCAGTCTGCCCAACTATTTATCCATAGCTGGAGAGAGAATAATTGGATTCATACCTTTCCTAAGGGTATTAGTGCTATGTGAAATGTAATCAGTCTCGTCCAGGATTTGAACTCATGTCGCCGATAACCATAACACAATGGGCACCTCCATGTAATAGTTTATGCCATTTCGTAATGTAAAATTTCCTGCTAAAGAACCGAATCTCTCATACAGTGAATTTCTTTTCTTTAAGATTTTTTCGACCGGGTAGGGATTTTTGTTTTTCAACATGTGTAACTTAGTTTCCATAAAACGGAATTTCATCGATTTCTCACCAAAAGGATATTTATATGTTAAAAAGAGGAGTATTATATATTTTTTAAAAACATGGATTACATTTGTTACCAGCTACCACATTGAAGGATGGAGTGAGTGATGGTCACAGTCGGTGCCTTTAAATATTTCCAAACCTTCGTGCAAGCTTGTGTGCTTGATGATCAATTTGGATCCGGAAACTGGCTGTTTTACAAATGGATTACCCATCTGTCTTGGATGCTTTGTGAGATGGAAGGCAAGTAGCCACATAGCTGGTGTCTCATGGGGTGCTACATCCAGGATTGGTTCAAAACAACTCGTAACATTCATGTGTAGTTCCCATGAAGCTTTGTCTTTTAGCATTTCGTTGCAGTCCTAGGGGTGCAACTATGTTGTAGTACTGAAGCCACCAAAGCTTGGAAGAAATCCCGTTTTATTTTATCAGAGAACAGATTTCGATATCACTGATAATTTGTCCATGCCAGTCCACGCCTTTGCTTAGCGTATGTTGAATCCCTTTCAATTGATGAGATATTGCTGCCGAGATATACGCACTAGTGTAAAAATTTCAGTGCTTATCATTTAATATGGGCATGGTTCTTTCTTTCTGTATAAAAATTTCCCTATATATATATATATGTATGTATGTATGTACATGTATACATATACATGTACATATATTCATATATATACATATATATACAAATGTACAATATATACATATAAATATACATATATATTTACATATATATAGACACATATATACATATATATGCATATATATATATATATATATATATATATGTCAATATATATGTAAATATATATGTATATTCATATGTATATATTGTGCATTTGTATATATACATACATATATACATATATATATACAAATATATATATACATATACATATATGTATACATATACATATATATTTACATATGTATACATATACATAAACATATATACGTATATATATACATGTATGTATACATATATACATAAACATATATATACATATACATATATATATGCATATGTACATATATATATATATGTATATAATCATACATATATATATATATATGCATAAATATACATGCATTTATGTATATGTATATATATATATATATATATAAGGTGCAATTTTTATACATTGGCATATTTATTAGAGTGTTCACCGCTCATCCGAGAGAGCGAGGTTCAATCCCAGTTGAAGTCATACCAAATACTCCAAAAATGGCACTTGATGCCTCTTTGTTTGACACTCAGCATTATAAGATACGGATCAATGGTAAGTGGTGAAATTCGAGGACAGGAGTAACGTTCTCTCTTTCACATTGGTGTAGTAGCTATTGAAAAGGGAGCCTTTGGGTCGGCCAACTTACTTATTCCTTATACACACACACACACACACACACATATATATATATATATATATATATATATATTAGCAATTTTTCACTATTCCTAGCGTTCTCTTTCTAATGTATTTGAGGTAAGTAGTGTTGGAGATTTTATTTAAAAATTATTTTCAACGGATTAGAAGTTTCTGATTTTTTTTCTTTATTTGATGGCGTATCAATCGTTGAGGGTTATTTGATATTAAAGCCCTCCTTGTAGAAGAACAGCATTGCTACTATTTAAACGATAGCTTAGAAAGAGAAATTTCATATGTTTCTGAAGTGTATAAGTTGAAAAGTGAACGTAATATTCCGACTGAGGCATGAACTCATTTACCTCGAGGCCATAGTCTAACACAGTAGCCATTACGTCCCAGTTTATCAGAACTTTTGGAAACATTATGAAAAACTGACCTTTTTTCTAAAAAAAATTAACGATTTTGAATGTAGTTCTCAAATTTTTTCCATCTAAAATTTTTTTAGAAATTTACTATTTTTTATATGGTTTGGTTCCTTTGTTTAATGGCATATCAACCTTTGTACGAGGATCATTAAATAAGTTTCCGGACTTTTTTCGTATGGGCACTTTTATTGATAGTACACACATGAAACTCTAGTCCCCTTCGAAGTAATCTCTTCCGGCTGCAATGCACTTGTTGTATCGTTCCAACAACTTCTGGAAGGCCCCATGGAAGTCCTCTTGTGTAAGCGTGTCAATGACTTTCGTTACAGCCTCTTTCATCTCCTCAATTATCTCATAACGACAGCCTCTGAGCGTAGGGAATAACCAAATCACAGAGAGCAAGGTCTGGACTATAGGGAGGGTGATGAACTGTCTTGATGCCCATCTTGGTCTAATAGTCTGTGACAAACATACAGTTGTGAACTGGTATATTGTCCTGGTTCAAATGCCACTGACCCGATTTGAAGAACGCTGGCCTCTTCCCTAAGAATCTCTTCCTGAACTCCCTAAAAACCTCAACAGAGTATTCCTAACCCTAACCCTTTGGCCAATCAACTCTGGTGAATTGACTTCCTTACTCCTCCCACACCTCTCATCATCCCTCACAGACCCCCTGCCTTCCTTGAATCTCTTATGCCACTCAAAAACTAATGCTCGATTCATGCAAGATACTCCAAAAGCAGTTAGAAGCATTCCATACGTTTCTGTGGAATCTTTTCGAAGTTTAAAACAATTTTATTGCATATCGTTCTTCCTCGCGTCCAGATTGCGTTTTTGAAATTCACCAGCTGTGACAATCAGACTTTAGTAGGGTGTATTCCAATTCCTGGTTTAGCTGTTCATTTGAACCTGAAATCATAGCAATTGGTCAGTCATCTCATAAGATGCACAGCAATAACATACTGAATTTTCAAGAGTCTACGACAATTTTAAATGCCTGTATAAAAAAAGTCTGGAAACTTATTGAAGGCACCACGGAGGTTATTTTATGCCAAAGCCATTCTCCCAGAAGAACAGTAGTGGTACTATTTAACACATAGCTGGGAGGATAAAGGGGGTTCATAACTTTCCCAAGGATATTTGCTCGAAAACGAACGTAATAGCGCGACTGGAGTACGAACTCGCTTACTATGATTCCGCAGTCCATCGCTTTACCCATACACCACGAAGACACCCCACCCTCGATTTTGTTTTTATCTTCATACAAAATAACGTTAATTACTTGTTTGTAATTTTGGAAGAATTAAGTTTGGTTTGGTTCGGTTTGTTGGGTTTTATGGCATATCAACCTTTGTAGGTTATTTAACGCCAAATCCATTTTTATGTAAATAATCTGTTCGATTTAAAACAATGCAATTTAGCAAAAGTATACAGTTTGATTGTCAAAAACATTTCCATTTCAAACTATTCAAGCAGTTACATGTAACAATTCAGTTAGGTGTAAATACAGTTTTAATGTCGAAAAACAGTTCCATTTCAAATAATTCAGTTTAGCATAAGCACACAGTTCAAATGTAAGTACGGTTTAATTGTGATAAGCATTTCTATTTCAAGCTATTCAGTTTACTCAAACAATTCATTTTAGCATAAGTATGCTGTTAGTTCTATTCAACCCATAGATAGGGTCCTATCAGGTGCTACCACTCCGGGCCACAGTGGACCTAGGAGCAATGGCAATGAAGGGGTACTCCGTATTCCCCAAAGCTCCAGTACTGCTGGAACCTCACCATCAGTTTGTTTAGTGTCATATCCAGAGGTGTCATATCCAGAGGTGCAGTCAGTGTATTTTACAGCCCCAGCCGACTGGGCAAGAAGAATTAAGTTTAGAAGTATTATCTAAAAGCATTAAAAGGTATAAACACAAATAATTAATTCTAAAAAAAGACGAATTTAAATCAAGGATCTTATAGCTTTAATTTCGGTTTCGTTTTCTTTGTTTAATGGCATATCAACCTTTGCAGGTTATTTATTGCTAAAGCCATCCTTGTAGATGAACAGTAGTGGTACTATTTAACCCATAGCTGGGAGGATAAGGGGATTCATACCTTTCACAAGGGGATTTGTCCCAAAGTGAACTAGCTTTTAGTACTAATTTAACAAAATAAGAAATTGAAAAAAATGGGACTTTGATTGTATTGTATTTAGCAATAATGCTAGATCAATAATCTTTCTATGTTGATTATCATGTGTTTTAAGTAACATTTTGGAATCTTTAAAATTAACATTGTGATTAGTTTTGGACGGCGATATTGTAGTAAGCGGGTTTGAACTCCAGTCGCGCAATTAAGTTCACTTTCAGACTACCCTTGAAAAAGTTATAAACTCTTTTATGTCACTAGCTATGGTTTAATTTTATAACTGCAGTTCTTCGAGAAGGATGACCTTGATATTACTTAACCCTCGGTGGTTGACATTTCATTAGATTAAAAAAACTGTGATGAATTTCTAAATTGTTTTTTACGAACATCTTTTGGCCGTTTCCAATTCTCGTGTCTCTCTTGTGTTCATGTATACGTTTTTTGATTGAATTTATCAGCCTTTTAAGAAAACTAGTGACTAAATACACAGTTGGAACCCGTTAGGATTTTCTGGTAATATTGTTTTATGGTGCTTTACTTAGCGGAAATCAGTCCATTGGGAAAGATACACGTCATAATGGAGTCGTTTATAACAGCCACTCAATTGTCTTTCCATACGAACTCCATAGAAACACATAGAGAATCACCAACAACCACTGAATAATCTTTACCGTATGCTCCATGACAAACAATAAGAAAATAAACAAACGACCTTTTCCCATTATCTTGACATATTTCCATGGCATGACACATGTACGTGCGGAAACGAGATTCGGTTTGTCTCTGGTGGGCGGTTACTGAGTGGGCAAATAGAAGCTTCTCAAGACAGGAAACTGTGAAAAGAGGCTGGAATTATTGTCTTAGACTTATCAACCAACACAGAACAACCAGTAAGTTCCGTGACCTTCCTTTTTTTCATACCTTTGATGTGTGTTGACTTTAAACCACATTGAACGATCGGTGAATCCCTTGGGTTTCATGATGATATTGATGCTTTTATTTAGGGAAGCGTAAAGGAGTTATTATGAGGCTTTCATCTAACTCTATTATATCGAAAATTTGAATGATAGAAAAAAAATAGCGTCCAGCGCGGACAAAGACCCCCACAAAAAGTGATTTTGTAGAAAATTTGACCGGGAATTATTTCATTCTCTAAAAACATTTTAAGCATATTGTCCTTATTTAAAATACCGCCATGACATTTTACTTTTGCTTGGTTACTTATAAATACATAGTTGTAGTGTGTTTGCCGGAGACTACCGGAAGGCTCTTTTTTGAACCCAGGTGTCCCGGACCATTGGCAAACACTCTAACATTACGCCAATGGCTCAGTTGACCGGTAGTTCAATACCCGTAGTTCAATCCTAGATCGAGTCATACCAAAAACACCAAAAATGGTACTTGTCACCTCTTTGCTAAACACAGCATTATAAGCTAAGGATCAAGGATAAGTGGATCAATCCAGGGAAAAGAGTCGCGCCCTCGGTGTAGTAGCAATTGAAAAGGAAGCCTTCGGGTCACCCTCGGCTACTAGTATATATATTTTTTTCGATGCCAGCTTAAAGCATCACGCGCGTCTAATCACACTGAAGAATTGTTGTATATTGACCTACGACTCGTCCGGGCTGTCAAAATAGGAAATGCACCTATGTAAATAACAGGTGCATCCGGTCGAGGAATATCAGAATTATAACCTTGACCGTGGATGGGTTGAATGAGTGCAATTGTGACGCTCACAAGAAGGTGGGCGTTGAACTATTATATAACTCGGTCAAGACAGGAAGTCAGACAGTTGGAGACAATACGAGTTAGAGATAAGTGTGGTAGAGCAAGCCAGCACTCAGCTGGGCCCCCGGGCCTCCGGTTGAGCATCAGGAGAACGAGAAAGACACAACGCCGATGGCCATAAGAGTGGGGGTCAATATATGTTGCAGTTATGATCGGTCTTCAACTGCCTCTCACACACAACCCTTTCGAACATTGCAAATAAATTGAGTGGTATATTTTTTTAAGAAGTCTTCGCTCGTTATTATATATTGCGTCGTTATGATTCAGCATGAAACTGCATATGACTATACAACAGAATGTGATACAAAGAAATAGTCTATCTGTGGATGATAATATATATGCTCCCCCAAGTGGATTGAGCACTCGAGTGAAGAAATTGCCGGTTGATATATACGCGTAAATGCAAAGCTCTTCTCATGAATTGAGCACTCCGGTAACCGATTGAGTATATGTATAAATATATACGTAAAAATTTATTCGCTTACGCCGAGAATAACAATAGCTCTAGGGTAAGATATCCGACTTGCGTAAAATCTAGCTGGGTTTCGATCCTAGCTGGGATTATTTCGCGAGACTAGCCACACTGGAGAGTTGTGATACGACGAAACAGTCTGTCCGGTTGACAATATACATATATGTATATATAGTGTTATGCTGAGAGTAAGAATCTATGTGGTCGTTTTTATTAGTTGATTTGTGATGAACTTTTAGTTCTAATTTATTATTAACACATCACTCAGTAAGTCCTTGGCCTGAAATATAGATGGCGCCACTGATTAAATTTTTTTATAAAGTACTAACCTTCAAATAGCACATGTCAAAATTTGGGCCCAATCGGATAGTAGTTAACAGATTAGAGTTATTTAAGTGAAGCTACTGTTGCAAATTTTCAAAACAATGGAACAATCTGAATTTCGTTTTTTGATAAAGCGTTGCTTTCTGATAGGAAAAATACTGTACAAGCAAAGCAATGGCTCGATAAATGTTATTTGGACTCTGCTCCGTCAGAAACAACGGTTAAGAGGTGGAACGCTGACTTTAAACGCGATCATACAGACACAAATGATGCTGAACTCTCAGGTTGCCCAAGTTCGGCAGTTGTCCCGGAAAACACTCACACACACACACACACAAAGAAAACTCCGCAAACTCGTTTTGGTCGATCATAAATTGAAGTTGAGTGAGATAACAGAAGAGTTGAAGAGATCAGAAGGCAACGTATTCACCATTTTGCACAAACATTTGTTAATGAGAAAGCTGTGTTCAAAGTAGGTGCCGCGTTTGCTCACAGTTGATCAAAAACAACATCACGTCGACGAATCAGAGCGTTATTTGCAACTGTTTTAACGCAACGAAAAGGAGTTTTTGCGCAAATATGCGACAATAGATGAAACATGGATCCACCACTTCACTCCAAAGTCAAATCGGCAATCAGCTGAGTGGACAGCAGCAGGTGAATGCCGTCCAAAACGACCACATACGCCAACATTAGCAGGCAAGGTTTTGGTTTCCGTATCTTGGGACGCGCATCGATTACCTTGAGAAAAGAAGAACCATCAATCGCAAATATTATATATTATATTATTGGTGCGTTTAAAAGAAGAAATCGCCAAAAAACCGCCACAAATGAAGAAGAAAAAGTGTTCTCTCATCAAGACAATGCACCAATTCGATCGCAGCGATGGCAAAACTGCATGAATTGCGCTTCGAATTGCTTCTGTACCCACCCTATTCTCCAAATATGGCTCCTAGTGACTACTGGCTGTTTGCAGACCTCAAAAGAATGCTCTAGTGTAAGAAATTTGGCTCCAAGGAAGAAGTGCTATCGGAAACTAAGGTGTATTTTGAGGCCAAAGACAAATCGTTCAATAAAAAAAGGCATCGAATTGTTAGAGAAGTGTTGGAATCAGTGTATCACCCTAGAAGGAGACCGTTGATGAATAAAGTTAAATTTGGCCTAAAATTTGTTGTTTTATTAGTTAGGATCGGGACTTATTGAGTGATGTGTTATTTGTTTGTAAAATGTCCAAGAAAGATAAAGTATCCTTATTGATCTTTCATTGACAGACTAAGATACTCAGAGGATTCGACTTTCGTAAAAGCCAGATTGTTGGGAATGGATCTTCCAAATAAAAAAAATGCATGTCCCACAAAACAGCCGAAAAATTAAAAATGAAAATATCTGGTTTAAACAACGCTCATATTTTCGAATTAAATCACACTGTTTTTATGTAATAACAGCAGAAGGAAACACTTTGGGAGAGATAATTTCATGTAAGATTTTTCGAACACTCAGCTCAGCACAATTGAAACAGAAGCCCTCCTGCTGGGTCTTAACTATATATATATATATATATATACGTGTGTGTGTGTGTGTATGTGTGTATATATTTATGTATATATATATATATATATATATATATATATATATATATATCTTCGAACGAATTGAGCACTCTGGTATCCGGAAAGGTATAAAATGTAAAAAAACGAACACAACTATTTAACACCTAATAATTCCCTAGCTGACGCGGTACGCTTGTTGGCCGAGTGGTCTGATACTAAGTCTAACGTAAAGTTGGGCGGGTTTCGATCCCAGCTTCAAGCGTCCTACGTGTCTAGCCACACTGAAGAGTTGTGATACAACGAAACAGTCTGTCTGTTGATGATATATATATATATATATGGTAGCCAAAGAAGATGAGTTAGGAATGATTCTATTTGAGATTATATTATTGAGATTCTTATAAATCTCCAGGGGTGCTCAAGGTATGATGATTAATGTATAAATTTCTTACATAGAAAATCAATATAATTGAAAAACTCGACAAAGTGTCATTTGGCTATTATAATTTTTTTCAGCAGGTCACTCCATAAGAGATATCAAACTCTTCAGATAGCTATCGCACAATGGAAAGAGAGAAAAAAATTATTAAAGATTTTTAAAATATTTTTCAATGGATTCTTACTCGTTTAAAAAAATAGAGCAGAGACAAAACCGGTTCTAATGTCATTGTTTGGTGTCATGTATCCTTATGTATCGAAAAAAAATTGAACATAACTCATAAAACCTTCAAAAACTAAAATCTTGTCAATAAATTTACCTATTTTGTATTTTAAAAAATATCTCTTTTATTCATTTATTTATTTATTTATTAAGGAAAACGTGACTATAAGTTTAAAAAATAATACAGGGTGATCCCACCACAAAAAAAACAGAACCCATAAACTTTTTTATTACTTCTACAAAAATATGAGTTCTATTTGGGGGGGGGCACCTGGTTAAATAATCAAATGAAACAATCAAGTAGAATAAACGAAGAAGAACTAATAAGTACTCAATAATCCTCGCACAACACAGAAAAAAAGTGACTGCATGGCGTAGGCTCGAAGTTGGGAGGGAAAATACACACACACACACACACACACACATATATATATATATATATATATATATATATATATATATATATATGGTTATTTGGTTATGTGGTTGTTTGGGTTTTATGTCATATTAAACTTTGTCGGTTATTTATCGTCAAATCGCCGTTTAAATGTCAAAACGGTTCAATTTAAGATAAATACGCAGTTTAAATGCAAAAACTCTAAACTCTTGAAACTATTTCAAACAATTCAGTTTGGCATACGTACGCAGTATTTAAACTGTTTTTACACAGTTTAATTGTCAAAAAGATTTCTATTTCAACTTATTCAGTATATTCAAACAGTTCTAATTCAAACAATTCAGTTTAGCATAGGTACGCAGTTTACATGTAAGTGCACAGTTAATTGTCAAAAAACATTTCTACTTCAAGTTTTTCCGTTTATTCAAATAGTTCTAATACTAACAATTCCGTTTAGGATAAGTACGCAGTTTGAATGTCAAAACAGTTCTATTTTGAACAATTCAGTTTAGCATAAATACGCAGTTTACATGTAAAAAAAAAAAAGGCAAGCTCTAGAAACCACGGTTTAGTTTATTTAACTCATAGATAGGACCCTGCATGACATGATGATGATAATGATAATGACGATGATGATATAAAAATGTGTAACTGTTACTTGTGATAGGTTAAAAACATTTTCATGATTTTTTTTTTCTTTTGTTTCAATAAATTTTATTTTCGCAATTCGTTCTCAATTACAGAACAATTTTTAAGTTAATAATTTCTGGAAAAGCAGCGTAGTTTTAATTCAGTTTTTTATTTACCCTCTAAAAATCTAACGATAAAAGCATCTAAGAAGTCATGTTTATAATAATCTTTTATCTTAAGATTCTTTTGTCTAAATTTAAAACATTTTTTCAAAATGTGCAATTCTAAACTCGTGAGTGATTTGAAACATTAGAATAATTTTATTTCTAAAGAGTTTTTTAAAAAAATATGAGAAAAATTTTAATTCAGTTCTTATTTGCCGGCTAAGATAGAGTGATAAAAAAAAATATATATTTGTTTAATTAATTTTTTTTTACCTAGTAAGAATGTAACAATAAAAAGAAGCTTCTAATTGTCTTTATTGGGAATCCTTTTGAGATGAGGCTTCTTAATCTGAGAATTAATTTAATTTTTTTTGCGGACTTTTGTCCTCATCTTGGTAGTTGTTTTTTTTTTTCTGTTTTTTTTTCTCACTACGTTCGGCCAAATTTCACCTCTGGCCGTCTTCAGGTGATTAACCGCGACCTCGGATAGGTATCCCCAGTAATTACTGTCTTCCATAGTTGTTGTCTATCGCACCACGTTTCCAGGTGAGCATTGTCAGAAGATAACGGTTTCAATTCCTACCCAAGCCGGCCAGAGGGTTACTTGGCCAAAAACGTGGTGCGATAGGCAACAACTATGGAAGACAATAATTCCTGGGAATACGGTTACAAGACTCAGCATTCCTATCCGAGGTCGCGGTTAATCACCTGAAGAAGGCCAGAGGTGAAATTTGGGCGAAACGTAGTGAGAAAAACAGAAATAAAAACTACCAAGATGAGGACAAAAGTCCGCAATAAAAATAAAATTAATTCTCAGAAGAAACTTGTGATTAAAAATTTTCTTATTTTTTGGTGAAAAATTTCACCAGTTAATTTGAATAAAACGTTTTCATTTATTGAATGAATAATTCATTTCTTTTCTTTTCTTTTTTAAGTTCTTGAATTACTGCGATTAAAAATCAATATATTTTGTTTTAAGAAACATAAAACGTATTTGTTCAAAAACTCAGTTTTTGAATTATCGATAAACGTTGCTTTCGTTTAATTTTTGTAATTTTTCTCCTTTTTACCCTCCCAAAATGTATCATTAAAAGTTGGTACAATAAAAAGAAGCAGAAATTTTAAAATGTAAACTTTTTCGCATTGCATTTTCTTTTTTTTTGGTTACCATTTAAAATAGTATTTCAAAAAGGTACCCCTCGTTTTGAAACCTTTTTATGACTTTCTTAGGTTTTTTTTAAACATCAGGTATTTCTTTTTTCTTTTTTTTAATTCGTATTGAATTACAAAAAAATCATTTTCGAAAAAGCATTAATTTCAAATTTCGTGGGATATTTAAAGATGGCGTGTTTTAAGAAAAACTGAAGAGTTCCAATTCTTTTGTACTTACTTATAAGGAACTATAAAGAGTTCCTCAGATCGATTGACTTTTGATTATCGAATTATATCATTTAATAAGAAAAAACAATGAATTTTGTTCTTTTCCTTTTTACAAACATATTAAAGTTTAATGCTCAACGACATCTCTATTCTGAGTTATAAGTCGACACATACATACCAAAACAAACACGACTCCTTATATATATATATATATATATATATATATATATATATATATATATACACGCAGGAAAGGAACACGAGTTCAAATCTGGACGTTGCTGTTTGCATTTCACATAGCGCTAATATCCTTGGAAAAAATTTGAATCCTACAATTTTCTCTCCAGCAATGGGTAAATGGTGGACAGTCTGAGCTCTTTAACAGTGGTATGACAACCAGTCTAGGTGAAGAAAAATTCTAAATTCAAACTTGTTCAATACGCTTCAAAAAATTGACCTTGTGTCGCATCCCACTTATGCGTATTATATATATATATATATATATATATATATTAGATTTATGTATTTAATGCCATAAATATATAAATCTAATATATATTTATTTATTATTATTATATAATAGCTCTATCTCAGATATTGAGCACTCTCCAAATTATATCGTACATGGTTCGCCACATACCCACAAAGTGAATTAGTCACAACCAATACTGTTACAATATATATATATATATATATATATATATATATAGAGAGAGAGAGAGAGAGAGACTTTAACCACCTTGATTACGCTATATGAAGCATTTTAGAAAACAAAACAAATGCAACTTCTCATTCCAAATATTAGTTCTCTTAAGACTGCTATTGAAGAGGAATAGAATAAAATGTCTGAAGAATTTACTTTGAAACTATGCTAATCGTTTCGATGGCGTGGAGATACAATAATTTTTTTTAAATGGCGACCAACATGAGTAAATTTACTGTTTTGTATCTATCTTCTTATTTTGTTGTTTATTTTTTAAATTAAATTCAATCTTGTTTTATAATTCTAAGTCGGTGACCGTATTCGAGGGTGACCCGAAGGCACCTTTTTCAATAGCTACTACACCGAGGTTCCACTTTACCCTTGTTATGTACCTTTTAAGGCTGAGTGTTAAGCAAGGAGGTATCAAGTACCATTTTTGATATGACGCAACCTGGGATTGAACCCTTGTCTCCCGGGCAATTGACAAACACTCTGCTCACTAGGCCAATGAGCCAGTTTTTGCTTCTGCACCCTGTATTGAAGATAATTCTCTGACCTCTAGACACAAAATAATCCTTGACCGGTTGACATGCCGTTAAAATTATCCAGTCAATCAATAAACCAATCAGTCAATTTTCCACCATGCAGTAAAATCAACAAACCAACGTAGAAATAACGGAAATTTTCGATATTGAATTCTTTTATATAAGTATGGATATTTTTGTAAAACCCAGGCAATATCGAGTAGCCTTGGTAGCAATCTTTAAATGAGATAATAAGGCCTGAATAAAGGATCTGAAACCAGTTTTGCCAACGTCATTCTGTCGGTAAATGCTATAATGTTAATTTGCCGAATTAATTGCAAATAACGAAGCACTCTTTATGTTCTTATCTAAATATTGACATTCCCAAGTCTGTCGACGCGTCAGAAATGTAGAAATTGGCCTTCTTGTACAGATAGCTGAGGGAGTTTGGGGTTGGGGAAAAAACTTTCTCCGCCTTCAAGGCAATTGAACCGACAAGCACCAATGCTAAGTAACTCAATTTGCTTACTGGTTTTGAATTTATATTTCGCTTATCTGTTGAAAATAAACAATAATTATATAGGGACGGATAGCTTTCAATAAACAGAAATAATTTTCTTTAGATATTTCTCGAAATAATATACAGGCTCAGCAATCTCAGATGAAAGGACTACGAACATTGCGTGCTTTTGATAATAATATCATTCTTATAAATTTCTTAACTCTTATTGCCCAGTCAGCTGGGGCTGTAGAATACACCGACTGCACCTCTGCAGAGGAGTAAGACCCCCTCCAGTGAGTGTCCTGGATATGACACTAAACAACCTGATGGTGAGGTTTTAGTGATGGCGGAGTTTTGGGGAATGCAGAACACCCCTTCATTGCCATTGCTCCCAGGTCCACTCTGGCCCGCCGTGGTAACACCTGATAAGGCCCTATCTATGGGTTAAATAGAACTAACGGCATACTTATGCTAAAATGAACTGTTTGACTCAACTGAATAGCTTGAAATAGACATGTTTTTGACAAACCGTACTTACATTTAAATTGCGTGCTTATGCTAAACTGAATTATTTGAAATAGAACTGTTTTGTGACATTGAAACTGTATTTACACTAAACTGAATTGTTTAACATAAAACTATTTTGACATATAACTGCGTGTAAACAAAATCGGTACTTATACTAAACTGAATTAGTTGAATTAGAACCGCTTGACTAAAACGGAATAGCTTGAAATAGAAATGTTTTAGACAGTTAAACTGTACTTACATTTAACCTGCGTGCTTATGCTAAACTGAATTGTTTGAAATCGAACTGTTTTTGACTTTGAAACTGTACTTGCACTAAACTGAATTGTTGTATATAGAACTGTTTTGACATTTTACTGCGTAAACAAAATCTGTACTTACGCTAAACTGAATGAGCTAAAGTATAACTGTTTGAATAAACTGAATAGTTTGAAATAGAAATGTTTTTGACAATTAAAATGTGTATTCATGCTAAACTGAATTCTTTGAAATAGAACTGATTATTTACATAAAAATGGATTTGGGGTTAAATAGCCTACAAAGGTTGATATGCCATAAAAACCCAATCAACCAATCAACCAACTAACTTAACTCTTATTCTATGTAGGATTAGGTCATTATCACCCTTAAAGTTTTTACTCCGCTTCAGCCCAAACATTCTTCGCCTTCTTGAGTTTTCTCAAGACCTGATATATATATATATATATATATATATATATGTCATCGTAAAGTCATGCTGATAGCACCAAGTCTCTTGACTCTCACTCTCTCTCTCTCTCTCTGGCACCTCTGGTGGTGTAATGGTTAGCAAGCTTGACTAGCAAACCTACACGAGTGAGTTCGAGTCTCATTGGGTACCCCATTCATATGGCCCTGTGCCACATCTAAGCAAAAAAAAAGGTTAGTAAATCACTACTCTTGACTCTCTCTCTCTATATATATATATATCTATCTATCTATATATATATATATATATATATATATATATATATATATATCCTTAATCGCTCCAGCCAGGTCCTGTAGACTACATCTGGTGTCCGCACTTAGTCGATGAATGTAATTCTTTGTTGGTCAGTCAGCACTCATGTATCCATGTAAAGAAATCCATTAGAGAATGTCACTCATGAGTCGGTCCACAATTCTCCTGCAGAGCCAAGCATGTCTCATTCGGCTTACTTCTATGGTTTGAGAGATAAGATGTGAATGGCTTATAGCTGCTTTTTGAGGGGTACTGCTCCCAAGATTTGTTCAAAACAGCAGGGAGCTTTATTGTGTAGTCCCCATCCTAGCTTTTTACATTAGGGTGAGCCAAAATTTTAAAATACATATATACATATATGCAACACTGAAGCCCAGTTTTTTTTTTTTTTTGTGTGTAGAGCGATGCAGTTTCAATATCTGGTTTGAATCGTAGTTATGATTATCTGTCGATGACTGTATTCTCATCAATTAAACGCCATCCATACAGATGAGTAACTGTAGTTTCCTGACTAAACTATTTGATCGTAGCCATTGACCTATATGGCTCCTTCGCTTAGCATCCGGTGAAGCACGGTGTTGACTTGCTTTTTGGTTCATTTGCCTTGCTTCACATCCACCATGCTGCATCGCATGGTTTCAAATGCTACTCACTTCTAAAGTCGTATAACACCCACTACTCCTCTAAAATCTGATATCCAGTGACAATTCAAAGCAAGATGCATAATGATAATGAAGTCCACCTTTTTTTTTTCTTTACATTGCCAGTTGTTGGGGTTTGATCGTATGAGTTTTCCTTCCCATGGGAAAAATATAGTGCTTTTTTATTCATAAATAAAGTGAGCTCAATGTTGATGATAGAGCATGTGCAAATCTAAGTCATAGCGTAGACACAAAATCAACGGAGCTTGGTGATTGTCAGTTTCTCGACTATGAGATCATCAAACATAGACCTCTTTGTCTAATCCCATTAAATTTATATCTGCGCTATCCTACACACACACACACACACACACACACACACACACACACACACACACACACACACACACATATATATATATATATATATATATATATATATATATATATATGTTTTATCAAACATTGTTGTTTAATTCAATACCGAATATTATTAATAATATTAACTTGAAACCATATAATTTCTTGCAAAAAATGATTAATTTCAGTACTGAATTATCCAGCAATGATATTTCTTAAAATCTCTCTCTATATATATATGGAGAGAGAGAGAGAGAGAGAGAGAGAGAGAGAGAGAGAGAGTGGGAGGGAGGGTTGGTTTTTAGGGATGTCAAACAATGTTGGCTCATTCAATATCGATAAAAATCATTTTTCGCAAGAAATCATATGGTTTCAAATAATCATGATGATGACAGTAATATCAATTGTGGCTCGTGCACTTGGAATAATCGCTTATGGATTGGTTTAATGCATATGTCAATATTCCGCAAATTTGGTGAATAGAAAATCTGATTGTTGGTTAGTTGTTTTATTTCATGGCGTGTCAACCCTTTTAAAGTCATTTAACGCCGAATTAAGTAATTTTCATTTAAGTTTCAAACAATTCAGTTTAGTATAATTTTTTGTTGACATGCAGTTAAACACTAAACTGCTACACTTTTGAATTTTTTTTTCTTTTTATTAATCCCCACAGTGTCTCAGAGAGACTCGGGGGAAGAAAAACCGTGTAGGAGATTTCTGAGGTTGCTTTCAATGCTTACTTTTACTAAGAGATTTACCCATCTAAGTCCTGAACAGGCTTTTCCCTGCTTCACTTTGGTGATCAGACAGAGACCAATGTTTTCAGAGTGACTCGACCGTAATTCAATAAGCGTTTTATTGTGATCGCCGTTATGTTGAACATTAGGACAATAATGTTTTGCACAATGTCAACCAGAAATTATCATTAACTTGCAAACGAGATGGGAAATTGTTTTATTTTATTTTTTCTTAAGTTTAAAACATTTAATGCGATTTTATGGATTTGAATGTTTTGCTTCAATATTGCAACCATATGATGAGAAATCCGTTCTGTAACTTACATAGGATTATCCATCTATCTATCTATCTATCTATCTATCTATCTATCCCAACCCCTGCGCTCGGGCAGGATATGACACAAGGGCAATTTTTAAGCGGAGTTTAACAGGGTTGAATTCAGAGTTTTCTTTCTTCTAGACTAGTTACCTCACCAAGGCTGAAGAAACCAGTCTGTCCTACTATTTACCCATAGCTGGAAGGAGAATAATTGGATTTAAACTTTTCCCAAGGGTATTAGTGCCATGTGAAATGCAATGAGCCTCGTCTAGGATTTGAACTCGTGTCGCCGTGTCCATTTCCAACGACGATAACCATTATACCACGGACATGAATGATTAACAGTAAATAGAATTATTCGTATTAGATTGCAATACTTGAAACCATTGAAGTGTTTGCGAAAAATGGGCTATCTATCTATCAAAGTCTTTTCCTTTCTAAATCTGTTTTTATCTATCTATGATACACGTAACATTCATCCCTTTTTTCATACTCTTTAATGTACCCGATGCTACTGTTAAATAATAGATTGGCGAAAACTATTGCTGGCATGTAGTGTATTTACTTTAAAACAGTCGTGGCAAAAACCCGGGGTTGTTTGATAACGTATACAAGAAAGTCACGTGATTACAGGACGCTTGAAAGTTTAGAAAATAAACTGGACGTTTTTTCAGTCAGAAGGAATCGTGCAACGAAACCAAATTGAGTTCCAGCTATGCTCTGATCACTGTCTCCCGAATTGGGCATAAGAAGCCGGTAAAATGAAAGTTGTCACCAAGTAATAAACAGATGATGTGCACACATAGAAATCTGAGTTGTTCTTTGTCTCGACACAGATGAACATGAAACAACCGGTGACAAAATGGCGGCAGAAGAGCGAAGGGGGGAGCTGGGTGATGAACGGCATAACAATAAGAAAAAATTAGAAACGTAATATTCATCTGAACTGAATAGAATCTAACATAAAACCCGAAGTAGTATGTTACACGACTGGATTTTCCTGCTTCGTTTGCTTTAAAAAATGTCTTAGAAGTTTGACTACCATACTAACCTGATAAAAAGACAAGGGGAAAAAAAAAGAGGAAAAGTTTCATAGGTCATACGTACATATAATAAATAAACGCATAAAAATAAATAGAAAATCAAATTACGTCTGCTGCCAGCGACCGTTTGTGTAAATCCCGTTAATCCACGTAGTTTCACGCCATGAAACGCCAACAAAATTCCTCTCTTTCTGACGAGTTTCCCGAATTCCTGTACACATTTAAACTCCGCGTGCACTTGACATCGAGTAATAATAATAATAATAATAATAATAATAATAATAATAATTCATACTATTTATTATTTTACCCCATGCGAAATTTTCTCACAAGCTTTAGCAGATGGTCTTTCACTGGAGTCTGAGAGAAAATAAGTCTCCTCAGGACTCTTCGTAGTATTCTGATCGATATCAACAAAGCTGGATAGTCCAGTTTCCAATTCTTCCAGCCTCCTTTCCAATACTTCGGGAAGAGTTCTAAGCAATATCATTATTATTTTACTTATTTGAGAATTTTTCACACCAGCGTTAGCTGATGGTTTTCCACTGGAGTTTGAGTCACTGCAAGTCTCCTTAAGTTTTTATGACTCATCTTTGTATTCTGACTGATCTCAATAATAATGTAGTTTGGATGGTCTCCACTCGTCATCTTATTTCCAAATCTTCCAGTCCATGTACCAATCCTTTGCTGACTGTACCGAGTGCACCAATTACAATTGGTATAACCGTCACTTTCATGTTCCTTAGTTTTTTCAGTGTAGGTGCTTATTTCTTTTTTCCGCCTTCCTTCAGTTTTACCCTGTGATCAGCCGGAATGGATAAGTCCACGATTCGTCAGCTTTCTTTTCTTGTTGACTATTACGAGATTTGGTCGTCTAGCCGAGATAAGATTGCCCACTCGATTGGGGCTGTAGGGAGTAAGACTCCCCACCACCACCACTGAGTGTCCTGGGTACAACATTAAACAATCGGATGTTGAGGCTCCAGTGATGCTGGAGCTTTGAGGAATACGGAGCGCCCCTTCATTGCCATGGCTCCCAGGTCCACTCTGGCCTGGAATGGTAGCACCTGATAGAGCCCAATCTATGAGTTAAGTAGAACTAAGTGCATACTTATGCAAAACTGAATTGCTTGAATCAGAACTGTTTGACAAAACTGAATTGCTTGAAATAGAAATATTTTTGACAAATAAACTGTGTACTTACATTTAAATTGTGTGCTAATGCTAAACTGAATTGTTTGAAATAGAACTGTTTTTGACTTTGAAACTCTACTTACTTAATTGAATTGTTTAATATAGAACTGTTTTGATATTTAACTGTGTGTAAACAAAATCTGCATTCATACAAAACTGAATGAGCTAAATTAGAACTGTTTGAATAAACTGAATAACTTGAAATAGAAACGTTTTTGACAATTAAACAGTCTACTCGTGCTAGACTGAATTGTTTGAAATAGAACTGATTATTTGCATGAAAATGGATTTAGCATCAAATAACCTACAAAGGTTGATATGCCATAAAACCCAACCAACCAAAATTAGATTATCCGTTTGTATCTCAAAATCCCTAAGAATTTTATGTGTCTCATTTTCTAGAACGAATTCTGGGTTATGCATATACCATTTGTTTGTATGGTTAAATTTAAACTTCTGGCACAATTTCTAGTAGATCACCTTCCCCACTCAGTCGTGTCTAGTCTTATACTCTCCTTGTGATAATTTACTGCATTTGCTAATTATGTGATCGATCGTTTCGTCTTAATCACCACATAATCTACATCTGCTATTTTGTTGCATCTTGTTTATTTTTCCTTTGACATAGTCCTTATGGCGTTGTTTTGTGCTGCTTCATTTTGATTCATTTTCTCTATAAATGTTTCCCTTTCTTAACCAAGTCCAAGTTCCTTCGTTGTATCGATGTATCAACACTATTTTGAATGCTGGCGTGTCCTCTTCCTACTTCTTTTCTTGATACATAGTCTGTCAATGTCATCTCTGGGATGTAAGGCCTTTTGCATCATCATGCGTTATCTTATTCTCTGGTCCATTGGTTTAAGTTCTTCTTAAGTCCACTTTAAGAATAATCCCGAGCATCTTACTAAGGACATAGCCCAGGTATTTATCCCTTTGATGAGATTTCTGCTATGTAATTTGGTTTCGAGTTATTTTTTCATTCTCTTGAAGTATGCTTTTTAAAAATTTTTTCGTTCATCTCTGCTTGTTTGATGGTGTCCACTTCCAATATTTCCAAGTACTTGTAAGTTTCCTTTTCACCAAGATTTCTGATTTTTTCTTGGTTTGCTAGTTCTATTCCGTCCGTCTTTTATTGTTTTCGGCTTTTCATTAAAAGCATAGCACATTTTTCTATTTCAAATTCCATCCCCATATCTTGACTGTATATCCTCAATGCCTGTACTTGGGTTTTCAATTCTTTTTCGTTTTTGGCAAATAGTTTGATGTCATCCATGTATATTAGGTGGTATTATTTTACTCATTTGAGAGTTCTTCACACCAGCATTAGCTGAGGGTGTCCAACTGGAGTCTGGGTAACAGTAAGTCTCCTCAAGTCTCCAGAAGTCTATTATTATTATTCACTCATTAGAGCTTTTCACACCAGTATTAACCGATGGTTTTTTACTGGAGTCTGAGTGACAGCAAAACTCCTCAAGTTTTCAGGACTCTTCTTAGTATTTTGGCCGTTCTCAACAATACTGTCGTTTGGATGGTCTCCACTCGTCCGCCAACTTCCAAGTCCTGTAGTCTCTTTAGCAATCCTTTTGTTACTGTTCCAAACGCACCAATTACAATTGGTATTATTATTATTATTATTATTATTATTTTACTGTCTGCAAGATTCCTCAGTTTCTAGGGATTCTTCTAAGCATAATAGCCAACATTAACAGTGCTGTGTTCTGGATAGTCACGATTCCAGTTCCTCCGGTCTCTTTTCCATGCTTTGGGAGACCGTTCCAAAGGCCCTTACTACAATTGGTATCACCGTCACCTTCGTGTTCATCAGCTTTTCCTGGTCTCTGGTAAGATTCAGGTCGTACAGCATTTTTTGCTTTGGACGGAACGGTAAAATCCACAAGCTGGCAATTTTTTTCTTCTTGTTAATTAACATTGGATTAGGCCTTTGTAACCGGGATTTGATAGCCCGTTTTCATTATTATTATTATTATTATTATTATTATTATTATTATTATTATTATTATTATAATCATTGAACTACAAGTGCTTTGTAATGATGCTCCCAAGTGTGAGTTCTATTATCCTCTGGGCTATGTGTCACGTACGATTAGCTACAGCTGGTTATTTTGGAGGCTGAAAGTTACCGTTATTTGTCTGTCATTTCAACTGAATTGGGGTATATGACTTCAATTCTTGACAGCCCAGCCGACTAAGGGCAATAAAATATCAACTGCATCTCTGCAGAGGAGTAAGACAATATTCCTCTGCTTCTCACCAGACAGGACTTGACACAAGGTCAAATGATCCGATGGTCGGATTATAGTGTGGGTTAGGGTAGGGGAAGGTCGGACCTTAGCCGAGGGGCGAGCCCTGCTGCTCTGTGCTGGTCATCGGCTCACATTGCAATGGACCACGAAGTTCATAAATAATGTTTGATTATGTTTCCTCTCGTATTGTTGTCACGGCTATACAACAGAGTAATATAATGGCCGAGGGATTTCGTTTTATGCCTTTAGGTTTAGTTAGGCTGTGAACCTTTCGGCTCAGTGCATGGGTTACTTAGGTGCAACATTAATACAGGTGTTCACGCGCGCGGGCGGAGCGGACGTGTCACTCAGAGATGTCACAATAGCCCAGATGGGAAACGGGACTTGAGAGTGCAGGTGACGTCTCGCACCGGAAGCGCGCGGAGGATTTGGGGGATTTTGAAAAAGTCTGTTTAGTTGAGAACTAGACACCAAACGAGAAAGGTCGACTTCCGCTTGCTCGCCGAGGCCTTGTGGCGGGTGCCACACGTGTTGTGTATCTCTCTTCTAGTGTTGAAGAACCTTTAAACTCAAAGGTAATTAAAAAAAGTTTCCTACCTGAACGAAGAAGTCGTAAGTGTTTTTCGTGTTTCGGGATTCCTATGTTCTATGTATATATGTTATGAACATTCGATGTACATTTCCCATATTCATGTATGGGTATGTTACAACAGGAGTGTTAGTACCTATAAGGGTACCATCTATGAGTTAAATAGAAATATCTACTCATTTTCTATACTCGAAACCATTTAACTGTGTGCAAACAAATGACTGTTAAACTGAATTATTAGTCTTTCATAGCAATACTTGGAACTGTGTGAAAACGAATGAATTATGTTGAATACAATTACTGGTGTTAAAATTGATACTTGAAACCATTTAACTGTGTGCAAATAAAACTATATGTATCAGATAGCAATACTTGAAAGCCTTAAATGGGTGCAAATAAAATTGTTAGCGTTAGATTGCAAAACTTGAAACCATTTAACTGTGATCAGACAATTGAGCTCTGTCCTATTTTGAAATTGTTACCTACAAACTATTGACTTACAAATTATGTACGTATAAAAACACTTGGTATTAAATAATTTACAAGGGTTGATATGCAATAAAACACAATCAAACCAAACCATTTAACCCTTGAGTTTTATGTTATATATTCTCGTTTTTTGGAAGAGATAGACAAATGACATACTTCGAAGACTGAATTCGAAGGTGTCGTACAAGAATAAAGGAAGACAAGTGTTTGAACACCGGTCGCCAGTAAACGGAAATGGCAAACTTTCATATGGTATAAACAGAGGTGCCCGTGGTGTAATGGTTATCGTCGTTGGAAATGGACCCGGCGACACGAGTTCAAATCCTAGACAAAACTGATTGCATTTTACATATCACTAATACCCTTGGGAAAGGTATGAATCCAATTATTCTCCCTCCAGCTATGGGTAAATAGTAGGGCAGGCTGTTTTCTTCTGTTTTGGTGAGGCAAGTAGTCAAGGAGAAAGAAAACTCTGAATTCAAACCTGTTAGACTTTGCTTAAAAATTGACCTTGTGTCATATCCTGCCCGGGCGGAGGGGTTGGGTAAATATATGATAAATAGAGGTTCTGTGCAGTAAGAGTGGAGAAATTTAGTCAGTGGACTTTTTTGAGAGGCGGACTTTCAGTCACAGAGACTTCGGTAATAGCTTAGCCGGTAAACTCTTGTTGCAAAGCGATTCTGTTATTGATCTATGCAAGACTGTAGAGTTATGGAAAGTAATAATCTTTCGCTTGTCTCGTTTTCTCTTTAATGTATTAATTTCAGTTGGAATGAAATACTTATGTTTCTATTAAGTTATGGGTCAGTTATTTCTTCTTTTTATACATATGTGAGCATCACAAAAGAAAGAATTAACTGATACGAGATACCCAATAAGCATGAATAGCAGTATAATAGTACATCTTCATGGATTTGCATAACGGGTTAAGTTTAAAATTCAAAAGAGGGAATATCTATCCAACTTCTCATCAAAGCTAGATTTGACATGAAGTCACGCACAAATCGAGACTTGAGTGGCTGTCACTAAAAATACATGGTTTCCTCAGCACTCTCCATTTTAGGGCGCCTCAGGCGCTAAGCGATAAACTTAGGCCTTCCAAACTGGTCTTGCCTGAGGAGAGTTCCTCTGGAACCAGGGCATCAACTTAATCACACCTACCTGGTGCGAATACCGTGCCACCCGGAAAACCGGGATAGGATGAACCTGTTGTATCATTATGGTTACTGAGGACAGACATCTGAAGAAGGCCGTAGAATACAAAGGCTGAAACGTGCAAATAATAACATGAGGACACTACTCCGAGCAAATCAGTGTTCTTCAAATGGTTGTCAGCGTTGAGGGTTATGTTCAAATTTTTCACGCTTGGAAAATAAGAACATTCATTTGATTGGATGAAAAGGGCTGTATTGGATTTTTTAAAAATTTATTTATTTATTTATTTGTTTGTTTATAGGAAAGACAGGTTGAAAAACATGAGAGACTTGAATTGTAATTCATTTGCCAGTAAAGAGCGGTCAATGGTGTGGGTAACAGCATGACATGCGCCATAATGGATTCTCCAGATCCACGCGCTGTCACGTGTCGACTATTCGTCGTCAGTTATTACTGATTGTCTTTAAGACGAAAACGCCAGGAGAAGTTTACTTAACGAACCATCAAAAGAGTTTTGGCCGGCAGACTTTTCTGTTAACATATCCAGGGTCATTATATATATATATATATATATATATATATATATATATATATATATATGTGTGTGTGTGTGTGTGTGTGTGTGTGGAGGGGCGACTGTAAATACAAAAAATATGAAAACAAAAACCAAAAGAAAAAAAACCCCAAAAACAAGGTATACAGAGGATAAGTTCATATTTAAATTATTTGCCAATTTTAAACGTTTCTTTTTTGTTTATTTATTTATTTTTTTATTTTTTCTTATAATCATTATTTTTATTTATTTATTTATTTTTTTTTTTGTTATTGTTTTAATCAAATGATCAACATAACAAGGTTCTTCTGAATTATATTCAATTTTCATTGTGAAAATTAAACAGATGCTAGTCTGTCGAAGCATCATGACTAGATTATGTTCCAGCCTCACTAGATTGGTTTGGCTTGGTTTTATGGCATATAAACCATTGTTGGTTATTTAATCCAAAATTCATTTTTATACATTAAACAGTTCTATTTCAAACAATTCAGATAAGCGTAAGTACGCATTTTAGATCTATTTGACTCATAGATAGGATCCTATCAGTTTGTTTGTGTGTTTGTGTTTTATGGCATATCAACTTTTGTTGGTTATTTAGTGCTAAATCCATTTTTATACAAATAAACAGTGCTACTTGAAACAATTCAGTTTAGCATAAGTACACAGTTTAATCGTCAAAAACACTTCAAACAGTTCAATTTCAAGCAATTCAGTTTAGCATAAGTACAGAGTTTGGTTCTATTTGACCAATATATTGGACCCTATTATGTGCTACCACTCCGCGCCAGAGTGTATCTGAGAATGATGGCTATGAAAGGATACTCCGCATTCCCCAAAGCAACAGCTTTACTCAAGACTCACAATTTGATTTTTTAGTGTTATATATCCAGGACACTCGTTGGAGGAGTTTTACCCCTCTGCAGAGATGCAGTCGATGTATTCTGCAGCCCCAGCCGACTGGGACGAGCCTCACTTGAGGACCCACACTTGTGTCGTGCTTTAATTTGGGCGAAGTTTAGTAAATACGTTTTATGTGTATTAGTGTATATGCGTACGTATGTGCGTACGTATGTGGAGGTGCCCGTGGTGTAATGGTTATCGTCGTAGGAAATGGACACGGTGACACGAGTTCAAATCCTGGACGAGAGTGATTGCATTTCACATAGCACTAATACCCTTGGGAAAGGTATGAATCCAATTATTCTCCCTCCAGCTATGGGTAAGTAGTGGGACAGACTGGGTTCTTCAGCCTTGGTGAAGCAACTAGTCTAGGAGAAGGAATACTCTGAATTCAAACCAGTTAAACTCCGCTTAAAAATTGACCTTGTGTCAAATCCTACCCGAGCGGAGGGGTTGGGTAAATAGGGTAAATATGGTATGTGCGCGCTTCGGGCGCCACAGTGTGGAGTAACTGTTAACGAACTAAACGTTACAACTCTTTCATAAGTTTTATACTCATATGGAAGCTCCTTATTGTAACCGTAAAGAAATATTTAGAATGAATAGTCGATGTTTTAATTTTCCAGACTTGATGGAAGTAGGATTAATCAACTTAAAAAAATTTGGATTTCAAATCATTTTAAGGTCGGGTGATCGTTGAGAGGAAATGGGTTCCCTTTTGGCTTGGTACCTATTCGCACATACAAAAGATTAAGTGCATATAGTTCAGAAGAAAGCCAGTTGGGTTTTTTTTAAAATGACAACCAAGAGAGTACATAAACGCAGTGAGACGGATGCCTATTTACAGTGATTGAAGCAAAAATAAACAGAGCCTGTAAAACACATGACACCTTAAAAACAGTCTGAGCCAAATTTCCTAATATACTTTAAAATCTATCCATGTTTGAATCTAACATTTCCTGAACACTTGGTTGAAATTAAGCAAAAAATGACAGATCCTAATCAGTACAGATGGATAGACATTTGATGAATTATGCGATGATATTTCATTCCTTTTGAGTTTTTCACACCAGCTCTAACCGGTGGTTTTTCACTTGAGCATGAGGGGCCATAAATCTCCACTGGTCTCCAGGATTCTTCTAAGTATCCGAGACGATTTTAGTTGTACTGTGGTCTGGATGGTTTCAATTCTTTTTCCAATCTCAAGTTCATTTAATTTCTTTCCAAGGCTCTTGGAGACTGATCCGAGTGCTCCTACTACGATTGATATTGCAGAAACCATATTCCACAACGTTTTCAACTCTCTGGCAAGGTCTAGGTATTTGTCCTGCTTCGCACCCTCCTAAACTTTCACCCAGTAATCTGCTGGTACAACAGAGGCTGGGAGATGACAAGTTTTTTTTTCTTATTAAAGCTTATGTTCGGACCTCAGTTCTGAAATGGGTGATCCATTTGCATCTCAAAATCGTAGAGAATATTATTTTACACCTTACTAAGTTTTTACACCTGATTTAACTGGTGGTTTTCCTCTGAAGTTCAAGATGACAGTAAGTATTCTCTGGTTTCCAGGACTCTTCTGAATATTCTAATTGATCTTAATAATGCTGTGGTCTGAATGGTCTCGATTTCCAGCTCACCGAGTCACTTTTCCAGACCTTTCGGTTCCCTTCCAAAAGTGTCAACTACAGTTAGTATTATTGTCACTCACCTGTTCCACAGTTGTTGTTTTTCAGCTCTCTGGCAAGATCCAAGTATTTGACAATCTATTACTTTCTTTTATTTTTCACTCTGTAGTTCGATGAAACGGCAAAATCCACTCTATGTCAATTTTTTTTATGTTAATTAACACTAGGTTTGGTCTTCTGGCCGGGTGAAGATGATCCGTTTATATCTCGAAATCCCAGGGAATTTTTTCTGTTTTATTTTCAAAGACAGCTGCTGGCTTGTGCAGATACCATTTGTTAGTATGGTGAAGTTTCATTTTAAATTATTATTATCATCATTATCATCATTATTATTATTATTATTATCATTAATATTATTATTATTAAAAAGATTACTGAAGCTTTGATCAAAAAAGAGCCCTTTAAGATTTTGTTGTTTCGAACCCCAGACCTGAAGATTAGATAAACTCCACCCCCCCACACACACACACTCTCCGTTTAAATCCTTTTTTCGGCTACATGTGTTTGTAATGAAATCTCCGAACCATAACAGCGCTTGTCTCATGTGCAGGTCTGGATGGAAGATTTTTTTTAATGCGGGGAGAGTTCGGGCAAGAGCCGGTGAGAGCTGGCAGGGCAAGTTTTGGGCGGGTGGGTGGTGGTTGAGTATTTGTTATTTTACATATGTTGGCTCAATCCTCGGTGTGTTTTGTTTCTTTGTTGGTCATGTTTGAAGTCGTTTTTATCGAAATACATTGCAGCCGAGAATGAAATCACTTTTGACATTACCTTTTTTTTTTAATTTGCCTTTCTATTTTCTTCTTTTTTTTTTTCCCCCTTCCTTCTTTTTTTTTTTTTTTTTTTTTGTTTCGGTCAGGTGACCTGGCTGGCTTCCCAAGGGACGAGGATTGCGTGCCATTACAAATGCAGAATCCAAATTGAATGTCAGGATAAATGAGCAAGTTAAGCTTTCTACCACGTGGATAACGTAGGTGATATTAACAGTGGAATGAGGGTTGTGACTAAGGTCTTCTGTTGATCGTCGTCCTGTTTCTTCATAGCCTTTCAGATACAAATATCCCCAGTTCCCTAGAGTTGACTAATATATATATATATATATATAATTTCAAAATGAATAGAAATATGCATATTTTTAAGAATTATTTTGTTCTTACCAACGTGTATGTTTCCTGGTGTTCCTTTCGTCAGAGAACATATGTGGCACAAGGCGATATGAATGGGGCACTCTATGAGTCTCGAACTCACTCGTGAAAAAACATTCGACTAACAAACCCACACAAGTGAATTCTTAAAAGATACAAATCTCTTAGTGCACCTATTCATTTTGAAATATTAACCTTTTTCTCTCTTAGGACCAACAACAAAAAAAGAAAAAAATTACACACACACACACACACACACACACACACACACACACACACACACACACATATATATATATATATATATATATATATACATGCACTTTCTCCAAACATTCTTTCGCCCTATCAGCGGAGCTTTGAATACGCCAACTGTAGTATTTGTCGCTGCCTCCCACCAGACACGACTTGACACAAGGTCAAAAGCCCGAAGGCCAATTAAAGTGGGGATAAAGGGGAGGGGAAGGTCGGGAAGGAGCCGAGACTCGAACCCTGCTTGTCAGTGCTGCTCATCGGCTCACTTAGTGCAATGTGAGCCTGATGAGGCAAGCGGTTTCACGAACCCAAATGTGGGTCCGGGCACATATGCCAGTAAACGGCTTAAACTAGACGCATGGTCTAGTGCCGTGCATGGGGGACAAAGGAGACAAAAATGCAGCTCGCCCACCCGAAGGTAGCCTAGTCGAAACTAGGTGCCTAATTAAAGGCCCCAAGTCTGCCATTGTTCTTTTTCCAGGGCCACGCTCCGGACCGAAGTCCAGAACAGGCCCCGGGGCACTCGCCAGGAGCGCGCCCTCTAAAATGGGGTGGGGGATCTTGAGTAGAACTATAAACTGTATTTGATGATGAGACTCCAGTTCTGGAGATTTGGGGAGTGTAGAGTACTTCTTCATTGGCATTACTTCCATGTCCACTTTAAGCTGGAGTGGTAAATCCTGTTTAGGTCTCATCTATGGGTCAAATAGATTTGTTTAAAAATTTATCGTATTTGATAAGATTGTGTAGAAAAGAAATAAGAAAGTTCTTTAGAAACAACAAATGTAAATATGGACGTACATGCATCGGCATAAAGTAACCCAAAACAGGTTAACATGCCGTTAAAATCAATCAATCCAAATATTTTTCTTACAAATGGCGCAAAGATCATGATGATAAAATTAAATCTTACGTCAGCTTCAGGTGATTTTTCCGTAACATATCTTTTTGTTAAAAGCACGAGACAGTTCCAAGAGTTGACTTTTACAACGATAGCAATGAATCATTTAACAGCCCAGTCGGCTGGTGCTGTAGAATGCACCTACTGCTTCTCTGCGGACGAGAAAGACCCTTCCCTCAATAAGTGTTCTGGATATGACAACAAACAATCAGATAGCGAGGCTCCAGTAATGCTGGAGCTTTGGGGAATGCGGAGTACTCCTTCTATGCCATCGCTTCCAGGTCCTTTGTAGCCCGGAGTGGTAGCACCTGATCGGGTTCTATCTCTGGATCAAATAGAAATGTTTGACATTTAAACTGAGTGTCAACAAATAACTTATACTAAATTGAATTATTCGAAATAGAGCTGTTTTTACATTTAACTGTGTGTTAACGAATGACTGATATTTAATTGAAATGTGATAGATGGCAATATTTGGAACCATTTTATTAGGTGAAAATAAACAATGTTGAGAATAATAACTAGTGTTAATAGCAATACTTGTAACCACTTTAATGTCTACAAACAAATTATCAATATTGAATAGAATTATTATTTATATTTACCAGCCCCTCCGCTAGGGCAGGATATGACACAAGGGCAATTTTAAAGCGGAGTTTAACAGGTTTGAATTCAGAGTTTTCCTTCTCCTAGACTAGTTGCCTCACCAAGGCTGAAGAACCTAGTCTGCCCTACTATTTAGAATTATTATTGTTAGAGAGTAATAATTGAAATTATTTTACGTTAGAAACGATAGCAATACTCGTATGAAAACAAATGAGTTCTAACTCATTTAAAAATGAAATAACCAACAAACTATTAACTCACAAATCATTTACGTTCATCCATTTAAATACGTGCAAACAAATGATTGATGTTAAATTCTGACTATCACATAGGAATACATGAAACCGTTTTACTAAGTGCGAAAATCAGTGCTGGCTCATTGAAAAATGTCATCAACAAAATGTGTTTACAAATCATATTTTAAAAATATGTGCATAAAGAAGATTTGGCATTAAATAACCGACAATGTTTGATATGCCATAAAACCTATCGAAGCCAAATCATTTGAGTGCATATCGTCCCCATTTTTCAGCCAAAGTTCTTCTTTTCAAACTGGTCCATCCTATTTTATAATAATTTGGAAATGGTTTCCTTAAGTAAGAAATGCTGAAACAAAATATATTTTCATGGTCGAATTTCGAAATTCGGTATATTTACGTCGTTGGATGATGACTTTTAACTTTCTTCAGTGACCAGACATTGAAATTTATTATATTAAAATGAAATTCTTCCAAGCTGAAGCCATATCATTACAATTGTATGACGAAACGCTTGGAATAAAAGCTAATTGAGAATTATACAATAATGCTGCTTGTAGTTTTGTACAAATCCCGTAAGTAACACCCTACAAAATAGCAGCTTGTACGGCCATTTGCCTCACACTTTTCAAACCATCAAAGTAAGACGAACTGGTGTAGTCGTTATCGTCGTAGGAAATGAACACGGCGACACGAGTTCAAATCCTGGACGAGACTGATTGCATTTCACATAGCACTAATACCCTTGGGAAAGGTATGAATCCAATTATTCTCCCTCCAGCTATGGGTAAATAGTAGGACAGACTAGGTTCTTCAGCCTTGGTGAGGCAACTAGTCTAGGAGAAGGAAAACTCTGAATTCAAACCTGTTAAACTCCGCTTAAAAATTGCCCTTGTGTCATATCCTGCCCGAGCGGAGGGGTTGGTAAATAGTAACTGGTTATACTGAACACCAATGGAGAAGTAAAAGCGAACTTACACGCAATGTCCTCTTGAAGACTCCGACTTATGGACATTCCAGTGTTGGCCAAGCAGCAAAGATTCATATCCATCAGCAACGTGTGGACACTTAATGCTGTCTTAAGAACTTTCCATGATGAACCACTGGGACGTATATGTAAAGAGAGATTCAAATAAATACTTGCTGTTGATAGGATTTGTCTGGGGTGATAAGGGGTTCATACCTTTCCTAAAGGTATTTGTCCTAAAGTGAACGTAATAGCGTGGCTGGAGTTCGAAATCGCTTACTAGGATATCGAAGTCTGACACGTTAGCCACTACCACACACACCGACTTTTTCTTGAACTCTATTTGCGTTGTCCCAAGGAAAGGCAATGTGGTCTTGATATATCTTGATAACCAATCAGAGAAGACTTTTTCTGGCATTCTCCAGTGAGTTTACTCAGTCTAACCCCCGTAAGTTGCCTGTGGTGTAATTGTTATCATCGTTGGAAATGGACACGGCGACACGAGTTCAAATCTTGGACGAGACTGATTGCATTTCACATAGCACTAATACCCTTGGGAAAGGTATGAATCCAATTATTCTCCCTCCAGCTATGGATAAATGGTAGGGCAGACTGTGTTCTTCAGCCTTAGTGAGGCAACTAGTCTAGAAGAAGGAAAACTCTGAATTCAAACCTGTTAAACTCCGCTTTAAAATTGACCTTGTGTCATATCCTGCCCGTGCGGAGGGGTTGGTAAATATGGTAATGTGGGTTTTTAACCGCCCCCCCACCACCACCACATTACGTTTCGGCCGGCGAACTAACATTTCTGCCATTTTTGTCAGTGAGGGGGCCTAATACCAACTATCATCGTTTATTTTGATGAATTGTATATAATTTTTACCTTTTTTCTTTCATCCAGATATTTTCGTGGGGATCGTTTGTATATATATATATATATATATATATATATATATATATATGTAATTTTTAAATTGTCCTCCTCTCCCTTACACTAATGTAAATATAGGATTAGGTTGGAGATACACAGAGCGATGGATTTGGTTTGATGATTGTAGTGCAAAAGCGTTTTATGAATAATTATGTTGTTTAGGTGAATATTTATCGGAGCATACATAGGGTCAGTAAATGGAACTAGTAAAGATAAAAGTTAGGATGGTAATGACCAGCCTCCCCGGCCCATTTTGCGGCTTCGCGCCAAATTTGTTAATTTCAAATTTAAAATTAACATTAAATACCGTGAGTGTACTTACACGGCAAAGAGGGTACGCCTGGTGGTGGAATGGTTAGTAAGCTAGACTAGTAAGCCTTCACGAGTGTATTTAAGTCTCATTGGGTGCCCCAATTACTACTAGAGAAACTACTATAAGAACTTATTTACTGTGTCATATTCACAGTGACCGAATGAAGAGATTTTTTAACGTGTTCTACATCGATTTTTGCCTTGTTTACTGTTATTTCGTTTAGCTATTGCTGTTTTGTTTTTGTTTTTGTTTGTTTGTTGTTTTTTTTTGCTAGGTTTTTTTTTCTCAAAATATTGCATTATAGGGGTCCTTCAGTTATTTTACTGTCCAGATTTAGGTCATTGAGACTTCTTGTTTTCTAAAAACTCAAAGAAAACGTGGCCCAATCGGCTAACGCTGAAGAATATACCGACTACATTTCTGCCAAAGTGTAAGAAACCCCTATGCATGTCCTGGATATGACACTAAACAATCTTCAGTCATGCTGGAGCTTTGGGGAATGTGGAGTACCTCTTCATTGCCATCGCTCCCAGGTTCACTCTGACCCGGAATGTTTGCACCTGATGGAGTCATATCTATAACTCAAACAGAACTAAACTGTGTACTTATGCTAAAATGAATTGCTTGAAATAGAACTGTTTTGACATTTAACTGTATGTAATCAAAAACAATACTTATACTAAACTGAATTGTTTAAAATAGAACTATTTATATGTATAAAAATGGATCTAGCAATAGATAACCTACAATGGTTGATATGTGATAAAACCAAACCAAACCAAATCAAAGATACAAACCTTTATCAAAATGACTTAATTTGGTGTTAAATGACTCGAAAAGGGTTGATACGCCGTAAAACAAAACAATCAACCAAAAGAAAACGAGATGATGCAGCTGATGGTAATCCCGAAAGAGTATTTTGCAAACTATTTTGTAAATTGACGCAGGGATAATTGCGTTAAATCTCCGGATTCAGTCTTTTAATGAAAGTAAGTTTACCTGCCGTACTCGAGAGCGACTCGAAGGCTCCCTTTTCGATAGCTACTACATCGAGGTATGGGGAAGGACGCTGCGCCTTTCTGTGGATTGCTTCACTTACCTTAGATCCATACCTTATTATGCTGAGTGTTAAGCAAGGAGGCATCAAGTACCATTTTTTTTGAGTATTTGATATGACTCGACGTGGGATCGAACCCCGGTCTTGTGGCGAACACTCTGATCATCATGCCATTGGGCCGGTATAAAGTTTTTAAAGTAAGAAGGCTACCATTTTGGGGGGTTTTGTTTTTTGTCAAAATTACATAGTTGAATACTTTTCAGACATCGACGGTAAAAGAATTATTTTCGAGTTCAATTCGCTGTGTATAATTTAAGAGTAAGGATGGCTTGGATTCTTTATCTAATGGCATATCAGCCTTCGTGGGTTATTTAATGCCAAAGCCATCCATATAGAAGAACTGTACAGATTATTTAACCCACAGCTAGCAGTGGGTGGTGGATATGTTCATTCATACCTTTCCCAAATTTATTTGCCCGACAGTGAACTGAATAACGCGACTGGAGTTCAAATTCACTACGATATTTCAGTGCATCACCTTAGCCATTACGCCTCTAGGACTTACCCCAAATTAGTATGGGTGTTGTAGAATCCTACTAAATACAAAATAAAAACAAACAAAAAAATATATATATATTCGGAACGTGATTAAAAAGTGTACGAAGGATATTTACGGCCTAATGCCTTCTACTCACATCTTTCAACAACTTCATGACAGTGGCGCCATCCAAAGAAACTGATGAGGGACATCCGGTTTTTTATTTGATACTAATAACCCGTTCTTCAAAAATAAATAAGTAAACAGATGTAAGGGGGTAAGGGTCCGCTCCTTGGAAGAGGATTCGGCTTTCTTTCTCCATGGATATACAACTGGGTACTTTGTAACAGAAGGTCGAAAAAGCCGCGGATTTAATTTTAAAAAATCAACTAACATTCCAAAAAATGTTCTTGAAAACGGCACACTGTACACTATTCAAAATCTTATGAAAAAATAAAGAAAGGAATAAATAAATAGATTGTTAAATAATTTTTTTTTCTAATACCAAACAATCATTAGGGAAATATTAGTATGTGATATTATATTCATTTTTTGCGAAAAAAAAATTCAGAAGATACCGCATCATATATTAACATGGCCTTCAAGATGGTTTAATATAAAAAGACGACAACATTGAACGTGGGTAAATAGTTCAACTATTAATAAAAGCATTCTCTGAGTACCTTGCTTTTTCATATTTGTATATTTACATACCATGAGATTCATTTCCATTTCCCCTTATATATGTGTGTGTGTGTGTGTGTGTGTGAGAGAGAGAGAGAGAGAGAGAGAGAGAGAGAGAAGAAGAAGAATTATTTTACTCCTTTTTTACACCAGTGTCATTTGATGGTCTTTTATAGGAGTTTGAGTAACAAGCCCCTTCAAGTCCCCAGGACTCATCTCAGTATTCTGGACGATCTTAATAATGCTGTTATCTGGATGGTCTCCACTTGTCCTCCGGTTCTAAGTTTTCCAGTCCCTTTAAGAAGCTGTTGGGGATTATTCAGGGTGCGCTAATTACAATTGGTATCACTGTCACCTTCATGTTTCACAGTTTTTTTTAGTTCTCTGGCTAGGTCTATGTACTTTTCACTCTTTTCGCTTTCTTTTATTTTAACTCTGTCGTCCACCAGAACGGCAAAGTCCACTATTCAGCTGGTTCTCTTTATCATTATGTAGGGAACGAATAAATAAATAAATAAATAAATTAATAAATTAAATTTAAAATTAAATTTTAAAATTAAATGAAAAAAAGAAAAAGAAAACTATTAAATTTGCATTTCCTCTCGACAAAGGGGACCTAGCATTCTTTCTCTTTCAGGCAGTGACCATCGAATCAACAACACCATTTTGCTGTCTGGTGTTTGGGCACCACGCATACGTCTTTGGACGTAGCGTTGGTTAACCCCTTTTACCCAGTAGCAGCCCTCTCTCGGTCAACATTATGCTGAAATATACAAGACCCACTACTGAACTATAAACTAACCCTTACCGGACTTTGACAAAACTTCCAAAAGAAAACTAACCCTTATGGAAGCCCGAAATACCAAATGCGGACACCTACATACATGAAATGAATTAACGTATTTTTGACACCTTAACTGGGGGATTCAACCATTTCAGTGTATTCAGGAAAAACTCCCTCATCCACGGAATGGTTGTTGAACCTAGTAAATAAAGGAAAGTATAAAAGAAAAGTCTTCGTCTCTTATCTGTTTCTATTTCTTTTGTATAATTCTTTTGGGGCTTTCTTGGGCAAGGCATTGCACCGACTAACCAACTTGGGGTAAAATAAAATAACCAAAATATGGAGTCAGATATCTAACGGCAACACAGCCTTGCCCATTGCCCCTGACCTTAAGCCACTAACCCCACAATTATTATTATTATTATTGAGTTTTACCCATCCGCGTTGGCTAATGGTCTTTCACTGTATTCTGAATCACAGCAAGTCTCCTTAAATCACCAGGACTCTACTAAGTATTCAAACCGATCGTAACACTGCTGTCGCCTAGATGATCTCGATTCTTTCTCATGTTTCCAATTTTTCTCGTCGATTTTTCAAGTCATTAGGTACCGTTCAAAGCACACCAGCCACAATTGGTATCTCCGTCACTGTCTTATTCCACGCATATTTTTGTTCTCTGGCAAGGTCTATGTATTTGTATATCTTTTTTCTTTCTTTTTTTTTTTTTTAGTTTGTTGTCCGCCAAATCGGCAAATTCTACCAGAAGGCAATTTCTTTTTTCTAAACAGTAGGTCTATTTTCTGGCCTGAAATCCATTTGTATCTCAAAATCCCAAAGAATTTTATGCATCTCATCGTCTTGAACAGATTCTGGGTTTGTGCATATACAATTTGGTAGTATGTCAGATTTTAATCTCTTGCACAATTCCGAGTGAATTACTTTCCCACCCAGCCGGGCCTACTCTTGTACTTCCTTTTTACTAGTTTGTTGCATTCGCTTATTAACTTTCATCGTTTTATCAGCATAATCTACACTTGCTATTCTGTTGTGTATAATCAATATTTGCTTTGAAACAATTGGTCCTTATGGCGTGGTTTTTTTGCTCCAATTAGAAAATATTCATCTTCTCCCTGGTGGTTTTACCTTCTTAGCCTTGTTCGGGTATTTTCGTATGCAATCTCTCCTGTGTGTCGCTTGAAATGTCCATGTAGTTGTTTTTTTCTTCCATATCTGTTTCCTTCTTTTTGTTGTTTCCAATTTATTCTTACGAGTATCATTAAATAAGTTTCCAGACTTTTTTTCGTATGGGCACTTTTATTGATAGTACACACATGAAACTCTAGTCCCCTTCCAAGTAATCTCCTCCGGCTGCAATGCACTTGTTCTACCGTTCCAACAACTTCTGGAATGCCCCACGGAAGTCATCTTGTATGAGCATGTCAATGACCTTCGTCACAACCTCTTTCATCTCTTCAAATGTCTTATAACGACAGCCTCTGAGCTTAGGGAATAACCAAAAGTCACAGGGAGCAAGGTCTAGACTATAGGGAGAGTAAGGAACTGTCTTGATACCCATCTTGGTCAAATAGTCAGTGACAAGGATGGAGTTATGGACTGGTGTATTGTCCTGGTGGAAATGCCACTGACCCGATTTGAAGAGTGCTGGCCTCTTCCCTAGGAATCTCTTCCTGAACTCACTGAACTCGACATAGTAACCCTTACCCTAACCCTTTGGCCAATCAACTCTGGTGTATTGACTTTCTTACTCTTCCCACACCTCTCATATCATCCCTCACAGACTCCTTGCCTTCCTTGAATCTCTTCCTTGAATTTTTTTACTTTTTTAAGAGTTTTTTTACACCAGCTGATGGTTTTTTTCGGGAATTTAAGTGACAGTAAGTCTCCTCGTGTCTCCAAGACTCTTCTTGCTGATTTTGATAATGCAGTCGTTTGGATGGTCTCCACTCGTACTCTTATTTTCAAGTCTTCCAGTATCAATCCATTGGGGATTGTTCCAAGTGCGCCAATTACAACTGGTATCACCGTCACTTTCATGTTCCATAGTTTTTATTTCTCTAGCAAGGTCCAGGTATATGTCTCTTTTCGCTTTCTTTCCCTGTGGGGTCTGCTGGAACGGCAAAGCCCACTATTTATTGTTATTATTGTTGTTGCAACTTGCCTCCAATCACGAAAACTATACAAGTTAGACGAACCAGACACGCAGGACACTGCTGGAGAAGCAAGGACAAACTCATCAGTGATGTACTCCTATGGACCCTCGCATATGGCCAAGTAAAAGCAGGACGACCAGCTCGAACATACATACAGCAGCTATGTGAGGATACGAGATGTAACCCTGAAGATCTGCCAGAAGCGATGAATGATAGGAAAAAGGGGCGAGAGAGGGTCAGGGATATCCGTGCTAACGGCACGACATGATGATGATGATGATGATGATGATTGTTGTTGCTGTCGTGGGTTAATGGAAATCATATTATTGCTTTTAAAAAAGACGGCAATAAATGACGCAATAAGTGTTGGTGTGTCATAAAGACCGATTAATAAACTAACGATTGCTCTCTATGTTATGCGTATCTGCGTCCAAAGAGTTAGAAAGTTACTTCTCGGAATAAATTGTTTAGAATCAGAAACGAATTATGGTAGTAAACGAAATAAGAGGCTATGATGGTTCCATATATCAAGTGATGAATTGTAGTGTGCATTTGTGACCAGGTATTTAAGGGGTTACTTTTCTCTATAAATTCTTTTGAATTAATGAATATATTAAACGAAATAAGAGGCTATGATGTTTTTATGTGTCAGTGGCGGAAGGTGCTGCTCCAGTTAGCTCTGTTCTGTGTATCTATAGCAAAGAGGTTAAAAAAAGGAAAGATTTTTACTGAGGTGTCAAAAAAAAAATGGTTGCTATAATGATGAAGGAAAAAATTCCAGATGTTTGGCTTAATATTTATTATTATACAAGTAACATTTGCTTGCTGTTTGATGAAAAATAGAAAATGGGGGAATAATTGTGATTTTTTTTTTTTTGCTCTTATTCAAGAAGCAGAACAGACAGCGAATCCAAATAAAGTTGGAGTTATTGTTGCGTATGACCTACGGCCGAATATTAGAAGGAGAGGATTCTCTTAATAAGACAAGTGTCTTGAGAAATCACTAATAAGTCTTATTGACGAAATGATGTTCAACAGAATTGTTTTAAAACGTACGCATAAAAGCGTTCACTAAGAAATGCTCGCACACACACACACACACACACACATGCACATGAATATACAGATACATACACTCCACACAACTGTACGCAACCACGAATGTGTACACAGACACACGTAAGCATGCACATTGACACAATCTCTAGCACACACATACATGCATACATATTCATTCACAGGGATGCGTATATAAACGCACGCACGAAGTTCGCACACACACACACACACACACACACACACACTCATGCAAGATAAGCATAGAGATACATGTTGTATTTTGACCTTCGGCCCGAGCAAACATGCCATTACAAAGTGATGCACCGGAAGGAAGTGACAAATTCCAATGGCCAGTAATCGAAAGAGATCACATGGGTAGATTTGGCTGATGAAATGGGACAAGGTAAAGCCCATGATACACTCATAGACTGATGCACCGGAAGAGAGTGACCTGTGAACTGCATGACAGTTATTTCCGCTGGATGACGATCAATCATGCCATTCCAAAGATCGAGTGGGCGATCGAATGGACGTTGAACTATTATATAACTCAGTCAAGACAAAAGTCAAGTGAAAGTTCCAGTTAGAGTTGGTTACGGAGTTACAGACGAGATGTGGTAGGGAAAGCCCCACCAGGCCGAGGGGGCTTGGGGCCCTGATGAGTTGGGGTCCAGAGAAGATGCTGATAAGATGCAGTAAAGAAAGCCAGCACCCAGCAGAGTGGACCCCAGGGCCTCCGGTTGAGCATTAGGAGAACGAGAAAGACACAACGTTGACGGCCATAAGAGTGGGGGTCAAAATATTGCAGTTTCTGTTCGGTCTCCAACTCCCTCTCACATGCAAACCTTGAATAACCTTTTCGAACCCTTAAAAATAAAGTGAGAGGTACAAATATATTTATAAAGAAATCTTCCTGCGTCTTTATTATTGTGTCGTTATGATGCTGTAGATGATTATATAACATACACACACACTCACATATACACGCACACACACACACACATGAAAGCATATATAAACATATGCATAATTATGCACACTCTCACACACACACGCGCTCACAAGCACACATAAGCACACATGCACACACTGAGACATGTTTGGATTTACGTTGTTGAAAAACAAATCAATATATTTTAACAACAAACTTGAATGTTTGGTTTATGGAATATCAACCATTGTAGGTTATATAATGCCAAATCCATTTTTATACATATAAAGAGTTTTATTTAAAACAATTTAGTTTAGTATGAATATGAATTTTGTTTGCACACAGTTAAATGTCCAAACAGTTCTAATTTCAAACAATTCAGCTTAGCATAACTACACAGTTTAAATGACAAAAACAGTTCAATTTCAAACAATTCAGTTTTGTATAAGTATAGTTTTTGTTTACACACAGTCAAATATCAAAACAATTTAGTTCAATTTGAACCATAAATAGGACCCTATCAGGTGCTACTATTCCGAGCCAGAGTGAACCAGGAAGTGATGGGAATAAAGAGGTACTCCGCATTCCCCAAAGCTCCAGCATTAATGGAATGTCGCCCTCAGATTGTTTAGTATCATATCCAGGATAGTCGTTGGGGTGGGGTTTTACTTCTCTGCAGAGAAGCAGTCGGTGTCTTCTGCAGCCACACCCAATAAAGTTATAGGTTTTGTTTCGCTTTATGGCATATTAACCACTCTAGGTTATTTAATGCTAAATCCTCTTTATATATATAATTTGTATTTACTTGATAACATTTTTAAAAGACCCTGGGCTCATTTTTAGCAAACAGTTAAATCGTTCCAAGTCTTTCTGGCGACATCTCCACCCTTGGAGGTAGGTCTCTGAAACTAGTTGATAATTTTACCTACCTAGGAAGCAGTGTCTCATCAACCAAAGTTTGTTGGTAACTCCATTTTTAAATAAGTTAGAACTCATTTGCTTGTCCAAAGGTTTTACTATTGTTTCTAACAGTTAAATTGTTTCACTAACTGCTAGATAACACGAATAATTCTGTTTTATATAAATCATTTTCTTGCAGACCGTGAAGAGGTGCTATTTAACACTAATCCTTTTATTCAATACAATTCATTTTCACACAGTAAAATGGTTCCAAGTATTGCAATGTTTTACCAATATTTCAATTTGGACACCTATTTAAAGAGTTAAAGTTTCAAGTATTCCTATTTAACTCTAATAATTCTATTCAACATTACTCATTCGTTTGCACACAAAGAAATGATTTCAAGTATTTGTACGAGGATCATTAAATAAATTTCCAGACTTTTTTCGTATGGGCACTTTTATTGATAGTACACACATGAAAATCTACTCCCATTCGAAGTAATCTCCTCCGGCTCCAATGCACTTGTGGTACCGTTCCAACAACTTCTGGAAGGCCCCATGGAAGTCCTCTTGTGTGAGCGTGTCAATGACCTTCGTCACAACCTCTTTCATCTCTTCAATTGTCTCATAACGACAACCTCTGAGCGTAGGGAATAACCAAAAGTCACAGGGAGCAAGGTCTGGACTATAGGGAGGGTGAGGAACTGTCTTAATACCTATCTTGGTCAAATAGTCTGTGACAAGGATAGAGTTGTGGACTGGTGCATTGTCCTGGTAGACATACCACTGATCCGATTTGAAGAGTGCTGGCCTCTTTCGACGGAATCTCTTCCTGAACTCCTTTAAAACCTCAACATAGTATTCCTTGTTGACTATCTGTCCAATGGGAACCTAGTGCATGTAGATCATGCCAGTACTGTCAAAAAAGGGATCATCAAAAGTTTGTGAGTGGATTTGCTCTGTCTGGTCTCTGGGTCATAGCAGTAGATCCAGCTTTCTTCGCATGGCATTTTTCCAAGTTTAAAACAGAATTTTATTGCATATCGTTCTTCTAAAGTGTCAGATTGCATTTTTGAAATTCACCAGCTGTGACTATCAGGCTTTAATAGGGTGTATTCCAATTCCCGCTGTATCTGTTCATTTGAACCTGAAATCATAAAAATTAGTCAGTCATCTCATAAGATGTATAGCAATAACAGTGAATGTTCAAGAGTCTACGACAATTTTAAATGCCTGTACAAAAAAGTCTGGAAACCTATTGAAAGCCCCACGTATATATTACTAACAATTCAATTAAACATTAGTTATATGTTTATTCTCAGTTAAATCAGTTCTGTTTCAAACAAGTCAATTTAGCATAAGTCATTTTTTTGAAGTTTAAATGTCAAAGAGTTCAATTTGACCCAGAGATAGGACCTTATCAGGTGCTACAAATCCGGACCAGAGTGAACCTGGGAGTAATGATAATGAAGGGGTACTCCACATTCCCCAAAGTTCCACGACTGGAACATCAGATAGTTTAATATATCCAGGACACCAGCAAAATTATAGTTTTATATACCTGACCTTTATGATATAAGAGGACCTTTCCATCTTTTAGAAGAACTACGATCATCAAATGATACCATATCTATAGCTTTACGTAAACTTCAGAAAATAAAATTGGATTTTAAAAAATAATTCTAATACACTCAAACGTAGTTTCGACGAGTTGCAGAAGGTGGTCTCACAAATTTTTATATTTTACCCGATATAGTTTATTTCTAATTAAAGTATTTCTTTTTAATATTGAAATGTCAGTGTTTTGCTTCTGTTTGGTAGGGCACTCCTCCTTTTTTCAGGAGGTCACCTGACACACTTTTAAAAACAAACATCCGGTACGATTTTTGGGTAACAAAAAAATTGTAATTGATAAACATTTTTCTTTTTTTTTCTTTTAGCTTTTAAAAATTTATTTTATTTAAACTTTTCTTTCAATTTCCTCATACATGGATAGAATTTATCGACAAATATGTCACAACTTTAATTAAATCTAATTATATATTGAGTGACGCGTTATTTCCGGGTGGCGTGATAGTTAGTGGTGCGAAAAATGCAATCGGCGAAACAAATTCAAACTCCGGCTTGGGGAGTATGCGTTCATTTCGTACTATTACTGTTGAAAAAGTCTTGACTAGAAAGTCTCCCCTTTAAATTACCCTGAGAAATATCACAAAGGGGAAACTCTCAACATGGCACACTGAGACACCGATTGAACGTTTGAAAACGTCCATCGAGCCATGCTTTGATTAAAGGCTTTTAGCTGGAATTTAAAAAGAAATCAGCCAGAATTCTAAATTTGTTAACCAGTTCCATTTTCTCTGCTGATACCTATGACGTCATCTAGCACCCTCTCTTTTTCATCACCTTGTTTATATATATATATATATATATATATTGTTGCATCCTCCCTTTGTCCGGGAAAGGCGACAACTAAATAAGAATCACTAAGAAGTACAGAGACATAACTCTTGCTGCTATAGATGCCCTGCTTCTCAATCATATCCGACCTACAATCAAGGAAATTCTCATGAAAAATGAGAACGACTTTCGGAGAAATCGATCCCCATGACAGATTTTGACTATGTGTTGAATCATCGAAGGAGTTCGGGCAAAAAATTCGAGGCAACATTATTGTTCGTTGATTTCTCCAAAACATTTGATTTCAAAAACAGACGAAATATGAAGCAAAATCTATCAGCATATTGTCTCCCCAAAGAAACTGTTACAGCTATAATAATGCTTTACAAAAACAAGAAAACATTGATTCGCTCACCCAATGGTGATACTGAATTCTATGACATTGTCTCTGGGTTTTTTCAAAGAGATACATTAGCACAAAATATGTTTCTAATCTGTCCAGATTTTGTACTTCTAATGTCAATAGATGCCGACTACGAAGACGATATAGCACTTCTCACAAATACACCAGTCAAAGCCGAATCCCTGTTGCATAACCCGGGGCAACCAGCAAGAGGCATTGGTTTCTTTATGAACACAGATAAAGACTGAGTTCATGTGTTTTTAAACAAAATGGAGTCATTTCTACTTTAAGCGGAAAACCTCTGAAATTAGTCAACCAGCTTACATACCTCGGTAGCAATATCTTATCTAGTGTAAACAATGTCAACATACGGATAGGGAAGGCAGGCACTGCTTTTGACGGGCTGTCGATCATATAGAAATCTGATCTCTCTAAAAAAAAATAAAACGGGATTCCTTTCAAGATGTGGACACTATACTCCTTCGATGATTCGACACATAGTCAAAATCTGTGATGGGGATCGATTCCTCCAAAAGTCGTTCTCATTTTTCATAAGAATTTCCTTGACTGCAGGTCGGATATGATTGAGAAGCAGGTGATTATAAACCTAATATGCACCACCTTGACTCAAACGAAATGTTTGTAGAAAAGTCTTGAAAGGTGCTACACAAGAAAGCTGCACGCTGTTTTAAATAAATTCAACTATTATCGGTTATTTAATGCCAAATCCTGTTTTTGCATATATATTTAATATATATCAGATTTACCCAACCCCTCCGCTCGGGCAGGAGATGACACAAGGTCAATCTTTTTAAACGGAGTTTAACAGGTTTGAATTCAGACTAATTCTCCTTGACTAATTGCCTCACCAAGGCTGAAGAACCTAGTCTGTCCTACTATTTACCAATAGCTGGAGGGAGAATAATTGGATTCATACCTTTCCCAAGGGTATTAGTGCTATGTGAAATGCAATGTCTCGTCCAAAATTTGAACTCGTGTCGCTGTGTCCATTTCCTGCGACGATAACCATTACACCACGGGCACCTCCTTTGCACATATTAAATATATATATTAAATATATATGATTTGTAAACACATTTTGTAGATACACACAGTTAAATGATTAAAAAGTTCTATTTCAAACAAGTCAATTTAACACAATTTATTTGTTTGCAAGCAGTTTAAATATCAAACAGTTCTCTTTAACCAATAGATAGGACCCAATCAGGCGCTATCACACCTGTCCAGAGTGGATATGGATGGGAGCGATGGCAATGAAGGGGCACTCCTCACTCTCCCAAACCTCACTATCAGATTGTTTAATGTTATATCCAAGCCACTCGTTGTAGGGCAGGTCTTAGCCCTCGGCAGATATGCAGTCGGTGTATTCTACCGCACTTACCGATTGGGCTTGGTATATATATATATATATATATATATATATATAGTTTGAGACCGTAGTCAAGTGCAACCAGACGGCTCCCTTTTCACCGAGGTGTAGGGGAGGGTGCTACTCCTTTCCCTGGATTGCTCCACTTTACCCGCGATGCATCCCTTATACTGCTGAGTGTTAAACACGGGGGTGTCAAGTACCATTTTTAAAGTCTTTGGTATGACGCGACCTGGGATTGAACCCAGGTCTCCCAGACCATTGGCGAATACTCTGCCAGTGAGCCGATTATATATATATATATATATATATATATATATATATATATATATATATATAGGCCAGTAAGCCGATTATATATATATATATATATATAAGTAAATAATGGAGTTTAACCCTACAATATATAAAGAAAAATTGATAACAAGGTAATCCAAGTAGATTTATTGTGAAGCAAAGTCGACACTATAGCGTTTCGGTTCTAATTAACCATCATCAGGACTATTAGGGGTCATATTAGCGATGACAAATCAACGATGGATGTTTAAAAGAGCAAAATATAAAACACAGATACATTGCACTTTTAAACATCTAGAGTGTCGATTACCTTGTTATCAATTTTTCCTTATATGTATATATATATATATATATATGTAATTTACTGTTGGCGTAGCGTATCAGTCTAATGAAGAATGTTGGCTGATGAAAGTGTCTTTCATATATATATATATATATATATATATATATATATATATATACTTTTTGTGGTCAGAAAACCTGCTTTAATGTTTTCATTTGGTGTGGGAATAGTGTGTTTCACATTAGCTGTGGCTTGCCCGGCTTGTTTGTTTACGTGGATTTTGTCTTTTATTTTCAAGGAGCGGCCTTTCAAGTCAGCAACGACTTATTGTTGGGTTTATTCGTTTGTATAGGTGTTTGTAGCTGTCACATTTTTATGTCAAAATCTGATAATTAAAAATAGCTTTTTTTTCCACAAAAGCTTTTTTCTCCTGGCGATGATCTGAGATCGAAACTAGCTGCGAACGACCGAAAATATGCCTTATAAAAGTTCATCATCATATATATATATATATATATATATATATATATATAAGTTATGTGAATATGTATATTTATTTATTATATAATCTATTTCCATAATAATATGCGCCTAGCGAAGGTATGGATTGCTATTGATAGGTTATCGATTATATGGAAGTCGAACCTATCCGATAAATAAAATGCAATTCCTTCCAAGCAGCGGAAATGTCAATTCTACTATATGGATGCACCGCATGAACGCTGACAAATTAAGTAGAGAAAAAGCTAGATAGGAACTATACAAGAATGCTACGAATTATATTGAACAAATCCTGGAAGCAACTTCCTACGAAACAGCAGCTGTACGGCCACCAACATCCCATCTCTAAAACCATCCAAATAAGACGAACGCAGGACACTGCTGGAGAAGTAAAGACGAATTCACAAGAGACGTTCTCCTAGGAACCCTTTCATACGGACGTGCAGTTGTTGGACGACAATTAGAACTTATCTACATCTCTGTACGGACACGGGATGTAGTCTAGAAGACCTGCCTGGAGCAATGGACAATAGGAACGAATGGCGAGAGAAAGTCAGGGAAATCCGTGCAAGCTGCTTGACTTGATAATAATGATGATATAATTTATTATACAATAAACATATAAGTATTCATTATATTATTATTTACTCTTTTCTGAGTTTTTTCACATCAGCGTTAGCCGATGGTTCCTTACTAGAGTTTGAGTGACAACAAATCTCCTCAAGTCTCCAGGACTTTTCTCAGTATTCTGAACGATCTCAATCGTGCTGTTGTTTGGATGGTCTCCACTCCTCTTATTTCCAAGTCTTCCAGTCCCTGTACCAATCCTTTAGTGACTATATATATATATATATATATAGATGCACTCCATGGAGAAAAGCTTGATGGCAACTACACAAGAATGCTGCGAGCAATTTTGAACAGGTCCTGGAGGTAGCACCCCACAAAGCAGCAGCTGTACAGCCACCTGCCTCCCATCACGAAAACTATCAAAGTTAGACGAACAAGACATGCAGGACACTGCTGGAGAAGCGAGGACGAGCTCATAAGTGATGTTCTCCTATGGACCCCCTCACGTGGCCAAGCAAAACCAGGGAGACCATCCCGAACCTACATAGAGCAGCTTTGTGAGGATACGGGATGTAGCCCTGAGGACTTGCCAGAAGCGATGAACAATTGGTAAGAGTGGCGAGAGAGGTCAGAGATATCCGTGCAGGTGGCACGACAAGATGATGATGATGAATGTGATAAACAGAAGTGGTTAGGTCATGGAGGTAATCCTCATTTACGATGTCTTAGGTTGGAATTGCCTGGTGGAATCCATCCCTCTTCATCTCTTCAACTGGTTTGAATTAAGAGTTTTCCTTCTCCTAATCCAGTTGCCGTAAAGAATCAAGTCTACCTTAGAACCTACCCATAGTTGGTGGGCCAATAGCTTTTTCAAGGGGGTTAGTGGTTTGCAGGATATAAACAGCCTCATTAAGGACTCGATCTCGAGTTGCTGGGTCCACTTCCTATGATGATAACTGTTACGCTACGTGCGCATTTCTTTGTTTAATGGCATATCAGCCTTCGTAGATTATCTAATGCCAAATCCATCCTGATAGAAAAACGGTAGTAGTACTATTTAACACTACTGAGGGGAGGGGGTGTCCTCGCGGTGTAATGGTTAAAGCAATGGACTGCGGAAGCGTAGTATGCGAGTTCGTACTCCAGTCGCGCTATTACGTTCACTTTCGGGTAAATACCCTTGGGAAAGGTATGAACCCCCTTATTCTCCCAGCTATGGGTTAAATAGTACCACTACTGTTCTTCTATGAGAATGGCTTTGGCATTAAATAACCTACAAAGGTAAATATGCCGTTAAACAAAAAAAAACCCAAAAACTACTGTGGGAATAAAGAAATTCATGCCTTTGACGAGGATATTAGTCCGAAAGTGAACTTAATAACGTGTCTGGAGTTCGAACTCGCTTACAACGATTTTGCAGTCCAGAACGTCACGGAGACTCCCCTGTATACATAATATACCGTATATACTCGTGAAGCGAATAACTTTTTATGACCATTTTTCATCTCAAAAACAAGTAGTTCATTACATGAGATATGTTTTTCAAACGTCAAAGCTTACCTTATTTCTAGGACTAACCGTGCCATAACTTCGGTCAGAAGTGTCTCCTCATTGCTGATCCCTAAACAATGGCTGTTTGTTAAGGTGTTTTCACTTAACATTCTTTAGCATTTATGACACCTATGCACGTGTACAAATATTATAAATAATGAAAAAAGTTTCATAAAAACCTCGTTATCTTAACTAAAAGCCTTTGTATACTCATCAGCGAGCCAATGCAGAAACGTTACATCCTAAACGTAATTAATGAATTACATACGTAATTATCATATTATTGTCCATCAGTGGTGTGATTTTTCTCATTTTGGACTATCCAAGTAAATACGGTAGGCCACATCAAGGTCTAGACAACATTGTTTATTTACTATACAGCATTGATTTTTTTTTTTTTTTGTTTTACAGTAGTTTTGAAAGTATAAGGGTTTGAATATGTTCTTTTTATCTCACTGGATATGGAAGACATTATTTTTGTAGGCTTGCATTATCCAATCGTTACATGAAATATATAATAAAAACACCTTTTCTGGCTAGAAATAATCAGTCATTCATTACAAAAAGCCGTTTATTACTCGAGTATATAGGGTATTTTGGAAAAGACCCCACAGTCCAGTCAGTTGGGGCTGTTGAATATACCGACTGCATTTCTGCAGGAGGGTAAGACCCGCCCAACCAATGAGTGTTTTAAATATGACACTAAACCATCTGATGGTGAGGCTGTACTAATAGAGCTTTGTGGAATTTTTGGAGAACCCCTTCAATGCCAATACTCCCAGGCCCACCCTGACCTAGAGCAGTAATACTTGATAGGATCCGACAGACTTGTTTAACATTTAAACTGTGATCAAATTATTGATATTTATTTGAATTATGAGTGATACGTAGCAATACTAGGAATCATTTAACTGTATGCAAATGAATGAGTAAGATTAGCATTACATAGAAATACTTGGAACTGTTTAATTGTATTTAATTGTATGCAAAATAAAATTATTAGTATTAAATAGCAATACTTGGAACTGTTTAATTGTATGCGAAATAAAATTATTGGTATTAAATAGCAATACTTGGAACCGTTTAATTGTATGCAAAATGAAATTATTGGTATTAAATAGCAATCTTTGGAACTGTTTAATTGTATGCGAAATAAAATTATTGGTATTAAATAGCAATACTTGGAACTGTTTAATTGTATGCGAAATAAAATTATTGGTATTAAATAGCAATACTTGGAACCGTTTAATTGTATGCAAAATGAAATTATTGGTATTAAATAGCAATCTTTGGAACTGTTTAATTGTATGCAAAATAAAATTATTGGTATTAAATAGCAATACTTGGAACTGTTTAATTGTATGCGAAATAAAATTATTGGTATTAAATAGCAATACTTGGAACTGTTTAATTGTATGCGAAATAAAATTATTGGTATTAAATAGCAATACTTGAAACCGTTTAATTGTATGCGAAATAGAATTATTGGTATTAAATAGCAATACTTGGAACTGCTTAATTGTATGCGAAATAAAATTATTGGTAATAAATAGCAATCTTAAGAACCGTTTAATTGTATGCGAAATAAAATTATTGGTATTACATAGCAATACTTGGAACCATTTAACTGTGTGCAAATGAATAGTGATGAATAAAATAATTAGTGGGGGTGTTTCGTGGTGTAATGCTTTCAGCGATGGACTGCGGAATCGTAGTAAGCGAGTTCGTATTCCAGTCACGCTATTACGTTCACTTTCGGGCAAATACCCTTGGGAAAGGTATGAACCCCTTTATCCTCCCAGCTATGGATACCACCAGTACCACTACTATTCTTCTATGAGAATGGCTTTGGCATTAAATAACCTACAAAGGTTGATATGCCATTAAACAAAGAAACTTAACTAAAATAATTAATGCTGAATAGCAATACATGTTACCTATTCACTGTGTGCAAACAAAAGATTAATATTGAATAGAATTATCTGTGTTAGATGACAATTATTGAAACCATTTAATATGTAGAAACATTCGCAATACTTGTATGCAAAAAAAGTTAGTTTAAATTCATTTAAAAATAAAATCATATTTAAATGTGGGCAAACAAATGACTGATGTAAAATTAAATTGTTTTTCCTACATAGTATTAATTAAAACCATTTAACGGTGTTCAAATGAATGATTAACCTTATTTACCAACCTCTTCGCTCGGGCAGGATATGACACAAGGGCATTTTTTAAGCAGAGTTTAACAGGTTTGAATTCAGAATTTTCCTTCTCCTAGACTAGTTGCCTCACCAAGGCTGAAGAAATCAGTCTGCCCTACTATTTACCCATAGCTGGAGGGAGAATAATTGGATTCATACTTTCCCAAGAGCATTAGTGCAATGTGAAATGAATGAGCCTCGTCTAGGATTTGAACTCGTGTCGCCGTGTCCATTTCCGACGACGATAACCATTATATCACGGGCATGAATGATTCATAGTAGATAGAATTATTCGTATTAGATAGCAATACTTGAAACCATTGAAGTGTTTGCGAAAAATGGGCTCAGACTCGTTTAAAAATGTTATCAACAGAATGTGTTTACAAATTGTATATATCAAATATTTATGTATAAAGTATATTTGGCATTAAATAACCTACAAAGGTTGATATGCCATAAACCCCAACTAACCAATTAAAAACACGCCAGGAATTTCCCGTGGTGAAAGGGTTAACAGGCTTGATTGCGACATCGTAGTAAGAGGTAATTTACTAAGCTTTTTTTGCTTAGATGTGGCACAAAGCTGCATGAATGGGGCACCCAACGAGAATCGAACTCACTCGTGCAGGTTTGTTAGTCTAACTTACTAACCATTAAACCAGCCGAGGTGCCCTCGACATCGTTGTAAGTTAGTTCTGACTCCAGTCACGCTATTACGTTCAAATGTTGATATGCCATTAAACAAAGAAATCCAACTTAACCTAACCTAAAAAAAAACTTGACTTTCATCTTCAAAATGCACGGTGTGCCGCCAAATACAACTTGCATTTTCACTTCACTACTGAACGCCGCTTAACAAAAATATCATAATGCAGAATGCAAATTAGACCTTTGTTATTACCTTTGAACTCTCTCTGTCAGTTATTTTTTCTCATTGAGTTGGTTTCATATCTGATGACATGTCATATTTTGACGCCAAATTGGTTTGACCCTCATAGGAAGAAGTTGAGGAGCAAAGAGAAGTGGTTATTAACTAATGGCTGAGTCGTTTGATAAATATCTTTGGGTTTCCGAGGGTCGTGGGGGGTTGAATTCAGGAGTAGATACTTGTCATTATCAGGAAAAAGAAAAAAAAATAGAAGATCGTTCTAATCTTTGCTCTGCGCGCTTATCAGAACGGCATTTCGTGGAAAAAAAGTTCAACTCGCTTTCAATAAAGAATATAGAAGCAGAATTGACTCTGAGGAGTCGATGTCTTTAACCATATAATAAGTTTTTTTTTTTGTCTTTATGGCATATCAAACACTGTTGGTTATCTAATACCAAATCTTGTTTGCCCAGTCGGCTGGGGCTGTAGAATACACCGACTGCTTCTCTGCAGAGGGGTAAGACCAACCCCGCCAACGAGTGTCCAGGATATGACACTAAACAATCTGATGGTGAGGTTCCAGTAATGCTGGAGCTTTGGGGAATGAAGAGTACTCCTTCATTGCCATCACTCCCAGGTTTACTCGGCCCGGAGTGGTAGTACCTGATAGGGTCCTATGTGTTAAATAGAACTAAACTGCGTACTGATGCTAAACTGAATTGTTTGAATTAGAACTGTTTAACTAAACTGAATAGCTTGAAATAGAAATGTTTTTGACTATTAAACTGTGTATTTATGCTAAACTGAATTGTTTGAAATAGAACATTGTTTTAAAATGGATTTGGCGTTAAATAACCGACAAAGGTTGATATGCCAGCAACCCAAACCATCAACCAAATCTTTTTACATATATATGTATATATATAATATATGATTTGTAAACACATTTTATAGATACACATAGTCAAATGATTAAACTGTTCTTTTTTTAACAATACAATTTAGCATAAGTTATTTGTTTAAACGTCAAACAGTTCGATTTGGGCCATAGATAGGACCCTATCAGGTGCTACCACTCTGGACCAGAGTGGACCTGGGAGCGAGGTAAATGAAAGAGTACTCCGCATTCCCTAAAGGTCCCGCATTACTGGAGCCTCACCATCAGATTGTTTAGTGTCGTATCCAGGACACTCATTTAGAGGTGGTCTCATCCCTCAGCAGAGATGCAGTCCGTGTATTCTACGGCCCAAGCCAACTGGGCTGAAATATTCGGATGCTATTTTGTAATGCGATCTACGTGTCATGAAGCCATTTTTGTATGTGATCTACACATTATACTTTGATCTACAAAAAGACAAGGTAAACGCTTATCTTGGTTAGAGAGTCTGAATCATGAATGAATGTCTGTTCGACTGTCGGAAGTTCAGGTCTTGATTCAACAAGGTTTATGTGGCAACAGCTCACTTCATTCCAGAATAGACCCCAGTCTCGATAGCTGAACTGCAGACTCTTCTATGATTTTACCTGCTTATTAACATATGAATACATAAAGAACCCTTAACATGTTAGCTAAAAAGTTTTACAAGATCGCAGCCGCATTTCTACAAAGAAATGCCTTTTAAATGCACCAAAGATTTATGTAGAAATATTAATTATTCTTTTTGTTAATAAATTCATGTCCAATATAACTCCGTCTTGATAGCCAATCTACGGATCTTTCCGTGATTTTACCTGCTTATTGACATATGAATTAAAAAAAAACAAACCTTTAGATATTAGTTGACGTGTTTTATATCGAGATCACAGACGTGACAATGAAATAACCAATATTTAACTGTTAACCGTCAGCGACATAGTTGATCCAAACACAGGAACAAACACTCAGCAATCGAAAGAAGATGGCTTGTTTAAAAAGTTTACATTTTGAGAAAAAATTCGAGGACTATAAGAAACAACCATCCAATCGAACCTAGATAGCTTCTTATGGCGTAAAATGAGAAAAAAAAAAAACTTCTAACGATTTATTTCTTGCTTTTCTAGTTGAGATTCGTTTGATCCACGGCTAAAATCAATACATTTGTTAAAAATTTGCATGATTTTTAATTTAATTTGTATTAATAAATGTAAGTTGGTGACCGTAGTCAATGGCGACCCGAGGACTCCCGTTTCAATAGCTACTACACTGAGGTGGGAGTGAGGGCGATACTCCTTTCTCTGGATTGCTCCACTTACCTTTGATCCGTACTTTATATTGCTGAGGAAGTATCAAGTACCATTTTTTGAGCCTTTGGTATGACTCGAGCTGGGATTGAAGCCTTGTCTCCTGGTCCATTAGCGAACACTCTATCCACTTGCTCAATAAGAATTTTAATTACTTTTTTTTAAAATTCAGATATAGATGGTAAATTTTTTTTGTAAATAAATGCATATAAATGTTGAAATTTTTCTTTAAGCTATAATAAAGATATGAAATACGCTGATCTCATACTAAAATAGAGTTTGACTTTTGAAGATCATATTGCCCATGTAGATCTCGTACTACGGTTGAATCTGACTCTTGTAGATTATCTTGGCAACGTAGATCACAAAGCAAAAGTGAATTTGACTCTTGTAGATCATCTTGGCTATGTAGATCTCTAAAGTAAAATTTGACTCTTTTAGATCATTTTGGCGATATAAATCGCATACTAAATTAGAATTGGACTCTTGTAGATCACCTTGGCTATGTAGATCTTATACCACATTTGTATAAATAATTGTGTTTGTCTCTGTGTGGCGGGAGAAGATAAATATATGTTGGAAAAAATTGAAATAGTTTTAAAATGAGATGTGACTTCAGATGAAGATTATGAATTGAAAATGGCCTACATCCAGTTTTCTCTTCTTACATCTTATTGTCAGCTATCCTAAATTTAAGATAATTACATCTCTCTCTCTCCGGGAGACCTGGGTTCAATCCCAGGTCGAGTCATACCAAAAGACTTTAAAAATGGTACTTGATACCACCTTGCTTAACACTCAGCATTATAAGGTACGGTTCAAGGGTAAAGTGGAGCAATCCTGGGAATGGAGTAGCGCCCTCCCCTACACCTTGGTGTAGTAGCTATCGAAAAGGGAGCCTTCGGGTCACCCTCGACTATGGTCGCTAACTTTACTTACTTTATATATATACCGTATTGCTCATAAACATGTACAGAGTGCGGAAGCAAAATATGGAATAATTTTTAAAACCGTTTTTCTTAGTCTGATTAGTCCAATTTTTGGAAAAAAACACGATAGATCTAAGTTTTCATGATTAGCTCAATTATTCAAGCGCTTTTTCATTAAAATTAAAATTCAACCCAATATGAGTGAGCAAGAAAAGAGACACCATAGAATCTATGATTGGCTTAACGCCAAAACCAAACCAAAAATAATTTCCGAAATACTTGGAGTTTCTTTATGGCCTCCATCAAGCCCAGATCTTTAACCCCTTGATTACGCTATATGGGGCGATTGAGAAAACAAAACAAAAGCAACTTACCATCGAAACATTGGTTTGCTTAAGACTGCTATTGAGAAGGAACGGAATAAATTGTCCAAAGAATTTATTTTGAAGGCATGCAAATCGTTTCGAAGGCATGCTGATACAATAATCGAAAAAAAAAAAAATAACGGCTATATTGAGTAAATCTACTGTTTTGTCTCTATCTTCTTATTTTGTTTAATTTTTTGATTAAATTAATCTTGTTTTATAATATAGTCGTTTATTATTATACTAGAATATCCCTTCAGCCTTCTGTATACCCCTAACAGTTTTGTAATAAAAGTTAATTTTCTTCAAAGCCATACATACTTGTTATTCGTACTGGGTGGAAGAAAAATAATCATCTTAGTTCCAGACAGCCTTCCTACTAGGCAGTACCTCCCACATCGTCTAAAAGAGGTGTGGGCTAAAGTTTGAGTTTATTGCTCGTTGCCTGAAGCGTCCCTGAAGTAGAATGCTAACCAAACCAACAATTTTTGCTTTCCCAACTTGGGAGGCTTGTTCTTCATCAAACCGACCTTGGGTCACATTTTGGCTTCGTAAAGGAACCGAATAAATACCAACATAGCAGAATTTTATTATGTTTATTCTAAGATTGCACGATGAAAACGAATATTTTGTTTTATCGTCAGATTCAACAGCATTTCAACTCAGTAATCAAAATTATGAATATGTAACTTTTCAAAAGTACGTCCTTATGTTATACACACACGCATACAGACACACATACATTATCGTCATCATGTCACGCTGCTCGCAGGAGGTGCCCGTGGTGTAGTCGTTATCGTCGTAGGAAATGGACACGGCGACACGAGTTCAAATCTTGGACGAGACTGATTGCATTTCACATAGCACTAATACCCTTGGGGAAGGTATGAATCAAATTATTCTCCCTCCAGCTATGGGTAAATAGTAGGACAGACTAGGTTCTTCAGCCTTGGTGAGGGAACTAGTCTAGGAGAAGGAAAACTCTGAATTCAAACCTGTTAAACTCCGCTTAAAAATTGACCTTGTGTCATATCCTGCCCGAGCGGAGGGGTTGGTAAATAGTATCATGTCACGCTGCTCGCATGGATTTCCCTCTCTCTCTCTCTCTCTCTCTCTCTCTTGCCATCCATCTCTATCATCCATCGCTACAACCTGTGTCTGTGCAGAGCTGTTGGAGATAAGTTCTAGCTGGTCGTCCTACACTTGCGCGTTCTTGTGAAGGGGTCCATAGGAAAACGTTGCTTATGAGTTCGTCCTTGCAACTCCAGCAGTGTCCCACATGTCTTATTCGTTTAATTTGGATAGTCTTCCAGATTAATGTTAGGTGACCGTACATCTTCTGTTTTGTGGTATGTTGCTTCCAGGATTTGTAAAATATAGCTTGTAGCATCCTTGTGCAATTGACGTCAAGCTTTTTCTCTCTACGCTTTGACATTGCCCAAGTCCGGCATCCATATAGTAATATGGACACGACCGCAACTTGGAAAAAAATGCCTTTCATTTCATCGGATAGGTCTGACTTCCATAGGCTCTCCATGCCTTTGCTAGTCACAAATTGATATCATTTTCCGTTGATGAGACGCTGCCTCCGAGGTAGGTGAACTTATCTACTAGTTTCAGAGAACGAGCATTTTGTGTAAAGAGGTCGTCTCTTTGATTAAAACACATGTACTCAATGCTTTAAAAATTTTCAGGACTTTTTCAGATCAACTCAAAGAAAAAAATGTATGAGAATAGTAATTTACAAAGCTATTTGCTTCGATGTGGCACAAGGCCGAATGAAAGGGGCGCCCAATGAGACTCGAACTCACTCGTGTAGGTTTGCTAGTCTAAAATAACTATTTCTTATTCACAATCAGACTAGACACAAAGAACAAAAATGAACCTGATTTTACATATATATATATATATATATATATATATATATATATATATAATGTGTGTGTGTGTGTGTGTGATTTTATTTTTTGGCTTACAGAGGGTCATGAACAGCCTGATCAAAAGATCTTTTATATTCAGTGACACGATGCAATTGAGTGACACATGTCGCAAGTCACGTGATTTAGTAAGTACACGTCAAACTGATGTAGCATTCATTTAGCTACATGTAAGTCAAGCGACGAGTAAGTAATTCAACTGCATTTAATTTCAATTCCTTCTTCCTTTTCGTACGGTTGGAGTGGGGTCGGACGATGTGAGACTGACCCAGGCAATTTGGAATAAGAAAGGCTCATCCCGAAATTAACCCCTCTTCTCCTCTCTGTCTTACACCTAAATAAATCGTGACATTTCAACCACTAGATAGCTGATTGTTATGTACTTTCCCTATCAACTAAGATTGGCCGTTGAAATGTGTGTATCTTAGAGTGAAAATCAAATCCAGTTTTATTCCTATCTCCTTGCGCTTTTTAAAGCAGTGTTTCTTGATCCTTTTTTTTTTTCTTGTGTCCAATTTTGGCAATTAAAAAAACTTCATCTCCATATAAGCGTGTAACAGGAAATATATCTTATTTACGAAAGCAAAAAGAAGTAGTAAAATGTAAGTCCTGATTTATTATAACACTGATATTAACGTCTATCAGCTTGTCAAGCTGAACTTCGAAACTTTAGTTCAGCTTCGGGCCTTTGTCTCCTCACTTTTTAATTTTGCTATAAATTATGCTTCTTTGTGAGTACATCATTTGTAGAAGGCCCATTTAAAAGCTTCTCAGTCACACATGTAGACCTAAGGGGCAACGTTAAGGATCAGATTTACAAGGTGAAGCACACAGTGACCATATTGATGACGTAATAGTAAACAATCGGTTACTTTTACATCACACACACACACACACACATATGTTACTGTCGCTGAAAATGTACAAGGCGACAAGAGTTCAAATCCTAGATGAGTCTGTTGCATCTCACTTGGTGCATACTTTCACTTGGGAAAGGTAGGAATCCAAATATTCTCGCTACCGCTATGGGTAACTAGTAGGCCAGACTGAACTTGTTAACCAACCAACCAGTCTAAGAGAAGGAAAACTTTAAATTTAAACCTGTTAAACTTCGCTTAAAAATTGGCTTTGTGTCACATTTTGCTCATGCAGAGGGGTTATATATATATATATATATATATATATATATATATATATATATATATATATATATATATATGTATTATTTTATATATGTATATATATATACATATATATATATATATATATATATATATATATATATATATATATATATATATATATATTATTTTATTTGTATTTTTAAACCTATATCTATTAGTGTGGTGATGAGAAAAGAAACCAGCTGATGCAATTTGTAAATTAAAAAGAATATTTCGCAAGCTGATATCTAAGAAAAAAATCAATAAAGAAGAAAAGACTAAAAACATCCGTACCGATTAAAAAGAATTAACCAGAACCACAATGACTAGCCAAAAGAAAAAAAACACCGACAGTTACCTAAGCTAATAGGTAAAAGTGCTCAACATACTAAGTAGAGCTATATATATATATATATATATATATATATATATATTAGATTTTTTTCCCCCGGGCAGTGATACGAGATATTTTTATCTCTTGTTCCTGGCGGGTTTTTTTTTCCTGGAAACCGTGAATGCTGGTAGATAGTATGTTAGTAAATATATATATATATATATATATATATATATATATATATATATATATATATATATATATATATATATATATATATATATATATATATGACAGAGAAGAGTCTGGAGTTTAGTTTATTGATCTAATAAACAAGCTTGGAAAAACACCTAATAATTGTCAGTTTTTAATAAAATATGAAAAAACAAAAATAATCTCTTACCTAAAGACACGCACACACACACATACACACACACACGCGTGTGCGCACACGCACCCACACACAGGGACTAGTGGGTAGTGTGTTCGCCAATGGTCCAGGTGACCTAGGTTCCATCCCAGGTCGCGTCATACCAAAGACTTTAAAAATGGTACTTGATACTTCCTTAACACTCAGCATTATAAGATACGTATCAAGGGTAAAGTGGAGCAATTCAGGGAAAGGAATAGCACCCTTCCCTACACCTCGGTGTTGCAGCTATTAAAAAGGGAGCCTTCTGGTCGCCAACTTTACTATATATATATATATATATATATATATAACAAACTATGAGTTTAACAGAGACTCTAAATTCACTGTAATAAAAGAGACTGAAATATATATATATATATATATATATATATATATCAAAAACACTACATGAATTTAAGAAACCTATGAAGATAGATCAATATTACCTTTAGAAACACATAACCCTAAAGAACTCTGTTATAGATGAAACAAAAATTAAAAAAAACATTTTTAAAAAAAGCAACATTTTAACCCCTAAACACTTACACACTTAATCATTACTTGAAAAATATTAAAATTGAAATAAATTAATAATCTAAAAACCCGTTTCTTTTTATCGTGTGATATTCCCACTAAAGGTCATCAAGAAAAACAAAATTCCTACATTTGAAATTCTTTATAAACACCTGCTAGTTGTAAGGTTAAATCATTAAGATAAACTCCATCTCCCTTTTATAGATTAACGCCAATCCCTTTGCAACGATAGGTTAAATAGTGTCACCGATGTCCTAAAACAGGGATGGTTTGGGTATTAAAACACCTAGGTTGCTATATCATTAAAACAAGGAGACCGAACCCAACCAAACCAAGCCAATCCCTCGGCGTTCATAAGCCTTTCAATTCTCAAATGTAAACAATCATAGAATAAACAATCAAGATAAAATAAACGGGTCGAGATTTTTACAAATGTTAATATGTCTATTCTTTCGTTCATATACATGGTGCATTCAATAAGTTTTCATACTCTTTTGTGCAGGCATTTAAAATTGTCGTAGACTCTTGAAAATTCAGTATGTTATTGCTATACATCTTATGAGATGACTGATTAATTTTTATGATTTCAGGTTCAACTGAACAGCTACAGCAGAAAATATTGCCACTGCTGGTGAATTTCAAAAATGCAATCTGGACGTGAGGACACTTGAGAAGAACGATATGCAATAAAATTTTGTTTAAAACTTGGGAAAAAATGCCACAGAAACCTATGGAATGCTTCAGACTGCTTTTGGAGCTTCTTGCATGAATCGAGCATCAGTTTTTGAGTGGCGTAAGTGATTCAAGGAAGGCAGAGAGTCTGTGAGGGATGATGAGAGGTGTGGGAGGAGTAAGGAAGTCAATACACAAGAGTTGATTGGCCAAAGGGTTAGGGTTAGGCTTAGGGTTACTATGTTGAGGTTTTAAGGGAGTTCAGAAAGAGATTCCGTTGGAAGAGGCACGCTCACACAAGAGGACTTCCATGGGGGCTTCCAGAAGTTGTTAGAACGGTACAACAAGTGCATTGCAGCCGGAGGAGATTACTTCGAAGGGGACTAGAGTTTCAGGTGTGTACTATCAATAAAAGTGTCCATACGAAAAAAGTCTGGAAACTTATTTAATGATCCTCGTATATATATATATATATATATATATATATATATATATATATATATATATATATATGTACGAGGATCATTAAATAATGATATATATATATATATATATATATATATATATATATATATATATATATATATATATATATATCGGCAAAGGATCGTTTACTAAAGCGTGAAACTTTTAGTTCTCATAAGTTATTATTGTTTAGCATTTTTCTTTTTTTTTTCAGATTAACTATTTTACCTATATCGATAATGAGAACTTTTCATTTTATTTGGCACTTCAACACTTTTTTCTGTTAATGAATAGAATTTTATACATATTGGCCGAATGAGTAGAGTGTTTGCCAATGGTCCGGGAGCTAGGGGTTCAATCCCAGGTCGAGTCATAGCAAAGACTTTTTAAAAAATGGTATATGATGCTGCCTTGCTTAACACTCAGGATCATAAGGTTAGGATCAAGAGTAAAGAGGAGCAATCCAAGGAAAGGAGTAGCACTCTCCCCTACGCCTCAGTGTAGTAGCTATTGAAAAGGGAGCCATCGGGTCGCCCACTTTATCTTACCTTTTATATATACCGAATAGATCAGAAGAAATCTACCTAGGTTACACCTTTCCAGATCATCAGATTAAAACTGACCCAAGAGGGTAGAGCTAACTACACTTTATTGATGAAATATCCACCTAATCAAACAAAATTTGCATAAATATACTAAATTTTATTTATTAAAGATTACTCGGGGGGAAAAAAGAATAGAATAAATTAAAAAATCCAACGGAGTGGGGTGGGGGAAACTTACTTACCAAGCAAACAAGTCTTTGTATGTTTACAAATATTAAGAACTTCAGACATATGATTAAGTAATTCTTTCAGGATAATATTAAATCAGACATACACACACACACACACGGACATTCCACTTTCCCTTGTAGTGCTCTGATTCGAATGTATGTGATACATGTAGCGTTTCAAAATTTCAAAAAAATCTATATCATATATAAGTGTGTGTGTGTGTGTGTGTGTGTGTGTGTGTGTGTGTGTGTGTGTGTGTGTGTGTGTGTGTGTGTGTGTACGTGTTTATACTATTTTTTTTGTATCTATCTATAAAAAAACATTCCATGAAATATCAGTCCGTTTTATCAGTGTTGATCTTCCGTCAATCTTCGTCTGTTTAATTCGACGATCTGTTTATCTATTTTTCTGAATATGTAGAATCAGTGACGCCGAATTATTTTAGATGAGAGATTTTGTAATATTTTAGCACCAGTCTGACCGAATAAAACTTTCTTATTTTTAGCGTTTCATTTTATAACTTGCACGCTCTGATGAATGTATAAAAACCGAAACGTTTTACATTGGCAAATATTTCTCCGACTTAAATCATCCTTCTGTTTTTTTCATCTCTCTACATTCTTCTACTGATGGATTTATTTCCAGTTTTTCCCATATACATGCATCAACCTTTCTATAAAGCATGGTTCGTTAAAAAAGCACAGAACCACAAATAAGTTTATTTTCACATTTTTTTAATTACTATTATTGATTTTTCTTGTCGAGATTTCGTAAGTTTGGTGAAATTTTATGTAAAAATGATTAATAAAAAATAATCCATTGGTTATGCACACGCGAGCACACACACACACACACACACACACACACACACACACACACACACAAAGATATATATATATATATATATATATATATATATATATATATATATATATATATATATACTCGTGTAGTAAATGATTTTTAAGAAGACTTTCACATAAAAAAGGTGTCATTCGTTACGTGGGATATGTTTTTTAAACGTTGAAGCTTACCTTTTTTCAAGCATTTTTTTAGATTTCCAAAGACCATGACGTCTGATTTTATAAAAAAAAGTAAATAATACCTCCCAAGTATTTCTATTCAATTATATTCGTAATTATTCTATTGTCAATACTTTTGTGTATCCGTGATGAGATTTTATGATTGGAATATCCAAGTAAATACGGTTAACTATATCAAGGTCAAGACTTGTAGGGATTCAAAAGAAATAAAAATAAAATAAATAAATTCAAAAAGTAACACCTTCCTAGGAGGCCTTTGATAAGAAGCTAAATCTGTGCATGCCCGAAAAAAGGGCTTCCTGGCGCCAAAAAGAATTTCTTGCTCAGTAAGTTGTTATCACTTTCACTGGACAGACCTTTTATATCGGCTGCTAGTTGTGAGTGCTCGTGTTGACTGGATCCTTGGCCTAGTAGACAACCGTGTCTCCTGCTAGTAGCCGCCTCTGCTAAATATATCTATCTGAACACGCAATGAACTTCAAACTTATTACTTACCGAAAATGATTCGATTTCGTTTATATATTTTAACGCCTTGTTTGGGAGACGTTACTATTGCTACAGGTTCAAGAAAACGTTTATACCACAAAATTGTCGGAACACCCAAAATAAAGTTTGAGTTTTAAGGTATTCTTGTCTCTTTCATTTCATCCTTAATTCTCTTATATCTTCCACAGATAAAAAGAAGACAAATGAAAGGGATAATAATAAAAAAAGCAGTCAAATACGAAACTTAGAACTCCCCAACATACCTAACAATTCACCGGCAACAACTTTCACAAATTATACAAACTCTTCATAAACCCCATAGACTAAATTGATTTTGATCATATTACATTTGTCTTGAAAATATAAGCGACTATTTTTTTCTTTATGTCTTTGGATGTTGAAGAAATATTTTTGTTGGCTTGCATAGGCAAAAAGTTAGGGGTTGTTCATAACGTGATGTATACAAGCGTTCATACATATATACATGCATTTTTTTCTTTTCAAAAACACTAACAATCGGTCACATTAATCTTAATGTGACCGATTGTTGTTTTTTTTTTAAGAGAAAATTATTTCCTCTGTGGATTTTATTTACTTTGAGCTCTTTACGAGGATTATTTAAATTTATTATTCTATTTTTGAAGATTCTATTGGTCCTGATTGGAATTATTCCCTACTTCGGATTTACTGGATTGAATAATATCTTACACACACACACACACACACACACACACACACACACACACACACATATATATATATATATATATATATATATATATATATATATATATATATGTGTGTGTGTGTGTGTGTGTGTGTGTGTGTGTGTAAGATATTATTCAATCCAGTAAATCCGGAGTAGGGAATAATTAAACTCGCGATTTAGGTTAATTTTATATATATATATATATGTATATATATATATATTGATGTAAATAATGGAGTGTAATCAGACAATATATAAAGAAAAATTGATAACAAGGTAATTCAAGTAGTCCTGATGATGGTTCATTAGAACCGAAACGCTTCAGTGTCGACTTTGCTTCTCAATAAATCTCTTCTTCGACTTGGATTACCTTGTTATCAATTTTTCTTTATATATATATATATATATATATATATATATATATATATATTCTGAAACTCTAACCTTTACTTTTTTTACAACACTAATTTTAGCATCCTGAAAATCTTAATTAATTTTGTTCAACTTGGATTCTTTTTCTCCTCCGAATTCTCGCCTTTACTTTTACTCGAACACCAACCTTTGCCTTACCCCGAACGATGATATTTGCATTCGAACATTATTTTCAAGGTCTTACTAATGTTTTTAAAATACTTTTATTTCATTTTTTCTAAGTTTTACTTTTTTCCCATTATTTGCCTTTCCTCGAACATTAACCTTTACATTCTAATTGCATTAATAATTGCATTCTTTCTTTCTACTACGTTAATCTTGATTTTTTACAGTAACTATTTGTATATAAGTAAGGTAACCGGGCCATTAGTCTAATGAGTTGAGGTGTTAAGCAAGGCAGCATCAAGTACCATTTTTTGAGTCTTTGGTATGACTCGACCTGGGATTGAACCCGGACCATTGGCGAACACTCTACTTATAAGACTAATGGGCCGGTAAATTTTTATTTCTAATCAATACAAACCGATAAAAAGGCGAAGAAATGCAAAAGTCAAGTTTAGCTGTTACAAATATTAAAAGTTATTCACGCGAATTGTTTTTCTCCAGAGTTTCCCAACTTCAAAGCTAGGAGTGCGTATTATACAAGAGTGCGTAATATACACAAATGATTACGGTAATCGAAATTAAATCTTCTCCTTTTTTCGAATTCTTAATCTTTATTCGAACAAGCACTTCTCGAAATTTAAGTTTTATTCATCTTCGAACACTAAAATCGCTTCTATTCAAACAAAAAAGTAATCTAGTAATTTACACAAGCAGGATTTGAAATTTCGGACGCTTTTTTCCCTTGTCTTGTTGATATTTAAGTTGGACAAACATGGCAAGAACCGAACCAGGATTTAATTTCCATTTGAAAACGCAAGTAAATAACTTTTCTAGTCAAAAAAAAAAAAAAAAAAAAAGAAATAAAAAAAATATAGATAAAGAGTTCGTTGCGTCCGATTCTATCGCATGTCCCGGTCAGTAAGGATCTTCTTCCGTTTGGCTTTAAATTGAAGCACCCAGGGGAATCCTCCTTCCCTCGAACTTTACCAGTGACCTCTTCGCTTCATTTATGAACGATGTCTAGGGTAGATTATTTCATTCGCCTCTTTAGTTAGCCGGATATTGAACTTTTTCTTTCTTTTGATATTTATTTTTTTCCTTTTATTTCTTTCTTTACAAATTTCTTTCATACTTACAATGTTTCTTTCTTCCTTTCTTTTTTTTTTTCTTAATAACTTTCCAAATGTATTTTTCCTTCCCCTTTTCTTTCTTTCTTTCATTCAGTATTTCTTTCTTTCCTTTTTCTTTCTTTCTTTCTTCACTTTTTCTTTTTTTTTTCTTTTCAACTTTCTTTCTAACTTTGAATGTTTCTTTCTTCCTTTCCTTTTCTTTTCTTTCTTACTTTCCAGATTTATTTATTTATTTTCTTTTTTTTCTCTCTATCATTCAGTATTTCTTTCTTTCTTTTTTTAATAAATCTTTCCTTTTCCTTTTCTTTTCCTTCAAATATTTCTATCTTCCTTTTCCAGCTTTTTTTCTCCTTAATATTTCTTTTTTTCTTTCTTTCTTTTTTTTCTTAGTTAGATATTTATTTCCTTTTTCTTTTCTTTCTTTTCTCTATTCTTTTTTTATTTTTCTTACAATTTTCCTTTATTTTTACAGAAAAAAAACAAACTTTTTACTCCCATCAAATCTCACTCCTTTACACCGTCATGACTTCTCTCCTCCTCCTCCTTCTCCTTCTTTTTTATAAACTTCTTACCCTATCTCCGTTTCTTCAATCACCTTTCACTTCCTCTCTCTATCTCTCTCACTCTGCCTCTCTCTCTTTCTCAGAGAGTTTAAAGACACTAAACTTATGAGATTCCGCCACTCAACCACTGGAACAAGTGACAGATGTTGAATAAACAAAAAGAACGGAAGTCATCAGCAAATGGCGATGACCTTCTGGACTTGAGGCCAAGAAAAAAAACCCTTCATTCTCGACTTTACCTTCGTCGTATTTATTTGTCAACAGTAAGAAGGCTGAAGTTTTTCAAAAGTAAAGGTATAAAGAAAAGAATAAATGGCTTAGTACAAAGACACACGCATACACACTCACACAAGTAGAGTATATATATATATATATATATATATATATATATATATATATATATATATATATATATATATAGTATACTTAGTCCAGTTAAACCGGAGTTGGGAGTAATTCCATCAGGACAAGAAATTATTCATGAATGAATATTTAAATTTTCCTGGCAAAGAGCTCAATGTACCAATAATACAGAGCAATAATTTCTTTTAGAAAAAACAACGAAACCAATCACAAAGGATTATAAATTTATAAATTTTTATCAAAAAGATCTGAAGAAGTCCTGTTAATTTTTTTCGTGTTTTTGGAAATTTCAAAAATGCGTAACAGGATGGAAATAAATTTATAATCCTTTGTGATTGGTTTCGTTATTTTTTCTTAAAGAATATATGTATATATATATATATATATATATATATATATATATATATATATATATATATATATATACCAAAAAAACATGTATATACACACTATATAAGAACATATATATATGAAAAAATAGAAAAACAAAGTCATAAATTAATCACTTATGGGTTACTTTTTCTATTTTCTTCATACTGTCGTATTCATTTTTATTATTTACCCCTCTATCTATCTATCTATATATATATATATATATATATACATATATATATATATATATATATATATATATATATATATATAAGTAAAGTTGGCGACCTTGGTCGAAGGTGACCCAAAGGCTCCCTTTTCAATAGCTGCAACACGGAGGTGTTGGGGGAGGGCGCTGGTCCATTCCCTGGATTACTCCACTTTACCCTTGATCCTTCCCTTATAATGATGAGTGTAAAGCAAAGCAGCATCAAGAACCATTTTTCGAGTCTTTGGTATGATTCGATCTGGGATTGAACCCCGGGCTTCAGGACCATTGTCGAACACTCTACTATATATATATATATATATATATATATAGAGAGAGAGAGAGAGAGAGATCACCATCATCACCATCATCATCATCATAACGTCGTACTCATACCACTGATTCTCATCATTCTCTCTCTCTCTCTCTCTCTCTCTCTCTCTCTCTTCATCCGTCTCTATCGTCCATCGCTCTGAACAAGTCCGTTAAACTGCATCCAGTGTCCATGCAGAGGTGACGTTTGTAAGTTTTTGCTGGTTGGCAAACACCCATTTGTCCATGTGTAGAAAACGTCGCTTATGAGTTCTTCGCTACTTCCCCACTACTGCCTAGCATGTTTTGTCGGTCTTATTTGAGATGGGAAGTAAGTGGCCATACAACTGCTGTTTTTTAGGGTGCTGATTCCAGGATATGTTCAAAACAGCAAGTAGCATCTAGCTTTTTATGGTGCATCCATACAATAATAGTACTGACACAACTCCAGTTTTATTTCATCAGAGAGATCAGATTTCTATATAACCGATCGGTAGCAGTCCATTCTTTTTCTCTGCGTATGTTGATATCGCTTTCAGTTAATGAGATATTTCTACCGAGGTATATTTTCATTTTATTTGAAAAGGAAATGAAAAAATAAAACGAAAAACGGAAAATTCCTAGTGTTCTTTTATCGTTTGTAGCGTTTTGTTTAGAGATGTATGTGTTAAAAATGTTAGTTATTTATTTTTCAAATTCTTTTCCTTTTTCTTTTCCTTTTTCTTTTCCTTTTTCTTTTCCTTTTTTTCCTTTCTTTTTTTGGGGGTGGGGCTGTAGATTAAAAAATCATAAAAGAAATCAGATTTTTTATATTAAAAAAAATAACGTGTATGTGTGTAGTTTAAAAAAACGAAACAAAAATTCGAGTTTAAATTTCTTTTTTCATTATTTTATTTTTATTAATGTTTCTATTATCTAAGTTATATAGAAATATTTATATTCATCGTACTTTATTTATCTAGAAAAAGATCCCCAAGACGTTAAACATTGGCATATTATTCAAATAAATAAATCATCATCATCATCTTGTCGTGCCACTATCACTGATATCCCTGACCCTCCTCTCTATCGCCACTCCTCCCTATCGTTCATCGCTTCTGGCCGGGTCCTCGGGACTACATCCCTTTTTCTTTTCTTTTTTTTCTTTTCTTTTTTATACTTTATATTTACATACCATTGGATTTATTCCCATTTTCACACACACACGCACACACATATATATATATATATATATGTGTGTGTGTGTGTGTGTGTGTGTGTGTGTGTGTGTGTGTGTGTGTGTGTGTGTGTGTGTGTATTTTGGTAGCATTTCTTCATTAATACAAATTTCGTTGAACACAATAGACATTTTCTGTCTACAAATTTTCTTGTTGATCCTTTCATATTGCCATATTGATTTTATAGTATTTTGTATGTACACAACTACTTTGTAAGAAGAGCATCTGGGCCGTTGCAGATTCTCGAAGCACTATATATGAGAAACATGCAACCCAAAATTAACAGAATTAATTTTCAAACCAGTGCTAATGTACCTAAATGTCTTTAGCTACTGACACTAATTATAGAACAATTTTAAAAGTAAACGCTACACACTGCAACGGCCCAGATGCTCTTCTTCTTACAAAGTAGTAGTGTACATACAAAAGTTGCATTGTTTTTGTAATTCATCCTACCCTGACGGTGGCCCAAAGTCAGGCAGAAAGTACTTGGGAGATAAACAATTATGGAAAATATATCAATCAATTCCCGCCGAATACTATTAAATCAATCCAGCAATATGAAAAGATCAACAAGAAAATATGTAGAGAGAAAATGTCTATTATGTTCAACGAAATTTGTATATATGTGTGTGTGTGTGTGTGTCTGTGTGTAACTTTTCTTTCCATTGGAGTTTAAATTTTCTCCTCCTCTTTTCCTTTCTTTCATTTTTTAAAATTCTTTCACCTGTATTCATCATAAAGTACATCTCTTTATTTATTTCCGTGGAAGCTTGTCAGATTGACAGGTTGGCTGGTATGGCAGGTGCTAACGGATAAGCGCGCGTCCAACAATTTCATGTTGGGAATTAATAAGCGTTACTCCAGTCCGAGTGAAATCTGTCGAAATCAATCAGAATTTATTTGATACAGTACATTAGCAAAATATGACACGTGTTATAACCCGGGGGCACATGGGATGGATTCCTATGCCCACCTGAAATAGCTGAAATTTTGGCAAAAACGTTTATTCCTATTTACAAATCATTCGTGTTTCTATCTATCCATTCAACATTCTATAAATCCTGTTACCCGATATGTATATATCATCATCATCATATCGTGCTGTTAGTACGGATTTCCCTGACTCTCTCTCTCGCCATTTGTCTCTATCATCCATCGCTTCCGGTAGGTCCTCTAGACCACATCATGTGTCCTTACAGAGCTATATATATAATCCTCATATCGTGTTGCTGGCACGATCTTCCCTGACCCTCTCTCTCTCTCTCTCTCTCTCTGCATGTGACTCTATCATCCATCGCTCCCGGCAGGTCCTCTAGACTACATCATGTGTCCTTACAGAGCTATATATATAAGCATCATAAATCATCATATCGTGCTGCTGGCACGACTTTCCCTGACCCCCTCTCTCTCTCTCTCTCTCTCTCTCTCTCTCTCTCTCTCTCTCTCTCTGCATTTGTCCCTATCATCCATCGCTCCCGGTAGGTCCTCTAGACTACATCATGTGTCCTTACAGAGCTATATATATAATTCTCATATCGTGCTGCTGGCACGATTTTCCCTGACTCTGTCCCTCTCTCTCTTTCTCTCTCTCTCTCTCTCTCTCTCACACACACACACGCTCTCTCTCACCATTCATCCCTATCATCCATCGCTTCTTGCAAGTCCTCTAGACTACATCATGTGTCCTTACAGAGTGGTTGTTGATAGTTTCTAGTTGGTCATCCAACACTTGCACATCTGTGTGAAGAGGTCCATAAGAGAACGTTGCTTATGAGTTCATCCTTACTTCTCCAACAGTGTCCTGCATGTCTTGTTCGTCTTATTTGGATGGTCTTAGAGATGGGAGGTAGGAGGTCGTATAGTTGGCATTTTATTGGATATTTATTTCAGGATTTTTTCTATATAGCTTGTTGCATTCTTGTGCAATTCCTGTCAAGCTTTTTCTCAATACATAATCAGCATCCACGTGACACATGCATATAGTAGAATTGACACCCCTGGAGCCCGAAAAAAATGCATCTTATTTTATCGGATAAGTCTGACTTCCATAAATCAAAACCCTATAGATATTATCAATTTTTTTTTTTTTGAAATTATAATTTTTCGAAACTTTGAGGTATTAATCTTTTGAGCGGATATTTTTTCCAAACCCAGAGTCGAAAACATTTTAATTAAACGAACGAAAAACCAAACATATACACAGAAAAAAGGTTCTGGCATGTCAACCTTTATGATTTATTTAATGCCAACGACTTCCTTGTAGAGGGACAGCAGTGAAACTACTTAACGAATAGCCGGGTGGATATAAAGGAGTTCATACCTTTACCAAGGGTATTAATACGAAAGTGAATATAATCCCGGGACTAGAGTTCGAACTCGCTTATTCGGAGGTCCCAGTCTCGTCGTTTTGCCATAAAGACTACCCCAAAGATACTTATTTTATTGTAATTTCTACATTCACAATTCAGTGCATATTGATTACATCTCTGATTAGATTTTCGAATAAAATTGAAATGATCTGATTTAAATTATTAGTTAGACTGAATATGAATATATATATTTACAGAAATACAGGATACAGTAGGGTGATCTATGGATTTGAAAATCCTGTGGCACTGACGCTTGTAGCTGTGAGTGGGTGTAAGATATGTATTTCAGCAACAGCAGCAGATGCAGACCTATTATTTCAGTTACCACAGTGCACACTGCAAGTGCATCTAAGTTGGATAAATTTTTCCACGTCGTAAAATTCCATGGCTGGCTCGCTCACTTAGCGATTACTCCCTCTGGGAATACTTGAAGGCTTAAGTCTTTAAACGTGCGCGGATAACAACTGAAGGATTGAAAGATTTATCAGAGACAGTGATGAGACGAGAGCTGCAGAACTTCAAGTTGGTTGGTTGGTTGGTTGGTTGGTTTTCATGACTTAACCTTGTTGATAATATAATGTCAAATCCTCTTTATAAATAAATAAATAAATATATATATATATATATATATATATATATATATATATATATATATGTGTGTGTGTGTGTGTGTGTGTGTGTGTGTGTGTGTGTGTGTGTGTATGTATGTAAGCGCATTGTTTGTAGATAACAGTTTAAAAGAGTCAGGACTCATTTGTTAACACACAGTTAAACGATTTTAAGTATTTCTAACAATGATAATTCAATTTAATGTTAATATTATTTGTTTGCATAGAATTATATATATATATATATACTCTCACACACACACACACACACACACACACACACACACACACACACACACATATATATATATATATATATATATATATATATATATATATATATAAGAAAATATAGGATTGTAACCCGACAGTTTGTAAAGAAAAATTGATAATTAGGTAATCCAAATAGAAGGAGAGATTTATTGAGAAACAAGGTCGACACTATAGCATTTCGACTGAATCATGATCAGGACTATGAGGGGTTATATTATATATCATCACAAATATCCCCCTCATTGTCCTGATGATGGTTCAGTAGAACCGAAACGCTGTAGTGTCGACTCTGTTTCTCAACAGATCTCTCCTACTTGGATTACCTTAATATATGTATATATATATATATATATATATATATATATATATATATATATAGTTTGTTACTGAATAGTTTGTAGGTAATTTCATTTCTGAAAAAGTTAAGGCTAATTTGTTTGCACACAGTTAAACGATTTTAAGTATTTCTGACACTAATCATTCAATTTAATGTTAATATTATTTGTTTGCATAGAATTATATATATATATATATATATATGTATATATATATATATTTACCCAACCCCTCCACTCGGGCAGGATGTGACACAAGATCAATTTTTAAGCTAAGTTTTTAAAAGGTTTGAATTCAGAGTTTTCCTTCTCCTAGACTAGTTGCCTAAACAAGGCTGAAGGCCCTTGTCTGCCCTACTATTTATCCATAGCTGGAGGGAGAATAATTGGATTCATGCCTTTCCCAAGGGTATTAGTGCTATGTGAAATGCAATTAGTCTCGGCCAGGATTTGAACTTGTGTCGCCATGTCCATCTCCTACGATGATAACCATTACACCACGGGCATATGAATTGTTAGAGAATAGTTTGGAGGTAATTTCATTTCTGAGAATGTTAAAGCTAATTTGTTTGCATACAGTTAAGTGACTACAAGTATTGCTATTTAACTCCCATAATTCTATCAAAAATCATTCATTCAAATGATTCCAAGTATTGTGTAGTAATATCAATAATTAGATATTTTCTCTTAGTTAAACGGTTTAAAGTATCCCATACTAATAGTTTTATTTGCAGACATTTAAAGGGTTTTGATCATTTCTATTCAACACTAATGATTCTATTCAACAGAACTCATTTGTTTGTGCACCGTTAAATGGTTCCGTGTATTTAAAACTAACAATTCAATTTAACGTCCGTCATTTGTTTGCACACTGCTCAATGGTCAAAGTTCTATTTGACACATAGAAAGAATCCTAACAGTTGCTACCACTCCGGTTTAGAGTGGACCTGGGGGTAATGGCAATGAACAGCTTCTTCACACTACCAAATTCTCAAGAACTGGAATCTCATCATCAGATGGTGATGTGTGTCATACCCAGGACATTTTGTTGGGGGTGCTTTTACACCTCTGCAGAAAATACAGTCAGAATCTTTTAAGCCTCATCGACAGAGCTTAATGAGTTTAAAAAGATATTTCACAGAAAAACGGCATTATCTAATGATTTGCTGGTGAGTATTCTAAATAAAAGTTACCTGATATTTTCGGAAATCTGCAAAAAATACATAATTTCCGTTTCGTTTGATTTAGTTTTATGCCATATCAACCTTTGTAGGTTATTTAATGCCAAAACTCCTTTATGCATATATATCAAAATTAATATGTGTCAACACATTGTATTGATAACATTTTTAAAAAAGCCTGAGTTCATATTTTTGCACACAGTTAAATTGTTTCAAGTATTTCTATCTAATATCAATAATTCTATTTAGTATTAATCTGTTGTTTGCACATTAGTACTGCTATTGTTTCTACACAGTTAAATGGTTTTAATTATTCCTATCTAACACTAATAATTCTATTCAATATTAATCAGTTGTTTGCACACAATAACGTGGTATTATTATCTAACACCAGTTATTCGAGACGTTACTTGTTCGTTTGCACAGTTATATGGTTCCAAGTATTTTTGTCTCTAACAATTCAATTAAACACCAGTCATTTGTTTACACACAGTTAAATGACCAAACAGATTTATTTTAAACAATTCAATTCAAAGTCATTTGTTTTCACACAGTTTAAATATCTAACAGTTCTATTTTATCCATATATAGGACCCTACCAGGTGCTACTACTCCGAGCCAGTGGACCAACCTGGGACCAATGGCAATGATGGGGCACTCTTCATTACCCAAAGCTCCAGGATTACTGGTACCTCACAATTAGATAGTTTAATTTTATATCCAGGACACAAACTGAAAGGGGTTTTACACCTCTGCAGAGATGAAGTCAGTGTATTCTACAGCCCCAGCCGACTGGGCTACAATGATTTAGGGTTATATTTATGGATAAAATAGAACTGTTCAATCATTTACTAAAGAGTATTATTATTAGTTATTCGAACTCATACAGCTGAGAGATAAATATTTGTATTTGATAGGAATAATTAATATCACTGAACAGTAATGTAAGCTTTCGAGGCATAAAATAACCCTTGACAGGTTGACATGCTGTTAAGCCCAATCAATCAATCAATCAATAGTATCTCTTACTTCGGTTGAGTTGTCTCAAAGGTAGGGATAATTCTCATCGCGTAGTGGCTAACGTTCTTGACGGTGACATCGTAGTCAGCGAGTTCGAACTACAGCGAGTTCGAATTCACTTACTACAAGACTACATTCCCCCGTTATAGCCATTACATTATGGGGCCTTCCTTTCAAAAATACGTTGCATCACTACTTTAAATGTAGAGGTCATTGTTGTGTTGTCCGCTACCGAAGACGACTCCTGGGGCGTGATCGTTCCAGGGTAAGAATAAAAAACAGGCCCAAAGTTTTTTTAATGATTGTATATAAGTTTTATTATTTTTTCCAAAGGTACGGATTCATTGATTGCCAGTCAATTAGTTCTGGGAGGAAGAAACAGTTCATACTCACGCAACGATATCCCCAGCATGGATCTTTTCATATCCTTCTGTGCTATAACCAGTTGCTCTTCTTATCTTTTAAAACTAAAATATCAATTCCATAAAAAGGATTTCACTCGACATCAAATTCAATGTCCGTCAAAGGCAGCTTTTAGGCAAGAGATGATAAAAATTAACTTCATGATACTTAACAGCGCAAGATTACTGGATTGTAGACAAAAATGTGGCGCTTTCTTTGTTTTTAATGGCATATCAACACTTCGTGGGTTATTCAATGCCAAAACTATCCTTGTACATGGACAATAGTAATACAATTTAACCCATAACTAGGGATAAGGACCTTCATGCCTTTCCCGAGGGTAGTAGTCCAAAAGTGAACGTAATAGCATGACTGGAGTTCGAACTCGCTTACTACAAGACCACAGTCCCCTGTTATAGCCATTAAACTATGGAGCCTTCCTTTCAAAATTACGTTGCATCACTACTTTAAATATAGAGGTCACTGTTGTGTTGTCCACTGCCGAATACAACTCCTGAGGGTGATCGTTCCAGAGTTGAAAAAAACAGGCCCAAAGTTTTAGTCCTGGGATAAAGAAACAGTTAATACCACTTCAAATAGAACGCATATCCTCCAGATTCACTGGTCAGTGTGTGGAGTCTTCGAGTATAAATAATAATAATATTAATATACTCGCTTATTCCTCCAGATCCAGGTTAAATAGTGCCACTACTCTCCTTCTACAAGGATGATTTTGGCATTAAAGAACCCACGAAAGTTGATATGTCATTAAACGAAGGAACTGAAACTGAAACCTTATCAAAAAAGATTCAATATCAAAACAATATCTAACCTTTCTATTAAACTCATGAGAAATATTCTTTGATTCAAGAAGGGATTATCTCAGCGTTGCCGGGTGTAGAGTAAGGAAAGTGCAAAAGTCACCCGAAAACCTTCAAACAGGAGCCAAGTCGGCTGGGACTGTAGAATACACCAGCTGCGTCTCTGCATAGGGATAAGACCCTACCCAACGAGTTTCCTGGATATGGTACTGAACAATCTGATGGTGAGTTTCCAGTCATGGAGCTTTGGTGAATTTCAGTGGCTCTTAATTGGCATTACTCCCAAGTCTACTCTGACCCGAAATAGTAGCACCTGATAGGGTCTTATCAATTGGTTAACTAGAACTGTTTGACCATTTAAACTATGCGCAAACAAATGACTAATATTAAATTGTTACAGCTGTTAACCACTACTTGAAACCATTTAATTGTGTGCAAAAGAAAAAGAGCTTAAGCTCGTTTAAAGATATTATCTACAAAATGTGTTTATAAATCAGATATTTGATATGTATAAAGGAGATTTGGCACTTAATATGGTTAATGGTTGATATGCCATAAAACCCAGCCAACCAGCCAACCCTGAAAACAGGAAGTTGAGCGTCATAAATACGGTCCACATAATATGGAATAGAAAGATATAGACCTGAGATACATTTATACTCTGAGACTCCACACATGGACCAGTGAATCTGGAGGATATGCGTTCTATTTAAAGTGGTATTAACTGTTTCTTCCTCCCAGGACTAATTGACTGGTAATCCATGAATCCGTACCTCTGGAAAAAATAATAAAACTTATATACAATCATTAAGAAAACTTTGGGCCTGTTTTTTTCTACTCTGGAACGATCACCCTCAGGAGTTGTATTCGGCAGTGGACAACACAACAATGACCTCTACATTTAAAGTAGTGATGCAACGTAATTTTGAAAGGAAGGTTCCATAGTTTAATGGCTATAACAGGGGACTTTGGTCTTGTAGTAAGCGAGTTCGAACTCCAGTCATGCTATTACGTTCACTTTTGGACTACTACCCTCGGGAAAGGTATGAAGGTCCTTATCCCTAGTTATGGATTAAATTGTGTTACTATTGTCCTTGTACAAGAATATTTTTGGCATTAAATAACCCACGAAGTGTTGATATGCCATTAAAAACAAAGAAAGCGTCTCATTTTTGTCTACAATCCAGTAATCTTGCGCTATTAAGAATCATGAAGTCGAGTCAAATCCTTTTTATGAATTGATATTTTAATTTTAAAAGATAAGAAGAGCAACTGCTTATAGCACAGAAGGATATGAAAAGATCCATGCAGGGGATATCGTTGCGTGAGCCCATTCGAAGCAAGGTAATTTGGGAGTGGAGTGGAGGACGTGATTGCAGATTTCATAAAGCTGATGTTGAGCCGGGCCAGAAACGTTAAAGGTTTCTCAAACAACAGCTGGACCCGAGCTGTTGCGAGTGATATCCGAGAGATCGGAAACGAACAGTCAGAAGACCGCCACGACGATGAAAAGATCAAACTGTCAAGTGATTCGGGCCAATAGAGAGAAGAGCGTCGTCAAGAATGGAATGAAAGCACATTATGACCAGCGTTGTGAAAAGCATCAGACATCCTTACCAATAAAAGGAAAGAAATGAATGTTTTGATAGTTATCTCCTTTGTGAAATTAAAATGATATGGGTGAGTGTGAAAGTAGATTGTTGTGGACAATTCTATTATACCTTTATTAGCCGGAGAACTGGTCCATGATTACTTATCTACGACAATCGTTTGAACAGTCAGACGTTGTGAGTAATTGTCTTCGTCTCGTCGGTCAGGGCCGCCTGACAAACATGCTGAGAAAACCTAGCATTCGTGTCAGGTGGCAGAGACCGTCAACTCCTATGGCCTCAGGGAGCTGTCCCCCAAGGCTTTTACCTGCTTCGACAGGGTCAGGTTTATCGTTTGGCGCCTGAGGCACCCCCTTTTTTAGGGGAATGCCTACGGGGTTTAAAGCATTCTTGGAACTGGCCGCGCATTTGAGCTTTAGTACGTGCTCGGCTCCCCACATTAAAACGGCCTTCTGCCACATTTCAGTTGTTGAAGAACTCTGCTACTACATCTAATCCAGATATATTATTTTACTGATACAATCTAGATCCCGGTATTCAACAATCTGACAGTTTTTTTATTTAGTCGGTAACGGAATTAAATATTGTTTTATTTCCTAAAAGCATTTTGACGGTGTTGTGCTAATAAAAGTCTTTCTACGTGTTATTTTTGCTGTTTCAGTTACATATATACAAAACTTGGATCATTATAACATAGATGATTTTATTTTTCTTAATTTAAAGACCGACGAGTTAATGAAGGGTGAAGGCTTGGATGTTGGAATCGGCAGTTTAAACGTTTTAAACTTCACTTAAAGCTAATTTGATTAAAGCGGTTGCGTCTCATATTTCCTTTAATTCTTCAGAAGTAAATGTCAGAGTTTATTTTTGGATATACGAAAGATAAACAGGATGCCCCTCAATACACAAAAGCATTCATCAATTTCTCGTCTTCCAATATGTTCTTCTCCTTCTTCTTCTTCTTCTTTTGATTCATAGTAATATTGCCTTTATCCCTTTCTTTTTCTACGTTTCTTCTCCTTCGCAGACATTTTTCATCACTATTATTCTTTTTCGCTATCCTCTTTTACCCTCTCTGACCTTCTTCTTCTTCTTCTTTTGATTCATGGTAATATTGCCTTTATTCCTTTCTTTTTCTACGTTTCTTCTCCTTTGCAGACATTTTTCATCACTATTCTTCTTTTTCGCTATCCTCTTTTACCCTCTCTGACCTTCTTCTTCTTCTTCTTTTGATTCATGGTAATATTGCCTTTATCCCTTTCTTTTTCTACGTTTCTTCTCCTTCGCAGACATTTTTCATCACTATTCTTCTTTTTCGCTGTCTTTTCCTTTGCAGAAACTCTTTATCACTATTCTTTTTCTCAGTCCTCTTTTACCTTCTTCTTCTTCTTCTTCTTCTTCTTCTTCTTCTTCTTCTTCTTCTTCTTCTTCTTCTTCTTCTTCTCAGAAACGTCTCTTCACTATTTTTCTTCTTCCTTTATCAACTCCATACTTTTACCAACATTAAACGACTCGAATAATAAACATATATTAATAAATCTTTACGCTTCGTACCTTTTATTATCCTGCATTTGTCGACATGTGCATGCAATTAAACCTTCTTTTGGGGTCCCATGAAGATTCACGGTTTTTGCACCAAAGAGGAATCCACCTTTCATGATTGTTTCCCTTTTTAAGGCGATCATGGATTTCTTTTCTTTTTTTAAAGTATTTTCCTCTTTTTTTATTTTATACTTTCGCCTTTCCTTGTGTTTCTTTTTTTTTTTATTCATTATATAATTTTAAGACATCTTTATTTTTAGTGTTTTCTTTTTAAAATGCTTGATATTCTGTTTTTTTTTATTGTTGTTTTAATCTTAACTGTTTTCTCTATGTGTTTATATATTTTTTCCTTCTTTTCTTTTTTATGACTTTTTATTTTCCGCTTGATTTTCTTTTTCTTTTCTTTTTCTTTTTTTTCTTTCTTTGTCGTTTTCTTTCCTTCTTACTTAATCTGTTGCTGTTCATTTTTTTCTTTTTTCTTTTCTCATTTCTTTTCTTTTTAGCTTACTTTGTTGTTGTTCTTTCTTTCTTTCTTTCTTTCTTTCTTTCTTTCTCTTTCATCCTTTTGTTATTTCCTTTCTTTTCCTCTCCTTCTGGCTTACTTTGCTGTTCTTTCCTTCTTTCTCTTTCTTTTTTACAAGACATTTCTCTTTATAACAAAAAGTCACATTTCTGCTTTTAACTCCTTTTTTGCGTCCTCAGTTCTTAGTCATAATGAATAACTCTTAATATGAACTCGTATTCGGAAATCAGACATGATGATTTTGCTCCATGGCCAACATAATTCCGAACTTCTAATTAGTTTCAGAGATTGGTGTTCAACCACATTTAAAACCCTTATGTGAATGCTGATTTTGAAGGCAGTAAGTCTTTTTTTCATTTAGACGAATGACTCAAATACAATCCTTCTCACTTCCTTACCTTTCATTTTAGCTCGGCGTTTCTCATGATTTAAGCGCAAGATAAGGTGTCAGATTGTTGTAACTGAGTTCGATCTAAATGGGGGCCCAATACTTCTGACTCTTAGACCAACTAAGCTAAGTTTAGTGAATCATTACCCCTCATTTGCCTTTGTGCAAAAGTAAGCTAAATTCGGTTAATATGTGTACGTTTGTATATATATATATATATATATATATATATATATATATATATATATATATATATATATATATATATAATTCTGACGGTGTGAAAAAAACCAGATGATACAATTTGTAAATTGAAAAAAATATCATACAAACTGATATCTGGGAAAAAGTCAATAAAAAAGGAAAATACAAAAACATTCGTACTACTTGAAAATAATTAATCAATACCGCAATGCCAAGTCAAAAGAAAATCTTGGTAGATTACTTCTGTCTCTGTAGCTAATTTGCTAGGCGTTTTGCTCAGATGTGGCACAAGGCCGTATGAACAGGGCACCCAATGAGACTCAAATTCACTCATGAAGGTTTGCTAGTCAACCTCGCTATTACACCACTCGAAGTGCCCATTGTAGATACTTGTATATATATATATATATATATGTGTGTGTGTGTGTGTGTGTGTGTGTGTGTGTGTGTGTGTAAGTGTGTGTGACGGAAGAGACAGCAAAGCTAACAGATAAACAGAGGAATAATATTTAGCGTGGACATGTATTTTGTGTCCAAAACTGAGACATCAAGTCGAGGCTAGATTATTCCTGCCAAAACAAAATATCTTATTTCAATATGTAAATATGTTAATATCTTACGCTAATATATTCTTTTAATGTCAATTATTATGTTAGTATCTTCTTTTTATATGTAAATATGTTAATAGACATATGAACATCTGTTGTCAAATCGGAGTTGCACGCTTTTTTGTGCTGTCTTCACACATCTAAAAATCTTTAATTTTCAAACCGACTATAAAAAAAAGAGAGACCAACTGTATCGCCCATAAATAAGTTCTTTCATAGTAATTTTTCAAAATGAAAAGTTCGTTTTCTTCTAAACTGAAAATATATCATGAAAGATAGAAATAAAGTAAATTGTTTGAAATAGAACCGTTTGATATTTAACTGAGTGTAAATAAATAACTGATGTTTAATTGAATTGTTAGTGTTACACAACAATACTTGGAACTATTTAACTTTGTTAACTCATGTTTACAAATCTTATACATCTAATATAGATGTATAAACCTGATTTGGCATTAAATAACCTACAAGGGTTGATATGCCATAAAAACCAAACCAAACCATCCAAGTCTCACAATTACATTCAATTTTGGATAAACATCCTTGGAAAAGGTATGAACCCCTTATCTTCCCGTTTATGGCTTAAACAGTATCACGACTGTTCTTCTTCAAGGGTGGCTTTGGTATTAAACAACCCACAAAGGTTAAAATGCCTCTAAACAAAACATAAAAGAAAAAGAAAGAACTTAAAGAGTGCGTGGGTGTCCTTGTGGTGTAATGGTTAAAGCGATGGACTACGGAATCGAAGTAAGCGAGTTCGTACTCCAGTCGCGCAATAACGTTCACATTCGAGCAAATACCCTTGGGAAAGGTATGAACCCCCTTATTCTCCCTCCAGCTATGGGTTAAATAGTACCACTACTGTTCTTCTAGGAGAATGGCTTTGGCATTAAATAACCTACAAAGAGTTGATATGCCATTAAACAAAGAAACTAAACCTTAAAGAGTGCGTACGGTTAGATCGATAAAAAATTCCACTGAGCGTAATCAAAGTGGAGTCATTGTTATCAAAAAAACAAATTTTCGTAATATATATATATATATATATATATATATATAGGATTTGGGTTATACTTATAGATAGATAATGTTCAATATTATGATAGAGCATATGTAATCATCAAACCAAGCTGTTTTTCTGCTGATCACATAGGTGAGAAACTAACTGTCACCAAACACCGTTGATTGTATTTACGCTATTCTAACTTAGATCCGTGCGCCCCCCCCCACTCACATATATATATATAAAAGCTGCCACATCGAATATTCATTTAAAATTACATCTTTCACTGAACTTCATTTAAAATTACATCTTTCACTGAACTTCATTTAAAATTACATCTTTCACTGAACTTCATTTAAAATTACATCTTTCACTGAACTTTACCCATTGACATGACAGTTAGAGTGTTCGCCAATGGTCCGAGAGACCTGAGCCCAATCCCAGGTCGAGTCTTACTAAAGCCTCAAAAAATGGTACTTGATTCCTCCTTGCTTAACACTCAGCGTTATAAGGTACGGATCAAGGGTAAAGTGGAGCAATCAAGGGAAAGGAGTAGATCCTTCCCCATACACCTTGGTGTAATAGCTATCGGATGGGGAGCCTTCAGGTCACCTTTAACTAAGGTCACCAACTTTACTTTACTTTATATATACAAAGTTACAATGCTGTAGAGTTTGGTAATAGAAAATACCTAATAATACCCGTTTTGATTGTATAATTTTCTACAACAAATATTAGAATATTGGTTATGAAGATAAACTTTTTTTTAAATAGAAGGGGATGTAGTAATTAATCAATGGTACTGTTTGTTATCTAAAAACATCAAGAATGTCTTGTAGCAGAAAGAACTTCGTATTTTTGTTTGGCGCGTAAATTAATTTTACCGTAATGGTCGTCACATATTTTCATCCAATGAGGATGACTTATCCTATTCAGCCGGGACCATTTTCCCGGACAACATAAATATGGTGAAAGCCCACCAAACTATCTCTTCCTGAGAACCTTTCGAACAGGACGGACGTACTTACTTTCCGCTCACTTCATAGCAGCAGTATCACCACACCATGAGGAAAGCCATCTAATTTATGGCCCTCTTGAGTCTACTCTCTTAGACCAAGGTTTCCCAGTTGAACATGAATTATATGCATTTAATCCGCCACACACAGGAACACCTTCATGTCACCTCTAAATTTAGCTATGTCTACCACAATTTCGCTCAGACATCCAGCTACCTCATTTCTGGGCAACATTTTCTGTAGACTTTCATGCCTCTCTCCTACAACAACTACGACCACACATTTATGGGTGACTACATCATTCCTGTCCTTAACCAGCAAACCGACTTTCATGCCTCACTCCTACAACAACTACGCCCACACATTTATGGGTGACTACATCATTCCTGTCCTTAACCAGCAAACCGACTTTCATGCCTCTCTCCTACAACAACTACGCCCACACATTTATGGGTGACTACATCATTCCTGTCCTTAACCAGCAAACCGACTTTTGCTACACCTATGGCGACGCATAATTCCGCTCAGACATTTAGCTGCTATAATTCCTCCTCAGCTCAATAACTATTTCCTTCCTTCCTGCCTTCCTTCCTTCCTACGAGACTTGCAGCACAAAGGTACCCTTTATTCTGGCTGCCAATAAACCCCTCATAAAAGCTTTTCTATATCTTGGTTCTTCTCTCCTTTATTTACCTTCAAATACAGCGAGGAACTAACTTACGAGGATCATTAAATAAGTTCCCAGACTTTTTTCGTATGGACACTTTTATTGATAGTACACACATGAAACTCTAGTCCCCTTCGAAGTAATCTCCCCCGGCTGCAATGTACCGTTCCAAAAACTTCTGGAAGGCCCCATGGAAGTCCTCTTGAGTGAGCTTGTCAATGACCTTCGTCACAGCCTATGAGCTTAAGGAATAACCAAAAGTCACAGGGAGCAAGATCTAGACTATAGGGAGGATGAGGAACTGTTTTGATGTCCATCTTGATCAAATAGTCTGAGACAAGGATGGAGTTGTGGACTGGTGTATTGTCCTTGTGGAAATCCCACTGACCTGATTTGAAGAGTGCTGGCCTCTTCCCAAGGAATCTCTTTCTGAACTCCCTTAAAACCTCAACATAGTAACCCTAACCCTAACCCATTAGCCAATCAACTCTGGTCTATAGACTTCCTTACTCCTGACACACTTCTCATCAGCCCTCACAGACTCCCTGCCTTCCTTGAATCTCTTATGCCACTCAAAAACTGATGCTCGATTCATGCATGATGGTCCAAAAGCAGTCTGAAGCATTCCATACGTTTCTGTGGCATTTTTTCCAAGTTTAAAACAGAATTTTATTGCATATCGTTCTTCTAAAATGTCCTCACGTCCAGATTGCATTTTTGAAATTCACCAGCTGTGACAATCAAGATTTAGTAGGGTGTATTCCAATCGCTACTGTAGCTGTTCATTTGAACCTGAAATAATAAAAATTGGTCAGTCATCTCATAAAATGTATAGTAATAACATACTGAATTTTCAAGAGTCTACGGCAATTTTAAATGCTTGTACAAAAAAAAAGTCTGGACACTTATTGAATGCACCACGTAACAACATAACTCTTCTTCGCTAAAGACTCATAGTAGGGAGATTATCATTAGCACAATAGCATTCAATGCACTAAGAGAATAAAGAAATTTTTAGTCCTTCTAAGATAAGAAGAAAAAAAACAAAATAAACAAGAAAGAAAGGAAAAGACAAAAGAAAGAAAGAAAGAAAGAAGTTTGTAATTTATTAATAATTGCTCATGGTTTTGGTCGCGCTCACTTTGTATTACTTTCTCATGGGACATAAATATTGAATTATAATCATAGAATATGTACTCTCATTTATTGCAATTGAACGTACTTCGACATGGCTACTGAAGACAGCTTTAAGTGGTTAATTATACCAAGGAAGACTCTTTCCTTAAGCCTTATATTTCCATGTTCTGATAACAATATACTGCCATAGGTGTGAAGCACACAGTGAAGATCGGGCTCACTGTATAGTAATAAGGATCTACGAGATAAGCTTGCAATCCTCTGATGCGCGACGAGTCACTCATATATCAATATTTACTCAGCTTTATACTTGCTACAACATAAAAAAAACCCGGCGTTTTATATCTTAAGTGGGTCGTAAAACACTGAAGCCCAAGTCGTTATCAAGTTCTGAATTCTTTTGTCTTATTTCCTAGTTATTTGTCTAACGACCTCATCTATCAGCTTCTGTTTCTGTTGTCTACACTAAGCTTCAACAAACTAACTTCAAACAGGAAGAAGGTTTGAAATACGTTCTCGAGGGACAGGCACGATAGATGGCAGCACCAGTTGTACAAGTCCCAAGGGAAGACAACTCTGTAGATGCGATCATTTGTCCCATACCGAGCAGTGTGAGAAGCATTTTTTTCTTTTTGTTATCTTTCCGTTGCATCAAAGAGAGGTGATGTTAGCTTATTGTACGTCTGCTTGTTTGGAACTACAGGAGTTCTTGATTTATTATTGCCTTTTTTTATGTTTTTACAGAGAGTGTTACACAAATGCGTGAATTAAATCTGCTTAAAGTAAACGCGAAAAAAAACAAAAAAAACCCAAGCATTTCGTTACTAGAAACTTTCTGACATACAGAGAAGTAACCAACAGAATATATACATAATTATTATATCTAACAATACTTACTCATATTTCTCACAGGTTTTAATGCTGTCGAGTTTAATAAAAATAAATAATACCGGATCACATTCGTTTTGAATGTAAAATGTTGGACAAGATATAATAGAATCTTTATTTAGAAGAAAATTAACTTTTAATTAAAAAAAAACAGTACTTATTAATCAGTGATATTGTACATAAAGTTGGTGACCTTAGTTGAGAGTGACCCGAAGGCCCCCTTTTCAATAGCTACTACAAAAAGATTCAGCTGGGATTGAACCCAAGTTTCCCGGACCATTGGCGAACACTCTATTCATTTGGCCAATGGCCTGGTTAGTAAAGTTAGCGACCGTAGTCGGGGATGACCAGAAGGCTCCCTTTTCAATAGCTACTACAAAAAGATTCAGCTGGGATTGAACCCAAGTCTCCCGGACCATTGGCGAACACTCTATTTATTAGGCCAATGGCCTGGTTAGTAAAGTTAGCGACCGTAGTCGAGGGTGACCAGAAGGCTCCCTTTTCAATAGCTATAACACTGAGGTGTCAGGGAGGGCACTACTCCTTTCCCTGGATTGCTCTACTTTACCCTTGATACGTACCTTATATTGCTGAATGTTAAGCCAGGAGGTATCAAGTACCATTTCTAAAGTCTTTGGTATGACGCGACCTGGGATTGAACTCAGGTCTCTCGGACCATTGGCGAAAGTAAAAACAGCGAAATTATTGTTTTTTCAATGGCATTCAATGCTCTGACTTACAGAATAAAGCAATTTTTAATCCAGAACGAAAAAAGTAAAGCCCGGATCCCTCTCTCACACTCTCCACCCCCTCTTTTCTCTAGCTGTCTATCCCTATCTGGCATCACTCATGTTAAGTCGTCTAGACGGCACGTAGTGTCCGCATACAATAGATGAATATAAGTTTTTGCTAATCGAACAACACAGATGTTTAGATTTGTTGGAGTTCATTGAAGAGCGTTGGTTATAAGTTCGTTTTTCTTCTCTAGATGTCTCCCTCTTAGTTTAATGGCATATCAACCTTTGTGGGTTATTTAATTCCAAATCTATTGTTATGCCTTGGAAATCGCGGGTCAAGCCTCCTGATTTCCCGGTCCCTAAGTGCCCGAGATTTGCTCGATTTATTTAGGTGTCTCATTTACATACCATGCTACACCTCCCTGAACCTGCGAGGTTTAACGCCCTTATTTGGTCTATCACTTCTTCTGACTACTTTGAAAGGTTTACGCCACTTCCGCATTTATTGTTCTTCTGTTCTTTTTTTAACGGAGACTTTGTTCTGTCTTCATCTTTTAAATCTGTTACGTCATTCCCGCTTTCCTCCATGTTTTGTTCTATTTCATTTTCCTCTTCCTCAGTTTCCTCGTGTTCCTCCTCGGGCATTTTTACATCTTCAGGATCGAACCTGGCTCTAAATTAGTCTGCATGAGCTAATATTGGCTGCCCATTTTTTTTTTTTGTACTACAGGCGTGTTCTGTCTTTTTTTGTAGAAAGATCTTTGCTCTCCCTGGCTCTGCCTCCTTATTTCTTTTATACCAAATTTTCTCCTCTGTGGAAAATTACATGGTTATTAAGGATCTAATTTGTCTGCCCATTAATGCTAATTGGCTTTGCTTTCTATCTGCTTGAGGAACCGTTCGATAAATTAAGAGTAAATTAGAGAGGTATGCCTCAATATTCGGGTCGAAAGGCGAAAACACCTTTAAGCCCAGATTTTACAGTTTGGACCATCCTTCCCGCTATGCAGTTTGACTGAGGGTGGTATGGGGGTGTTTTGTATGGCATACACCCTATTTTCCTTAACCACGACATTAAACTTTCATCGCAGAATTCCAGTGCATTGTCTTTGACAATGGTCTTAGGTATTCCATTTTTTTTTGCAAATATTGTTCTCAATATTTGTCTTTTAGTGGTAGCTTTCCTATCTCTCACGTTTATTATTTCCGGGGGTGTCCTCGTGGTGTAATGGTTAAAGCGATGGACTGCGGAATCGTAGTAAGCGAGTTCGTACTCCAGTCGCGCTATTACGTTCACTTTCAGGCAAATACCCTTGGGAAAGGTATGAACCCCCTTATCCTCCCAGCAATGGGTTAAATAGTACCACTACCGTTCTTCTAGGAGAATGTCTTATGGCATTAAATAGCCAACAAAGGTTGATATGCCATTAAACAAAGAAACCAAACCAAACTTTATTATTTCCGGCCAACCTGAGAAGGAATCTACTAAGATAAAAAATAAACCAGTGTCTCGGATACATGCACGACCCTAATGGACCCTTGTCCAAACTATGGCTAATGCTCCTTTTCAATATAGAATAATTGCATTCTGCTGACGAGAGCTTTCTAGACAGACACATGATTGGAGGAATCTCTTGAGATACAACAGCTGCTATGGCACGTTCACTTGCCTCAGTTGTTAAGGCAAACTCTTTTGTAGGATCGAAAATTTTCATTACCCGTTTACTTGTCAAAGCCTTCTTTAATGCGTCGAAAGCCTTATTTTGCTTCTGCGTCCATGTGTTCTATTTTGACCTTCGACCCGGCCAAATATGCCATTCCAAGGTGATGCTCCGGAAGGAAGTGACACATTCCGATGGCACTTATGAGGAAAAATCGCGTAGATGGACTTGGCTAACAAAATCGGACAAGGAAAAAATCCCATGATACACTCATAGACTGATGCACCGGAAGAGAGTGACCTCTGAACTGCATGACAGTTATTTCCGCTTGATGACGATCAAACATGCCATTCCAAGGATTGAGTGGGCGATTGAGTAGACGTTGAACTATTATATAACTCAGTCAAGACAGTTAGAGACAATTGGAGAGTAGACGAGTTAGAAGACAAGATGTAGTAGAGAAGCCGGCGGAGGGGGCCCTTGGGGCCCTGGTGAGTTGGGGTCCAGAGAAGTTGCTGATAAGATGTAGTAGAGAAAGCCAGCAGAGTGAGCCCCCGGGCCTCCGGTTGAGCATCAAGAGAACGAGAAAGACACAAGGCTGATGGACATAAGAGTGGGGTAAAAATATTGCAGTTTCTGTTCGGTCTCCAACTCCCTCTCACAGTAAAACCTTGAATAACCTTTTCGAACCCTTGCAAATAAATTGAGAGGTATATATTTTCTAAAGAAGTCTTCACTCATCCTTTATCCTTGTGTCAGTATGCATTCTGCATGTATATGCATGTGTATATGTAGATGTGAATCTGCATATGACTATATAACACATGTAAATTCTACGTTTTTTTGCGCATTTCAAAAAATGGTTCAATAAGCTCGCTATATCTCGGAAGATACCTGCTGTAGAAATTAATTAATCCCTTGTTTGTGGGCTTTTCCATTTTTGTAATTTTGTTGGTTAGCCTTTCGTCAAAGATAATACTTCTCAATATATTTGATATCCTAGATAGTGTATTTTTTCACAGTCTAATTTACATTTGTCTCAATTTATTGTCACACCTACCTGTTTTAATCTCTGTAGGACTTGTTCTGTTTTACTCTTCAATTCCTCTTTATCGCAAGCTCCCAGGCATATATCATCTTCATAAATTATTATGTTGTCCATTTTTCCTAATAATATTTTCCCGATGGCTCTTTGAAAAATATGACAAGCAGTTTTAATTCCAAACGGCAAGTGAGACCATCTCAATAATCCCATCGGTGTGTTTAGTGTGATAATTTCTTTAAATTTGTTGTCTATTTCAATCTGGTTGGAGGCCGACTTTAAATCGATTTTCGCAAAGTGTTTTATATTTGCCAGTTCGTGACTGGCAGTTTCGATATTCGGCAAGGTGTCCGTGGTGTTATGGTTATCGTCGCAGGATGTGGACACGACGACACGAGTTCAAATCCTGGACGAGCCTGATTACATTTCACATAGCACTAATACCCTTGGGAAAGGAATGAATCCAAAGATTCTCCCTCCAGCTATGGATAAATAGTAGGGCAGACTAGGTTCTTCAGCCTTGGTGAAGGAAAACTCTGAATTCAAACCTGTTAAACTCCGCTTAAAAATTGACCTTGTGTCATACCCTTCCCGAGTGGAGGGGTTGGTAAATAGGATATTCGGCAAGGGAAACGAATCCGAACATATCTGGTGGTTGAAGCTAATTTTTTAATCACCGCATATTCTAATATTCCCATCGATCTTTTTAATGTGTGACTATGGGTGACGCCCAATCGCTTCTCCGATGAGTGACCTTTTCCAAAATATCCTGCTGAATCATTTTTTTTTTTTTTTTAGTTTTTTAGCATTCGGAAAAATATGTATGGGTAATCGTCTTGCCTGGATATATCTAGGATGGTAGTTCTCTTTTAAGCGAATGCTTGCTTTATAACCCTTTAGTAATCCTATTTCTTGTTCTTCCGACTCCACAGAATGAACTAATTTCGATGTGTCAACTTTTAATACATCTATACTTAACAGTCTACGGTCTTTAGTACATGCCACGACTGTAATAGGCATAATCTCAAAGAGGTTCTTAGTTTCAAACGTACCATTGAAGGTGCCAAATGTTTTAATTATGGTACCTTCGAATTGATTTAGTTACAAGTTTGACTTTTTAAGCCTCGACTTTCCTAAATCCTGCCAAAGGTTCACTGGAATAAGTGTTACGTCTGAGCCAGTATCTACTTGCATGTGGAAATATTTCCCATTTATTTTTACTTTTTCTCTAGTTTTTGTTGGTGTGTTTGCGAGAAAATTTCAGCCCCCTCCTCTATCCACTGGCGTGTCTTTAAGTTCCTCAACTTTTTTCGTATCTGCACATCTTTGGGGAGTGATTTTTTTCTTTTGCAAATGGAGCATGTCTTACAGAAAGCCGGGGAATTATTTTTTCTCTGACATGCCGTTCACGGCAGCATTTGCATAGAATTACGTATTTGTTTATGCTGTACGCTTCTCCTTCGTTCGGTTGTTGGTTATACTTTTTTTTTATAAATTCCATTTGCTGCACGAACTCTATATATGTTTCTACAGTTAAATTAACACTTTGAAGCGTTTCCAATTACTTGTGTTTAAAAGCCGGGTCGTACATATGTTCTGTCAAGCGTAGCATGATCAATTCATCTTCTGTGGTCATTTCACTGGTGCTAAGTCTTTCAAATTCGCAATATCTAGCTCTTTCTTTCAATCGGTGTACGAATTGTAGAATAGACTCATCAGGGTGCTGTCTTGTTTCCAGAAACTTCGTTCTTTCAGCGATGACTAACCTTTTCTTTGGTCTGATATTCCTTTTTATTACCTCGCCAATTTCTTTGCAAGTCAGCTCTTCTAGATTTCTTGGATAGGCCATCTTTGAAACTTTCTGGATTGCTTCGCATCCAGCTGTGGCGAGGAATATGTCAGTAATTTAATTTTGCTCCCTTTCGCTTCGTCTGCCACTTAGTTTCTTTACTCAGGTCAGCGCCTCAAAGCATCTTATCCATGCTTCCACATACTCAGGATCGTCGAGTGTGGTCAGACATCCTATCGGCGACGCCATTGTTGTGCGTTGGAAATCGTGCGTCAAGCCTCGTGATTTCCCGGTCCCTTGTGCCCGAGGTTTGCTCTATTTATTCAGGTGTTTTATTGGCATATCATGCTACATCCATCCCTGTGGGAGGACAGTAGTGATAATATTTCACCTGTAATTGGGGAATAAGTAGGTTGATGATACCTTTCCCAAAAGTATTAGTCCGAAAGTGAATGTAATAGCCTGACTGGAGTTCGAACTCGCTTACTACGATGGCTCATTTGAATTTCCAAAACTTTAGCTCAATTTCAGACGTAAATCTCTTCTCTTTTTAATCTGCAATAAATTTCGTTCTTTTCTGAAACTGCAGACCAATTAAAAAAACTTCTCAAGGCCACTGGTAGGCCAGCGGTCCCACATTGAAAATCTTAGTTCCAAAGGAACGTGTGGAGGCAGTGTAATATCTCTATCTCAAATATTTAAACTGTAACTAAGGGTGTATGTGTTACGTTGCTATTGATAATAGATGTGAAAGAAAAAATACGTGACAAGACAAAAACATACTTGGTCAAAATTCATAAAAGTAACTAAAAGAAAGAACGACTTATCAATCGACCAACATGTTGAGACTTTCCAGGTTGTGACATGTATGTGTATAGGGGGCATGTATCAGTAGGGTGGTAAGTAGTTTAATAATCTTACACTTCCTTTAAAACTGTTTAACTATCTTTCCACCCCACTCGATCAAGTTCAGAAGACGCTATGAGTCATGAATCGTCCTGATAAAAAGAAGAAAAAAAAAAAGATTGTTGACATTCTATTCAATAAATTTTATCATCTCCAATAAAAAAATAACATGTTTTGTTTACTAAGCTAAGCTTTATCTGAGACAGGATATTATGAACCCGTAGATCCTTGTGAGAATCGAACTCACTACTTTAATACAGTATGCCTTGTCAAGTAAGTGTTTTTTGCTTGTTTATTTATAGTGAGCCCGTTCCACATACTACTTGTTCATAGGACTACCCGTCCATAATTCTACTGAGGAACATGCTTGGCTATTTTTTTCTTTAAATAATACTTGAATATTTGTTTGGGTTTTATGGCAAATCAACTTTTATTGGTCATTTAATATAAAATCATCTTTATTCATATATATGAAAACTCATTTTGTTGATAACATTTTTTAATGAACCTAGGCTCATTTTATTGCACTTAGTTTAATGGTTTCAAGTATTTCTATGGACTAATCATTTGTTTACACACAGGTAAATGATCAATCAGTTCTATTTCTAACAATTCAAATCAGCATAAGTCATTCGTTTGAACTCAGTTTAAATGTCAAAAACAGTTCTATTTCAAACAATTTAGTTTAGCATAAGTACGCAGTTTAGATGTTAAAAACAGTTCTATTTCAAACAATTTAGTTTAGCATAAGTACGCAGTTTAGATGTCAAAAACAGTTCTATTTCAAACAATTTAGTTTAGCATAAGTACGCAGTTTAAATGTCAAAAACAGTTCTATTTCAAACAATTTAGTTTAGCATAAATACGCAGTTTAAATTTCAAAAACAGTTCTATTTCAAACAATTTAGTTTAGCATAAGTACGCAGTTTAAATGTCAAAAACAGTTCTATTTCAAACAATTTAGTTTAGCATAAGTACGCAGTTCAAATGTCAAAAACAGTTCTATTTCAAACAATTTAGTTTAGCATAAGTACGCAGTTTAAATGTTAAAAACAGTTCTATTTCAAACAATTTAGTTTAGCATAAGTACGCAGTATAGTTCTATTTGACCCATGTCAGGTATTACCAGTCCGGGTCAAATTGTACCTGGGAGCAATGGCAATGAAGGAGTACTCCACATTTTCCAAAGCTCTAGCATTACGAGAGCCTCACCATCAAATAGTTTAATGGTCCTCACCTGCACTAAATATTATGGAGAAATCTAGATTAGTTTGTTTTTTTTTTTTCAAGTTTTATAAGAAGTGGTAGAATGTTTAAAAAACGTTCAGCTTCTTTCTGGGTGAGGCTTAGGGGTTTTGAACGACTCTCATATAAAAGGTTTAATGTTTATACATGTGTATATCCGTTTATCTTGTCTTTCCTTCTGTGGTGTTCAGTGTTAGTATATCATGGATATACTAATTATCTTGTCTTTCCTTCCGTTGTGTTCAGTGTTAGTATATCATGGATATACTAATTATCTTGTCTTTCCTTCTGTTGTGTTCAGTGTTAGCATATCATCGATATACTATCTTGTCTTTTCTTCCATTGTGTTCAGTGTTAGTATATCATGGATATACTAATTATCTTGTCTCTTTCCGTCTGTTGTGTTTAGTATTAGTATATCATGGATATACTACCGTTAATATTGGTTCTTGGTGAGTAGGAACTCGACTGAATTTACCGTCAAGGATTCCATTATGCCCAACATCAAAAACTATGATCAAGGTTCTCCGTCAAATCGGTTTAACTGAGTGAAATCAGTTCATAACAGTTTGGTTTCAAGGAGCCTTTCCCCAGGCAGCACTTGCCTCCTCATTTAAAAAGGTTTATTGATAATTCAGACAGAATCTAAAGATTTTTGAAAACTACTTTTTAGCCTCATGGTGAGCTTTTAAACTTTACTGGCGAATTATCATCCCTTTTCCAGTAACCTTGAAAAGTTTTCCAAAAACCTTTTGGTCTCATACGAACCGCGGTTGGTAATCATTGAATTTGAGATCTGGTCTTTACGTCGAGATTATTATTAATCACAGGTGTTTGAATAGTTGTTTACATATCTTCGTGTGATACGAAGTGAATAGTACTTGAAATTTCTGTAGTCATCAAATTCACTACTCACTTGAATTAGTCTGTAAGGATCAAATACACTTCAGTAATCATTTACTAAGCTGCGCTTAGTTTAGCACAAGGCCAGAAGTATGAGGAACCCAGTGGAAATCGATCTCCCTAATCATAGTTTGTTAGCCTAGTATGCAAAAACACTGATTTTTGTTTGGTACAAGGCCACAAACATGTGAGGGGGTGTCCTCGTGGTGTAATGGTTAAAGCGATGGACTGCGGAATCGTAGTACGCGAGTTCGTACTCCAGTCGCGCTATTACGTTCACTTTCGGGCAAATACCCTTGGGAAAGGTATGAACCCCCTTATCCTCCCAGCTATGGGTTAAATAGTACCACTACTGTTCTTCTAGGAGAATGGCTTTGGCATTAAATAACCTAAAAAGAGTTGATATGCCATTAAACAAAGAAACCAAACAAACATGAGAGTGATTATCGAACCCACAAATCAGAGACAATAGATATTTAAAACTTGTTAGGGCGGAGTAACATTCAATTACTAAGTTTAGCTTAGTTAGACGCAAGGCTAGAAGAATGGGGCACTCATTAGGAATCAAACCCACTTGTAATATAATAGCCGAGGGATTTCGTTTTATATATCTTGCCTTTCGGTTTAGTTAGGCTGAGAACCTTTCGCTCAGAGCATGGGTTAGTTAGGTGCAACATGAGCACAGGTGTTCACGCGCACGCTGGGAGGATGAGTCATTCAGAGATGTCAAAATAAAAATCCCAGAGAGAAAATGAGACCAGGAGGTGTGAATGACGTCATGCACCGGAAGCGTACGTTGAGGATTTTGGGGATTTGAGAAAAGTCAGTAAGTTGAGTTTTTGTCTCCGAAGAAGAAGTTTGACTTTCGGGGCTCGTCGAGGCAGAGCAGTAATTTGCTGCGGGGTTGCACGTGGTGGTGTTGGTTGGGTGGGGGGAGATGGAAAAGTCAGCATTGAAAGATTGTGAATCACTCTCCTTATGTCGAAAAACCTTTTAACTCAAAGGTAATAAAAAGTTTCGAGCCTGAACTTTTTTTTTGTGTTTCGGGATTCCTATGTTATCTATATGTGCGTTATGGACATTATGAACGTTTTGCGTACCGGTATGAATATGTCTATTTCGCGTATTCATGTATGGCTATGTAACACACTCACCATGGTCTAATAGTCTAGCATGCAATTAAAAAAAAAATAAGCCCTAGATGTATCATATTTGCAAAGCTGCAACAATGTTGTATCTAGTGAGAATCGAACCCACAACACAATAGACATAGATCTGCAAAACTATCCTATTAATCACCCCTCAAGAAAGGGGTGCCTTTCATTTACTAAACATATTCTAAGCCCCACTGGCACAATGTCAGAAGTATGGGGTGCCTTGTGAGAATCGAACTCAATACCTATAGTTTGCTAGCATCGATTGTTAACCATTACTCTTCTAGAAGTACCTTTTAAGCTTTGCTTAAGTCTGGGACACAGGCCTCAGATTGCTTACTGTACCTTAGCTTCTTAGAAGTATACTCATCTCTGTACTGACTGGGTTCATCGCTGCTTAACTTCGTTGGTCTGGCAGGAACCAATGTTTTTAATATTGTTCATGACTTGACTGCAAGTTAAATACACTATAGCAATGTATTTAATTTAACATGTTAACCATTGTTCCAAGGCGGAACTATATCTTACTAAAATGCTCCCTATATAATTGGATGTCGGTTTTTAATGAATATGGATGCACTACATGGACGCTAACTAAACGTATGGAGAAAAAGCTTGACGGCAACTACACAAGAATGCTGCGAGCAATATTGAACAACTCCAGGAGACAGCACCTCACAAAGCAGCAGCTGTAAAGCCACCTACCACCCATCACAAAAACTATCAAAATTAAACGAACCAGACATGCGGTACACTGCTGGAAAAGTAGGGACGAGATCATGTGATGTGCTCCTGTGGACCCCTGCACATGGACGTGTAAAGGCAGGACGACCACCTCGAACATACATACACTGTGCCGGATGTCGCCCTGAGGACCTGTCTGAAGCAATGGACGAAAGGGAGGGGTGGCGACAGAGGTTCAGGGATATCCGTCCTGATAGCGCAACATAATGATGATGATGATGATGATGATTGTTCAATATCAGCACACTATTGATGTACCGACTAGATCTAGCCGGATAAATATCAGCGTTTATTTACAATAGATCTAATTATACCATTTTCTCTAGACTGATATATGTTAATGAATCAACCAGGACAACATAGTGGTTTCCAAAAAGATACAATGTGTTTAGAAAATAATTATTGATTGATTTTATCAGAATGTCAGCCCGTCTGGGGTTATTTTATGCTCAGAGGTTAGGGAATCGTGTTCATTGCACATTTATAATCTTATTTGCATTTATAGTTTTTGTGTTTTTTCTTAAGAGTTAACGACATGTCAAATCTTCTGGAACTGTTTTCTGATAATTTCTTTGTATGATATCGATGATAATAACATGATTGATTTTTACAGCATATCAAGCCATCTGGGGTTATTCAATGCTTAGAGATAAGGGAAATGTGTTCTTTCTATATTCATATTTACATTTTTGTGTAGTTTTTAAAATGTTTTTTCATACTTTTATAAGACATCAAGTATTCCTAACAAATACAAATAATTTGCACGCAGTTACATGGTTACAAATATTCCTATCTAATACTGGTAATTATATTGTTCCTAGTAATTATTTCTATTGGATAATAGTCATATATTTGGACAAATTTATATGGTTTCAAGTAACTAATAATAATCTTTAGTAAACAATTACAGCTTCAAGTAACTAATCTTAGTACAAATAATTTACAGCCACCGGGCATTAAGTATTCTTATCGAATACGAATAATTTTCAAACTGATCTATTGGATCCCTAGATGGAAGCTTAACAGGTACTATCACTCATAGTGGAACTGGGAGTAATGTCAATGTAAGTGATCTCCTCACTCCCCAGATCCCCAGAATTGGAGCCTCACATCATATGCAGTTTATTGTCATACCTAAGAAACACCTTTTGGTGGGGGCGGTTAGTCTTACTCTTCTGCAGGGGATACAGTCAACCTATTCTAAGCTCCACTGACAGGGCGTAAAAAATTAATGATTTATTTTGTTTTACTTCTTTTTTTTAACGGATTGACGATCAGATGTCGATATCATGGAAACAAAGCGAAGAATTTTGAAAGCCTTGGTGACCTTTTGGTCATTCTTGACTCAGATAAACAGCTAAAGTTTAGGGTTGGGTATAAATGAATTTACTTCTCCCGATTACACGGACCTCTACAGCACCAGCAGTATGCTAAGAGCGTGTATTTTTTATAATAATACATATGGAGCAACCATGGTGATGTCCGTGGTGCCAAGTATGAATCCAATTATTCTCCCTTCAGCTAAGGGTAAATTGTGGAGCAGACTGGGTTCTTCAGCCTTGGTGAGGCAATCAGTCTAGGAGAAGGAAAACTCTGAATTCAAACTTGTTAAACTCCGCTTTAGATTAACCTTGTGTCATATCCTGCCCGTGGAGAGGGGTCGGTAAACACATGCATATGTACCAACTGGTAATAAAGGACAGAAACACATGAGTCAAATGACCTATGTCGTATATTATTCAGTGGCAACAATTAAAACACGCCAGCTCTTTGGAAATAACGTACACAGATTATTCTATTTTTGTTGGGGTAAAGGTTTGGGTAGCTCCAACCACACTTTTTGGATGAACAAATACACGTAACTGAAGAATGGTGCGGCAGTCTAAATCCGATTTTCGGAACATTACTCTTGTTTGATATTTGTTGCTACCTCCCACTAGACAGGACTTGACACAAGGTCAAAAGTCCGAAGGCCAATTAAAGTGGGGATAAAGAGTGGGGGAACGAGCCGAGACTCGAACCCTGCTGGTCATTGACCCACTAAGTGCAATGTGGGTCTAATGAGTCAAGCAGTATCACGGTCCTAAATCACGTATGCCAGAATATAGCATGAACTAGACCGTGAGGTCTTGTGCTATACCAGGGGTGCATAGGAGTCAAAAAGCATCTCACCCACCCGAAGGTGGCCCAACCGAAGCTGGGAGCCTTTCGGTCTCGAATCTGCCATTGATCGATACCCCATCCGGCATTCTTTTCAAGCTGTGGACACTATGCTAATGTAGGGTTGCACCACCTGGACTCAACCTACCTAGGAGTATTTTTGCCAAGAGGTTAGGGAATCTCGTTCATTCTACGTTCATATTTATACTTTTGGGTGGTTGATTCTTAAGAGTTTGTCTTTTTTTTGCACACGGTCCTATTGAATATGAACAAATTTTAAACATATCTATTGTATCCATACATATGACCTTAACAACTACAACCACTTCAGCTCAGCATGAGCATTGGAATAATGGTAATGAAGAGGTATTCCATATTTCCCAGATCTCAAAAACTGGAGCTTCACCAATAAGTATCATATTCCGGACACCCCCTTTTTTGAAAGGGGGTCTTTCTCCTCTGCAAGATATACTGTTAACGTATTCTAAGCCATGTCGATTTGGCAGAACTTAGACTTTTTTTTAAATTCATAGTTTTTCCTTCTCTGGAAACTACAACAGATACAAGGACCTTAATAACACCGTTAGTTAAGGCAAATTTTCAGCTAACCTCTTGCACTGTGATCTTTATTGGTTATGCATTCCATGCTCCTGGCCTAATAGCCCCTTTCTCTGGCATGACCGCGTTCGGGTGGACGAATGATTAATGACAAGCAAAGCATAACACGAGACCTTCGGGTCTGGTTCAAGCTCGGAGCAGGCGTACGTGCCAGACACACATTGCACTTAGTGAGTCCAAGTCCGGCAGGGTCACCTGGCGCATACTGCACCCTGTAAACCTATTTACCTATATACCAGCATAGTCCTGCAGGTCACGGGTCTCGGCTCATTCCCGACTTCCTCCTCCCTAAAACACCCACTATAAAAAAGACTTTGTCAAATCCTGTCTGGTGGGCTAAATACCGCTTCCACGGTAATAATTCCTATTTTATCATGTTCTCTCAGAGCATCAAAGACAGATTTTAGAATACGTTGTCTGTATTCCCTACAGATAGGTAAGACCTTCTGTCTCAGCAAAAAATAAAAAGGCGTGTCCTGGGTATGACACTAAACTGCATATGGTAGGTTGGCACGTCTGGAGATCAGAGAAATGTGGAGTAACCCGTTCATTGACATTACTCCCAGGTCCAATGTGATTTGGTATAATTGTACCTTTCAGAGTCCTATCTATGGCTCAAATCATCATCATTATCATATCGTGCCGCTAGCACGAATATCCCTGGCCCTCTCCCGACACTTCTCCCTATCGTTCATCGCCTCTGGCAGGTCTTCAGGGCTACATCCTGTATCCTCACATAGCTGCTGTATGTATGTTCGAGCTGGTCGTCCTGCTTTTGCTCAGCCATATGTGGGGGTCCATAGGAGTACATCCCTTATGAGCTCGTCTCTGCTTCTCCTGCAGTGTCCTGCGTGTCTGGTTCGCCTAACTTGGATAGTTTTCGTGATGGGAGGCAGGTTGCCGTATAGTTGGTGCCTTGTGGGGTGTTGCCGCTAGGACTTATTCAATATTGCTCACAACATTGCCGTCTAGCTTCTTCTCCAGCCGTTTGGTTAGCGTCCAAGTGGTGCATCCATACAGCAGTATCGACACGACCGCTGTCTGGAAGAAACTGCGTTTCATTTTATTGGTCAGGTTTGATTTCCATATGATCGATAGCTTATCGATAGCCGTCCATGCCTTTGTTAGCCGTGTGTCGATGTCTTTTTCGGTTGATGAGACGCTGCTTCCTAGGTAGGTGAATTTGTCTACCAATTTCAGAGAGGTTCCCTCGAGTGTGGAAATGTCACCTGTTTGATTAAAGCACATATATTCAGTTTTGTGTGCATTGACATGGAGGCCAATGCCTGCGGCGGCTCGTTCCAAACTATGCAGTAGTGTTTCGGTTTAAGCCACAAAAAAAAAATTGTAAATCGAAACATTCCATAAATATGATTTTCTCAGCTCTAGGCATAAAAATATAAATATGAATGTCCAATGAACATGATTCTCTAACCTCTAGGCATAAAAATAACCCAATACGGTTTGACATGCCATTAAAATCTATAAATCAATCAGAACAACAAAGCAGGTGGTGATGGTATCATAGTCAAGTCTGACTGTGAATAATCCATATTTTCGCGCCTTGAGCGGCTCTCTGGCAAAATGACATCTCACATGAAGGCAGATATGTTTTAGAGAATTCTTCCCTGTAGGATAAAAAGATCTGGTATTTTAATGACTCTTCTGAAAACAAAAGACATATGTGGCATGACAGCTATTTCTTTCAATTGCACCATTTTCCAATGTTGTTCTACTTTTATCATTTTGACGTCATCGGAGTTAGTGTGCTTCCTTTTCCCCTCGAATGTTTGAAACACTTTTTTTCCCTAAAGTTGTTAATCCTCAAAGGTTTGAACTCGTGACTTCTCAACGTGACATACTTCTTAAAGGGTTCTTTATGTCAGGTGACTTGCGCAAGACTATCATCTTCTCGTCATGAAGCCACGTGATGTCACAAAGCGCCAAAAAGGGTCGATGGGGTTGGTAGAGGCTGGATTAAGTCTGGCCTTCCTTGCCTTGATAAAAAAAAACACTCTTTAGGCCAGCAAATAAAATTAATGGTTTCATCTTTCAGTGAACTTTGCTGACGTCATAATTGGCCGATTGCCGACATCAAAAAGGCGGTTGTCTATCTCGCATTTCTCCTTAATTGAGCGGGACCGGAACTACTTCTTTAAAATTCTTGATAACAACTAAAAGGAATTTAAAAACAAAAACGTTCGGTTGAGACGTAGCAAAAAGATTTTGGCAAACAACTGTAAAGCTATCGTTTTGCTTGACTTTCTGATTATTATTTTCTTTTATAAAGTTTGGTTTTCTTAATTTTTATGGCATATCAACCATTGTAGGTTATAAAATGCCAAATCATATTTATGCATATATGTTAAATATATAGGACTTCGTTTGGTAGGGTTTTATGGCATATCAACCTTTGTAGGTTATTTAATGCCAAATCATATTTAAACATATATGTTAGATATATAGGATTTGGTTTGGTTTGGTTTTATGGCATATCATCATATTAACATTTTAAAATAACATACAGTTAAATAGTTTCAAGTATTGTTATATAACAGTCACTATTTAACTTCAGTTTTTTGTCTGCATATATCTAAATAGATGTACATGATATGTTAGATATTAATTTGTAGATGATTTCATTTTTTAATCAGATAGAATTAATTTGTCTGCACACTAGTATTGCTATTGTTTCTACACAGTTAATGGTTTCAATTATTCTATTCAATATTAACCATTTGTTTGCACACAGTGAAGTGGCTACAAGTATTGCAATTTAACATTAATCATTCTATTCAATATTACTCATTCGTTTGCACACAGTTTAGTGGTTCCAAGTATTCATATATATCACTAACAATACAATTAAACATCAGTCATTTTTACACTCGGTCGAATGACCAAACAGTTCTATTTGATCCATAGATAGGAACCTATATGATACTACAACTCTGGGCCAAAGTGAATCGGTGAGCGACGGTAATGAAGAAGTGCTCCTCACTCCCCGAAGTTTCAGTATTACTGGAACCTCATCATCAGATCGTTTAGTGTCATATCCAGGCCACTCGTTGGTGGGGTTTTACCCCTCTGCAGAGAAGCAGTCAGTGTATGCTACAGCCTCAGCCGACTGGACCACAGAACACATGTTTGTGGCGGGTCTTACCCTTCTGCAGACAAGCAGTTGGTGTATTCAACAGCACCAGCTGACTGGGATACTAGGACATTCTTTGGGGGTGGGTCTTATCCCTTTACAGAGAAGCAGTCGGTGTATTTTACATCCCCAGCCAACTGGGTCACAGGACACTCGTTGGAGGGTCATACCTCTCTGCAGAGAAGCAGTCGGTGTATTCTACACCCCCAACTGACTGACTGGACTACCAGGACACTCGGTGCAGTTTTACCCCTCTGCAGAGAAGCAATCGGTGTATTCTACAGCCCCACCGACTGGGCCATAGAACACATGTTTGGGGCGGGTCTTACCCTTCTGCAGACAAGCAGTCGGTGTATTCAACAGCACCAGTCGACTAGGACACCAGGACACTCTTTAGGGGCGTCTTACCCGTCTACAGAGAAGCAGTTGGTGTATATTACATCCCCGGCCGACTGGGTCACAGGACACTCGAGGGGGGACTCTTACCTCTCTGCAGAGAAGCAATTGGTGTATTCTACAACTCCAGTTGGCTGACTGGGCAACCCGGACGCTCGTTGGTGGGGTCTTACCCCTCTGCATTTATTTATACTGGTGTGTTGTAACGTTTACTTTCAACATTTTTAATAAATTTTATTATATATTGTAAGATTTTCTAAGCCGATATATATATATATATATAAATGGATATATATGTTTTTTTTTTGTTTTGTTTTGTTTTATATATATATGTGTGTATATTCAAATTTTGGCCTAATGAGTAGTGTTAATCAATGGTCCGGGAGACCGGAGTTCAATCCCAGGTCGAGTCATACCAAAAACTCAAAAAATGGTACTTGATGCCACCTTGCTTAAAACTCAGCATTATAAGGTAAGGATCAAGGCTAAAGTGGAGCAGTCCAGGAAATGGAGTAGCTATTGAAAAGGGAGCCTTCGGGTCACCCTCGACTAAGGTTGCCGACTTTACTTTACTATATATATATATATATAAATGTACAGTCAAATTATAACTACTTGAACCTTAAGTAAGGTGAAATGTATTCTCCGATGTTAACGGTTAAAAAGAAACAAATTTCTGTTCAGAGAGCTGAAAATGTGGAATATGAAGGTGACTGTGATACCGATCGTTGCTGGAGCTCTTGGAACGATCCAAAAAGGTTTTTAAAAAGAGACTGAATGAATTGGAGGCAAGTGGAAGAACTGAAACTATTAAAACCACAGGTCTACGAAAATCAGCAAAAATATTTAGAAAAGTCCTAGAGACTTGAAGCGAGTTATTGTCCTTCAGACTCCAGTTAAAAATCTGGTGTGAAAAACTAACGAAGAGTATAATAATGATTATAAAGGTATGGGACATGTGGTTGATAGTGATACCAATTGTGACAGCGCACTTGGAACGGACCCTAAATGACTGGAAAGCGGACAGGAAGATTTGAATTCGGAGAACAATCAAGATTATTCAGACTACAGTATTGTTAAAATCGGTCAGAATACTGAGGAGATTCCTGGAGACATGAGGAATCTTGTTGTCAGTCAGGCCCCAATGAAATACCATTAACTAACTCTGGTGTAAAGAAGTCACCAGAAATGAAATAATAATCATAAATAAAATGAACCAAACGACAAGATAATTGATGACGATGCCCAATGCCTTGTATTCGAGAGATGATATAGACAGACAATACGTGTTAAAAAACATAAGGAAAAGGTCTCGTTAGCATTGAGGATTGCGTGGATGCATCTATAAAAGGACTCAAGGACAACATTAAAAGAGCAAAGAAAGACTAATTGCAGCAACTGGAAACAGCATTGGCAACATAAGAACAAACCGAACTACAACAAAAACAGAAATGGGAAACAGAAATGGGAAGAAAAACAACTGTATGGATATTTCAAGCAACAAACTGACGGTATTGCGCACATAAAGATATAAAAGTAAAGTTGGCAACTGTTGTAGAGGGCCACCCGAAGGCTCCCTTTTCAATAGCTACTACACCGACGTGTAGGGTAGGGCGCTACTCCTTTCCCTGAATTTCTCCACTTTACCAGTGTTCCTACCTTATAATGCTGAATCATGATCACCGTCACTCTCATGTTTTATAACCTTTTCATTTCTCTGTCAAGGTCCAAATATCTGTTTCTCTTTTCGCTTTCTTTTAATTTTACTCAGTGCCCCGCCGGAACGCCAAAATCTTTTTTGAGAGATTTTTTTCTTGATAACTATCCCTAGGTTTGGTCATTTTTTAGTCTTTGGTATGACTCGACTAGGAATTGAACTCGGGTCTCCCGGATCATTGGCAAACACTCTACCCATTAGACCATTGGTCTGGTTTAAAAAGATTTGGTCATGGCTAAAACTAAGGAACCTCTAGAGAGAAACTGAATCTTTGTGAATCGTAGCACAAAACAACGCAATAAGAACGAATTACGTTAAAGCGAAAATCGATAATACAGAATTATCAGGTGTCGTTGGAGAAAACGAAGAAACAGTTTATCATAAAATAAGTGAATGTTATAAACTAATTCAAAAGAAGTATAATAGTAGGCATGACTGGGTGGGAAAGGCGATCCACTGGGAATTATGCAAGAGATTGAAATTTGTTCATACTAAAAAATGACAAATTTACAAGGCAGAATCCGTCGTAGAGAATAAGACGCATAAAGTTCTTTGAGATTCTGAGATACAAACAAATTTCATAATCCCAAGCAGAAGACCAAACTTAAGGATAATTATAAAGAAAAAAAAACTTGTCTCAAAAGATTTTTGGCGTTCCAGCGAGGCACTGAGTAAAATTAAAAGAAAGCGAAAAGAGAGACAGATATTTGGACCTTGACAGAGTCGTGGAGTCTCGGAGAGACTTGTGAAACTAAGATTCCAATGAAAGATCCCTAGCTAACGCTGGCGTGAAAAACTCGTAAGGAGTATAATATTAATAATTATAATGACTTGAAGATTACATGAAGAAAGCGCAAGGGAAGACTGATTATTGCGACCAGAAAGAATACAGACAACACAAGCAGGTTATTTAACGCCAAATCCATTTTTATGTAAATAATCTGTTCTGTTTAAAACAATTCAGTTTAGCATAAGTACACAGTTTAATTGTCAAAAACATTTCTATTTCAAACTATTCAAGCAGTTATATGTAACAATTCAGTTAAGTGTAAATACAGTTTTAATGTCGAAAAACAGTTCTATTTGAAATAATTCAGTTAAGCATAAGCACGCAGTTTAAATGTAGGTACGTTTAAATTGTCAAAAACATTTCTATTTCAAGCTATTCAGTTTACTCAAACAGTTCATTTTAGCATAAGTATGCTGTTAGTTCTATTTAACACATAGATTTTTAGGTGCTACCACTCCGAGCCAGAGTGGACCTGGGGGCGATGGCAATGAAGGGGTACTCCGCATTCCCCAAAGCTCCAGTACTGCTGGAACCTCACTATCAGATTGTTTAGTCTCATATCCAGGACACTCGTTCTTGGGGGGGGGTCTTACCCCTCTGCAGAGGTGCAGTCTGTGAATTCTACAACCCCAGCCGACTGGGCAAAAGGAGATTGGACGTGTTTGAAATCGGAGAACAAACCAAGACCATTCGAACTACAGCATTATTAAGATCGGCCTAAATACTGGGAAGAGTCCTGGAGACTTGCAGAGACTTGCCGTCGCTTGAACTCCAGTGAATGACCATCAGCAAACTCTGGTGTGAAAAGGTCTCAAGGAGTAATGATAATAAAAGGAAGAAAAAGGTCTCAAGGAGTAATGATAAAAGGTCTCAAGGAGTAATGATAATAAAAGGAAGAAAAAGGTCTCAAGGAGTAATGATAATAAAAGGAAGAAAAAGGTCTCAAGAAGTAATGATAATAAAAGGAAGAAAAAGGTCTCAAGGAGTAATGATAATAAAAGGAAGAAAAAGGTCTCAAGGAGTAATGATAATAAAAAAAAAATAATAATTTGTCTCTCGCTTGAAATCCGATGAACAGACACGATGCAACAAAGGAAGAAAAAACATAAATTACCGACTGTACATCGATCAACACATACTGAAGAAAATTTTTAACTATTAACTGAATAGATTACAGAAAAACACACGACAAGATCCCATAAACATGGAAATTCGAATATATCACAAAAGTAAATGTTGGATATTGGCTGGACGATCCCGTTGACATAAGTTGCATGAGTCACATAACAGGAAGTGCACATGTTTCCTAAAGTGAATAGGATGCAAGTTGTTTCCCAGCTCATTGGTCTAGCGGGTAGAGTATTCACCCATGGTCTGGGAGACCTGGGTTCAATCCCTGGTTACGTCATACCAAAGACTTTAAAAATGGTACTTGATACCTCCTTGCTTAACACTCAGCAATATAAGTTACGTATCAAGGGTAAAGTGGAACAATCCAGGGAAAGGAGTTGCGCCATCCCCTACACTTCGGTGTAGTAGCTATTGAAAAGAGAGCCTTCTAGTCACCCTCGACTATGGTCGCCAACATGTTTCCCAGTTGAAATACTGCATAGATTGCGTGGGTGGCATGTTTGAAAAAGCTGTGTCTATGTACAACGTGTTGGTGAGAGGTGTGACCACGAGGAATTGCGTGGGCATCTGAAAAATTAAATAAACTTGGGAAGATTTCGACTCGGACAGAACGAAGCAGAAAGACAGAGAGGTTTCACAGAATAACCGCACTGTCGTCCCTGAGTGAGTTTGTGTGCATCTCAGCCATCTGTGTGTGACTCTCTCTCTCTCTCTCTCTCTCTCTCTCTCTAACTCTGCCCCATATGTACATTTCGAGTAATAAAAGGAAAAGTAATAAAGCAGATTATATTTCTATTCATTGGCGTTGTTGTCTTTCTCTACTGTATACAACATAAACAGATGCTATGAAAAGCTGAAAAAGGTGAAGTAACATCTGGAGGACAACGCCTAACAGATGTAACCATACAAAAAGTTATTTTGCAAGGAAATTCGCTGTCCATAGAATTAATCGTCATTACGATGATATTTTTGAATGACACCCTAAGAAAATGAAAAATCGGATATATATTTAAAAAATTGCTAGAAAAAATTGACAACTTTATATGAATGAACGATGTAAAACTTTGCGTCAAAAATAAAACCAAGTCGTTAATACAAGTACAAATTGTTATGTCTTCAACATAAAAACAGAAATAGAATTTTAAATTAAAAAAAAACGCGAAATAATCTCCTGAATTAATAGAAAAAAGTTACCAGGTTGGTTGGTTGGTTGGTTGGTTGGATTTTATGTCATATCAACCCTTGTAGGTTGTTTAATACCAAATCTTGTTTATTTATATAAATTCAAATAAGAAAAAAAGATTTGCTTTGCTTTGCTTTAGTTTAGTTTTATGGCATATCAACCATTGTAGGTTATTTAATGCCAAATACTCTTTATACATATATATTAAATATACATGATTTCTAAACATATTTTGTTGAAAACGTTTTTAAACGAGTCTAAGCTCATTCTTTTGCGCACAGTTAAATGGTCCCATGTATTGCATTGTATCTCTAACAATTCAATTTAACATTAACCATTTGTTTAAACACTGTTTAGTGATCTAACGTTCTTATTTCAAACAATTCAATTTAGCATGTCATTCATTTACCCTCAGTTTAAATGAGAAACAGATCTATTTCAAACACTTCAATTTAGCATAAGTCATTTCTTTGCACTCAGTTTAAATATCAAAAAGCTTTATTTGATCAATAGATAGTACTCTATCGGGTGCTACCACTCCGGGTCAGAGTGGACCTTGTTGCAATGGCAATGAAGTGGTACTCTGCATTTTCCGAAGCATTACTGGAGCCTACGCATCAGTTTGTTCAGTGTCATAACAGGACATTCGTTGGGGGTGATCTTACTACTCTGCAGAGATGCTATCGGTGTATTCTACAGCCCCAGCCGACTGGTCTAAGATGACTTAGTATCATATCCAGATTACTCGTTCTCACCCATTGTCTCTATCATCCATTACTCACGGCAGGTCTTTCACGCTACACCATGTATTAGTACAGAGCTGTCGTAGATAGGTTCTAGCTTGCTCGTCCGTGTGATGGGGTCCACCGGGGTACATTGCTTTTGAGTTCGTCCTTATTTTTCCTGCACTCTCCTGCATGTCTTGTTCGTCTAATTTGGATGGTTTTTGAGATAGGAGGTAAGTGGCTGTACAGATGCTGTTTTGTGGGATTATACCTCCAGTATTTGTTCATTACAGCTCATAGCAATTGCCGTCAAGCTTCTTAAAACCCACAAATTACATGAAATCTAATTCACTGGTAGACTCATTGATTTTATATTCTTTACTTTTTTCTTTCATTGGACTAACCCAAAAAAGAAAAGAAACAAAGGGAAAAATCATATATATATATATATATATATATATATATATATATATATATATATATATGATTTGTAAACGAGTAGTTTGTCGGTAAACATTTTAAACGAACTCAAGCTCATTTGTTGGCACACAATGAAATATATTGCTGTTTATCCTATTTACCCAACCCCTCCGCTCGGGCAGGATATGACACAAGGTCAATTTTTAAGCGGAGTTTAACAGGTTTGAATTCAGAGTTTTCCTTCTCCTAGACTAGTTGCCTCACCAAGGCTGAAGAACCTAGTCTGTCCTACTATTTACCCATAGCTGGAGGGAGAATGATTGGATTCATACCTTTCCCAAGGGTATTAGTGCTATGTGAAATGCAATCAGTCTCGTCCAGGATTTGAACTCGGGTCGCCGTGTTCATTTCCTACGACGATAACAATTACACCATTGCTGTTTATTGTTTACACACATTTAAATGATTTCAAGTATTGCTATATAACACTAATAGTTCTATTTGACCATACACGGGACCCTAACTTGTTCTACCACTTCCGATCAGAATCGACCTGGGAGAAATGGCAACAAAGGCGTACTTCTCTTTCCCCAATCTCCAAGATTGGAGCCTTACCATCAAATGGTTTAGTATCCAATTAACTAGTTTTGCATGGAATTACATTTCTGTAGAGATGAATTTAGCCTAATATATATATATATATATATATATGTGGGGGGGTTAGCACTCTGGCAAAGGAATTTTCGGCCGCCGCTCGCATAATGCAAAACTGTTCGAAAGAATTGAGCCCTCTAGTAGCCGATAGGGTATGAAAATGTAAACATAATGTTGCTACATAACACCTTAAAAATTCCCTCCGCCAACGTGGTACGCTTGTTGGCCGAGCCGTCTGAGATTAAGTCTAACGTAAAGTTGGACGGGTTTCGATCCCGGCTTCGAGCGTCCTACGTTTCTAGCCATACTGAAGAGTTCTGATAGAACGAAACAGTCCGTCTGTGGATGACAATGTATATATATATATATATATGTATTCTACGGTCCCGGCCGGCTGGTCCAACCACAGAAGGAATAGAACTAGCCAATCAGGAATGAAGACTCTTGGCAAAAAAGAAAACTAAAAATACCTCGAAATATTATAAGTGGATACCGTTAAGCAAATAAAAATGAAGACAAGAAAGGTGCATTGTGGAGTTAACTTCTATTGCCATTACTACTTGGTCCACTCTGACCCGGATTGGTAGTATCAGTTAGGGTCCCATCTATGGGTCAAATCGAACTGTTTAAAATCATTCTTATTCGTCAAGAATACTTAACGCCAAATAGCGGTAAATTATTTTTATTAAGAATAGTTACTTAAAACTATGATTATTTACAAGAGTCTATTTAGTATAATTATTATTAAGGATTATTAAGCATTATTTAACTGGCCCATTTGCAAAATGGTGAGAGTATCCATCAATGGTCAGGGAGACTGGGGTTCAATCCCTGCTCGAGTCATAACTAAAACTCAAAAACTGATACTTAATGCCTCCTTACTTAACACTTTGGATAATAAGGTACGGATCAAGGGTAAGTGGAGCAATTCAGAAAAAGGAGTAGTGCCCTTCTCTACATTTCGGTGTAATAGCTATTGGAAAGGAAACCTTCGGGTTGCCCTCGACTGTGGTCAATTAACTTGCTAATAACGTAAGGATTATTATTAGTTACTAAAAACCATATCACATTATCCAAACAAATGACTATTGTTAAACAGAAATAATTAATTGAAACCATTTAATTATTAGCATAAGATATGAATACTTGTGACCATGTAAATTTCTGCATATTATTTGTATAAGATAAGAATACTTGATATCAGATAACTGAACAAAAACATATAAAAAACAAATGCGCAAAAAAGTAAATAAAGATATACAAGAAACAAAGTTCTGTAAGCATGAAATAACCCCAGACAGTTTGATAGAAAATCAATCACTCAACCATCAAATTTGTGAGTAGGTTCGTCATTGCTTAACTTGAATGCGAATATAATTTAGCCGACAGTTGTCGAGGGCAACCCGAAGACTCACATTTCAGTCGCTAATACAGCGTGGTGTAAAAGAGGGTGCAACTCTTTTCCCTGGATTGCTCCATCAACGCTTAATTCTTACCTTATAATGCTAGGTGATACGTAAGGAGGTATCAAGGACCATTTTTTGAGCTTTTGGTAGGACGAGACCTGGGATTGAACTCCTAGACCATTGGCGAACACGATAACTGTTATGCCAATGGGCCTATCTATGTAGCTGTTAACAACGGTAAAAAAAATTGTTCGTCTTTCGAGAAATTTCGAAATGTAAACGGACACTTCTAACTGACAATCATTTTCAAATTCCGAACAGCAGAAACATTGCATGTGACCAGCATCAATTATTGTTTTGATTTTTAAACGATGATTAGTTGGCTGTTTAGTTGTATGGCTTTTATAGCATGTCAACCTTTGTAGGTTATTTAATGCCAAATCCATTTTTATAGAAATTATCAGTTCTATTTCAAACAATTCATTTTATCATGATTACAGTTTGTCAAAAACATTTCTATTTCAAGCTATTCAGGTTATTCAAACAGTTCTAATTCAACTAATTCTGTTTAGTGTTAGTTCAGATTTTGTTTACACACAGTTAAATTTCAAAACAGTTCTATATTAAACAATTCAGCTGAGCCTAAGTACAGTTTCAAAAACAGTTCATTTTCAAACATTTCAGTTTAGCATAAGTACACAGTTTAATTGTTAAAAACATTTCTATTTCAACCTATTCAGTTTATTCAAACAGTTCTAATTCAAACAATTCAGTTTAGCATAAATATACAGTTTAGTTCTATTTAACCCATAGATAGGGCCTTATCAGGTGCTACCAAGCCGGGCCAGAGTGGACCTGGGAGCAATGGCAATGAATAGGTGCTCTGCATTCCCCAAAGCTCCAGCATCACTGGAACCTCACCATCAGATTGTTAAGTGTCATATCCAGGATACTCATTGAGGGGTCTTATCCCTTTGCAGGGGTGCAGTCGGTGTATTCTACAGCCCCAGCCGACTGGGCAAACGATTATTGATGCTGGTCACATGACATCTTGTTGTATTTTGACCTTCGACCCGGGCAAATATGCCATTCCGGTGGTGATGCACCGGGAGGAAGTGACACATCACAATGGCCAGTAATCGAAAGAAATCGCGTAGGCGGGATTTGGCTGATGAAATTGGACAAGGTAAAAAAGATCCCATGGCACACTCATAGACTGATGCACCGGAAGAGAGTGACCTCTGAACTGCATGACAGTTATTTCCCCTTGATGACGATCAAACATGCCATTCCAAAGATTGAGCAGGTGAGTGAGTGGGCGTGAACTATTATATAACTCGGTCAAGACAAAAAGTTAGACAGTGGGAGTAATAGACGAGATGTGGTAGGGAAAGCCACACCAGGCCGAAGGGGCCCTCGGAGCCCCCGATTGAGTTGGGGCTCAGAGAAGTTGCTGATAAGATGTGGTAGGGAAAGCCAGCAGAGTGGGCCCCTGGGCCTCCGGTTGGCAGCCCCGGAGAACGAGAAAGACTCAACGCTGACGGCCATGAGAGTGGGGGTCAATATATTGCAGTTCTGTTCGGTCTCCAACTCCCTCTCACCATAAAACCTTGAATAACCCTTTTCGAACCCTTACAATAAAGTGAGAGGTACATATTTTGTTAAAGAAGTCTTCGCTCGTCTTTCTTCTTCGTTGTGTTGTTATGATTATGAGTATATAACAATCTGTCAGTAAGGAAAGACTGCAGATAGATTGCTTCTTTTGACTCAACATCTGCCGAAGAGATTCAAGTTACAAATGGTCAGTCGAAATGAGGGCTTTTGTATATTCGCATAAAATCAGAATGAAAGGAGTAGAGTCAATAACATTTTCTTATAATCACACTTTCTCCAGCCTACCCCACTACAAACACACTCACATCCGCACACACACACACCCACACATACACACACACACATGAGCACACACACACCCACACATACACACACACACACACACATGAGCACTCACACATATACACTCACATATACAAGCATACACATATATACACATGCATATGCTCACACACACATAAACACGCACATGTACACGCTCACTCACATACACAAGCACACCCTCACACACACACGCACACACACACATGACTACACACATACACGCATGCGCACACATACATTAGCATTCATACACACACAAACACACATACGCGCTCACTCTCACACAGCCACACACGCACGCACACACACATGCATAAACACACACGCAAACACACATAGACACTTACTCAGACACAGTCAGACACACACAAACACGCACACAAACATTCTCTCTCACTTACATGCTCTCTCAAAAACACAACTACACATTCATAAACACACACACACACACACACACTCAATTACATACATAACCTCACATACACACACGCACATGCATACACACATACGCCCTCACTCTAACACACAATTACACACACACACACACACACACACACACACATAAACGCAAATTTGCCCACACACATAAGCACACAAACATATACACTCACATACTTGCTCACTCACACGCACAACCACACAAAAAACATGCACACACGCACATATTCACCACATCACACACACACACACACACACATGCTCGCACATAAGCACACTGGCACACTCACATACACGCACCCAGACATACTAGCCACATACATACGCACGTACATACGCACGCACAAATAAGCTCATACACTCTAACGCATACACACTCATATATACGCTCGCTTATTCGCACAGCCACACAAAGGCGCACATGTACACACACATAAGCATACACACACATACACACACATTCATAAGCACACACACACATACACACACATTCATAAGCATACACACGCATATTTATGCATATGCAAAACATACGCGTGCGTATACACAACCACACACACATACAAACATTCAGGCTTACGAATGCTTACATACACACACGCGCATACACATACACGCATACACACATAAGTTCATGCACGCATACGCACACACACTCATATACATACTCTCGTGAACATACACACAGACGCATGCACACACACACACACACACATACACACATACACTCATGCTCGCACACACACATGCATACATATATATATATATATATATATACAATAAGGTCAAGTCACGCAAAAAACGCCGTTTCTCGCTCGATCACGGAAATTAAGCTGTGATGAAACTTCAATACTTCGATGGGTGACCACTTAAGCAGCTGCAGGTACTGTAAACAACCTGAGATCTATATTTTATCTAAATAAAGCTTAATTTAAAAAAATGCACCACAAATATTTTGTTATCCATTAAAAAAGAAGTATCGTAATTATTTGTTTGGTTTAGTTGAGTTTTATGGCACATCAACCACTGTAGAATATCTAATGCCAAATCCTCATTATATATATATATATATATATATATATATATATATATTAAATACGTATGATTTGTAAACATTTTGTTGATAACATTTTAAACGACCCTGAGCACATCTTTTTGGTCCAATGTTAAATGGTTTCAAGTACGGCTATGTAACAGTACCAATTCAACATCAGTCATTTGTTTTCGCACATTTAAATAGATATACATGATATGTAAGAGATAAGTTTGTAGGTAATTTAATTTCTAAATGAGTTCGAACAAATTCGTTTGCTCACTAGTATTATTATTGTTTCTACTCAGTTAAACGGTTTCAATTATTTCTATCTAAAACTAATAGTTCTACTCAATATTAATAATTCAAACTATCTTTTCTTATATTATCTCTTCTTAATTATTGCATCATGCGTTCATAAATAATTATTTCTTACCCAGATGACAATCAATTGATTTGTTTATGTTCAGTATCCTGTCTAGAACTATCTTGACGCGAAGGGTTAAACCTGGTCACTCTGGTGATCTACAAAACAATCTGTCAAACCTGCACACATGCAAGAATTACACCATATGAACTTTTGCGACGAAGTACACTTACTCTCTAAGATTTGTAATCAGTCCACACCCTCGCCAAACTAAATCATAAAATAATTAATATAATCAATTATCAATAAAATAATTAACATAATTAATTAATCACCCTAATTTATATTATCACTTAAATAGCCTTGCACTTTTCAGATTTCCTTTTCGCAACTACGTCCCGGTCTACTTGTGTGGGATTTCGCTAGTTTGTCGCTTGAAATATCCATACGGTTATTTTACTTCTCATTTCTTTTTCATATTTTTTGTTGTTTTGTTTGTCCTCATGCTATCATTTGTGTTACTGTCCGCAGAGATTTATTTTTCTTTGCTCTTCTCAATGTAGTCTTCGAGGCCTCGTAGTCATGCATCCACATAATCCTCAATAATGGTGAGTCTCAATATTAATATTATTATCAATAATATTATCTACACATTGTGGACTTCTGTTTTCATCTTGGTTGCCATACTCATTGCGTTTCGACCGCTGTACTCTTTCGTCTTCTTCATTTTTCTTTTGTCGTACTCAGGAACCTTCCAATGTATATATATGTATGGAACAGGGAAAAAAACTTTTCAAAAGTGCTGAAAGTTAAATTGGTCATCAACATACTTCTATTAGTTTGAACTAAATGTATATCATCATCATCATCATGTTGTGCTGCCAGCACGGATCTCCCTGATCCTCTCTCGCCACCTGTCTCTATCGTCCATTGCTCCCGGGAGGTCTTCAGGGCTATATCTCGTATCGGCACAGAGCTGTTGTATATCGTTTCTAGCTAATTGTCCCACCTTTACTCGTCCATGTGAAGGGGTCCACTGGAGTATATCGCTTATGAGTTCGTCCTTATTCTCCAGCAGTGTCTCGCGTGTCTGGTTCGTCTAACTTTGATAGCTTTCATGATGGGTGGTAGATGGCTGTACAGCCGTTGTTTTGTGAGATGTTGCCTATAGGACTCGTTCAATACAGCTCGCAGCATTCTTGTGTAATTGCCGTCAAGCTTTTTCTCCATATGTTTAGTTAGCGTTCATGTGGTGCATCCATATAGTTGTATTGACACGACCGCCGCTTGGAAAAAACTGCGTTTTATTTTATCAGTCAGGTTTGACTTCCATATGACTGATAGCCTATGTATAGCTGTCCATGCCTTTGCTAGTCACGTGTTGATATCATTCTCGGTTGATGAGACGCTGCTTCCTTGTTCACTAGTTTTAAAGACCCACCCTTTAGTGTGGAGATGTCACCTCTTTGATTAAAGCACATATATTCCGCCTTGTCTGTGTTGACATGGATGCCTATGCCACTTGATACTCGTTCCAGAATATGTAGCAGGGATTCGGCTTGGACGATCGAATTTGCTAGAAGCGCTATGTCATCGGTTTCAAGCTGGCAAAGGAAATAAGCAGAATATACCCTGCACAAACAATTACGGACGCGGACTAGTCCGCGTCCGTGATTGTTTGTGCAGGGTATATTCTGCTTATTTCCTTTGCCAGCTTGAAACCGTTATCTTTCATTATATCAATAGACGTTCTAAGCACGTAGACGTGGCAGATAATAAACAGGTATGGGGCTAATGTGTTTCCTTGTAGCACACCTGTTACAATGTCGAAGTAGTCTGTGTTTCCATCCGGTAAGCGGACTTTTACTTTTGTGTTTTTATTCAAAATCATTTTGGCTGCGACAGTTTCCTTGGGAAGACCCGAGGCGAGAAGTATTTGCTCCATATTCCTTCTGTGTATGGAGTCAAATGCCTTGGAGAAGTCGACAAATAATATTGTAGCCTCAAGGTTTTTTGAACGTACACCTAGAATTCGACGGATAGTCAAAATTTGTGATGCCATTTTGGTTCTTCCTTAGTATCTTCTCAATTTTGGGTTCTATACGGTTGCGTAGTAGAGCATTGAAGATCTTAGCCTCTATGGATGTAAGGGTTATACCTCGGTAGTTCTTGGCTCTTCCGATGTCACCCTTCTTAGAGAAAGGGGGGGATGCATCCCTTTGTCTATCTGGTGAACAGAATTTAGGATCCTGAACGAGAAGAATTTTTGTAATGTTTAACTTATATTGGCCAAGCTTTTAAAGTTTATACCTTTAAGAATGTCTCCTGTAACCTCAGTAAATGAAAACGTGAAGGTGCTAGATTCAATAAAAAGATAGTCGCTATGCTTTGTCATTTTGAATAACGACACATCTCCGTTTAAGAAAGTAGGATATTTTTAAGCAAACAGTCACTCTTCACTTGTTTTTGACAATAAAGATTCTTGGTGATCACCTTTCCTCATTCAAACGGTACGTAATCGTTAAAATTTTATCAATTTCTTCTACTGTTTACAAAGATATTACGAGGGTTTAATTATTGACATCGGATTTTCCCTGAGAATGCTATCTATCAATCTATCTATCAATCCTATTGGGATAATATTTATTACATGTACGAATTGCGTTCATTTCTATATATACCTTCCTGTTGCTTAATTAAAGCAGTTGCCCAGTCGCCTGGAACAGTAAAATACACTGACTGCATCTCCGCAGAGAGGTAAAACTCCCCCAATGAGTGTCCTAGATATGACATTAAACAATCTTATGGTTCGGCTTCAGTAATTCTGGAGCTTTGGGGAATGCAGACTGCCCCTTCATTGCCATTGCTCCCAGGTCTACTCTGGCCCGGAGTGGTAGCACCTAACAGAGTCCTATCTATGGGTCAAATACAACTCAAATGTGTGCTTGTGCTAAACTGAATTAAAAAAAAAATAGAACTGTTTTGACATTGAAACTGCATAAAAACGCTAAACTGAATTGCTTGAAATAGAACTGTTTTTAAACTTTACTGCGTGTAAACAGAAAACTATACTTATACTAAACTGAATTGTTTGAAATAGAACTGTTTATAAGTATTAAATATCCTCCAATAGTTGATGTGCCGTAAAACTAAAACCCAACAATGATTATATCAGTCTATCAAGACCATCGTCTGTATTAACCTATTCGTTTTTGTGCTTTTATCAATCTGTCTGTCAATCTTCCCAAATGTCTTTATTAATGACAGTTTTTTTATATCTCTCTTTCGATCCCTCCATATCTATCTATCATTTTACAGACCTCTCTCTCTCTCACTCACAGGCAATTCATATATATTCTAGCCTTGTATTCATATATACAATCAAATAGCAGTTGAAACTACGAATGGGAAGGCTAATTTGCATACTGATCTTAAAAATTTGATTTTAATTAATATTTTCTTGGTATTTTTTTTTTTTTTCATTTTTATTTGCCGATGAGATCGATCCTGCTTAGTATGTTCTTCTTATAAATATTTATTCCAATTATTTCAATAAATATCACCGAAGATCCTGTCGATAAATCATAAAAGAAATCCATTAATAATAAGAAATAGCTGTAGTTTTATTCTATCGGTTAGAGTGTTCGCCAATGGCCCGGGAGACCGGGGTTCAATCTTAGGTCGAGTCATACCAAAGACTCAAAAATGGTACTTGATGCCTCCTTGCTTAACACTCAGCATTATAAGGTACGGATCAAGGGTAAAGTGGAGCAATCCTGGGAAAGGAGTAGCGCCCTTCCCTACACCTTGGTGTAGTAGATATCGAAAAGGGAGCCTTCGGGTCACCCTCGACTATGGTCGCCTACTTTTTTACTTTTATTCTTTACTGTCTAATCTGGTTAAAGAGTTAAATTTGGAAAATTTACTTCCGAAAGCCTGTTGGGAAAAGCTCGTGTCCAAACTTCGATTATATCCCCTGTGTTTCAACTAAGTTAAACGTGATAATCTAATTTTGAATAATATTAGGTACTATTTTTTATTTTATCAATGTCAGTTTATTTTGTTTTGTTTTTGTTTGACTCAATATTGATATTTTTAAATATTCATATCTATAAATCAATCTTACGAGGTGGGGGGGTCAAAATGTTTTACGCCTCACCAACAAAGAAGTGTCATAGCTGATCAATTTTTTTTTCATCATACAACGTGTGAAAGCACGTGCGAAACTCTGTCCTCATCAGCCGCCAACCAAGGTGATAACACAGTTTCGGTAGTTCAAGGCAGTACTGCCACTCCTGGCGCTACCAAGCAGCTTTTGCCACCGGACAGGGTATTTAAAAGTAATATATATCTATATATACACCAGATCAACTAAAAGCAGATATTACATTGGAGGTTCGTGCATTTTTGTTGTGGCAACACACTATCACTTTTTATAAAATTAGAAAAAAACGAATTCAGATTTTTGTTTTAATGTCTGTGCCGGTGAAGCCCATGCAAAAAGCCAGCGGTTTGAATCAAATCTAAAATCTAGGTGTGGCTTGGAACTTTTTGAACGTCCCACATCATATTTACCCCCCCCCCCCGTTCTGGCAGGATATGACACTAGGTCAATTTTTATGCGGAGTTTAACAGGTTTGAATTCAGAGTATTCCTTCTCCTAGACGAGTTGCATCACCAAGGCTGAAGAACCAGTCTGCCCTACTATTTATCCATAACTGGAGGGAGAATAATTGGATTCTTACCTTTCCCAAAGGTATCAGTGCTATGTGGAATGCAATCAGTCTCGTCCAGAATTTGAACTCGTGTCGCCATGTCCATTTCCTACGACGATAACCATTACACCACGGTCACCCACTTATGCATAAGTTTTGGTGTGGTTTCTTTGTTTAATGGAATATCAACCTTCTTGGGTTATTTAATACCTCAATTATCCATGCAGAAGAACGCTTGTGATACTGTTTAACCCATGGCGGGGGCACAAGGTAGGTTCTTGCCTTTCCCAAGGGTATTTATCCGAAAGTGAACGTAATGGCCTGACTGGTGTTCGAACTCGCTTACTATAATGACGCAGCCCAGCACATTAACCACTACGCAATTTGAACTCCCCACCCCCAGTTTTAATTTCATATAGAAATCAATTAAGATATGCGTTATCTTTTTATATATTCTTTTCAGTTTCATTAGTCTTCTAATTTAATGTAATATTTTTATTACATTAAAACTTATATACTTGAGACTGGAGAATGTATATATATATATATATATATATATATATATATATATATATATATATATATATATATATATATATATAGGAAAGCGTCAACTGATTAGCAAGCTCGTCTTGGTCATTAGTTTATATCGGGAATGTGATTTTCACCGAGTGATATAAAATCTGTAATCCTATTGCCAACCAAAGTAACTAAATAAAAAAAAAATAACAATTTGATTCAAACTTACTTAGTTTTCAAATGAAATATCAGCTTACAGTTTTTTTTTAATCCAATTTTGTGTAAACATGTCTGATAGATAAAAAAAAGTACAAAATTTTCAAATTTTTTGGTTTTCTTTATCCTATAGAAGGGCAGCCGGTCTTCATTTTAGAATTATTGTTCGTACTTTCGGGGTCGCCTTTTCAACTTACACGTGTCAACGGGACAACCGACCCCCCAAGAACTCCTAGTCATCGATCTCAGCCAACCTTTTGCGTCATAGACCCACAGCAGCTTACACAATAAAAGAATTGCATTTCACAAAGACAGCGCGCGAATATTTCAATGGTTCTCCCCTCTTACTACGTTTTTTTCTCCTCCACCAGCCGGGCTTCGTCTTTTTGGCAAAAAATTAATGGTCTGTCATGACGCTGAATGATGGCCGTCTTGTTCAACTTTTTGGCTATGAAACCAAAAAAAAAAAAAAGGAGAAAACAAGAGAATGGTGAACAGAATTGTACAAAATTTTTAAAAGAATAAATGAATAAAAATGTCACAGTTTAGGTAGGGGTCTTGATTTGGGCTCCAGGTGCCCGAAAAGGCGTAAACAAGCATATACGTCACGTTCATACTGCTTCGTTGACAATGTTAAGCTGTTTTCAAGTTATTATTGAAGTGACAATATATCATTGCGCGAATTCCTTTAACCTGCCACGCGCTAGAGATATTTAGATAAAATTACATCGGCGTCAGTATTCGGTGTTCGAATACTAGTAAAAACCAGGATTTCGACTACTGATTTTCAAAGCAATCATATAAGCCCTCACTCACCTGGATGATTCGGGTTGTACAATCTTCCTGCTCTCGTTTTCCCCTGTCGTTCTTATGCAAAACTAAGAGATTTGGGGTAAAATAAAATGAAATAATTCTTTTCTTTTTCAGTATACGTACGTAATTTATTCATTTTGATTATATAGTCTGTTCCTTTTTATGCAATCGTTTTAATTCGTAAGTTGGCCAAGAGGGTACAGCGTTCGCCAATGGTTTGGGAGACTTGGGTTCAATCCCGGGTAGTGTCATACCAAAGACTTTAAAAATGATACTTGATACCTCCTTGCTTAACATTCAGCAATATAAGATACGTATCAAGGGTAAAGTGGAGCAATCCAAGGAAAATAGTTTCGCCCTCCCCTACACCTATTGAAAAGGAAGCCTTTGGGTCGCCATCGACTATGGTCACCAACTTACATGTATTTATAAAAATTAATTAAAAACTCATGCAAATTTTAAACAAATGTATTGATTTTAGCGGTGGATCGAACGAACCTCAGCTAGAAAAGGGACGTATCTAGGGTAGAGGGGAGCAATCTAGGGAAAACATTAATGCCCTCCCCTACACCTCGGTGTAGTAGCTATTGAAAAGGGAGCCTTCTGGTCACCCTCGACCATGGTCGCCAACTGTACAACTTCTTTAAGTTTATAGTTGAGTTTTAAAGATATTTCTTCTAAAAAAACATTAAATTAATTAAAACATTTTAACTTGAGTATTCATTTCTATTTTTATCCTAACCTTAATTGGAATGGGTTGAGTTTGGTTTCATGGCACAACAACCATCGTAGGTTATTAAAGCCAAATCCATTTTATACACGTAAACAGTTCTATTTTGAAAAATTAAGTTTTGCATAAGTAAGACAGTTTCAATGTCAAAAACAGTTCTACTTCAAACAATCCAGTTAAGCAAAAGTACACAGTTTAGTTCTATTTGACCCATAGATAGGATACAAAATTTTCACCATAATTAGAATAAACACACGGTACGTTCACACAAAAATGTAACAAGCTTGTTGCCAAAATAAGTTTACATTAGGACAAACAAAATTATTTACAAATACACATTCCAGTGGATATTTTTCTAAAATGGGGTAAAACACATTAATTTGGACTATTAATATATCTTACTTTCAGTTATTCTATCCCGAATATGGTGAAGCATGTGGCCAAAAAAAAGTTTATTATATAATTCTCGTGTATAATACGCACTACTACAAACAATTACAATGTTTTAGATTCAATTCCATATATTGCCCAGTTGGCTGGGGCGGTAGAATACACTGACTGCTTCTCGGTAGAGAGGTACCCTACTCCACAGCGAGTGTCCTGGATATGACACTAAACAATCCGATGGTGAGTTTCTATTAATGCTGGAGCATTGGGAAATGCAAAGTACCTCTTCACTGCCACTACTCCCAGGCCCACTCTGGTCTGGAGTGGTAGCACCTGATAGGGTCATATCTATGGGTCAAATAGAACCGTCTGATATTTAAAATGTTTGCAAAAAAAATAACTTGTGTTAAAATGACTTGTTTGAAATAGAACTGTTTGATCATTTAACTGTATGTAAACAAATGTCTGATGTTTAATTGAATTGTTAGCGTTAAATAGAAATACTTGAAAACATTTAACTATGTGCAAACAAATGATCAATAATTAATAGAATTGTTCGTATCAGATAGAAATGTAAAACCATTTTGCTGTGTGTAAAAAAAACGTGCTCAGGCTCATTTAAAAATGTTATCTACAACATGTGTTTAGAAATCATATATTTAATATATATGTACGGGTGTCTTTCGTCAATGGTCCTGGAGACCTGGGTTCAATCCCAGTTTGCGTCATACCAAAGACTTTAGAAATGTTACTTGATATCTCCTTGCTTAACACTCAGCAATGGAAAGTACATATCGAGGGTAAAGTGGAACAATCCAGGAAAAAGAGGAGCGCCCTCCCCAACACTTCGGTGTAGTAGCTATTGAAAAGGGAGCCTTCTGGTCGTCCTCGACTACGGTCGCCAACGACGACAACAACAACAGCGTGTCTTAGAATAGATACAATCCATTAATATGATAATGATTTATTACTGAGACAAGCGCAATGGCGGTTATTTGGAACACATCCAGTAAAAAATGCATCCTTCATGCTAAAGACATCAAATCAATGTTGTTTTTTTTAATTATTATTATATCAGCTTCCAGGACATGCAATCTTTTTTTGAGTTTCTTGTCTCAGTAATAAATCATTATCATGTTAATTAGTTGCATCTATTTTGAAACAGTTTTGTATGATTTTGTTACCAAATAAGTAGTAGCTTAAAATATTTTTCCTCTCTTGTCCAAGACATTGTGATCGAGGATTAATAGTTGTTATCGCATACTATTTTCAAATCTGAAACAAAAAAGACACGACATCATTAATGGCAGAGTTATTAGCAGTCACATGCATCCCATGTATATTTAGACACCCAATATAAAGAGGATTTAGCATTAAATAACCTACAATGGTTGAATTACCATAAAGCCAAAATGAACTAAACCAAACCAAGCATCTTAGTCAATTTATTCTATATTGAGAGCAGAGGCAAAAACTGCTGGCCTCAGTGCCCCTACGGCAGTAACCAGGCATGAGCAAAACAGATCCCTTTATACCTTTTTATTCCATCAGTCTTGGCTCGAGTCAGGTTGGAAAATGAGAAGAAAATTCTTTAGAGTCAATGCGTTCTCCGCATTTATCCAATGTTGTCAGGGAAATCTAAAAACAATTCTGATGGATCCACGAGTTCGTTAAAGCTGAAGTTCGTTATATTGACGTTTGTTCTTGCCAAGGTTGACAGTGCATAGTTTTGGGTGCGTGTTCATTCATTACTGTTTCTGGAGGAACGGGGATTGCGTGTACAGAGAAAGGGAAAGATATAAAAGAGAAAGAGATTGAGTGGAAGGGCAACAGAGAAAGAGAGAGGGGGGGGAGAATAATTGTAGTAAACGAAAAAAAGAAGGAAGAAGAGGAAGATAAAGGTGACGAAGGGTGTGGTGAAAGAAAAAAAAATAACAGAAAGAGAAGACATGAGAGAAGAAGAAGAAGAAGAAGAAGAAGAAGAAGAAGAAGAAGAAGAAGAAGAAGAAGAAGAAGGAGGAGGAGGAGGGAGAGGAAGAGGAAAAACGGCAAATAAAAATGCAAATCTCAGGTGAGTCTGAGAAAGAAAAAGTGAAAGAAATAAGTTGTTGTAACAGAAGGATTTATCTCTGTACGGACTGACATTATATCTAATATCTATCTCTGTTTATAAACCAAAGACAAACAAATTAGCATTAACCATATATCAAAGGAAAGTTTATTGTTTTTATAATGTTATTCTTTCTCCTAGACCATTCATATATTTTCTCTACCTGTGATCCGATTTATCTGTCTGCTGCCGCATCCAACCGCTCTTTCGTTACAGGACGCCTAATGTAGTGCGATGACTAACAAGTTTGTCTGGCAAACAAGTTCACTTGTGTACTGGGTTCAATCCCTTCTGTCTGACCCTTTTTTTATTTTTTGCTGCATTCTAAGATTAGTTCAATAAATGACCAACGTATTTTTCGGTGTATAACACTATTGGGTGTATAAGACGACCCGCCAAAATGTCTACTTAATAAGTAGGTTTTGGCTTATACTCACCGTATAAGACTACTTGCTCCATATATAAGGTTTGGTGCCAACCTTCACATATGCTTGAAATTTGGTTCGTGTTTTCTTTTTGCTGGAGGAGCCATGAGGATAGCTAAACTCTCATTAGTCCTTATTCGACTTTAGTCGAGGGTGACCCGAAGGCTCCCTTTTCAAAAGATACTACACCGAAGAATAGGGAAGGGCGCTAGTCCATTCCCTTGATTGCTCTACTTTACCCTTGATCTTTACCTAATAATAAATGTTAAGCAAGGCGGCATCAAGTACCATTTTTTGTCTATGGTATGACTCGACCTTTGATTGAACCCCGGTCTCTCAGACCATTGGCAAACATTCTACTCATTAGGCCAATGGCCTAATTCAAGTACTATAATGTTACCTTAAAGAATTCTGGTAACAAAGTGAGATCTCACTCCCAACGCTAGCAGCTGTTTGTTTACACCCGTTTAGTTTTTGCAAAGGGTGATGTTATAGTGACTTGTAACAAATAGTCATACGACGATAGAGATACCAGTCTACGTTTACGTCTAGGAGTAAACAAGCCCACTCGACTTTCTCCCGTGCCTGTCGTTAATTCATACAGTACTCACGCATATTCATTGAATGACTGTGGCACATAATACTTCTCAATAAATATCATACTGGTTGCATCTATACATATACAGTTACATTATACGTCCTAATTAACTAACTTATCGAGCTTCACTGTACTACATCTAAATTCAAAAATGATAAACTCCGCTTAAATATGACCTTGTGTCACATCCTGCCCATAATATATATATATATATATATATATATATATATATCATGGGCAGGATGTGACACAAGGTATCCTGATGAGCCGCTTAGGCGAAACTATAGTAGGTTAGTTCCTGACTCACTAAGTAATCATCGATACTATTTTGCTCTACTCAGTATCGAGCACTTTTTGGATTGTAGGTTAGCAGTCTGAACGGTGTTTTTTTCTTTTGTCCAACCAATTGCGTGTGTTTTGATTTTTTTTCAATTGGTATGACAAAGTTGGCCTTTTCTTTTTTTCCAATATATATTTTTTCCCCCTTGACAGTGATTCGTTGTATATTTTCAGCTTCAAATCACTTGCCGGGTTTGTTTTTTTTCACCGTAAGGGCTATTATACATATATATATATAATCAGACATTTTTTTGTGTGCGTATTTTTGTATTTATCCTTTCAAGTGGCCATATCGATGCTATTTAACCATTGCATATATTGCTACTTTGTAAGAATTGAGCGTTTATTGTTTATCATCATCATCATCATATCGTGCTGGCAGCACGGATATCCCTGACCCTCTCTCGCCACTCCTCCCTATCGTTCATCGCCCTAGGTAGGTCTTCAGGACAGCAACCTGTATCCTCACATAGCTGCTGAATGTACGTTCGTGCTGGTCGTCCTGTTTTTGCGCGGCCATGTGTGGGGATCCATAAGAGTACATCTCTTATGAGTTCATCTCTGCTTCTCCAGCAATGTCCTGCATGTCTGGTTCGCCTAACTTGAATAGTTTTCGTGATAGGGGGCAGGTGGCCGTACAGTTGGTGTCTTGTGGGGTGTTGCTGCCAGGACTTGTTGAGGATTGCACGCAGCATTCTTGTGTAATTGCCATCTAGTTTCTTCTCCATCCGTTTTGTTAGCGTCCATGTAGTGCATCCATATAGCAGTATCGATGTGACCGCTGCCTGGAAGAAACTGCGTTTCATTTTATCGGTTAGGTCTGATTTCCATATAGTCGATAGCCTATTGATAGCTGTCCATGCTTTCGTTAACCTCGTTTCGATGTCCTTTTCGGTTGATTCGACGCTGCTTCCTAGGTACGTGAATTTGTCTACTAGTTCAAGAGGGGTTCCTTTTAGAGTGGAGATGTCCCCCGTTTGGTTATAGCACATATATTCCGTTTTGTGTGCATTAACATGGAGGCCTATGCTTGCTGCTGCTCGTTCCAAACTATGCAGAAGTGTTTCGGCTTGGTCAGGTGTATTTGCCAGTATCGCTATGTCATCGGCGTAGTCGGCGTCGGTAATTGTTGTTGCGGGGTATCTTCTGCTTCTTTTCTTCGTCAGTTCGAAGCCATTCTCTTTGATAGAACACTTATTGTTTATACTGGTGTATTATGGAAGGTATGCAGGACACTGCTGGAGAAGCAGAAATGAACTCATAAGAGATGTACTCTTATGGATCCCCACACATGGCCGCGCAAAAGCAGGACGACCAGCACGAACGTACATTCAGCAGCTATGTGAGGATACGGGATGTTGTCCTGAAGACCTACCTAGGGCGATGAACGATAGGGAGGAGTGGGGAGAGAGGGTCAGGGATATCCGTGCTACCAGCGCGATATGATGATGATGATGATGATGATGGAAGGTTTATCAAGCAATTCCTGTCGGATATCATAACATCGATACAGCAACTTGAAAGGATAAATACAAAAATATGTGGATAAAAATATGTAGACAAAAAATGTCTGTATTGTTTAATCAAATATGTATTAACGGAGAAATGCTGACTAAATACACCCACCCACCCACACACACACGCACGCATATATATGTATATCAACCCCTACATATATATATATATATATACTATGAGAAGAACTTATTAAAGAATTTATATAGATATACCATCTACTATATATGTATAATGTGTAAATCGCGGAATACAAGTCGACCTTTTAAGGTTGATGGTGAGGTTCTATTAATGCTGGAGCTTTGGGGAAAGCGGAGCACTCCTTTATTGCTATCACTTCTTAGTCCACTCTGGCCTGGAGAGGTAGCACCTAATAGGGTCCTGTCTATGGGTCAAATAAAATTAAACTGCGTACTTTTGCTAAACTGAATTGTTTGAAATAGAACTATTTTTGTATGCTAAACTGAAATTGTTTGAAATAGAATTGTTTTGGCGCTTAACTGCGTGCAAACAAATTCTATACTTATACTCAACTGAATTCGTTGAATTAGAACTATTTGAGTTAACTGAATAGCTTGAAATAGAAATGTTTTAGACAAACTATGTACTCATGTTAAACTGAATTCTTAGAAATAGAACTGTTTATTTGTAAATGGATTTGGCATTAAATTACCAACAAACGTTGATATGCCATAAAACCTGGCCAACCAACCATCCAACCTGCTGGACTGATCAGCATTTGAGCACTTTTTGATTTACCAAACGTTTTTAAACAATTTACTTATCCTTATTTGTTCACAATATATATATATATATAGTAATCTTTAATTTTTTTAAAAAGCCGTTCCCCCATTAAGTGACAGGGTTCTAAAATTAATAGACAAGTTCATATACATCGGCAGCAATATCTTATCTGCTGAAAGTGATGCCAACTTACGCCTAGCGAAGGCGTTGATTGCTATCGATAGGTTTTAGATCATGTGGAAGTATGATTTATCCGATAAAATAAAACGAGATTTCTTCCAAGCTACAGCTGTGACAATACTACTGCACGGATGCACCACGTGGACGTTAAAAAACGCATAGAGAAAGAGCTAGATGAGAACCACACAAGAAAGCTACGTACTATTTTGAATAAATCCTTGAAGCAACACACCATCAAACAACAGCTGTATGACCACTTATCTCCCATCTCCAAACAATCCTACAAAGACCCACAAGATATACGGGGCACAGCCGGAGAAGCAAGGACGAATTCATAAGGGACGTTCTTCTTGGACCCCTTCACCGGGACGTGCCAGTTTTGGCCGACCAGCAAGAACTTTGTACATCAGCTCTGTGCGGACACAAGATGTAGTGTGGAAGACCTGTCGGAAGCGATGGATTATAGGGACAGGTGGAGAGAGAGAGAAAGTTAGAGAAATCCATTCTGTCAACGCAACTTGATGATATATAAATATATATATATATATATATATATGTGTGTGTGTTTGTGTGTGTGTGTGTGTCTCTGTGTGTGTGTGTGTGTGTGTGTGTGTGTGTGTGTGTGTGTGTGTGTGTGAATTATTACATTTGTTGTTGTTTTTGTTGTTGTTTGGGCCGTTCTGACGCTAGTCTGCAAGCTCGGCGTGCAAATCTTTACAACCCCTCCCCAGTTTAGCTTCAACATCTAATGATTAAGACCACGATCACGTGTTGGCGAATCTCTCCAACAGTACGGTTGGTAAGTTAGCGACTATAGTCGAGGGTGACCCGAAGGCTCCCTTTTCAATAGCTACTACAGCCAGGTGTAGGGGAGGGCGTTACTCCGTTCCCTGAATTGCTCAACTTTACCCTTGATCCTTACTTTATAGTGCTGGGTGCTAAGCAAGGCGGCATCAGGAACCATTTTTCGATTCTTTGGTATGACTCGACCTGGCACTGAACCCCGGTCTCCCGGACCATTAGCGAACACTCTACTCATTTGGTCAATAGCCGGTATATTTGTAGCATGAATGAACTTACCGGGGCCTACGCTCTGTTATCATAACTACCGAACAGCCATTATCTTTGCTGAACCCCAAATGAGGCACTGAAGCCGGATTTTCACCCATGTGGGATTTCCTCTAGTTCAGCTAATTTTCATTATTCTATCTTGAATATAGTAAACAGGATACAGCTATTGAAAAAAAAAATTCCGCAACTCAATTTGCAGTGACAAATTTTTAAAAAATTATTTCATGAATTTTGGTGACATACAAATACAATAGATTAATAGAATGCATATTAGGTCGTTGGGTAACAGTAAGCGTCATAGGAAGTGGACTCGGTTATCCTATTTCAAATCTTGAACGAGACTGCCTTTTCACATAGCGCTAATAACTCTAGGAAAGGTGTGAATTCAGCTATTGTTCCTTCAGCTATGGGTAAATTATAGGGAAGACTGGGATCGTTCACCTTGGTATGGTAACCAGTGTAGGAGAAAGAAAGCAATTCAAGCCAGTTGTCGACCTAAAAACAGATGGATGTCCAAGTCACAAGCGCCCTCATGACCCTTACCCTATAGTTGAAGGCGACAACTTCTCTTCTTCTTCTTCTTCTTCTTCTATTGTTTTTGTTTCTTCCATTTTCTTAACTCCCAAGAAAAAAAGAAAAAAAACAAAACTTCGTGGAGTAAAAAATGTACCAAGCTGAAAAAAGTTTTGTAAAAAGCATATTTACCGTTGGCACGATGACCGATCACCTTGGCTGCTATGTTCTGCCGATAAATGCTCAGATGTCGTGTTAGAATAACCAAGAAAATGGTAGGAAATAAAAAAAAAAAAAAAAAACAGTCTGCATCTCCTTTGACTTTTATACTTTTATTAGATTTTATTTTTACAAAACCTTTTCCCGTCTTGCAGTAAGCAGTAAACTTGCTGGTTGTGTGTATTGGGGATTATATGTTAAATTCTATCCGAAATCTCAAAAACGATCCTTTTTCTTTGAAAGGTTGGCGAACTCTGGCAATTAATGTTAATTTAGTGTGTACAGTTAATGTTTCGTGTTCTCTGGCAACAAGACGGACAAAAACTGAATTTTTCACTTCCAGGCAACTGGAGGAAAGAGAAATATTTGTCATTGAGCTAATACATTGATATAGGGATGTGTTTGTATAGAAACGGAGGGTGACATTTTCTACCGGTTGAGGAAAGAATCTGTTGTTGGCAAGGGAGATAATCCCACACATTCACATTTCCATCTTTTCACCTCCTCCCACTCTTTCTGTTCGTTTACCTCATGTTATTACTATATCGTCATAACCCTTTTATCCCTTTCAGCGGAACATGAAATACGCATACTGTATCCCCTGCAGAGGGTTAAGACCCCCCCCCAAAAAAAGAGTTCCTATATAACACTAAAATTAGGCTGCAGTTCTAGAACTCTAAAGGGTGTGAAGTAGCCCTTCATTACATTTATTCCAGTGACTACTCTGACTTGGAGTGGTAGCGCCTATTAGGGTCTTATCTATGGGTTAAATAGATCTGTTTAAAAAGTATTCGTATTTGATGGGACCGAGTAAAAAATAACTAAGAAACAACCACACAAAATTGTAAATATGAACGTACAATGACCACAATTCCCTAACCTCTTTGCATAAAATAACCCTATACAGGTTGACATACCGTTAGAATCAGTCAGTCAGTGGTAACATTTTGTTAGTTATAGCTTAGACTTGTTTTGAGGGGAGTTTTTTCAATTCCATATTTTTATTTTGACCTAATATATATGTTTATATTACAGAATTGTGTTTTTAAATTCATTATTTTATCATTTCTTTTTCAGAATCATGATTTAGTAAATTATCGTTTAGATAATTTCAATTTTTAAACCTTACCTTCCAAGTACATATTTATTATCTAATAACGGTTATTATCTAATTGTAGCACAATAGTAACGAGTTACCTACCTTGCTATGTGTTAACACGCATGCGTATACTTATCTTACACTCTTACCCAGTAAATATTAACCCTCGGGTGGTATAATCGTTAGCAATCTAGACTAGCAAGCCTGTGGGGTTTGAAGGTTTTGAAGGTCAGGGGCAAAGGGCAATGCTGTGTTGCCGTATGATATCTGACTCCATATTTTGGTTATTTTGTTTTACCCCACGTTGACTGGCCGGCGCAATGCCTTGCCCAAAGAAAGTCCCAAAAGAAATATGCAAAAAGAAAAGATAGAAACAGATAAGAGACGAAGACGTTTCTTTCATACTTTCCTTTATTTACTGGCTTCAACAACTATTCCATGTATGAGGGAGTTTTTCTTGAAAACATTGAAATGGTGAATCCCCCAGTTAAAGTGTCAAAAATGCGTTAATTCGTTTCATGTATGTAGGTGTCTGCATTTGGTATTTCGTGCTTCCATAAGGGTTAGTTTCCTTTTGGAAGTTTGTCAAAGTCCGGTAAAGAATTAGCTTATAGTTCAGTTGTTGGGCCTTGTATATTTCAGCATAATGCTGACCGATAGAGAGAGGGCTGCTACTGGGTGAAGGAACTAACTGACGCTTCGTCCAAAGACGCATGCGGGGTGCCCAAAACACCCGACAGCAAAATTGTGTTGTTGGTTCGACGGACACTACCTGAAAGAGGAAGAATACTTTGCTCTCTTTGTCAAGAGGAAAGTCTTTTTTCTTTTACGCATGCGTCATCTCCTTTTCCGTTAGAGACCTCTGGGAGTTTCTTCAAATTTAATATTTTTCTTTTGATTTATTCATTTTTTTTAAATCTAATTTTTTATTTTTTTATTTATTTCTTCGTTCCCTACAAACCTTCATGACTGAGTTCAAGTCTCATTGGGCACTCCATTCATGTGGCCTTGTGCCACATCTAAGCAAAAAACCATGGTAGATTTCTGGCAAGTTATACTAGCAAACCTTCGAGAATGAGCTTAAGTCTCCTTTGGCGCTCTATTTATACGGTCTTGTACCACATCTAAGCAAAAACCTTTGTAAATTACTCCCAAGCCGTTAACATTGACTTAGATTCGTCCGAAGTTCTTCGCACCACGTCAGTCAAATTTTGTTCTCACGATTTACCCGTGCCGTCTTCTGGATTGGCAACAACATGTTTTCGCAAGTAAACTGCTTTTCTAATTACCACCGTCATCCGATACGTCTTCTTGCCTTACTTCACCCAACTTGTACGTCGTTCCATGTAGCAAAACCATCAACAGCACTTTACGCCGACCGAACATATCCTTTCTTTCAAACTTATACTCCCCATTCTCCCTTCTTCTTCTTCTTCTTCTTCTTCTTCTTCTTCTTCTTCTTTACATTTCAGCTGGAAATCAAAAATGATATGTGGAAAATATTTTCCCCCCTCCCACATTTCAGTGTGTTTAACGGTGAACTGTATTTACGTTCATTCTTTGCACCTGTGCAAAAAGTATTTAAAAAGAAAGACAGAAAGAAAGAAAAGCTGCTGGTGAATAAGTTCGTCTGCTTTTTGTCCTCGGTGCCGGGTAGATAACACTTGTTATTATTGTGTGTTGAGTAGAAAGAAAAAGAATCCTGATTACCTACAAATTTAGGTAAGAAGGGTGCTCCCAAACTAATGTCTCCTATTTATTTCTACGGAAACCAACAAAGTTAAAAGATAGCACAATAACATTTTCCGACAGAACAATCTTTAAGCAAAACAAAAAACAAAAAAATCCCCACCATGTTCCATGTTTTCAGCACCATTGGCTATTAATTTTCAACAGGTCGCTTCGAGAGTAATGCCCCCTCTTCATTTCCACGGAAACTCCTCATGAAAGAAGTAGCACAATAATATCTTTTGATAGAGCAAGCATTTAGCAACAAAACACCATTTTCCACGAGGTCACCCTCATTGGCTATTTATTTTTGGCAGGAATGAACAAGCGTCTGCATGATACGCTCTGAATGAGATTGCCCCGAAAAAGTAATTCCTCCCATAAACAAGAGTCTGTATAATGCGTTCGGAATAAATCGCCCCGAAAGCTATAATTGTTTACTAACGATAATTATTAGTTTCTTGAAACTCTATCCCTGTAACCCAATGGAGGTGCCCGTGGTGTAATGGTTATCGTCGCTGGATATGGACACGGCGACACGAGTTCAAATCCTGGACCTGACTGATTGTATTTCACATAGCGCTAATACACTTGGGAAAGGTATCCAATTATTCCCTCTCCAGCTATGGGTAAATAGTAGGACAGACTAGGTTCTTCAGCCTTGGTGAGGCAACTAGTCTAGGAGAAGGAAAACTCTGAATTCAAACCTGTTAAACTCCGCTTAAAAATTGACCTAGTGTCATATCCTGCCTGAGGGGAGGGGTTGGTAAATATGATCACTGTAACCGAAGGTTTGATAGCCCGAAAATCTAACCAACAAGCCATATAAGTATTTGCAAAAAAATTGGTTATTGTCAAATAATTACCTAAAACTGAGACAAAGTTAATAGATCGTAATGTAACAAGGTTAACTTGTTTTTGAGACTATCCTAGTTATAATTTTCTTTCCAGCTATCTAGAACAGCTTAATAAAAAAAAAGTAGATTTTTGTAGTTTTCTTAGAGAACAGGTTGATTGTTGAGAAGACCTGTAAGAACTCGAACTGTGTTGTGGATTTTGAAGCTGGCAAGAGCTGAGAGCTAGCTATGAGCTATTTATGAACAATATTGGAAATGTTGTTTTGGGATTGTAAGGGCAAAGAAAATGACTCTTGAACTTAATTTGAACAATAGCTGATTTGGGTTATATTTTCAGCGGGGAAATAGATTTGCATTATAAAGAGATCTGCATCTAATGACTAGGTTTTGTCGTCCAAAGTTAGTTGGTCTTTGGACTGCGGAGAAAACGGATTAACTCCTATTGAAAGATACAGGGCATACACGCAATTTTGATTGCAGTCAGCCGAGGTATACTCCGTATAAGCGTATAAGTATCAGCCAGCCAACTCACATATCTATGAACTTGTCAGTGAATGACTCAAGCATTTCACTAAGTTACTAAAGCTAACTTAAGACTGATACACATATCACCAGTCCAGATGCTGTAGTCTGTTTTGTATAACTGGAGATGCTACACGATAGTTATTTGTATTTCACTTACTATACTGTCATTAAAATATTCATATTTAATCAATTGGCATTATTGTTATTCCGGGGAAGGAATCGACTTATCCTGTTAAGAACATTCGTTAAGAACATTCGTTACCAAAAGAGATTATCACAACTTATCAATAAGAGGAAACTCCCATTCATTAGCCAATAAGAATCACAACACTTTTTGAATATCAAGCAATACTATCCACAGCTGAGGCTTCGTCAGTTGATCAGTTTCGAATTATAAACGTCCCGCTATTCCGACAGTTGTGGGGATAGTGAGGTTTTACAACGGAGTTCCAACTGAGCTGCGCCTCGGCGAGAAATACGGCATGAGTGAGAAGGTTATGTTATATTGGTAGTGACCAGTATACGTGACTATAAGTGGGACGTGTTGAATTTATAGAACTATATTATAGATAGAAATATTTGAAACCATACAACTGTGTACAAATTGGTTTGGTTTGGTTTCTTAGTTTAACGGCATATCACCCTACGTGGATTATTTAATGCCAAAGCCATCCTTCAAGAAGAACAGTAGTGATACTATTTAACCCATAGCCGGGAGGATAAGAGGAGTCATACCTTTACTAAGGATATTTGTCCAAAAGTGAACATAATAGTGCGACAAGAGTTCGAACTCGCTTACTACGATTCTGTAAGTCAATCACTTTAACCATTACACCACGAAGACAACCCCGTGTTCAAATTGTTTGTATTATAAAGGAATACATGATACCATATTGATGTGTGCAAAAAACTCTAATGAAACAACTACACAAAAAAAGTAAATATAAATCTTTAATGAGCGTGATTCCCTAACTTTTAAGCCTAAAATAACCTTAGAGAGTTAACATTCCGTTAAAATACATCAATTACTAAATCACTAATCAAACATACAATACGTGTTAAAGTGAATATGTGCACGATTATATAAAACTGAAGTCTTTGTTGTTTGTTTGGGTTTCATGGCATATCAACCTCCATTTTAATACAAATAATCAGTTCTAGTTCAAACAATTCAGCTCAGCACAAATACACAGTTTCATCATCATCATGTCGTGTCGCTTGCACGGATATCCTTGACCCTCTCTCGTCACTTCTCCCTATCGTTCATCACCTCCGGCAGGTCTTCAGGGCTACATCCCGTATCCTCACATAGCTGCTGTATGTATGTTCGAACTGGTCGTCCCGCTTTTGTTCGGCCATATGTGGGGGTCCATAGGAGTACATCACTTATGAGCCCGTCTCTGCTTCTCCAGCAGTGTCATGCGTGTCTGGTTCGTCTAACTTGGATAGTTTTCGTGATGGGAGGCAGGTGGCCGTATAGTTGGTGGTTTGTGGGGTGTTGCCGCCAGGACTTGTTCAATATTGCTCGCAATATTCTTGTGTACACAGTTTAATTGTCAAAAACATTTTTATTTCAAGCAATTCAGTTTAGTCAAACAATTCTAATTCAAACAATTCAATTTTGTATAAGTATAATTTTTTTGTTTATACACAGTTAAAAGTCAAAACAGTTCTATTTCAAACAATTCAGTTTAGCATAAGTATGCTGTTTAAATATCAAAAGTTCTATTTCAAGTAATTCAGTTTAGCATAAGTATGCATTCTAGTTCTATTTGACCTATAGATAGGATCCTATCAGGTGCTACCAGTCCGGGCCATTGTGGACTTGGGAGCGATAGAAATGAAGGGATACTCCGCATTCTCCAAAGCTCCAGCATTACTGGAAACTCACCATCAGATTGTTTTGTGCAATATCCATGACACTCGTTGAAGAGGTGGGGGTTTACCCCTCTGCTGAGGTGCAGTTGCAGTATTCTACAGCTCCAGCCGACTGGGCAATATAAAACTAAAACTTGTGAAAAGTATGTTATAAAATGACGAAGTATTTATTGGGGAAAATAATTAGCCAAACTGAAAATGTACAAAAAGAAACAATGAGTTAACTTTAAAACGGCAAAGGATTAAACTTTCAAAGTTCACAAATGGAACCATTTGATCGAGTGTCGAAGCAATCTTAAATATTCAATGAAAATCTCTGTCAAAGCAAAAAAAAAAAAAACGAAAAAAAAAAACATGTAAGAGTTACTTCCAGAAAGCATGTAGCCGGTCTTTGGCTAGTCAACTCTATTTATTATGGGTGAGTCCCCTTGGCGTAGAGGTTAACGTAGTGGTCATTGCTGCGATATCTTAGTTAACAAGTTCGAGTTCCAGTCACGCTATGACGTTCACTTTTGGACAAACACTCTTCAGAAAGGCATGAACTCCCTTATACCCTTGTTATTGGTTAAATAATACCACGACTGTCACAAAGGTTTATATGTCAATAAACAAAGAAGAAAACTAAACATATTCTCATACAATTTAAAAAACAATAATGGCAAAAAAGTGGTGAGTCGCCGTGGCGTGGAAGCTGATGGGTGGAACTGCGATACCATAGTAAGTATTAACGCAACCTCTCCGCAGGGTGCAACACAAGGTCGATTTTTAAGTGCAGTTTAACCGGTTTGAATTCAGAGTTTTCATTTTCCTAAACCGGTTGCCATAAAGTAAAAGTTGGCGACCTTAGTCGAACATGACCCGAAGGCTCCCTTTTCAATAGCTACTACACCGAGTTGTAGGGGAGGACACTACTCCATTCTCTGGGTTGCTCTACTTTACTCTTGGTCCTTACTTTATAATACGGAGTGTTAAGCAAGTACCATTTTTTGAGTCTTTGGTATGATTCGACCTGGGATTGAATATCAAATATTCATATTTGATTAACAGAATTTCCGATATTAAATGGCAATACTTGAAACTATTTGACTGTGTGCAAATAGAATTATTATTGTTAGATAGTAATACTTGAAACCATTTTATTGTGTGCAAACAAATGATTAAAATTAGACAGAATTATTCGTGTTTAATAGCAGAACTTGAAACCATTTAACTGTGTGCAAACAAATGATATGCATTAAATCAGAGAGGAATTCTCGATAAAGAAAATTACTAATGTTAAATAGAAATACTTGAAACTATTTAACTGTGTGCAAATGGGGCTATAAGTATAAGTGATGTTTGAAATCGTTTAACAATATGAAAACAAATGATTAATTTTTAATAGAATTATTAGTGTTTTTAATACTAGAAACCATTTAACTGTGCACGAATAAATGACTAATAAATCGTTCAAAATAAAGTTACTAACAATCTATTCCCTTAAAAATTATACACAATATGTAAACGTATTTAAAAAATGTTGGCATTAAATAACCATCAAAGGTTGATATGCCATTAGATCAAATAACTGAAACTAAACTAAGCTAAACTAAGAAAACAAGCCCAGTCTTCTGGACCGTAGAATACACAGACTATGTCTCTGCAGAGAGGTAAGAATCCCACCCACCAATGAATATCCTCGATATGATATGAAACAATCTGATATCGAGGCTCTATCCTTAAAGATTTGGGGGAATGTAGATTACCCACTTATTGCCATTGCTTGCAGGTCCACTCTGACCCGAGGTGGTAGCACCTGATAGGGTCATACCTATGAGTCATATAGAATAAAATGTGTGCAAACAAATGACTGATGTTAAATTGTGACTTTTATATATCAATACTTGAAACTATTTAACTGTCCTAAAGAGCTCAAAATCGTTTAAGAACGTCATCTACAAAATGAATTTACAAATCATATATATAATATATATGTATAAAGAAGACTTGTCATTAAATAACTTACAAAGGTTGACATGCCATAAAACCAAGCTAAGCCAAATTATATGCATCTAATATATATGTATAAACAAGATTCGGCATTAAATAACCTGCAATGGTTGATATGCCATAAAACCCAACCAAAACAAATCTTATATATTTAACATATATGTAAAAACAGGATTTGGTATTAGATAACCAACAAAGGTCGATATGCTAAAAAGCGCAACCAAACCAAATCCTATATATTTAATTTATATGAATAAACAAGATTTGGCATTAAATAGCCTACAATGGTTGATATGCCATAAAACCCAACTATGCCAAATCATATATGCTTAATATATATGTATGAAGAGAATTCGGCATTAAATAACCAACAATGGTTGATATGCGATAAAATCCAACCAACCATAAGATAACCTTTCGTTGACAGATAGTGTCTTCCTGTACATCTGATTTTATGGTTAAAACTCTTAAAAAACAACTACACAAAAATGTTAACATGAACGTAGAATGAACGTGATTTCCTAACCTCTTGTCATGAAATAGCTGTTAGTCGTTTGATATGCCTTTAAAACCAATTAGCAATCAATTAACAAGAGAATATACGTGCCAATACCAAAAAGATCATGAAAGGTAAAGATCAGGTTAATCTTATGGCCAGATTTCAGATTTGAAACCTATAGAAAATATTTTTGTCTCATCTTAAACACAAACTAATCCAGAATCATTTTTTTATTTTCTCATTAACAATTTGAAACCATCAATTTTACATAATATAACACAGACTTTATTTACTCACAAGGCTTAAATTTTCAAAAGAGCAAAAAGAAAGGCTACCTCATATTAAATTACTTTAACTTTTTGCTTTTTTCTAACTAATTTAATGAGCAATGATTTGTTGTTAACATTGTTAAAAGCTTAATGATTTGTCAATTGTCATTTTTCATTGTCAGATTCGTCATTGTCAGATTTGTCATTTGTCATTGTCATAGTTAAAAGCTTAATGATTTATCAATTGTTAAAAGCTTTGTCATTGTTCAAAGATTTGTCATTTGTCATTTGTCATTGTCAGATTTGTCATTTGTCATTGTTAGATTTGTCATTTGTCATTGTCAGATTTGTCATTGTCAGATTTGTCATTGTCAGATTTGTCATTTGTCATTGTCAGATTTGTCATTTGTCAGATTTGTCATTGTCAGATTAGTCATTTGTCATTGTCATTGTTAAAAGCTTAATGATATGTCAATTGTTAAAAGCTTTGCCAGTGTTAAAAGATTTGTCATTTGTCATTGTCAGATTTGTCATTTGTCATTGTCAGATTTGTCATTGTTAGATTTGTCATTTGTCATTTGTCATTGTCAGATTTGTCAATTATTAAAAGCTTTATCATTGTTAAAAGCTTAATGATTTGTCAATTTGGGCTCGGCCCATTTTTAACCCCAGGAGTGTAGATACGTATTTAATATTAGTTTTTGAATATGATACTTAGGTCAGACTATTATTAATGGATAAATGAATAAATAAACATGCCAGGGAACTGAAGAAAAATACTATTGAACATAAAAGTGAGAGTGAAACCAATTGTGACTGGTAGTGTTAGTACAGTCACCAAAAGATTGATAATGAGACTGAAGGAATTGGAAATAAGAGGACGAGTGGAGACCATCAAAACGACAACATTATTAAGATCGGCCAGAATACTGAGAAAAGAATAATAATAATAATAATAATAATAATAATAATAATAATAATAATAATAATAATAAAAGAGAATCTGCAAAATTGTAGACTTTGCTGTCCCGGCGGACCACAGAATAAATCTGAAGGAAAGTGAAAAGAAGGATAGGTACCTCGACCTTGCTAGAGAATTGAAAAATTTGTGGAACATGAAAGTAACGATTGTGCCAATTGTGATTGATGCATTAGGCACAATAACTAAAGGATTATTAAAAGGCCTGGAAGACTTGGAAGTTGGCGGACGGGTAGAGACTATCCAAACAACAGCACTGCTAAGAACGCCAGAATCTTGAGACGAGTCCTGGAGACTTGAGGAGACTTGCTGTCACTCAAGCTCCAGTGAAAGACCATCAGTTAACACTGATGTGATAAACTCTGAAGTAGTAAATAATAATGCGAAAAGCTGGACAAATACCTAGACTTTGTCATAGAACTGAAAAGTTGTAAACCCTGAAAATCACAGTAATACCATTCATAGTCGGATTCCTTACAACAATCCCAAAGAATCAGAAAATGAAACTCAATGAACTTAAGATTAGTGGAAGAATCGAAACCATCCAGACCTCATCAGAACTAAAATTGGCCTAGATACTTAATAGAGTCTTGCTGTGGTCTAGACTCCTGTGAAAAACTCTCCAGAAGAAGAAGAAGAAGAAATAATAATAATAATAATAATAATAATAATAATAATAATAATACCAGACGTAGTATTGATTAACAACAAAAAAAGAGCCGATGCATTTTGTCGTTTTAGCGAAACACAATGAAAATAAAATAAAACGAGAAGATAAACAAATACATTGACCTTGCCAGAGAACAAAAAAAAACATTGAACATTAGGATAACGGTGATGTTAATTGTAGTGAGTGCACTTGGAACGATTCCCAATGGCTTAGAAAAATGACAAGAAGAACTGGAAATAAGAGGAAAAATCGAGACCATCTAGACCACAGCAGTGTTGAGATCAGTTAGAATCCAAGAGAACTGAGATTTGCTGCTACTCAGACTCCAGTGAAAGACCAACAGCAAATGCTAGTGTGTAAACCTCTGAAGAAGTTGAAAAAATAATGATAAAAACTGTGGAACATGAAAGTGACGGTGATATATATTGTAATTGGTTCTTTGTACAGTCACTAAAGGATTGATATAAGGACTGGAGGACTTGGAAATAAGAGGACGAGTGGAGACTATCCAAACGACAGCATTATTAAGATCTGTTAGAATACTGAGAAGATGCCTGGAGACTTGAGGAGACTTGCTGTCACTCAAACTCTAGTGATAGCACAGGCGTGAAAAACTCTCAAAAGAGAATAATAATAATAATAATAATAATAATAATAATAATAATAACGCGAAAACTACTCGAGACAAAATTCTCCAGCAGAAACCTCATCAAAGGAATAAATACTTGGGCTGTGCCCCTAGTCAGATATTCAGGACCCTTTCTAAAGTGGACCAGAGAGGAACTTAAGCAAATGGGCTAAAGAACAAGAAAACTAATGACCATGCATAAGGCATTACACCCCAAAGACGACGTTGACAGACTATATGTATCTAGAAAAGAGGGATGAAGAGGACTTGCCAGCATCGAAAACACCGTTGACGCATCCATCCAACGGCTCGAAGACTACATAGAAAAGTACGAACGAGGACTAATTACAACCATCAGAAATGATACGGACAACAGGATAAACGAAAGAATGACAACAACTAGGAAACAAAAATGAGAAGGAAGAACAACTCTATGGCCGCTTTAAACGTCTAATAAATAACATCTCACACCAAAAAAACTGGACCTGGCAAAGAAAAGGAAACCTTAAGAGAGAAACGGAATCCCTCCTTATAGCAGCACAGGACAACGCCATAAGAATGAATCATATCAAAGCGAGAATAGATAAGACGCAACAAAACAGTAAATGTAGGCTATGCGGTGACAGACAAAACGATCAATCACATAATAAGTGAATGCAGCAGATTAGCACAGAAGGAGTATAAGGCGAGACACGACTGGCTAGGCAAGGTGATCCACAGGGAAATGTGAAGGAAATTTCAATTCGACCATACAAACAAATGGTATATGCACAACCCAGCACTTGTCCTAGAAAATGACTCGCATAAACTCCGATGGGACTTTAGCATACAAACGGATCACCTAATCCCGGCCAGAAGACCAGACCTCATAATAATAAACAAAAAAAAAAGAGAATCTGTAAAATTGTCGATTTTGCTATCTCGGTGGACCACAGAATAAATCTGAACGAAAGTTAAAAGAAGGATAAGTACCTCGACCTTGCTAGAGAATTAAAAAAACTGTGGAACATGAAAGTAACGATTGTGCCAATTGGAATTGGTGCGTTAGGCACAGTAACAAAAGGATTATTAAAAGACCTGGAAGATTTGGAAGTTGACGGACGGGTAGAGACTATCCAAACGATAGCATTACTGAGGATGGCCAGAATCCTGAGACGAGTCCTGGAGACTTGAGGAGACTTGCTGTCACTCAAACTCCTCTGAAAGAACATCAGCTGACACTGATGTGAAAAACTCTAAAGGAGTATAATAATAATAATAATAATAATAATAATAATAATAAAAGAGTATCTTAGGAGAACCAGAAAGCTACTCGAAACAAAACTATGTAGCAGAAAGCTTATCAAAGGAATAAATACCTGGGCTGTACGTCTCGTAAGATATTCGGGACCATTCTTAAAGTGGACCGGAGAAGAACTTAAGCAAATAGACCAAAGAACAAGAAAACTAATGACCATGCATAAAATATTACATGCCTGAGACGACGTTGACAGACTATATGTATCAAGAAAAGAGGGAGGAAGAGGACTTACCAGCATTGAAGATAGCGTTAACTCATTGATACAACAACTCGAAGACGACATAGAAAAGCGCGTAGGACTGGTTACAGCCACCAGAAACAATACTGAAAACACAAAACTAACAGAATGACAATAACTAGAAAAAATTGGAAGAAAAACAACTCTATGGACGTTTAGTACGGCAATTAAGCAACATCTTACACGAGAAAACCAGGACATGCCTAAGAAAGAAAACCCAGACAGAAATTGAATCTCTCCAAATAGCAGCCTTAAACAACGCCATAAAAACCAATCATATCAAAGCAGGAATAGATAAGACGCAACAAAATGGCAAATGTAAGTTGTGTGGTGCTAGAGACGAAACAATCAATCACATAATAAGTGAATACAGCACATTAGCACAAAAGAAGTATAAGACTAGACGCGACTGTGTGGGCAACGTGATCCTCTGGGAGTTGTGCAAGAAATTTAAATTTGACCATACGAACAAATAGTATATGCACAACGCAACATCTGTCCTGGAGAATAACACATAAACTCCTATGGGATTTTGATATACCAAAAAAAAAAAAAAAAAAAAAACGCAAATACAGCATTACAATGATAATAATGAACATGGAATTCAATATACACACATTTTGTTTAAACAAATATATCAATGATCTGATTTTTGCGTTAATATTACAAAAATGACACGAAAGTTTTGGCAAAATCAAAAATAGTTCAGGTCTACATACACGCTCAAACCTATCAATGTATTTTCCAAGGGATTTCATTGAGTTGATTGAATTTAATGGCATATCAATCAGTCTAGGGTTATTCTATGTGTTCATTGTTCGTCCACTGTTGCTTAAGAATTTTTTTGCACACGGTCCTATCGAATGCGAATTATTTTTAGACTCATATATTTGACCCAGAGATGGGTCCCAATCAGGTACTACCACTCCGAATTTCCAAGGGAGATAACTATTAAATCATGAATATGGAATATTTCCCCTTATCTAATTTTTCATTTATTTACCTATGTTAGTTAATTTCAAACTAAATTCCGCGAACCAAGAAATAATGCTATCTAATTATTTAAATCAACCAGTTAGCTAGGATGGAAGGCTATTGAATACACTGACTGCACCTCTGCAGAAGAGTAAGATCCTCCTCCTCCCAACAAGTGTCCTGAATATGATACTATGCTATCTGATGGTAAGTGTCCAGTCTTGGAGCTTTGGGGAATGTGGAGTACCCCTTCACTGCCATGACTTCCAGCAGCTGAACGGCTACTTACCTCCCTTTTCCCAAACCATCCAAGTAAGACAAGCGAGACATACTGGGCACTGCTGGAGAAGTAAATATGAACTCTTAAGCGACGTTCTTTTATGGACTCCTACACGTGGACACACCAATATTGACTGACGAGCAAAAATCTATAGACATCAACTCTGTGCAGACACTGGATGTAGTCTAGAAGACTTAACAAGAGTGATGACCATGGGCCAGTAAGTATTTATATCAACTTTGGTATATCTACATCAAACCGGGCCAGCGGCCTAATGAGTAGTATGTTCCCCGATGGACCGGGAGACTAGGGTTCAATTTCAGGTCGAATCATACCAAAGACTTAAAAAATGGTACTTGATACCGCCTTGCTTAACACACAGCATTATAAGGTAAGCATCAAGGGTAAAGTGGACCAATCCAGGGAAAAAAGTAGCGCCCTCCCCTACATCGCGGTGTAGTAGCTATTGAAAAGGGAGCTTTCGGATCACCCTCGACTATAGTCACCAACAGTTTTGTTGTCGATAGACGGCAGGTAAACACTTCCCATTGCAAACATAGATTTAAACATATATTATAAAAGACCAGTCGGCTGAGGCTGAAAAATACACTGACCCCCGAAAGAGTATCCTGTATATGACATTAGACAATCTAAAGGCAAGGCTCAAGCCTTGGAGATTTGGGAAATATGGTGTAACCCTTCATAGCTATTGCTCCTAGGTCTTCTATGACCCAGAGTGACAGCACCTGATAGAGTCCTGTCAAATAGAACAGACTGTAAGCAAACAAATGACTGATGTTGAATTGTGAGTGTTATATAGCAATACATGAAACCATTTAACTGTGTGCAAAAAAAAGAGATCAGGCTCATTTAAGAATGTTATTGACAAAATGTTTTTACAAATAATATATATATATATATATGTATATATATATATGTACGTATATATATGAATATATTTGATATATATGTATAAAGAGGATTTGGCATTAAATAACCGACGATGTTTGATATGCTATGAAACCCACCAAACCAAACCTATTACTCAGTCAAGTAGGACAGTAGAATACACCGACTGCACCTCTGTAGAGGAGTAAAAAACCCTCCCCAACAAGTGTCCTAGATATGACACTAAACAATCTGATGAGGAGGTTCTAATAATGCTGGAGCTTTGGAGAATGCCGAGCGCCCCTTCATTGCTATTACTAGGTCCACTCTGCCCCGGAATGTTAGCATCTAATACGGTCTTATCTATGGGTCAAATAGAACTAAAATGCGTAATTATACTAAACTGAATTATTTGAAATGAAACTGTTTTTGTATGTTAAACTGAATTGTTTGAAATGGAACTGTTTTTGTATGTTAAACTGAATTGTTTGAAATGGAACTGTTTTTGTATGTTAAACTGAATTGTTTGAAATGGGACTTTTTTGACATTTCATTGAACTGTTTTGACATTTAACTATTTGTAAACAAAAACTATATTTATAATAAACTGAATTGTTTGAAATTTAATTCAGCGTTAAATGACACGAAAAGGGTTGATATGCCGTAAAACAAAACAACCAACTAAACAAACAACCAAACAATCCCAACATTGGTTCTCAGTTTTCGTATAAAAGTAATGATTTCTAAAGGGGAGCAAAGACCTCACTGGAGGGAATTTTAATATTTTGGGAAGCAATTTGGAATTTTGGTGAGAAGCGCCAAAAATATTCAATGGCTTAGAAATGATTTAAATGACTGAATGGTTACTTTAAAGAATATGTCAACTCGGCCAGTGTTATTTCATGCCAGGAGGTTAGGGAATTGCGTACATTATCTGTGTATGTTTACATTGGGGGGTGTCTTACAGGGTATTCTAAGCCCTACCAACTCGGAATGAGTTTGTTTAAAGCTCACATGGTTAAATTTTAAAATCTTCGGATGTATTTGGATATCATTTGCTTAATTCACTGAGTTCTCTTTTCTTCAAACTCGTGTAATTACACGTCTATAAGATGTTCACCTTGGTTTTTATTTAGCAGTAAATAAACTTATAACAAGTAAGATGCTAAACATGCGTCAATCAATTGTTTAACATTTTGGCTTCATTGAATATTCCTTAAACAGACTAGATCAAATTATTTAGAATAATAGTATAACTTTACCCCATGCCTAGGAAAATATAATGGAATAATCCAATATTGAGAAAAAAAATCATGAAATTCATGACAAAAAACAAATTAGAATGAATGTTTAGTTTTCCTGAATTTTTTATGATAGGCTTAATTCTTTCCCGAATGGATTTCACTAATTTAAAACAGATATTAAAGAAATAAAAACGATTAGAAAAGATTGAAATAGTTTCTGAGGCCTTGTTTTAAAAGTCCAGATAGAAACCATTGGCCCTAATGAGTAGTGTTCGCCAATGGTCCCAGAGACCAGGTTCAGTCCCTGGTCGAGTCATACCAAAGACTCAAAAAATGGTACTTGATGCCGCCTTGCTTAGCACTCAGCATTATTAGGTACGCATCAAGAGTAAAGTGGAGTAATCCAGGGAATGGAGTAGCGCCATCCCCTACACCTCATTGTAGAAGCTATTGAAAAGGGAGCCTTCGCGTCACCCTTGACTAAGGGCGCCAACTTTACTTACTAAATCATATGTCATAGATGGGACCCTAACAGGTAGTACAATTCCGAATCAGAACAGACTTAGGAGTAATGGTAATGAAGGAGTACTTTACACTAGCAAGATCTTCAGAATTCGAGTCTCAGCATCAGTTGCAGTTTAATGTCATACCCAAGTCTCCACCCACTTTTTTTTTTGAAAACGTTCTCACCTCTCAGCAGGGGATACTGTCAACATATTCTCAGTCCCGCCGACAAGGCGTTCTTTCAATGGAAAATTTTGAAAAATACTTATGACTGATTTTTGTTTCCAATTTGCTAATTATCGGATATTACTAACAAATTCCTTACTAAAAAAACATTTCTAGAATGTCCAGTGATGGTATAGGCGAGAAACTGACTGCCACCAAGCTCCGCTGACTCTGTGTCTGCGCCTTAGATATTGTCAAAAGTATAATGATTTTTGAAATACAAGGCTTATTCAATAAATGGAGTCTTCTCATCTCATGGACCTTTTTTTTTTAATCGCCAAAAATAATAATAAAAATACATTTAGATCCGGGCGGTTCGCTGACCATGTCGTTGATGTTATATGCGACCATATACATTATCGCCCACAGAAATGATTTCATCATCCTCTAATTAATTTTCTATCGATTGAATGAGAAAATCTTCCAAGATTTTTATGCTTACATGTGCCTTCATTGTTAAGACAATAATTGCAATTTCCCGTGCTCTTTTAGATGACATCCGACTCCATATCATGAATGATGTTTATATGTTTAATTTGAACAGAACCTGATAATAGTTCCAGCATTGCAGATTCTTGATTCATCACTGAATATCACTTTCATCCAATTGTCCACATGCTATTATTGTTTCTCTTCAATCCATTTTACCTTCATCTTCTGTTTGTGCGTTATTCCTGGTTTTCATTTCGCCTTTTTCTATCTATAAATCCCATTTCATTCAACCGATTTCCAACAGTTTTGTCATAAACATAGACTCCTGTTTCGATCCATTTGTTTTTTATTTGTTTTGTTGTACATTTTCCATTTTCAAGGTGTCTTGTTTTGAGTTTTCTAAACTGACGCTTTCATGTCTATCTTAATCTACCAGCATGTTTTCCCTTTTTATGTATACCACTTCATATTCATGGAGGTGCCCGTGATGTAATGGTTATCGTCGTTGGAAATGGACACGACGAACCTAGCTAAAATCCTGGACGAGGCTTAATGCATTTTGCATAGCACTAATACCTTTGGGAAAGGTATGCAATCCGATTATTCTCCCTCCAGCTATGAGAAAATTGTAGGGCGGATTGGGTTCTTCAGCCTTGGTGAGGCAACTGGTCTAAGTGATGGAAAACTCTGAATTAAAACCCGATAATCTCCGCTTTAAAATCGACCTTGAGTCATATCCTTCCCGTAAGGAGGAGTTTTGGAATGCATACATTATTTCATATTTGCACCAGATTTTAGACATAGCTGACTAGGATTTGAATACATACGTTATTTCATATTTGCACCAAATTTTAGACATCTTACTAGGAACAACCAACGTCTTTGATCACATTCCCTTAGGGATTGCATTTTTGGAAGAGTTTTACGATCCTTTCAATTCTTTCAATAGACAGTTCTTTCGTTGTAGCTATGTTTCCATTCAATTAGTTATGTTCAACTGTTTGATGATGTCTACAAAAATAGTCTTTCAACCGTAGACCGTTTTGTATGGGTTAATTTCTAGTGATATCTTTTAGGGGTGTAAATTATTTTCCGTAATTTTTTCCATTTCTTTTTTAACGTTTCGTTATTCCATATTTTTCTCTTCATGGTTCGGAAAATATTATGCTATTAATTTAAGTGATATATTCTAGTTTACTTAAGGAATATTTCATAAAGCCAGACCATTCAGCTATGAATGAAAAATATTTTGCGTCTTATCTGTTATTTGTTTATTTACTGCTAAACAAATAGATACAAAAAAACAAGAGAACATTTTCTAAGTGCGCTAATTTCATAATTTTTGCGAGGAGTAATAGAAAAATACATTGGAAATGGTTTTTACTATAAAAATTCATTGCATATGATTTTTACTATGAAAATTCAAATGATTTTTATTATAAAAATGCATTGGGAAAAAAAACCAAAAAAAAAAAAAAACAAGACAACATCCTCTTAGTGAGCTAATTTCATAATTTTTACAAGGGGTGGTAGAAAAATACATTGGAAATGGTTTTTACGATAAAAATTCATTGCAAATGTTTTTTACTATAAAAAATTCATTCAGGAAAAAAATAATTTTAGAAAAAAATGCGAACATCCTCTTCGTGTACTAATTTCAAAATTTTTGCAAAGTCTGAGTCTTCTTTAGTTCATCGTCATGAAACCGACAATTTTTTTTTTCTTTTGCTTTCAACTTATAACTACTTAAGGAAAAGGTTGTTAACAGTGGGTGTCCACTGCCATTTTCTGGGTTGATAAGGGAGAAAAGAGGAATAGTAAGAGGAACATTATTTTTGCATTCAAGTTGACGTATAGTGCGAAAAAAAGGAATAGGAACTACTGATCAAAAAATTACGTTCAGAAGGATATATAAACGATTTGGCTTCTTTGTTTAATGGCATATCAACCTTTGACGATTATTTAGTGACAAATTCATCCTTGTTTAAGAACAGTAATGATTCTATTTAACTCATAGCTGAAGGAATGACGGAATTCATACCATTTCCCAAGAGTATTTATCTAAAAGTGAAGTTAATAAGGCGACTAGAATTCGAACTCGCTTACTTCGAGACAGCAGTCAAGCACGTCTGTCATTACGTCACGGTGACTTGCCCCCCGCGAAAAACAAAAAATTTTTAAATAGAAAAAAGAAAACTATTTCCATTTAATCTTTTGAAAATTTTTTAAAAAGATTCTTTTATTTGTCCTATTTTTTTTTTTTACCATACTAAACTCTCTCGTTGCCAAACAGTTCAGTTAAACATTTGTTTCATTGTTTCTCGTGCATATTTTTTTTGGCTTTTCAAATTCCTATTTCTAATTAAATATTTTGTGTTTCATATACATATGTGTGTGTGTGTATGTGTGTGTGTGTGTATCATTATATTCATATCTCTCTCTCCTATCTCTATCTTTATCACATTTATTTTTGTCCGAATGTTCTTTCTTCAGGTTTCTTTGCTTTGTCAACCTTCGTGGGTTATTTAATACCAACGCCGTACTTGTAGAACAGCAATGGTATTATTAATCTATAACTAAAGAAATATGAGGGTTCATGCCTTTCCCAATGGTATTCGTCCAAAAGTGGACGTAATAGCGTGATTGGAGTTCGAATTAGCTTACCACGATCTCACAATGCAGCACGTTAACCAGTACTTTATGGGAACACTTGGCCTTCTTAGATGATTTCTTTAAAATGATGAAAGATTCTGTAAAAGCAACCAAATTTTTGGGATGAGCTGATAACAAAAGAAGGATATTACAGAGTGCCAGAGATTCAGCGAATAACACTCATTCCTGTTTGTTTTTTTTTGTTTTTTGTTTTTTTTCATTTGATGAAAATAGTCCTTTGGGGTTAGGTGGAATTTGCAGGAAGACAAATGTTTACACCTTTCAATAACCCACTTCTTTCACATTTTGTGTTTACTTTTGGGAAGAGCTCAGTCTGCCCTACTATTTTAACCATAGTTAATGGATAAGATTAGAGTTAGACTCTGAATATTGAACGTACTTATCTGGAAATGTTCATCACCAACAACCTTATTACGTTTTATTATAATTGTAAGTCAGTTGAGAAACAAATAAACAAAATACGACAAAGATCGGAGTGTATTGATATTGGAGAATTAAAGCTTTTTGCGGGGCAAAAGTCAGTCAAAGTAATTGTTTCTGTTTTTTCTTTCTTTGATTTTAACTGAATGTTTTATTGTATTTGTTCTCTTTGTATCGAAACAGATACGATAGGGAAATAAATTTGAAGTCACTCGTAATTTTTATGTAATGATGTTAGCGTGATTGCTTATGCATCGTTATGTGGAATTGGCCAGAAGACAAATGTTTACACCTTTCAATAACACACTTCTTTCGTGTTTAGAATAATAGACCCAAAGCAGAATTGGAACTTTCTGAAAAAAACCAGCCTCCAATCAAAAATGTTGACTGATGTATTTTCTTTTCTCGCAATCACTTAACTGTGGAAACAGATTATTAACATTAGATAGAAGTACTGGTGTTAGCTAAAATAACTCCAGTGGTGTAATGGTTAGCAACCTTGACTAGCAAACCTACACAAGTGAGTTCGAGTCTCATTGGGTGCCCCATTCATTCGACCTTGTGCCACAACGAAGCAAAGAGCTTCGTAAATTACAATATTACTGTGCGCAAACAAGTGGGCTGTGGTTTGTCTAAAAATGTTTAACTAAAAATATGTGCTTACAATGCATATATATTTGGTATATATATACATAAACAGGATTTGGCATGAAATAACCCATAAGAGGTTGATATGGCATAAGACCAAACCAACCAACCTTTGGTATTTGATTTTCTTTTTCTCATTTTTGGAAGTTAAAAGACCTCTAGTCGAAATTGTTTCTGCTGGGTAATGAATCAGTTTTTGCCAGTGTGTGCAAGTGAGGGAATTCCTGAAGAATCCCTGTTGGGCTACCACCACACCACATCAGTGACTGCGTTGCGGTTTTAGTAACATGTATCTTCTTTAATGGACCGGAGTTTTTCTTTCTCTCAAACCAGTTGCCCTTTCATAACTAAAGAGCCTACTCTTTCCGACTATTTGTGCAGTTGGGGGAGAAGAGAAGAATTCATGCTTTTTCCTCGGGCATTAGCATGAAGTAAAATGCACACAACCTTGACCGTAATTTGAACTCAGCTTGTCAAGTCCATTAGCTAACCGTTGCACTGCCTGAGCATACTAAATTATCGGAATGTTTAATCATCATCATCATCATCATCATCATCATGTCGCGCCATCAGCACAGATATCCCGGACCCTTTCTCGCCACCCTTCTCTATCGTTCATTGCTTTCGGCAGGTCTTCAGGGCTACATCCCGTATCGACACAGAGCTGTCGTATGTTGGTTCGAGCTGGTCGCCCTGCCTTTGTTCGTCCATGTGAAGGGGTCCACAGGAGTACATCACTTATTGAAATCTGAAGAATTTATCGAGTATACTCGAGTGCTGTCGCTTAGGAGACTGTATAGGAACAAAATTGATGCGGGTGGCTATTGAAAATAAAGACTGCCTTCATAATAATTGTTAATTGTTAGAGACCCCACCCACATGATGAGGGCTTCTCTGTCCCTTCAAAGAACAAAGATAATAGTATCTGTTGGGATCCCATCAATGGATCTAATTGATCAGTTTGAAAATCATCAGTATTATATAGGAATGTTTTTTTAATTTTTAAACAGATTTATTTACTCTGTAGATAAGACACTTCTAGGTACAACTCCAGATAAGAGCGGACCTGGAGGTGCCCGTGGTGTAATGGTTATCGTCGTTGGAAATGGACACGGCGACACGAGTTCAAATCCTGGACGAGACTGATTGCATTTCACATAGCACAAATACCCTTAGGAAAGGTATGAATCAAATCATTCTCCCTCCAGCTATGGGTAAATAGTAGTGCAGACTGTTTTCTTCAGCTTTGGTAAGGCAACTAGTCTAGGAGAAGGAAAACTCTGAATTCAAGCCTGTTGAACTCTGCTTAAAAATTCACTTTGTGTCATATCCTGCCCGAGCCTAGGGGTTGGTAAATATGATAAGAGTGGACCTGAGAGTAATGATAAATAAGGGTTGCACTACACACTACAGACCCCAGAACTGAAGCCTCACCACCGGATGCAGTTTAGTGTCATACCCACGACACGCTATCTTTTAAGGACAGACAAACAAACTTTTCCAATTATCATAATAGATTATTTTTCTAACTTTCACACTTAGGATTCTTGGCCTCTGCCCACCCGCTCCATCTGCCAGGCATCGCCCACTCGTGTTTCTGGGATTCATGTTCTAGCTGAGACATATCTCACCCTAGCACCCGCCACCCGCTTTGACCTGTTTTGTGATCGACCTTTGCACACTTCTGTATCGATTTCAACACATATTGACGGAACTTGATCTTTATCTCCGGCACCTGAGCGAATCGCCACTTGTCAGCTTAAAAAACAACCACATTCCTCAACTCAAGTAACGCTGAGACGAAGGAGGAGTTTAGTGAGGGGTGTTGGGTTCAGGGGTTGAAGACAAGGGCCTTTGGGAAGTAAGTGAGTAATAAGCCTGCAAGAGTCTGCTGGAGACGCTCCGTTCAGACGTCTTTCAACCAAGCAAACGCTTCCATTTACTTATTTTTTTCTTTCATTTTTCGACTCTGTTTTTCGCTTCCTCCATCAACCATATTTTTTTCTTTTTCTCTTTTTTCTTCTTGTGTGTCTATGTATGTATGTATGTATGTATGTATGTATGTAATCGCGTGTGTGATTGTTTGTGTATAATTGTGTGCGTACGTGAGCGTGATTGTTTGTGTTGCTGCATGATTGTGTGCGTGTTATTATGTGTGTCATTATGTGTATGGATGTGTCACTATGAATGCATGTGTATATGATTGTGTGTGTATGCGTCACTATGTGTATGTATGGGTGCAATTGCGTGGGTGTGATTGTGTGTGTAAACGTCATTGTGTATGATTGTGTGTGTGTGAGTGTGTGTGTTTTAGAAACTAGTTGAGGACAGAAGGCCAACTGGAGGTTGTAGAGGAGATGGTGTCGGTGGTGTCAGCTCGCCATAATTCAAACCTTATGTGACTTAAGACAGACGCCGGCTATAATGATTGAGCATGGCAGCCAGTGGCGGTGAAGGTGGGGGAGGGGGAGTAAGCAGGTCGCTATATACCATAAAAGGCAAATTCAAATAAAAAGGAAAGGCCACATGCCCTGCCCAGGGTCAGATTATACGGCACGAGGCGTACGTGATTTCTTAACAATTCATCCAGAAAGAAAGAAAGAAAAAAGAAAGAAAACGAAGACAAAGAAAAAAAGAAAGAAAGAAAGACAACGAGGACAAAGAAAGAAAGAAAGAAAACGAGGATGAAACAAAGACAAACGAAACGAGTACCAGAGAGAATTTCTTTGGATCACAAATTTAGGATGACTGACGATAGGACTAAAATTCTATTTGCTTCATAACTATCTCGAACTAGCAGAACAAAAAGATGGACTGCTTTGTAAATCTGAACCGGCTTCATTAATTTCATTTTGTTATTCATTCGGCCAAATCAAACATGCGTAGAAACATCAATAATTCCATGGCTTTGTAGGGATTAAAAAGAAATAAAATAAATAAATGCAAAAAGTAACGGTTTCCCGAGAGGTCTCTGACCGAAAGCAAAATAGGCTCATGCCAAAAAAGTGGAGCTTCCTGGCGCCAAAAATAAGTTCTCCCTTAGTTACCTAGAGATGCATCGATCGAAAAGACCTTTTTCTCACTGCTGCTAGTGGGGGGTGAATGTGTCTGCTGAGTCCCGAACTTAGCAGTGCGTTGTGTCTCTCCAACAAGTAGGAGCCTCTGCTAAGCATACCCACTGAACACACGAAGGACTCTCCGGCTTGTATTTGTCAAAGATGATTCAATAATATACTTCAACGTTTTGTCTGGGGGAAATGCGACTATTTTTACTTATTCAAGAAAACATTCCACACCTCAGAATAGTCGCAAACTCCAAAAATAAAACTTGAGTTTAAAAGTACACTTGTCTTTTTCCTTCCGTACTTAATTCCCTTGCAGCTTCGATAGAAAAAAAAAGACAAGTGAATAGGGTAAGAAGAAGAAAACAGTTTACAAACCTCGGAATTTCCCACCTATACAAACGATTAATGACTACAACCAAAAATAACCTCCCTCTTCAGTCCACTGATAAAAAAAAATCCATTTAGGAAGGCTGCTCCGAAAGCAATGTCTCCTATTCATTTTAACAAAGAATGCAAGTACTGATAACACAATAACACCGTTTAATAGAGCAACTTTTCAGAAAATTTACACTGTCTTCACTGGAGGTGCTCGTACTGTACTGGTTATCGTCGAAGAATATGGTGACTTGAGTTCAAATCCTGGACGAGATTGTTTACCTTTTCATGTAGAACAATTACATTTGAGAAAAGCATGACTCCAACTGTTCTTCCTTCTGCTATGGGTAAATAGAAGAACAGTCAAGGCTCTTTAACTTTGATAAGGCAACCGGTTTAGGAGAAGGAAAACTCTCAATTTGTACCATAACGGCACCGAATAGACGTTTGTGACAAAATTTTACTCAATAATTATGCATATCTCCACGTGTTCGAACATGTTAGTGGCCGTATCGCTACATCTAGAGTAGTAATCGGACCCTGTCGTAACCCCGCGATGGTAAAAGTTAACGAATACACGAAACTCTGTTTTAGTTCACCACAGAAAGGTTTATTTACAACAACAATTTGTAAGTAGTCACTGGGAGAAAGAAATAGGGTATGAAAGTTAAATCGACCGCGTTAGCTGGACAAAAGAGAAACATGTCATGATGAGAAAGAGAGAGCCGACACAGACCTTGAATTTTCTCCCTAGTTTTCTGTTGTAGTTTAAAGATGTTGTCCGCTGGGTTGCATCTAGAATAAGGCCCCTTTTCGGAGCCCACCCCAAAAATGGGGCTTGTAAATTTTCATCTTCGTGGTTAGTGTTCAACTCCCTGTTGTTACCTCATCACGTCTCGTTTGTAACTCCCTCAAAATGAGTTGTCCTCCTCCCTTCGCCTGGTGTCGGTTGGAGGCGCACCCGTTTCCACAAAGATTACGAAAATAAATTTCCGGGACTGCCATATGACGGTTCACGAAGGTCCCAATGGACACGCCCATTCCTTAACGGATCTAATTATATATTGTCTTCCTACATTCGCTTAAGACCTTTTTCAGCGACTCTTTTGAATCCCATTTTATTAATAAGACATGTTATTCTTCATCATCATCATGTCGCGCCGCTTGCACGGAAATTCGTGACCCTCTCTCGCCACTTCTCCCAATCGTTCATCGCCTCCGGCAGGTCTCTAAGGCTACATGCCGTATCCTCACATTGCTGCTGTATGTATGTTCGAGCTGGTCGTCCTGCTTTTGCTTGGCTATATGTGGGGGTCCATAGAAGTACATCACTTATGAGCTCGTCTCTGCTTCTCCAGCAGTGTTCTGTTATTCTTAAATAAGGAGAAATATGCCATGATTATCGTCTCATAGTTATCTCATTGCAGGCGCAGGACGACGCGAATAAGTTTCTGGAACTGTCATTTGATATTCCACAAAGGCGCCAAATGGACATGCCCACTCTCCAAGGGAGACAATTTCAAAGGATTCAGTTCAAAATTCATTGCTGAGTGCAATTAGGCGCATAAAGAAAATCGCATAATTCAATGGACTAGCATTTATGATGAGAGCAGTTTGAATAAATCAATGTATGTTACAATGTGATTAAAAGTAAAAATAAGATGAAAACCATTAAAAAAAAATTAATAATCTAAATGACCCCTCCCTTCCAAAAATGTTATAAGAAGAAACGTTGTGTCGGAAAAGAATTTACAAACTTAAGCGAATTTTTCCATGAAAAAAAATGCTAGAGCCAATTTGGAAACAGGAAGAAATCCAAGATTAGTTTGCTTGATAAGAAGAAAAGAGTTTAAATAAATATCAGATGCTGTTTTGTTTGCTCTAAGTTAAAACCGTCGTCTGTTTTCTCTGTTAGCCAATGAAAAGGGTTTTTTTTTTTTTTTAAAGAAACAATTATTTTTTTAATTTTATTTTTATTTCATTTTCTTTTTGTGAGTCACGTTAATTTACTTTGGAGTGCACTCCGTTCTGTCCTCATTTGAGTCGTTTTAACTCTTTCCATTTTCCAATTCTCGATTCATTGCAGTTCGGGGGAAAAATAGGGTCAAGCTCTTGTTATCGTCCATCGTTTGTTCGTACTAATTTCTTCATCTTTATTTTTAGTGATTGTGATTTACATTTTTATAGGTTGGTGGAAGAAAAAATTTTCGCTTTCAATCCATTCTTTCCTCTTTATCTCGATATTGCTCTTATTTTTAAATGAGGGATTTATTGTTATTATTATCATTATTATTATTATTATTATTATACCATCGGCCCAGTGGGTAGAGTGTTCGCCAATGGTCTGGGAGACCTGGATTCAATCCCAGGTCGCGTCATACCAAAGACTTTTAAAATGGTACTTGATACCTCCTTGCTTAACACTCAGCGATATAAGGTATGTATCAAAGGTAAAGTGGAGCAATCCAGGGAAAGGAGTGACGCCTCCCCTACACCTCGGTATAGTAGCTATTGAAAAGGGTGACTTCAGGTTGCCCTCGACTACGGTCGCCAAGTCTACTTATTATTATTATTATTATTATTATTATTATTCACTCTGATATTAGAGTTTTTCACATCAGTTTTAACTGATGGTCTTTTACTCTAGACTGGGTGATAGCAAGTCTCCTCAAGTCTCCAGGACGCTTCTCAGTATTCTAACCGATCTCAACAATGTTGTAGTTAAACCAGTCTCCACTCGTCCAGTTATTTCCAAGCCCTCCAGTCCTTGTACCAATCCTTTGGTGATGGTACCAAAAGCACCAAACACGATTGGTATAATTGTCATTTTCATGTTCCAGTTTTTTCCATTACCAAGTAAAGTTGAGGTACTTATCATTCTTTTCACTTTCTTTCAGTTTTATTCTGTGGTCAGCCGGGACAGCAAAGTTCACAATTTTGCAAGTTCTCTTTTTTTGTTAATTATTATGAGGTCTGGTCTTTTGGCCGAGATGAGGTGATCCGTTTGTATGTCAATGTCCCGTTGGGGCTTATATGTCTCATTCTCTAGGACAAATGCTGGGTTGTACATATAACATTTGTTCGGATGGTCAAATTTTAATTTCGTGTAAATCTCCCAGAGGATCACGTTGCCCACCTTGTCGGGTTTAGTCATATACTCATGTACTAATTTGGCTTATTATGTGATTGATTGTTTCGTCTCTATCACCACATAACTTACATTTGCTATTTTGTTGTGTCTTATCTATTCTCACTTTGATATAATTGGTTCTTATGGCATTGTTTCGTGCTGCCATTAAGGAAGATTCAGTTTCTCTCTTAAAGTTTTTTTTTTTCTTAGCCACGTCCAGGTTTTCTCGCGTGTGGTGTTGCTTATTAGTCGTTTAAAACGCCCATATTGTTGTTTCACTCTCTGCGAATTTTTCATACCTGTTTTTACTGGTGAACTTTCGCTGGAGTCTAGCTGACAGCAAATATCTTCAGGTCTCCAGGACTTTTCTCAGTATTCTAGCCGATCTTAATAAGGCTATGGTTTTAATTGTCTCGATCCTTCGTCTGATTTGCAATTCCTCCACTCTCTTTTCGAAGCTTTTGGGAACTGTTCGAAGCGCACCAATTATTATCATTATTATTTACTCCTTTTCGAGTTTTTTTTACACCAGTGTTAGCCGATGGTTTCTCACTGGAGTTTGAGAAAGAGAGTAAGTCTCCTCAAGTCTCCTGGACTCTTCCCTGTATTCTAGCCGATTACAATAATACCGTAGTTTGGATGGCCTCCATTCGTCCTATTATTTCCAAGTCCTCCAGTCCTAGTACTAATCTTTTGGTGACTGTACCAAGAGCACCAGTCACTGTTAGTATTTTACCACTTACATGTTCCACTGCTTTTTCAATTCCCAAGCTAGGTCCAGATACTTATCTTACTTTTTTGCTTTTTTCAATTTTACTCTGTCGTCAGCCGGGCTAGCAAAGTCCACAAGTCCTCTTTTTTTTTCTTTTTTCTTTTTTGCTGTTTATTACTAGGTCTAGTCGTCTGGCCGAGATGAGGCATCCGTTTGTATCTCAAAATCCCGGAGGAGTTTGTGCGTCCAGGACAGATTCTGGGTTTTACGTATACTATTTGTTATTTCACTCCGAGCGAGTTTTTCACTCCTGTTTTTACTTTTTTTTTTTTTTTGGTTTAATGTCAAATCAACCTTTGCAGGTTTTTTAACGCCAAATCAATTTTTATGTGAATAACCAGTTCTATTTCAAACAATTCCGTTTAGCATGAGTACGCAATTTGTCAAAAACATTTCTATTTCAAACTATTCAGTTTAGTCAAGCAGTTCTAATTCAGCTAATTCAGTTAAGTGTAAGTACAGATTTTTTTTACACACAGTTAAATGTCAAAGCAGTTCTATGTTAAACAATTCAGTTTAGTGTAAATACAGTTTCAATTTCAAAAAACAGTTCTATTTCAAATAATTCAGTTTAGCATAAACAAGCTGTTTAAATGTAAGTACGGTTTTAGTTTAGTATAAGCACGCAGTTTAAATGTAAGTACGGTTTAATTGTCAAAAACATTTCTATTTCAAGCAATTCAGTTTAGTCAGACAATTCAGTTTAGCATAAGTATGTAGTTAGTTTTATTTAACCCATAGATAGGACCCTTATCAGGTGCTACCACTCCGGGCCAGATTGGACCTGGGAGCAATGGCAATAAAGGGGTACTCCCCATTCCCCAAAGCTCCAGTATTACTGGAACCTCACCATCAAATTGTTAAGTGTCATATCTAGGACACTCGTTGGGGGGTATTTTACCCCTCTGCAGAGGTGCAGTCGGTGTATTCTACAGCCCCCATCCGACTGGGCAATTGTTTTTACTGGTGATCTTTCACTAGAATCTGAGTGATTTCAAATATCCTCAGGTCTCCAGGACTTTTCACAGTATTCCGGCTAATCTTAATAGTGCTGTGGTCTTAATCGTCTCGATCCTTCCTCTGATCTGTAATTCCTCCAGTCTTCTTTTCTAAGCTTTTAGGAACTGTTTATTTTTATCATTTAATTTTCAGTTTTATTTTCGGTTTCTAACAATGTTGCATATTGACCTCCGACCCGGCTGGGCTGTCAAAATTGGAAATTCACCTGTGTAAATAACAGGTGCATTCGGTCGAGGAATATCAGAATATAACCTTGACCGTGGACGGGTTGAATGAGCGCGACTTATGACGCCCACAAAAAGAAGGTGGGCGTTGAACTATCGAACTCAGTGAAAACAGGAAGTCTGACGTTGAACTATTGAACTCAGTGAAGACAGGGAGTCAGTCAGTTTGGAGATCAGATGCGGTTGGAGATCAGATGAGTTGGGGATCAGACGAGTTGGAGATAAAATACGGTAGAGGAAACCAGCACCCAGAGAGGCTGGGCTCCCTGGACCCCGGTTGAGCAGCCCAGGAGAACGGGAAAGAAACGCGGTTATGGCCAATAGAGTCGGGGTCAATATGTTGCAGTTCTGTTCGGACTCCAACTCCCTCTCACACACAACCCTTTCAATAAAGTGAGAGGTACATTTTTCTAAAAGACTGTGTCGCTCGTCTTTATTGTGTCGTCGTTATGATTCTGCATGCAGATGTATATGTATTATGTGGCTCTACAACAACAAACCTTCGCCAAGTCTTTACCTAGTATGAGAGAAAAGGCTGATTATACGTATTTATGTTTTTTGTTGCCTCTTTAGGGGATATTTTTCAGTCACATTAATAGTAAGTAAAGTAAAGTTGGCGACTTTAGTCGAGGGCAACCAGAATGTTCCCTTTTCAATCCCTAAAAAGATGAGAAGTTCTGCAAAGTTCACTATTTTGTATTTCATATATTCTGGGACTGGCAGGTGCCGTGTTAATGTGCTTATCATTCCTTTTCTTGACCATACCCAGAGCTTGATCATACCCAGATCTTGACCATACCCAGAGCTTGATCATACCAAGAGTTTGATCATACCCAGGTCTTGACCATACCCAGAGCTTAATCATACCCAGATCTTGACCATACCCAGAGCTTGATCATAGCCAAAGCTTGACCATACCCAGAGTTTGATCATACCCAGAGCTTGACCATACCCAGAGCTTAATCATACCCAGATCTTGACCATACCCAGAGTTTGATCATACCCATTTCTACGGGCAAAGAGGTAATATTAAGCTACCAGATTTTCTCAATTTCGATTTCCATGTCTACTTATTTTATTTCATTCTTTCACTGATGTGTCATATAGTGGCACTGCCATATCAATTAGAAGACATGTTTTTCGTTTATAGCGCTCAACCTCTCTTGCTATGGTCTATTTCTCATCATTATTCTGTTAGTTTGGATGACAAAGTCCCAGATGATAGTAATGTTTTTGCTTCAGTTACTGGTTCTGGTCGGTGTTTATAGCATTTTTCACTATCCAGTATTTCATAATATTGACATACTTTTCACGGAATATAATGTCCTATTTTATCTTGTCTTTCTTTATATTCTAGTAATGTTCGGAGGTATCCGTGGGGTAAAGGTTATCGTCGTAGAAAATGGACACGGCAACACGAGTTCAAATCCTGAAAAGAAAGATCATATAACTGTTCAATCATTCAATGAGCGTTCTTTTTTTTTTTTTAAATTATCACTTGATTTCCTTTTCTTTTCTTTTCCTTTCTTCTTTTCTTTTCCTTTCTTCTTTTCTTTTCCTTTCTTCTTTTCTTTTTCTTTGGGAAATTCTTGCTCTTATCATTTTTCAATCCGTTGTATCTACTCGAAGTTCTACACTTTTACATATCATTGCCTGTGCCAAACACGAAGCCGTTGGCATTTCATGAAAAATTTATGAATTCAACTATTCTCCTTCCAAGTATGAGTAAGTAAGGTCAGCTGGGTGCCCGTGGTGTAATGGTTATCGTCGTAGGAAAGGAACACGGCGATACGAGTTCAAATCCTGGACGAGACTGATTGCATTTTCACATAGCACTAATACCCTTGGGAAAGGTATGAATCCAATTATTCTCCCTCTAGCTATGGGTAAATAGTAGAGCAGACTAGGTTCTTCAGCCTTGGTGAGGCAACTAGTCTAGGAGAAGGAAAACTCTGAATTCAAACCTGTTAAACTCCGCTTAAAAATGGACCTTGTGTCATATCCTACCCGAGCGGAGGGATTGGTAAATATGAGAGTTCTGGATATGATACTAAACAATCTGATGGTGAGTTTCCAGTGATGCCGGGGCTTCTTCACCCCTTCATTGCCATGGCTCCCAGGTCCACTCAGCACTTGGTAGGGCCCTATCTATGGGTTAAATAGAACTAACTGCATACTTATGCTAAACTGAATTGTTTGAATTAGAACTGTTTGACTAAACTGAATAACTTGAAATAGAAATGTTTTTGACAATTAAACTGTACTTACATTTGAAATGTGTGCTTATGCTAAACTGAATTGTTTGAAATGGAACTGTTTTGACATTGAAACTATACTTACACTAAACTGAATTGTTTAATATAGAACTTCTGTACTTATACTAAACTGAATCAGCTGAATTAGAACTGTTGGAATAAATTGAATAGCTTGAAATAGGAATGTTTTTGACAATTATACTGTGTACTCATGCTAAACTGAATTGTTTGAAATAGAACTATATGTATAAAAGTAGATTTGGCGTTAGATAACCTACAAAGGTTGATATGCCATAAAACTCAACCAACCAACCATTTAACTGCGCAAAAAATTAGCTCAGGCTTGTTTAAGAATGTTATCTACGAAATGTGTTTATCAATTTTATATATATATATATATATATATATATATATATATATATATATATATATATATATAAGAGTTGGCATTACCATGGTCGATATGCCATAAAACCAATCCAAACAAAACAAAACAAAACCAATTCTAATTTCCTTTCAAGCTATCTATTTTTAATTTCTAAATAAGACAGTCTAAAAATATTATTTTTCATTTTCTTCATATCTGGTGGGGGTTTAAGAGAACCTTTTTTGTTGGGGGTATTCTACCACATTTCAGCCATAGACCACCCAACTTCTGTTCTGTTGTGTTTTACAATGTGTATTCAATAAGGTTCCCGAATATAACGGACACCCAAAAAAAGCCGGAGGGTAAACGACTCATTCGTTATGAAAATATAACTTACAAGGATTAAAACAAAATTTCTAATAAAATTCAAACCAGAACAACTACTGGTTGTTTTTGCTGTAACGACTTTTGACAAAAAATATATTCAATAGTTGTTGTATGCTCGGAACGAATATCCTTATCCTTCTTTTCAAACAAAACATTGCAGTCCTTCTGAAACGGGAAGGTTTAATTGATTGATTTTAACGGCATGACAACTTGTCTTGGGTTATTGTATACCTAGAGGTTAGAGAATTGCATTCTAGTCAATACGGATTATTTTGAGACATATTTTGGTATAAATGGGACCTTAACTAGTATTATCACATCGAGCTAGAGTAAGACTGGGAGTTAGGGCAAATAAAAGATACCCCACATTCCTCAGATCTCCAGTAAAGCGATGGACTGCGGGATCGCAGTAAGCGAGTTCGTACCCAAGTCGCGCTATTACGTTCACTTTCGGGCAAATACCATTGGTTAAGGTATGAAACCCCTTATCCTCCCAGCTATGGGTTAAATAGTACCACTACTCTTCTATTGGAGGTGCCCGTGGTGTAGTCATTATCGTCGTGGGAAATGGACACGGTGACACGAGTTCAAATCCTGAACGAGACTGGTTGCATTTCACATAGCACTAATACCCTTGGGGAAGGTATGAATCCACTTATTCTCCCTCCAGCTATGGGTAAATAGTAGGACAGACTAGGTTCTTCAGCCCTGGTTAGGCAACTAGTCTAGGAGAAGGAAAACTCTGAATTCAAACCTATTAAACTCCGCTTAAAAATTGACCTTGTGTCATATCCTACCCGAGCGGAGGGATTGGTAAATAGTACCACTACTCTTCTAGGAGAATAGCTTTGGCATTAAATAACCTACAAGGGTTGATATGCCATTAAACAAAGAAACCAAACCAAACCAATCAGATCTCCAGAAATAGAGCCTCTCATTCATATTCAGTTTGATGTCATAGCAGGATACACCTTTGGAGGTGGAGGGATGAGTTCTTACCCCTCAGCAAAGGATACAGTCAGCGAATTTGGGACGATTGGGGAATTTTACGAAAATATGGATTTGATTCCTTTGATTTGAAAAATGGATTTCTCGAAGAAAATTCTCAAACTTATGAGTTGAGCATTTTCCATAAAAATAACTGTAGAAAGAAATCAGTCTTGTCAAAATGCGGCTCTTGGTTTAATCCCCAAATTAAAAATAAGGAGGCTTCCTATCTAATTTCAAACTAGCCTTAAAAAACTGACATCTAAAAGAGATATTTATGTTTCATTTGCAACACGCAACTATGTATTTATACAACCCCTCCGCGCGAGCAGGATATGACACGCGGTCGATTTCTAAGGAGAGGTTAATAGGTTTGAATTCCAACTTTTTCCTCTCCTAGACAGGTTTCCATACCAGAGTGAAAGAGTCCAGTTGAACTGAACTTTATATTTATATTTACCCAACCCCTCCGCTCGGGTAGGATATGACACAAGGTCCATTTTTAAGCGGAGTTTAACAGGTTTGAATTCAGAGTTTTCCTTCTCCTAGACTAGTTGCCTCACCAAGGCTGAAGAACCTAGTCTGCTCTACTATTTACCCATAGCTAGAGGGAGAATAATTGGATTCATACCTTTCCCAAGGGTATTAGTGCTATGTGAAAATGCAATCAGTCTCGTCCAGGATTTGAACTCGTATCGCCGTGATCCTTTCCTACGACGATAACCATTACACCACGGGCACCCAGCTGACCTTACTTACTCATACTTGGAAGGAGAATAGTTGAATTCATAAATTTTTCATGAAATGCCAACGGCTTCGTGTTTGGCACAGGCAATGATATGTAAAAGTGTAGAACTTCGAGTAGATACAACGGATTGAAAAATGATAAGAGCAAGAATTTCCCAAAGAAAAAGAAAAGAAGAAAGGAAAAGAAAAGAAGAAAGGAAAAGAAAAGAAGAAAGGAAAAGAAAAGAAAAGGAAATCAAGTGATAATTTAAAAAAAAAAAAAAGGACGCTCATTGAATGATTGAACAGTTATATGATCTTTCTTTGTTTATATATATATATATATTTTTCTTTTTTCCTATTATTTCCTTTTATTAAAACATCCATCGTTGTTTTGGCAGCACTTTTTTTCATCGTCTTAGAGTCCTGATGAAGGTTCACTAAATCCGAAACGTTTTAACTTTGATTTTCCATTATAATAAATCCATCACTTTTGGATCACTTACTTTTTCTATTTTCTTCATACATACATATATATTTTTTTCTCCAGACATACATGCATGCACACACACACACACACACACACACATATACATATATAGTGAAATTATGCTCTGAATGTGAATTTTGTTATATACCTGCAAGGGAATAGCCATACATCGAGCACACACATAGATTTATTTGACATTCCTTATATATTCTATACGCGAATAATCCACACCCACTGTCTTCGAACGCTGACTGGATATTACTAATATATATATATATATATATATATATATATATATCATCTGATGATTCTTTTTTAAGTACATTAAACTGGTAGTGACGAGACGGCTATAAAGGCCTGAATAAACATTCAATTATTGTAGATTTTGTCGTGCTATATAGGCCAGTATTGATCACTTTTCTGATTCATGAAAAACAATTTTAGAACGATTTGTTTATTCCATCACGCACCCACGCACACACAAATATATATATATATATATATATATATATATATACGGAAGGATAGCAAGAAAGAGAGAGGGAGAGGTCACATTGTTGCCAGGTTATTCCACCATCTTGATCCCGTTTGCACAAAATTTTCATTAGAGCCCATCTTTTTTGCTTGTCTTTGTGTTGACCTTTCAACCCTATTAAAGTGACGTCTCACTTCTTCCAGACAAACTCAATCCACCTACACCCTCCCCCAAGGATTCTGCCAGTGTCTCTTCCAATATCACTCTTATCCCTTAAAGCCTTTGTTCAAAGCATCCCTTTAATTCTAATCAGCAATCTAATCTCATAAAAGCCGAAAGCCGCACCTTTCCCAACCTCCACTCATCGCTCTGTGTTTTACAAGGTTTGTGGCCTTCTGGTTCCTTGTCACCCCCACCCCCTGCCAAAACGGATTTTTCAAACCTATAAAATAAAGATAAATAAATAAATAAATAACATTCCTTTTTAAACGTTGACTTCTTAAAGGAAAAAAGTAAACTTTTCTGAATGTTTTCGTTATTGTTTAAAAAGAAGAAAAAGCATGTTTTCTCTCTTTCCCTTCTTTTCCTCTTATACGTAGAGTCCAACTGCATCTCTGCAGAGGGGTAAGACCTCCTCCAGCGAATATTTTGGATATGACATTAAACAATCTGATGGTGAGGCTCCAGTAATGGGGCTTTGGGTAATGTGGAGTACCTCTTTAATGCCATCGTTCCTAGTTCCTCTCTAGCCTAGAGTGGCAGTAGTTGATAGGGCCCTATCGATGGGTCCAATAGAACTGTTTGACATATAAACTGAGTGCAAAAAAAAAACACTTATGCTAAATTGAATTATTTGAAGAAGAACTGTTTGGTAATTTTACTGTGTGTAAACAAATCACTCATGTTTAATTGACTTATTAGCGATACATAGCAACACTTGGAACTATTTAACTTTTTTGACATTATTACAAATCATATAATATATGTATAAAAGATATATAACATTAAATAACAAATAAATATTGACATGCCATGAAACCAAACCAAACCAAATCCTATATTTGATATATATGTTTAAAGAGGATTTGGCATTAAATAACCTACATTGGTTGATATGCCATAAAACCAAAACAAACCAAACCAAACCATATATATTTAATATATATGTATAAAGAGAATTTGGCATTAAATAACCTACAATGGTTGATATGCCATAAAACCAAAACAAAACAAACTATATATATTTAATATATATGTTTAAAGAGAATTTGGCATTAAATAACCTACAATGGTTGATATGCCATAAAACCAAAACAAATCATATACGTAGGCGCATCAATAATTTTGTGGCCAAACGATGAAAAAGAATTTATTTTACACCATATTCATTCATCAACCATAATCAAAAATTCATCTAATTACTATGTCAGATAACAAACTTGTTGATTTATATTTGTAAAAATATGTATATTGCAATAATGCAATATTTACTATATTTATTAATAAAGAGTTCTCAATATCGATGTTATAGTATGTGTAGACCTAAAGATAGCGCAGACACAGAGTCAGCTATGCTGGGTTACAATCAGTTTATCACTTATCTGATCATATGGTGATCGCTTGTCCCAATGATTGTCTGAATTTGATGAATCACGTGGATTAGGAATAGTTACAATCCGATATATTAGTCGGAAAAGTATTTATGACAACCTTTCAGCCGATATATGTTTCAGCCCACTTGTAGTTGACTGAAAATCTGAGTTTATTTATATGAATTTACTGTGATAAATAATGAAATTATTTACATACAGATTGGCATTATTTGTTTTTGAAGGGTTGAGGACACAGAAGCATTCGTTGACTAAAATCACCTAAAATTGGTTTTAAACAATGATGTTTGTATGTGAGAGAAATATTTGAATGTGTTTCGTGTTTATTTATTCATTTATTTATTTTTCTGTTCATTCATTAGCGAGCTCAAGCACTCGGTATCTAAGGATTGAAAGGCTACGTTCAAAGAGCTTATCAATAAGTTTTCTTTCTGGTCAGCATTCACGGTTTGGTTTTCAAAGTCTTTGGCATCACTTTAGTCACAGCATTTACCAGCAGCTGCCAGTGGTCATTGGGTAAAAGAATTTATTTTCCGGGAGCCAAATTTCACTTGTTGAAAAGTGTTGAATCCTGAAAGAATTTCAGGGCTGTCTTCGAGGATATCATTATACCTCATTTCACGCTTCGACGGACACTGATGGTGCGATTTCGCCTTGAAAATAAAAATAGACTGCTAATCCCTGGACAGAGTCAGAGGGTAAATGGCATTCTTAATGGAATGACCTCACATCATAGAAGGCTGAGTTTTTAGAAACATTTAATCCAAGGCGAATAGATTGCAATAATCTGTAATCGATTCAATGCGAAAATAAGACAAATATTTTACTACGTATGCAAAATTGCATAACTCATGTGTATTTCAACCCTCTCTCCCTCTCTCTCTCACACACTTTCACACGCACACACAAATACATTCACGCACGCGCACACATATATCTGTGTATATACATGGAATCACGCTCAGCGTAAAGGTTATCTTCATGGGAAATGAAGTCAGCATCTCGAGTTCAAATTCTCGTTTCTCTTCGAGTTAATTTACTTGGGAAAGCCATGAATGCATCGTTTTTCTCCCGAGCTATGGAAAAATAGTTGGGCAGATTGGGTTCTTTAGTCTTGTTTAGCCAACCTGTCGAAGATTAAGAAAAACGGTAAGGTAGATTGCGTTCTTTAGTCTTTATTAGACAACCAGTCTAAAATTAGGAAAAATAGTTGGGCAGATTTGGTTTTTTAGTCTTGTTCAGACAACCAAGTCTAAGATTAGGAAAAATAATTGGGCAGATTGGGTTCTTTAGTGTTATTTAAACAACCAGTCGAAGATTAGGAAAAATGGTAGGGCAGATTGGGTTCTTTCGTCTTGTTTAGTCAACCAGTCGGAGATTAGGAAAAATGGTAAGGCAGATTGGGTTCTTTAGTCTTTGCTAGACAACCAGTCGAAGATCAGAAAAATAGTTGGTAGCTTGTGTTCTTAATCTTGTTTAGACAACCAGTCGAAGATTAGGAAAAATGGTAGGGCAGATTGGGTTCTTTCGTCTTGTTTAGTCAACCAGTCGAAGATTAGAAAAAAGTTAGGGAAGATTGGGTTCTTTAGTCTTGTTTAGACAACCAGTCTAAGAATAGGGATAAATAATAAGGCAGATTGGGTTCTAACCCATCGTGTATATCTATTTAAATGTGTGCAAACAAATGACTGATGTTAAATTGCTACTGTTATATCGCAATATTTGAAACTGATTGCCAACAAATGATTAAAAGTAATTAGAATTATTCGTATTAGATAGCTATACTTGAAACCATCTGATGGTGTGCAAACAAATGAGCTCAGACCCGTTTAAAAGTGTTATCAACAAAATGTGTTTACAAATCATATATACTTAATATATATGCATAAAAAGGACTCATCATTAAAATAACCCGCAATTGTTGATATGCCACAAAACTTAACCAAACCAAACTATGCTAAAATGAAGTTCATTACTATAAATGTGTGTGCGTCCTTTTTTTGTTTTTTTTTTGCTTCATTACATCTGTCAAAAAACAATTTTAACTTAATTACTCATTCCCTGTCTGTTTATACACGCGCCCTTATATATATATATATATATATATATATATATATATATAATACAGTTTGTCCCAAAAAGATGTATACACACTTCAAATAACTGCATATGTGAACACTTTGAAGAAGAGGACTTTTATTTTCAGCAAGATGGGGCACCCCCACACTACCATCGCGATGTTACATCCTTCTTTAATGAGAGATTACCAAACAGGTGGATTGGACGGAGAGGTTTTGTTGAATACCCTCCCCGTTCACCAGACCTCACACCCCGAGACTTCTTTTTATGGGGATACCTAAAAGACAAAGTTTATGCATTGAAACCCACAACAATTGCGGAATTGAGAGCAACCAGTGAACGTGAATGCATGCAAATGCCGAGGGAAGTGCTTCATGATGTGTGCTACTCTATCGCTTCGCGTTATCGGTGATGTCTGGACCAGAATGGACATCAATTTGAGAAACGGCAGTGACAAAACGACAGAAAGATGTTGTTAAATTCTTTTACATGTTGAAAATGAAACAAATAATAATAAAAACTTTTGCGTTTGAGTTTGAGTTTGAGTTTTGTTTAACGGCATATCAACCCCTGTGGGTCATTTAATGCCAAAAAGGTTATTTTGAATTTCAGTCATTAAAGTAGCAGTTCTATAGAGATGTTTGGTTATATCTTGCTGAAAAAGTTGCTTTTTTTTAGAAAATTAAAAATGTTTTCAGGGTTTGTATTCTTAAAGATGTCCCTCAGGTTTCTTGCTTGATAGTACTTAGTACGGATATGTTTAAGGTTGTTCCAATTTAGAAGGATATGTTTGGTTGCGAGTTGTACTTTGCATGATGGGCACACTGGGGCATCCTCCCCTTTTAACAGGTGTGAAGGAGTAATGTGGGTGTGCCCAATACGCAATCTAGCTAGTATTACTTCTTCTCTTCTGATACTTCTGTAGCCTGTTGGCCACTCTCCGATAGCTTCTTGTATTTCATGGAGTTTGTTTTGGGTTTGATTGTCCCATGATTTCTGCCATTTGTCTGATATAAATTTCTTTATGGTTGGTTTTAGATCTGTATATGGGATTTTTGATTTGCACAAAAATCCCATATACAGATCTAAAACCAACCATAAAGAAACCTTTGCAGTTATTTGAAGTGTGTATACATCTTTTTGGGATACCCTGTATATGTATAGAAAACCATCACCTCTACACAAGCAGAATAGAACAAAATGTCCATTTTAAAGTGCAGTTTAATAGGTCTTACAGAGCCCAGTCTGCTCTATAATGTGATTCCTTCCTTTCCCAAGTGTATTAGCGCAATATAAAATGTAAACAGCCTCGTCCAGGGTTTGAACTTTGGTCGCAGTGTCCATTTCCTACGACGGTAAAAAGTATATATATATATATATATATATATATATATATAATCATCGTCAAATCATATATATATATAGTAAAAATTACTATATATATATATATATATATAATCATCGTCAAATCATATATATATATAGTAAAAATTACTATATATATATATATATATAATCATCGTCAAATCATATATATATATATATATATATATAGTAAAAATTACTATATATATATATATATATATATAATCATCGTCAAATCATATATATATATATATATAGTAAAAATTACTACATATATATATATATAATCATCGTCAAATCATATATATAGTAAAAATTACTATATATATATATATATATATATATAATCATCGTCAAATCATATATATATATATAGTAAAAATTACTATATATATATATATATATATATATATATATATGATCATCGTCAAATCATATATATATATAGTAAAAATTACTATATATATATATATATATATATATATATATATATATATATAATCATCGTCAAATCACGCTGCTAGCACGGATTTCCCTAACTCTCTCTCTCTCTCTCTCTCTCTCTCTCACCATTCATCTTTGTCACCTATCGCTTCTGGAAGGTTTTCTAGACATCATCCTGTGTCTGTAAAGAGCTGTTGTAGATAAGCTCTTGTTCGTTGTGTAAAGGGGTCCATCGGAAAATATCACAAATGAGTTTATCCTTAATTCTCCAGCAGTATATATATATATATATATATATATATATAATTTTTCATTTTTCTCGAGTAGTTTCGATTTTTTCCTTTTTTTTTAAATAAGATATGTTGGAAAAGAGTTCAGTAAGGTAGCACATCCATTCGTTAAATGAGTATTAACGTCACCGTCATCATCATAATTATTCTTCTTATTAATATTATTATTAGCAACAGCAGTATTAGTAGTAATTTTGGTTAGGTTTCTTTGTTTAAAGAAATATCAACCTTTGTTGGTTATTTAATGCCAAAGCTATTCTCCTAGAAGAGCAGTAGTGGTACTATTTAACCTATAGCTTGGAGGATAAGGGGGTTCATACCTTTCCCAAGGGTATTTGTCAGAAAGTGAACGTAATAGCGCGACTGGAGTTCGAACTCGCTTACTACGATTTCGTAGTCAACCGCTTTAACCATTACACCACGAGGACAAAACCCACAGTAGTAGTAGTAGTAGTAGTAGTAGTAGTAGTAGTGTTCTGACCTGAGCGGATGATAATTTCTGCGTGCCTTGCCCATCTAACTCGCAGTGATCCACGTGAAAGGAAATTTCTGAGCTAAAATAAAAAACAAAAAAACTTCTGATATGATGTCATTAGTGCGTGGGGAAGTCTTATTTAAATTTCAGGACTTTCCTTGATGTCTCATAACCCTTTCTGTTTTAGGGTTTTAGATTATCATGGGTCACAGTTCCCATTTCCGGCCAACACATCCATAAGGGTCACAATTCCCCTTTTACGTTAGCACATGCATAAGGGTCACAATCCTACTTTTACGCCAACCCGTCCGTAAGGTTCACAATTCCCCTTTCACGTTAATACATCCGTTAGGGTCACAATTCTTCTTTCACGCTAACCCGTCAGTAAGTGTCACAATTCTCTTTTTTCGCCAACAGTTTTCTAAGGGTCAGAACTCCCTTTTCATGCCGGTACGTTTGGGTCACAGTTCTTATTTCACGCAAACACGTTCGTTATGGTCATAATTTCTCTTTTCACATCAAGACGTGTGTAAGAGTCACAGTTCCCCTTACACGCCAACACGGTCGATAGGCACACAAACCCCATTCATGCCAACACGTCCTTACGGGTCACAATTCTCCTTCACGATTTTCCTTCCACACAAGCACGTTCGGAAGGGTCACAATAACCCTTTCACACCAACACATTCTTAAGGGTCACAATTACTCTATCATACCAACATATACGTTAGGATCACAATTACTCTTTCACGTTAAGCACACGAACCCCATTTATGCCAACACATCCGTAAGGGTCATAATTCCCCTTTAATGCCAACATGTTCGTTCATCTCACAATTCTGCTTCCATGCAAACACAAGGGTCACGATTCCCCTTTCCCGTCATCAAGTTCGTATGGGTCACGATTCCCCTTTTACGCCAACACGTCCGTAAGGGTAACAATTCCTCTTTCACACCAAAACATTCCTAAGGGTAAGAATTCATTTTTCCCGCCAACACGTTGGTAACGATCCCAATTCATGCATCATGCCAACATATTCTCAAGGATCACAATTCTATTTACTATGCCAACAAGTTTGTAAGGGTCACAATTCACTATTCTCACAACACGTTCGTAAGGGTCACAGTTCCTCTTTTATGCCAACAGGTTCATAAGTATCAAAATCCCCTTTTCCCGCCAGCACACTCATTAAAGTGACAATCTCACTTTTACAACAACAAATTAGTAAGGGTCACATTACCCTTTCACACTAACACATTCGTAAGGATCACAATTCCCCTTTCACGCCAACATATTCTTAAGGGACACAATTACTCTTTCACTCAAGAACGTTCGTAAGGTTCACAAATACCCTTTCACAACAACACATTCGTAAGGGTCACAATTACCATTTTACACAAGCACGTTCGTAAGGGTTGCAATTACTCTTTCAAACAAGCACGTTCGTAAGGATCACAGTTACCCTTTCACACCAACATGTTCGTAAGGGTCATAATAACTCTTTCACACAAGCACGTTCATTAAGGTCCCAATTACCCTTTCACACAAGCACGTTCGTAAGGATCACGATTACCCTTTCACACCAAAACATTGGTAAGGGTCACAATTACCCTTTTACACAAGCACGTTCGTAAGGGTCACGATAACCCTTTCACACCAACACATTCTTAAGGGTCACAATTACCCTATCATACCAACACATTCGTAAGGCTCACAATTACTTTTTCAACACCAACATCTTCGAAAGGGTCACAATTACTCTTTCTCACAAGCACGTTCGTAAGGGTCACAACTACCCTTTCACATCAACACGTTCGTAAGGATCAAAATTACCCTTTCACACAAGCACGTTCGTAAAAGTCACAATTCCTCTTTCACTCATATGTTCGTAAGGGTCTCAATCCTTTTTTTTCCACGCCAGCACATTCGTAAGGGTCCAAATTCCCATTTAGCACCAACATCTTCGTAAGGGTCACAATTACCCTTCCACATCCACACATTCGTAAGAGTCACAATTACCCTTTCACACAAGCACGTTCGTAAGGATGAAAATCACCCTTTCAAAATCATGTTTGTAAGGGTCTCAATCCTCTTTTCACGCCAGAACAATTGTAAGTCTCACAATCCCCTTTTGCATCAACATGTTCGTAAGGGTCACAATTACCCTTTCACACAAGCACGTTCGTAAGGGTAACAATTAAACTTTCATACCAACATGTTCGTAAGGGTCACAATTACCCTTTCACACAAGCACGTTCGTAAGGGTAACAATTAAACTTTCATGCCAATATGTTCGTAGGGGTCACAATTACCCTTTCACACAAGCACGTTCGTAAGGGTAACAATTAAACTTTCATACCAATATGTTCGTAAGGGTCACAATTACCCTTTCACACAAGCATGTTCGTAAGGGTCACAATTACCCTTTCACACAAGCACGTTCGTAAGGGTAACAATTAAACTTTCATACCAACATGTTCGTAAGGGTCACAATTACCCTTTCACACAAGCACGTTCGTAAGGGTAACAATTTAACTTTCATACCAACATGTTCGTAAGGGTCACAATTACCCTTTCACACAAGCACGTTCGTAAGGGTAACAATTAAACTTTCATACCAACATATTCGTAAGGGTCTCAATCCTCTTTTCACGCCAACACTTTACTAAAAGTTTTTCCTTCTAGAGCGGTTTGCCAACTAGTACGGCTAAAAAACTCATTTTATTGTACTCTTCACCCATAGCTGGAGGGAGAATATATTTATACCTTTCCCAAGAGTCTTCGGGGCATTTTCTATCAGTATAGATAAACTGAATTCCTCAAATGTATATCATTACCCAATAGAACATAGTCCACCTACGTGATAAGATTAAAGATAAGCTAAAGGTGGCTATAATTTTGGCATAGACTTGTATTAACGTAAGATTACAGCCTGTTGAGTTAGACATTTTAATTCATATGCTTGAATTTTCTTTGAGATAATTTTAGTGAAATTTGCTTTTAGAAGTGCGATTTCAAAGTATCAGTTTGATATTTTTCTCAAAAAGTGTAAAATATTCTTGTTTATGATCAGGTAATTCAATATATAATTTTTTAACCAGGTTTAGTTTGATTTGGTTGGGTTTCATGGCATATCAACTATTCTAGGTGGAGTAATGGTTATCGTCGTAGGAAATGGACATGGCGACACGAGTTCAAATCCTGGACGAGACTGATTGCATTTCATATAGCACTAATATCCTTGAGAAAGGTATGAATCCAATAATTCACCCTCCAGCTATGAGTAAATAGTAGGACAGACTAGGTTCTTCAGCCTTGGTGAGGCAACTAGTCTAGGAGAAGGAAAACTCTGAATTCAAACCTGTTAAAACTTCGCTTAAAAATTGACCTTGTGTCATATCCTGCCCGAGCGGAGGGGTTGGTAAATATTCATATCAACTATTGTAGGTTATTTAATGCCAAACCCTCTCAATACAAATATATTAAATATATAAAATTTGGTTTGGTTTGGGTTTATGGCATATTAACCATTGTTTGTTATTTAATACCGAATCATCTTTATACGTATATATTCGATATATATAATTTGGTTTGGTTGGATTTTATGGCATATCAACCATTGAGGGTTATTTAAAGCCAAGTCTTCTTTATACATATTGTGACGCGAAAGGTTTACTTTTATCCCAGAACGGGGTTTTATTTTCGCACGTGTGAAGACGGGGCAGGTTGGCACTTGATCCCCTATAGAATAAGTCCTCGTTCAGAGTTTTTCTCTCAGGCATATAAGACCTGGCATATTACGTGAGGGATTAATTTAGGGCCAGACCGACCGCCGCTGGCAAGGGGTTCCAAATTTCACACTATTCACACACCCACCAGGCCGCTTTCCTTCCTTCCCCTAGACAATGGAAGATATGAGCCTATAGGTTTTAGTCGTAATAATATTATATTGTAGTAGTCAGCAACTCCGGTTTCCCGTGTGATATTTTAGAGGAATTTATAGGACAATTTTAAGCAAGATAACATAAGGCGAATAGAAGCCGAAAAGGGAGCATGAGGTAACAAATTCGTAGAAGATACGGCAAAGAACAACTTCGACCACGTGGTAACATTAAAATACATAAATCCTTTACTATACAAAGAGATGCACTTTCAAAGTGTCAAATATATAATAATGAATTGAACAGTCCGTGGACATAAATGTCTTCCTTCTTTTCTGTTCTTTCGTTTCTTCAAACTGAGAGAGAGAGAGAGAGGGGGTGGTATATAAAGTTTAGGTATAAAGGAGAAATGGACCCAAAGTTACTTATCTTATGTTTCGACGGGGTTCCACTGGAGAATCTTTCTTCTTTCACGGGCTAATAGACTTTATTCTATTTTTTTACACTGGCTTGAAGAACCTGGGGTCCCTCGTGTCTCAGATATTCTTTTGTCTTCAACCCGGAATACTGGCTATGGTTCGTCTGCCCGCTACGAACCCTGCCAAACAACTAACATTTCTTCTTGTTTTTTTTTTTTTTTGCCGACGGGGAGAAGGGTGCCACTTCCGTTTTAGGGCCCCAGCCAATCATTTGGCTTCTACCTTGCTCCTTCTTCCTTCCGGTGTCCGGCGACCTGAGGTTACTAAGTACCAACACCTGTTGATATCCCCTCTGTGACTTACATTCTTTCTTAACGGTCACTTTTTTGACGGGTTGCCACAGTTCATTCCAACGGGAGGATAGTATTAATCTTATTTCTATCGTCTCCGTGGGATATCACGTGACAATATATATTAAATATGATTTGATTTGGTTTGGTTTGTTTTGGTTTGGCTTGGTTTAATGGCATATCAACCATTGTAGGTTATTCCAAGCCAAATCCTGTTTATACATATATATTAAATGAATATATGATTTGTAAACACATTTAGCTGATCTGAAAACATTCCTTAACGAGTCTGAGTTCTTTTTGGCACACAATTAAATGGTTCCTAGTTTTGTTATATAACAGTTACAGTTTTATACTGGACATTTGTTTGTACACGTAGTTTGTTCAATTTGACCCACAAGTAGGACCCAATCAGGGGCTACTACTCCGAGTAAGATTGGACCAGGGAGCAATGGCAGTAAAGGGGTACTCTACATTCCCTAAATCTCCAAGGCTGGAATCTCGCCATTAGATACTTAATAACATATTCAGGACATTCGTTGCGGTGGGAAGGTCTTACCCCTCTGCAAAAATGCAATCGGTGTATTCTACTGCTGTAACCGACAGGGCTGTTTTTACCTACGGGTAACGTCGGGAACGTCGAGCACGTCTGCTAGTATATATATATATATATATATATATATGTGTGTGTGTGTGTGTGTGTGTGTATGTGTGTGTGTATCGGATAAATGTACAAATGATTGAATAAAACGGCCATCTACAAATTTAATAAACTTTATTTCTTAGTGTACCATAGGACCAACGTTTTGTGCTGTAAAGAAAGAAGTCCGCAGAAAAAGAAATATTCAAACTCGAAGGTAAGGGAAGAAAATATAGCAGTCGTTTATTATTCAGCTATGATCGCTACAACTCGAAAAGTTCATTTTAGTTGTGTCCTTCTTCTCCCTTCCTCTGGTGACGGGGTGTGGGTGAGAGCTGGTTGCTTGACACACGCCTGTCATAACAGACTAGGGTAGGACCGGTCGGGGCCTCCGGAACCTTTAATGCACCCGTTTTGACAACTGCCTTCAACTCACTGCCAAAATCTCGTTACTTGTTTTCTTATATTGAGATTTGGAGAACAAATCGAAGATTCTCGAATGTTCGGTGTCACTAGTGAAACACGTGATAATACATCTGTGATTATTTTAAAATCACGTCTAACTTTGCAGGTCATTTTTCCCGCACGCGCTAGTCTCGTGACACCTTCACTGATTGACGACAGCGTCTGTCCGTAGTATTACATTAGATTCGAGTGGAAAGGTTGTTGAAAATCAAAAGTTACAAAGATAATGTTAGAATGTAAATATACTCCAACATTAAAAAATTTTATGCATTCAATGTGGCATTTTGCACTGTCTAAATCTAGCATATATTTTTTGTGTGAAAAGATGTGAGTGCGAGTATATTATCATGTATGAGAGAAAGTATATCTATGCGTTAATATATAACTGGATGCTGATTAAAAAAATCCATCAGCAGAAGAAGACTGCAGTAGAAATATAAACATGTCTATGTACACAAAATGTTTTCGTTCAATTTAAAATAATTTAGCCATGTTGAAATGAAATAAAAAATTTTGAAAGAATAGAATGTAAGATTTTCACTCGAAAGAAATAAAGTCGAAAGTTTTGAGGTAATTTACTGCATAAATCCGTGGAATGGAGTAGCGCCCTCCCCTACACCACGGCGGTGTTGTAGCTATTGAAAACTTAGCCTTCATTCGACAAAAGAATGAATCTATATATCTACTGAAGATTTGTTCATTCAATAGCTTATTTAAAAGATATAGGTAGACTCGAAATCAGATTAAAATAAATTGATTTATCTGTGATTCTAATTGGTTAAAAATGTATTTTAAGCAATCTAGGAGGGAAAATATTTCTTGAATTATTTTTGTGTTTTGATCCTTCAAATTTTTCGTGACAAATCAAATATTTTCGTCTGCATAATCGCAAAGGAATTTTAAAATGAGCGCGAAAGCGCCGATTGGTTAATAAATGCAAAAATACAAATACAAACATTACAACTTCTCTAACTGATTTTTGGACAAAAATTAGCACTTTTTTAAGTCTGGAAATCAGTTGAATTTCTATACACACACGCACATATATATATATATATATATATATATATATATATATATATATATATATATATATATATATATACCTTATAAAATCACAAATAATGTCAATTTTTTTTAAACAAAAATTAGCACTTTTTTAAGTCTGGAAATCAGTTGAATTTCTATACACACACGCACATATATATATATATATATATATATATATATATATATGCCTTGTAAAATCACAAATAATGTCAATTTTTTTAAACACATTTTGTATATATATATATGGGAAATCAACTGATTTCGATTCTAAAAATGTGTTAATTTTTGTTAAAAAAAAATCTATTCTCAAGATGTAATCTTAGTGTTTGTATGTTTTCACTTATTGACCAACTGATGCCTTGTTTGGGACGCTGTTTAAAAAAAAACATGAGATGGCAGTTGATAATATTTGAATTACTTGCATTTCTCTACCAGAAAAGAAAATTAAACGTTAAACAAAATTTTGAGTCGTTTCTAAACATGTTAAAATAAGATCATTTGAACCAGAATTAGTCAAGTTATTAGATTACAAAATATCAATCGTTCAACGACATGCACTATTTAGGCATTAGCGAGCATCAAAAGTGATTTTAAAGTATCAAAACCAATAATAATTTAAGAAATCTTTTCCCTGCTAGATTGTTAAAAAATGTTTTTTAACCAAAGAGAATCACAAATAAATCAATCCATATTTTATCTAATTTGGATTCCATCTAAATTTTATACATAAAGCAATGAAATAGACCTTCAGTAGATGTAGATTCCTTTCTATATTTATTCGAAACTTTCGTTTTTATTTCTCTTGAGTGAAACTCTAACATTCAGTTCCAACAAGAATACATTTAATTCTAGCATCGCTTTATTATTTTTCCCAAATGAAACCTTATCCACAATTTTTTCTCGACAACGAGGCTGCTACTGATATTCCCATTCCCTACTGCTAAAAGTCAGCTATTTTCACTCACATATTAGCACATGTATCTACTTTTTCTTTACATTATAACATATACAAAGATCGTTTCCATGCACAAAATATATTATCTAGATTTAAAACAATGAAAACTGCGATTAGCTTTTTTTGTGCACATTGATTCCCTTTATATGGCTATTATCTTTTCTTACATGAAAATACATTGGGACTTTCGTTGTTTATCAACAATATATATATATATATATATATATATAGACACACACACGCGCGCATATATATATATATATATATATATATATATATATGAAAATAAAAAAGACTTAAAATATCAAACATAGAATTGAGTTGTTCCTGCGCTTGATAAATTTGCTTTCATTTGAGCTAGAATAGATCAAGTTACTAGAATACGAAATGATGTTAATTTTTCAGAAAGAGCCGAAATATATATATATATATATATATATATATATATATATATATATATATATATTGAGCACTCTGGCGAAGGAATTTACGGCTGCCGTTCGCATAATGCAAAGCTCTTCGAACGAATTGAGCACTCTGGTATCTAGTAAGGTATAAAATGTAAACAAACGAACGTTGCTACTTAATACCTTATAATTCCCTGGCTGACGTGGTACGCTTGTTGGCTGAGCGGTCTGATATTAAGTCTAACGTAAAGTTGGCCGGGTTTCGATCCCAGCTTCAAGCATCCTACGTGTCTTACCACACTGAAGTGTTGTGATACAACGAAACCGTATTTACCAGCCCCTCCACTCGGACAGGATATGACACAAGGTCAATTTTTAAGCGGAGTTTAACAGGTTTGAATTCAGAGTTTTCCTTCTCTTAGACTAGTTGCCTCACCAAGGCTGAAGAACCTTGTCTGTCCTACTATTTACCCATAGCTGGAGGGAGAATAATTGGATTCATACCTTTCCCAATGGTATTAGTGCTATATGAAATGCAATTAGCCTGGTCCAGGATTTGAACTCGTGTCGTTGTGTCCATTTCCTACGACGATAACTATTTCACCACTAACCATTATATAATGAAACAGTCAGTCTGTGGATGACTATATATAAATATATATATATACATATATCATTCACTGGAAAAGAAAAGGTGTTTAACATCAAAAAGAATTTTGAGTTCTTTCTACACATGCTGTTAAAATTTGAGATAATTTGAACAAGAGTTGGTCAAGTTTTTGGGAAATTATATTAGTTTTTCTTAAATACCCTGTATATCTTCAATGAATATTTTTAAACAACCTTATATATATATGTATATTTATAAGGCAGTATAGTATGTTATATAAATTGGTCTGATGATCACTGTTGACCAGAAACTGAGAATCACCAAACGCTGTTGACCCTGTTTCTACGCTTCTGAAATATATATATATATATATATATATATATATATATATATATATGTCTGTGTGTCTGTGTGTCACACTCTCTTGTTCCCTGGTAAGAAAGCAAGAGAAACTGAAAGAATAGTAACAAGGCATTTCTAGACAATCGTTTTCAACAACACGTGTCTTGTACACGCAATCACACGTGTTCACACAGATACACACACGTAGACAGACAGACAGACAGACAGATACATACACACATGCATATATATATATATATATAAATTAGATATTTCTATATACCAGATTTTGCCAAGATCTTTAAAGATGCTGGGATGAGTATCATCTAATGACCTCGGTGCTCAGAGTTCGAACCCAAATCAACAGCTAGGATTTTAACGCTGATTTTCAAAGCTAAGTAAATCTCCTCCCTAACGTGTATAAAAGATTGGTGTGACACAATCTTCAAAACCACCGCTTTTCCTATTTCCATTATTGTATTGTACTAATCTAAGCAATGTCAATATCAATTACAGCCTAACAAGCTAGAATGACAGTATGTAATTTCCAAACCACTCTCGGGTATATACGGGTATTAACCGGGTCTTCTTTATTACTTGACAGTTCTTAGTGACTTTGAAAGTTAATCAAGTTACAAATAAACGTCTTCTTCTTCTTCTTCTTCTTCTTCTTCTTCAATCAAGGAACTGTCAAAAAGTGAAATAAACGCGGAAGAGTTTTTTCCAACTTTTTTTTTTTTTTGGTAATTTGGTTTATATCAAAATCTTCAAAACGATCGCTGAAGTTACCTTTGTGTTCTTAGCTGTCATAAATTGATAGTTTGGGATTTGTGTGTGTGTGTGTGTGTGTGTATGTGTGTGTGTGTGTGTGTGTGTGTGTGACATAGGTAGGCTTTGGTAAACATAGTCAAAGACTTAATTAGGTTTTCTTTCTTCATTTTTTCTTTTTTTTCCTTACGTTTTTGTTTAAACAAATTCCATAACTGTAAAAACTTCACGAAGAAAATGTTTTCTTCCTTTTATCCTTTTTTATTTATTTTTTCCTTTCTTTTCAACGGAAAAATTGTTATAAAAATGTGTACACCACATACGTGCGCACGCGCATTCAGAAGTTGACATATGCAGGTGGCAGGTGCTTCTTACTCGTTAGCTTACTTCCGCAATCAGAACTTGTATGTCATACGGGGGCCTTCTTCAAGAACATTGCTTGTCGACTGTACAGCTCCAGCAAAACCTTAATGATAAACTCACACATATGCACACGTTTCTAGCTTTATTGGAACACGCACAGAGAGGTTACTTGGTTGTTTTGTTTTAAGGCACATCAACCCTTTTTCGGGTCATTTAACGCCGAATTAAGTCATTTTGATAAAAGTTTCAAACAATTCAGTTTACTATAAGTATATTTTTTGTTTACATAGTTAAATGTCAAAACAGCTCTATTTCAAACAATTCAGTTTTGCATAGGTACACAGTTTAAATGACAAAAAGGTTCTATTTCATACTATTCAGTTTAGCATAAGAACAGTTTTTTTCACAGTTAAATGTAAAAACAATTCTATTTCAAACAATTCAGTTTAGCATAAGTACAGTTTTTGGTTTACCCACAGTTACATGTAAAAACTGTTAATTTCAAACAATTCAGTTTAGCGTAATTACACTGTTTGTTTTATTTGATTAATAGATAGGAGCCTATCAAGTGCTACCACTCCCGGCCAGAGTGAACCTGGGAGTGATGAAGAAGTACTCCGCATTCCCCAAAGTTCCAGCATTACTGAAGCCTCACGATCAGATTGTTTAGTGTCGTATATCCAGGACACTCGCTGTGGGGTGTCTTATCCCTCTACAGAGAAGCAGTCGGTGTATTCTATGTTAAATCTTGTTTCAGATGTATCTCTAACTTACTATGAAAGGGTCATAACCGACTCAATCTAGTATTAAGAGGTGATCTTCGGCAGGGTTAGGATTAAGGTTAGGATGAAAGTTAGGTTTAAGTTTAGGGTTCGGGTCCACCAGACCCAAAAAAAGGAACTAAAGGGGGTTCATAGGCAAAAATAGATTGTGGTTTGGTTTGGTTTGTTGGGTTTTATGGCATATCAACCTTTGTAGGTTATTTAACGCCAAATCCATTTTTATGTAAATAATCTGTTCTATTTAAAACAATTCAGTTTGGCATAAGTACACAGTTTAATGGTCAAAAACATTTCTATTTCTAACTATTCAAGCAGTTGTATGTAACAATTCGGTTAAGTGTAAATACAGTTTTAATGTCGAAAAACAGTTCTATTTCAAATAATTCAGTTAAGCATAAGCATATAGATTGAATGTAAGTACGGTTTAATTGTAAAAATCATTTCTATTTCAAACTATTCAGTTTTACTCAAACAATTCATTTTAGCATAAGTATGCTGTTAGTTCTATTTAACCCATAGATAGGACCCTTATAAGGTGCTACCACTCCGGGCCAGAGTGGACCTGGGAGCGATGGCTATGAAGGGGTACTCCGCATTCCCCAAAGCTCCAGCACTGCTGGAACTTCACCATCAGATTGTTTAGTGTCATATCCAGGACACTCGTTAGGAGGGGTCTTACCCCTCTGCAGAGGTGCAGTCAGTGTATTCTACAGCCCCAGCTGACTGGGCAATACACAGAGTTAAATGTCACAGTTTTATTTCAGATAATTCAGTTCAGCATAAGTACACAGTTTAGACGTCAAAAGCAGTTCTATTTCGAGCAATTCAGTTCAGCACTAGTACGCAGTTCCAATGTCAAAACAGTTCTATTTTAAACAATTCAGTTTAGCATAAATACGCAGTTTAAATGCAAAAATCAGTATAGTGAAAAAAGCACGGTTTAGTTCTATTTAACCCATAGATAGGATCCTTATCAGGTGCTACCACTCCGGGCCAGAGTGGACCTGGGAGCGATGGCAATGACGGGGTACTCCACATTCCCCAAAGCTCCAGCATTGCTGGAACCTCACCATCAGATTGTTTATTGTCATGTCCAGGACACTCGTTGGGGGGGGGGGTCTTACCCCTCTGCAGAGAAGCAGTCGGTGTATTCTACAGCCCCAGCCGACTGGGCAAAATAGATTGTGAACCATTGCTCCATAGCTTATTTCGTGTACGCGTGAGAAGACTTCGATATCAATATTTTTTAGTACTGGCAAATTTCTAATCTACTAATATACCATACCCATGATACGGATATGCGAAGCGCACATAGAATGTTCATAACATATATACATAGAACATCGGAATCCCGAAACACAAAAACACTTACGACTTCTTGATTTAGGTACGAAACCTTTTATTACCTTTGAGTTAAAGGTTTCGACATAAGGAAGAGAGATACACATTCTTTCTATTCTGGCTTTTCCATCTGCCTCCCCCCTCTTACACACACACACATACACACACACGTGTGGCACCCGCCACAAAGCCACTGGCCTGGCTTCGGCGAGCAAGCGAAAGCCAACCGTCTTCTCCCGAGGCAGAACTCAACTCAACTGACTTTTTCAAAATCCCCAAAATCCTCCGCGTGCTTCCGGTGCGTGACGTCACTCGCACTCACTAGCCCCGTTTCCCATCTGGGCTATTGTGACATCTCTGAGTGACACGTCCGCTCCGCCTGCACGCGTGAAGACCGGCGTTAATGTTGCACCTAAGTAACCCGTGCACAGAGCCGAAAGGTTCTCAGCCTAACTAAACCCAAAGGTATAAAACGAAATCCCTCGGCCATTATATTACACTAACACTGAGCTTTGATTTTGTAAGGACTTAATAGTTGATAAACGTCATTGAGAAGTTAACAGTTATTCTTTCTATGTGATTACTCTTTCTATTACAAAAATACTGTTGGAGTTTTTTTTTAAAAGTCATGACTTCTAAGTGAAAGGAGAAGTAAGAGAAAAAGTAGGAATTTTACTGGCAATTTTTTTTTGTGACAGGGGAAAAATCACCGAAAAAAAATTATGACTTTAATTCCTAATAAAAAAAATGTTCATCTCGTGTTTACTTAAGCTGCTCACAGAATCCGGGAAATGGAAATAAATGAAACAATATCTGGTTGTATTGCTCAAAACTGGTTTAAGCTTTCGAAGATTTGTAAGTAGTCTCTTGAAATAAATCCCAGAAGTGGACAGCTACTACTTGTGTTTATGAGACCTTAAAACACAGAATAGAGGAGGACCCGACAACCAACACTTGAAAATGTTCAGAGTAGCTATGGACTGTTTGCAATTATCTTGATATTATCAAATATAGATCCTAAATTGATGGTTTGGTTTGGTTTCTTTGTTTAATGGCATATCAACTCTTTTTAGGTTATTTAATGCCAAAGCCATTCTCCTAGAAGAACAGTAGAGGTACTATTTAACCCATAGCTGGGAGGATAAGGGGGTTCATACCTTTCCCAAGTGTATTTGCCAGAAAGTAAACGTAATAGCGCGACCGGAGTACGAACTCGCTTACTACGATTCCGCAGTCCATCACTTTAACCATTACACCACGAGGACACCCCCTCCTAAATTGAGTTGAACGCTCACGAAAAATCTTTTTCAAAACGCATAGTTTCTCTTTACTCTTTCTTGGAAGGGGGATAGCTTGTTTACCATTACATTTATTATTGATAAAATATATTTACAGAGCTCCTTCGAACGAGAAGGATGCAACTCAAGATCCATTTAGGTCTCTATCTTTTGATAACAGTGTCGGTTTTAGATTTTCCTGAGGATTTGATGGAAGATGTAGATTACAGAAGATACATTTTCTTATGTACAGGGTGAAACGATAAAATTGTCGTCCTAAAGAAAACAACACTACAGCTTTATTTTAAAACTTTTATAGAAAAAAATCAATTCAGCTGACTTGATTATGTAGTAGAGCTGACATCTACAGGGTGGAACGATAAAATTGTCGTCCTAAAGAAAACAACACTACAGCTTTATTTTAAAACTTTTATAGAAAAAAATCAATTCAGCTAACTGATTATGTAGTAGAACTGAGATCTATTCAATGTAGCCACCTTCAGCCTCAATCACCGCCTCAATACGGATCCGGAACTGGGAGCATGCCTTTTCCACAAGTGCCAGCGGGAGCTCGGCGAATACTCAGCGGATGGCGGCGATCAGGCTGGCTTTGGTGTTGTGGCAGGTCATGTTGGTGATGTTCTCGACGTATGACGAAACGAAGTAGTCCAGCGGGTTCAGGTCGGGGTAGGAGGGGGGCCAGTGAGAGAAGGGTACAAAGTCGTAGCACTTCTTCTGAAGCCAAGCCTGGGTCTCTTTGGACTTGTGGGCCGGCGCCGAGTCCTGCTGCCACACCCAGGGTCTGCCACCGGCCACCTGATTGCACCAGGGGATCACCACACTCTTCAGCACATCCAGGTACATTTTGGTGTTGACTTTCAAGCCGACTTCGAAGATGTGATGTGGCATGATGTGGCCCTCACTTGAAACCACACCAAAGGCCATAACTGTAGTCGGAAACTTTGTTTTCATCACCCTGAGCACGTAGAACCGTCCAGGTTTGGATTTTGAGGGTGCTGGCAATGGTCCTGTTGTTTTAACTTGGATCGGTAGAGAGCATGAGTTGTACAGCAGCGCATCTCCGATCTCGCTCGTTGAACATTGTGTCACTTTCAGACATGACAGAAGACTCCTATTACTCTTGGGATTTGTACACAACTGGCCAACTAGTAGATGGTCTGCAACAAAAAAAGAAAACCGGTTTTCATTAAACGGAAATGGAATCATGTCTTTTCTAGGGCGACAATTTTATCGTTCCACCTTGTAGTCATCACTTTCTGATGATATTCTTGGCCACCATACCGATACTTTGGAAGGCTCACTGCATTTGTTTAAGAACATGTGACCGCTGTGAATTGCCTTTATAATTTCGCCCCTTAGAGATCCTGGGATCACTGTACGGTCCTAATAAAAGTGTAGGTGCTGAAATACTGATAATTCACTTCGGTACATAAAATACGGCTTTATACCTTCTTTCAGCCTTTGTTCATTTCGAGGCCATTCATTTAACGTCAGATGGGTGACTTCTTGTACAATTTTATCGACGTGTGTGGCTTTTTAAATTTCACGAAGTTTCCTCTTTAATGTAGGTCAGGTTTCAACTATACAGTCTATGTACAGTTCTAAATTTTTGGTTGTGCTGTTGTCCACCTCATTTAGAAGACTATGAGAAAGTGTATTGGTACAATAAGATTTTCAGGAATATGTTCTTCAATTGCCTTGTATCTCCTAAGTCTCATTAGTAACCTCTGACACCTTAAAAGGGTATTGTTAAGACCCTGTGTGTTCATTAGGGGTACTAGTGGCTTTTGTTGGGTAAGCAGTTGGAATTCGTTGAGTCCTATAATGTACGGATCAAATTTTTCCCAGGTTTAAAGACATTCTTTTTCAGTGCGAATTATTTTTCAGCTGGCGTAAATGTGCGTGAGGTAAAAGCTATAGACTTTCTTTGCTCTTGATAGAGTGTAACTCCGCGCCGAAAACTACTTCGTCGGCGCCAACTATAGTAGGTTTTGAAGGGTCATAAAACGCCAAGACAGGGGATTTCGTCAGTGGCAGCTTAACCCCTGTGAATGCTTTTTTTTATGAGGCTCGTCCCATGTCTCTGCAACAATTTTTTCATCAGTTCTGACATTAGTTGTATAACGTGTAGCAGAAAGAAAATTAAAATTGTTGTTTGAAACGTAATTTAATTTGACCGTTAGAGTCGCCGAACATTTTCCCCCAATCAGGATGACTGGTCCTATTCATCCCGAACCATATTTCCTAGCAACACCAAAAATTGAAGAAAGCCCGCCAATCCCTCTCTCGCTCAGAAATCCCCAAAGGGAACGGGCGTCTATTCGTCAGTTCCCGAATAGTAATAGCCTCATCAACCACTATGAGGAGAGCCATCTAGTTTATGGATCCCTTCGGTCTATTCTTCTAGATCAAAGGATTCTAGTTAAAAAAACAAATTAGATGATACACTCTAACAACTTCCTACATTCTTTCTTTTCTACGAGACCTCGCAGCATACCATACCCCTATACTTCATGCTGCCATTAAAACCTTCTTTCAAAAACCTAACGACGTCTTCGTTTTTCTCCACTACCTTTATTTTCCATCAACATTTAGCGGGGGGATAATTACCAACGAAATACCAACGTAATACCAACGCCACAAAAGTAATACCAACAAAACCTACAAACGTCCGCTACGTTGGGTAGGAATCAAAAAGGTCATATCTAAGCTCAGATTCACAAGTAAGATTTGTTAGATCCAGTATTACCTTTGGCAGTTTTTTTGTTTGACTGTACACCCTCCTTTGTTATAATGTTCCGTCTTTATTCTTCCATTAATTAGGATGTCATCTTTAATAGTGTCCGCTCCCTTCAAATCTACTAGTTGCGACAGACGATGTTGAAATATTTCTGGTTCCGATGGATAGATATTTACAACTTTATCACCAAAAATGTGTGAAAAGAGAGAACGTTGTCTATTAACAATAAACAATTTTCTTTCTCAAAAGAAATTTGTTGAAACTCTCTTTTAGCATCTAGCTTGGAAAAGACAATCACTCCGCTAATTTTGGTGGCATATCGTCTTAATTTGATTGCATATAAAATTCGAGTTTGACTGAGAGATTTAGTCACTTCAAGTTAGTACAAACGTACGTGACCATCTTTTCCTTACTGGAACTATTGGGGCACACCAGTCTGTTGTTTGGGTGATTTTTTCGATATTACCATCACCTTCTAAACTTTTAATTTCTCTTCTTACTTTTGCTGGAATCGGAAACAGTATTCGTCTTTCTGTTGTAATGAAGTACAGATTTATATCATCTTTCAAGTGAATCATCACTGGATCTTACTTCATGAACATAATGTGGACTTCATCAACCTTACCATTGTTGATAAGTTCTTATTGGTCGTCCAACAATCGCTACCCGTACAGTAAATTAGAATGCTAATTTAAACTCGTCCAGTTTCCTCGTGCAACTTTAATGCTGGTCTGAATCTCGCAAATCTTCGGCTCCATCCGGTCCATTCTGTCGGATTCAGAAAGATAAAAGTTTCGGGCGGTTTTAACCAAAATAATTTTTTTTTTCTTTGACAAATTATTATTTCCTTGTATGAGAAATCTCAGTTTTATTTTGCCACTTCTCACACCGTGTTTTCTAACATCTTATGTGAGTTCACAGAGACTACTTTATTTGAAATAAAATTGTGAATACAGTAATATTCCGAGATATAAAATCTTAAAGCTTAAAAAGCAGGTAGGAAAACGAGCAGTCATCGATTTTCTAATGATCCTTAGCTAGTCACATTCACTCAGTTACAATATTCCATTGATACATCTCCTTGCTGGACTCACCAAAATGACTGTCTCTCTTGTAAATACAGAAGCAGCGATTAGACTTGCAGATAAGCTTTATTACACTTTACTCTGACAAGTCTTGTCTGTCTGACAGATATTTCAAAGAGCTTTAATAACTCTTTTGTTTTCAAGGGAGATAATCAAGGGGAATTATTCATACAAAGCCTGACTTTAAAAAAGCAAACAAACTACGTTTCGGATAATTCAGAGATACAAGACTATTATATTAAACTGTTTCAAAACAAGGCTATTTATAACAACAAAAAGAGTACAACTCCGTGTTACTTTGATGTAACTTAATCAGTAATCATCATATATTACTGTTTATCACACAAAATCCATGAGTCTCGGTGACTATCTAATTATCACATAGACGTCAAAATGGCAGTTACCAAGCGCCATTTTGTCTGTGTTTACGCTACCATATCTTATATATATTCCATCCTCAATACTGAGAATTTGTGATTTATAGCGATAGCAAACTACACACACACACACACACACACACACATATATATATATATATAATGGAACTCTGGTTATCGAACTACTCTTAAGTCGAACAATTCAGAGTTCGACCAAAAAAATTGTGTAAAAAACGCCTCAGTAATCGAACAAATGTTCGGAGGGGTTAAAAACGGAATGCAAGCGAATGACTGCCTGAAGCAAACCAAACACAGCCGAACGGCTGGCCAAGTCTACCCAACCTGCATTGTTTCAGTTTTCGAACAAATCGGTAGTCGAACATAATTTTGTAACGAATTATGTTCAATAACCGAGGTTCCACAATATACATATATATATATATATATATATATATATATATATATATATATAATGTTTGTTTGCAATATTTGTGAATAACGACTTCTGACATCACGTATCGCTTGTGCAGTGCTTCTATCTGCTCTCTGCATTGCGTGACCTCACGCTATGTTTATGGCTCAAAGACCGAAACTGGGTCACAAAAGACAAAAAAAAAAAAAAGAAAGAAAAGTTGAACTCAAAGTTTGAAGGACAGGAGTCCCTCACATTTGGAGCGGAGTGTATCACTTCGGACTTTACGTTGGCTCGGACACTATCCCTCCCATCACCATCATTAAAGGAATTTAAAGTAAACTTTAACATGAAGAGAATGACACTAAAGCCAAGCTTTTTATTTAACTGGGTATGTTTTTAGTGGGTGGGGGGCTTTAGTGTGTAATTTTAATCAGTAAGTTCCACAGCTTTCTAGTTCGGATACTGATTCGAAAAGATCACATAGACAATAAAATTTTTAATAAGGAATTTTGTCCAAAGGAAACAAGAAAGAAAGGGATAGAAAAGATAAAGTGTTGCAAATTTTAGTGCAGTTTGCTAGAACTTATCTGAAAGATTGTCTGGAAAACAAAGTTTTTTTCTTTTTAGTTTTGTTGAAATGTTTGTTTTCATTTAATTTTGAGTCTTCTGAAAGGTTGTTTTTTAAACAGAATCCACAGGTTAAATTTTATCTTTCAGTTGGTTTTAATTGAGTCGTTTTAACTTTCTTTTAATTGCAATTGAGTCTTCTGTAACGTTATCTTTTCTATAGAATTCTTGGGTTTAATTTTCTTTCAGTTGTTTAACTTCATAGAATTTCAGTAGTCAACTTTCGTTTAATTTTTCTTTTATTTCTTGGGAATCTTCTTGCCTGTTTGAAATACTTATCGGTTATTCAAGAAGCAAGTGACGAAACCTTTCTGTTGGGTATTTTTCCTGCCTTAACAATCTGGTTCCCGAGTTCATACTGAGGACCCAATAGTATTTCTCAACAAATAGTCGGAGGTAACTTTTTGGTGCCGTATTGTCAGGAATTACTTCTCCCTTTTCTATTCTGGCCAAATCAAGTGCCACCCGTGGTCGGTTTGATTCCTTGTTAGAAATAAATTCTATACCATACGTCCACGGTGAGTTCTACTTAGCCAGATCCTCGCGGATTATCTTGGCTCTAAGGGCGCCAGCAGGTTCTGAGCGTATCTCTCAGGTCACCTTTTTTAATGAAATCGCTCCGACAGCTTCCGATGAGTAACAGGTTCTTTACACTCCGGACTCCTTGTATTTCGAGAAAAAAGGAAGTCCTTGGTCCTTTTCTGTTTCTTCGTTCCTTCTCCCCTTGCGTTGTTTAGCCCCACACTTATTCCAGGTGGTAGGGTCACTTCGTTCAAACCCAGTCGACCAACTGACATGCCCGACTTGTGGTGGGTGAGTAAACTGCTTCCTCTTTCCTCCAGATTTTACATACAGCCTGGACACATCTACACATATATACACATGTATATGTGTGCCCATATCTGTCCATACGTCCACCGTAACACCCCTCTCACACATATATCTAACTCAATACTACCATGACAAGGATCAATAATGTTACACTTTTCACTATCGAAGAGAGAGTATATTCATCCGTTAGGATAGCGCATATATATATATATATATATATATATATATATATATATATATATATATTAGATTTTATATATTTAATGCTATGAAAGTTTGTCTGCGACCTTTGGTTACATGAAGTTTTACAAACAACAATCATCAGGCAGATAACGTTATCTTTCGTTTGTAAAAACATCATGAAACTTAAAGTCGCAGACTAAATTCCATGGCATTAAATATACAAAATATCATATATATGTATTTGTTATTATTATATTATAGGTCTATCACAGATATTGAGAAAGTGAATTGTATATATTTCAAAGCTCCTTTTTCAATGCTGTAATGGACTTTTTAAACATAATTGAAAATTACAATTAATTTACCCAGCCCAGTAGAATAGGGCTGTAGAATACACCGACTGCGTCTCTGCAGAGGGCTAAGACCCGCCCCTCCCAACGAGTGTTCTGCATATGACACTAAACAATTTGATGGTGAGGCTCCAGTAATGCTGGAGCTTTGGGGAATGCGAAGTTCCCCTTTCTTGCCATCACTCTCAGGTCTTCTCTGGTCCGGAGTGGTAGCACCTGAAAGGGTCCAATGTATGGGTCAAATAGAACTGTTTTAAATTTAAACTGAGTGCAAACAAATCACTGATGCTACATTGAATTGTTTGAAAAAGAAACGTTTGATCATTTTATTGTTTGTTAATAAATGACTAATGTTTAATTGAATTGTTATCGATACATGCAATACTTGAAACCGTTTAACTTTGTTGACCTAGGATAAATCATTTTTTTTAAATAGAACTGTTTGATCATTGAACAGTGTGTGAACAAATGACTGATATTAATGATGCATAGCAATACTTGAAACTATTCAGCTTTGTTGACTTATGTTTACAAAACATATATATCTAATATACGTGGGGCAATCAATAAGTTTCCAGACTATTTTCGTACAAGCATTTGAAATCGTCGTAGACTCTTGATAATTCAGTTTGTTATTGCTATACATGAGATGATTGGCCAATTTTTATGACTTCAGGCTCAAATGAACAGCTACAGCTGAAATTGGAATACACCCTACTAAAGTCTGATTGTCACTGCTGGTGAATTTCAAAAATGCAATCTGGATCTGAGGACACTTTAGAAGAACGACATGCAATAAAATTCTGCTTTAAACTTGGAAAAAATGCTACAGAAACGTATGGAATGCTTCAGACTGCTTTTGGGCCATCTTGCACGCATCGAGTATCAGTTTTTGAGTGGCATAAGAGATTCAAAGAAGGCAGGGAGTCTGTGAGGGATGATGAGAGGTGTGGGAGGAGTAAGGAAGTCAATGCACCAGAGTTGATTGGCCAAAGGGTTAGGGTTAGGGTTACTATGTCGAGGTTTTAAGGGAGTTCAAGAAGAGATTCCGTCGGAAGAGGCAAGCACTCTTCAAATCAGGTCAGTGGCATTTCCACCAGGACAATGCACCAGTCCACAACTCCATCTTTGTCACAGACTATTTGACCGAGATGGGCATCAAGACAGTTCCTCACCCTTCTTATAGTCCTGACCTTGCTCCCTGTGTCTTTTGCTTATTCCATAAGCTTAGAGGCTGTCGTTATGAGAGAATTGAGGAGATTAAAGAGGCTGTGAAAAAAGTTCATTGATACGCTGACACAAGAGGACTTCCATGGGGCCTTTCAGAGGTTGTGGGAATGGTACAACAAGTGCATTGCAGCCGGATGAGATTACTTCGAAGGGGACTAGAGTTTCATGTATGTAATATCAATAAAAGTGTCCATACGAAAAAAGTCTGGAAACTTATTTAACGATCCTCGTATATGTATAAACTGGATTTGGAATTGAATAACCTACAATGGTTGATATGCCGTAAAAACAAACCGAACCAAACTATTAATTTACGAACCAGACGATTATGCAGTCTTAATAATAAAGGGAATAAATTTTATTCAGATCGCAAGATTGCAAGAAACTCCCATTTTGTGTTTTTAGAATATTGCAACAAACACCTTAGAACTATTCGATTAAAAAATTGTTTTGCTTAAAGTATTGAACCCATCTACCGACAAGTCCGAGAACATGATAGCACATGTTCAGATTAACTGATCTCTTTAGCGGCAAGAAACTAGGCAAAACAATTAGCGTCATAAATCTGCCTCGGGGGACAATAAAAAGGTGCGGTACCGCCACAAACAACAATCGGATAACCGGTCGAGAAGGTAATCAACTATGAGTCTGTTAGGCTGTTGATCAATCGGATCGGAGAAAATACTCTTGCGTTGCCACTAATATATATATATATATATATATATATATATATATATATATATATATATATATATATATTACACAGGCGCAAATTTTTTACATGATTTACAGTGTGCATATATGTAGAATATATGAACCATTTTAGCATCTAACTCGATTTTTGTCAAAATAAAATTCATCAAACTTCTGCGCTTTTGTGTGTATATATATATATATATATATATATATATATATATATACGTGGAAACTTCAATAAGTTTCCAGACTTTTTTGTATACGCATTTAAAATTGTCGTAGACTCTTGATAATGCAGTATGTTATTACTATACATCTTATGAGATGACTGACCAACTTTTATGATTTCAGGTTCAAATGGTCAGCAACAGCAGCAATTGAAATACACCCTACTAAAGCCTGATTGTCAGAGCTGGTGAATTTCAAAAATGAAATCTGGATTTTAGAAGAACGATATGCAATAAACCTCTGTTTTAAACTTGGAAAAAATGCCATGCGATGAAAGCAGGATCTACTGCTATGACCCAGAGACCAAGAGACAGAGTTCCCAGTGGAAGCGTGCTGGCTCTCCCAGACCCAAGAAGGCCAGACAGAGCAAATCTACCCACAAACTTTTAATGATCCCTTTTTTTGACAGCACTGGCATGATCTACATGAACTGGGTTCCCACTGGACAGAAAGTCAACAAGGAATACTATGTTGAGGTTTTAAGGGAGTTCAAGAAGAGATTCCATCTGAAGAGGCCAGCACTCTTCAAATCGGGTCAGTGGCATTTCCACCAAGACAATGCACCAGTCCACAACTCCATCCTTGTCACAGACTATTTGACCAAGATGGGCATCAAGACAGTTCCTCACCCTTCTTATAGTCCTGACCTTGCTCCCTGTGACTTTTGGTTATTTTCTAAGCTGTCGTTATGAGAGAATTGGTTATTTTCTAGGCTGTCGTTATGAGAGAATTGAGGAGATGAAAGAGGCTGTGACAAAGGTCATTGACACGCTCATACAAAAGGACTTCCATGAGGCCTTTCAGAGGCTGTTGGAAAGGTACAAGTGCATTGCAGCCGGAGGAGATTGTTTCGAAGGGGACTAGAGTTTCATGTGTGTACTATCAATAAAAATGCCCATACGAAAAAAGTCTGGAATCTTATTTAATGATCCTCGTATATACATATATATATGTGTGTTTGTGTGTATGTGTGTATATATATATATATATATATATATATATATTGCGTATTTCTTCACCGTTATAACCGTTACGCGAGGCATACTTTTTTCTTTATATATATATATATATATATATATTGCTTGGTATATTTATAGATAAAGAATGCTCAAAATCATTGATAGAGCTTATATATTTAAATTAGGAAAGAGTCAACGGTGCTTAGACTGACTGTTACAAACCACTGATGATTCTATATCTCCTCTCTCCTGATAGATAGATAGATAGATAGATAGATAGATAGATAGATAGATAGATAGATAGATAGATAGATTGTGCGCTTTCTTTTTACTATAAGCACTGGGAAGTTTACAAGAATCTCCTTATCTAAAAATGCACGGGAGCTCTGAAAGTAATCCTAGCTTGAAATACAACATATGCAAGGGACATAATAAAACTATTGTATAGTTCAAGTTTCCGATTACGAAAAGCTATTTTTCAACGGAGTCTCATGAGAAAGAGACACCGATACCTTGCCGCCTCATTCATGGTTCTCGATTCAATTAATTAAATTGTCTCAACAGTATTTCTTTTACAAAGCCGTAGTTCAAAGGGAGGTAATTTTAACATGAGCTGCTTCCCTTGATATAATTTTTTTATCAACTATGACCCCAAAAAATGTGTATGTTAAACTTTTTAAATAGTTGTCAAATAACTGAATACGTAAAACCAATACAATTTTCCCAATCACAGCTAAATCGAACGAAGAATAACATATTCAATAGGACTTAAATCACTTAGAAAGAACCAGTTTCTACCTGATCCCGAAAGTTAAGCATCAGTGAGCTTGTTCAGTACTTAGACGAGAGACTGATTAATAACAGTTGGTACAATAATCAGTCTTAGGACCAAGAGCCTGGTTTTGAGAAGGTTGGGTTTTATGGCATATTAACCGTTGTAGGTTATTTAATGCCAAATTCACTTCATACATATATATTAAATATGATGTTTTGTAAACAAACAGTTCAAAAACATTTTAAACAAACTAGAATTCATTTGTTTTCACACAGTTAAATATTATTGTTATCTAACACAAATAATCATATTTTGCATTAACTATTTATTTTCACTCAGTGAAACGATTTCAAGTATCGCTATTTCATACTGACTAGTCAAGTTGACATCGGTCATTTGTTTGCACACAGTTAAATTGTTAAACAATTCTATTTGACCCCTTGATGAGACCTTAACATGTACGACCACTTCGGATCAAAGTCGACTTGGAAGTAATGATAATGAAGAGGTACCCCACATTCCTCAAAGCTCTTGGACTGGAATCTCACCATCAGATGGTTTAATGTCATATCAAGAATATTCATTGGAAGGAGAGTCTTACCCCATGACAGAGCTTCAGTCAGCGTATTCTACAGCCCCACCCTCTCTAGCCAACTGGATGAGAGGTTTAGAGAAGCGTAGAAAAGGAAAAGAAAACAATTGGATGATTTTATGGTCTCCGAAAATAAAAGATTTATATTTGGTTTTGCTCGAAGTTTTTCTAGTTTTGTTTATGATGACTGAACATTTTCAAAATAAATATTCATCATCGATTTTCTTGAAAACTGTAAATATGGACAATTATTTCAGTAATAAGTAATTAAAAAGCAGAAACACTTCACAATCAAACACGTTTATGAAATGAGGATCGAACTGACTACAGCATTAATCATTTTAAAAAAGTTCTTAACCATTGGTTACAGGGAAGGACCTGTAGTGATTATTTACTTAAATAATTTAGTTCTATTAAACTAATTTTATTATACTAACCTATGAAACTAATATAGTTCTACTAACCCACTGATTCAGTTCTATTTGCCTCTAAACTAATTTAGTTTTACTAATCTACAGACATTCTTCTACTAATCAAATTTAGTTCTGTTAACCCACTAAAATAATTTAGTTCTCCTAATTTAGTAAGCTAATTCAATTCTACTAACCTACTAAACAAATTTAGTGCTACTAACCAACTCGTAATTTACTTCTACTAACTCTCTAAACTAGTTCAACTAACCTACTAAACTAATTTACTTCTATTTACCCACTGAATTAGTTCCACTTGTCAACTAAACTAATCTAGTTCTTGTAACTCACTGCACCTATTTAGTTCTGCTAACCTCATAAATTAATTTAGTTCTACTAACCTACTAAAATAAATTAGTTCTACTAACCTACCATACTAATTTAGTTCTATAAACCCATGATTTAATTCCACTAGTCTGCTAAACTAATTTAGTTCCACTAACCCACAAAACTAATTTAATTCAGGTGATCTCGTAAACTAATATAGTTCTACTAACCTACTAAATTAATTTAGTTCTACCATCTTACTAAAGTAATTGTAGTTTCAAATTTAAACAGTCCCTGTTTTGTCTTCACTCGACCCGTTCCTTTTTTCGCCTGTCTCAGCGTTCTGCCCTATCAGCGTTCTCCCCGTTCTCGTATCTCATCCGTCCGAGACTTGGACAATCCGGTCTAAGGGACGTAACTCATGCCGCCTTCCTGGTACACTTCACTAATGCTGGGATTCTGCGGCAAATCATCATTTTCGTTACAATACCTGTTTTTTGCTTCCACTCTACAAGCCAAACACATCCGTGCGCGCTTCGAATGTCCAGGTATGTTGCGTCCATTACATTCACAGTAATTTAGTCTTGCTAATCTACTAAATGAAATTAGCTCTACTAAACTACTAAATCAAATTATTTCTGCTCACCTGTTAAAGTGATTTAGTTCTATTAACTGATTTAGTCCAACTAGTATACTAAAGTAAATTAATTCTACTAAACCACCAAACTAATTTAGTTCTTCTAATCGAGTTTGCTAATTTAGTTCTTCAACCTACTAAAGTAATTTAGTAGTACTAACCCACTAAAACAATTTAGTTCTACTAATTTAGTTATCCTAACTTAGTTATACTAACCTATTAAACAAATTTAGTTATACTAATTACTAAACTAATTTACTTTCTATTGAAAACAATGATAATTTCACATGTTCTAATAAAGAAATAATCCACAGAATGATTTTACAGACCAACATTTTTCGGTATAAGTAGAATGTATTTATTTATTTGAAAGGAACAAAATTTTAAAGGATATCTAACGTGGTGTAATGGTAAACAAATAAATTTTGTAAAATCAGTTAATAGTATATTTAATCCTGAAAGGGTCTTTTGTCAATTCTTAATTGTACTTACTTTTTATCACTATGCATGGCTTACGATTGCTTCGTGTTGAACGCTCTGGTTAACAATAAATCAACACAATTAAACACTGATAAATACGTTCAGTACGCTGATGGGTGACCACTTCGTCATTGCAGTTGCCGTAAGATTATTAGGTTTGTGTTCGAGATAAAGCAAAGCTGGTTAAATGGTCAACTTTAAAATGATCAAAGGGAGATAATTTGCGCTCTTAGATTTTGCAAGGGAAATAATTCATGTGTAATCTAAAATGATTTTTATGGATATTTCATGTCAGTTGAATTTTGTGGTTGTGTGAGTTTATTTTTATTCATATGCCAATTTAGAATATTTTGTATAATCGTTTTCAGCTTTAAACAGAGCAGCAGACTTGTGGTTTATAATTTTGAGGTTCAAACCGAATCCGATTATATTAGAATACAATGAATGGAATTTATTTTTAAGCTTGATATTAATTTTTTTAAAAACCCAGCAGTTTCAGTTTTAAATTTCATTTATTTATTTATTTATTATAATTGCTTTTTAAAAAGAAAAATAACGATCAAGGGAGGTAGTTTTCGTATTTTTTAATTGATGTAACCTACCTTAGTTTGCGCTACTTCCTCGACAAAATGTCTCGTAAACTAAGCCAATAGACTATTGTTACAGAGTTCAATTCTTTCTGGTGCGTCATACTTCCGGCTTTGAACTAAACTAGGCAAAGATTTAAAAGAAAAAAAAAACAAAACAACCTTGGTTTTAGTATAGTTTAGAATAATATCCGATGGAATCAAAAAGAAAAAAAAAACAATTTGTATAATTAGACGTTTTACCAGAATACTAATAATACAAGAAGTAACTCATACAAAATAAAGAACGAAAAACGTCACTCATGTAAGGCGTCTAATTAGTTAAGTAAAAAAATCTAACCATATTATTGTGGAAATATATTTTCAATCAATTATATTTAATTATTTTTGTTGTTTGTCTTTTTAGTATTGGTTTGCTTTGGTTTGGTTTCTTTGTTTAATGTCATATCAACCCTCATGGGTTATTTTATGCCAAAGTCATCCTTGCAGAAAAGCTGCAATGGTACCACCTGACCGACAACCGGGAGGATAAGGCGGATCTTTCTTTTCTCAAGGGTATTAATCCAAAAGTGAACGTAATAGCGCAACTGGATATTGAACTCGCTTACAACGACGACGCAGTCTAGCACGTAACCTATTTTGGTCATCACTCTAGGTACAAATTTTTAGCATCTACCTTTATACATAAATATGGTGATTCACTTCCAGACGAAATAGTTAGAGTAGAGATTTTATTATTATTATTATTATTATTATTATTATTATTATTATTATTATTATTATTGTCTGTGTGAACTCATAACTTTCAAAATGTTTTATCTAATACTTATTGCTATCTAAATTCTTATATCAAATTTTATTTTAATTTTGTAAGCAATTTTTAGATTTTTTCATAAAAGATCTGGACTTTCTCGAAGAATTTTGCTAAAAAAAGATATGTAAAAATACGAAACCTATAAAAAAATGGAAAATCTTTCGTCGATGTGATTTCTAAAATCAGCAAGAATACCGTTCAGGTGCAGACATATTGATAGCACTTTCTGTCATTTGATCTTCAGTGTAAAATACCAATTGATACTCGCCTGAAAACCTCATAAGTACATTAGGATAATGACGATGTAATGAGACAATAAATAATTATCTGCCTTAAAGAATAGGCACATCTGTAAGTAATCCATTATTCTATTTTTTATCACTTCTACATATTGCTTGTTCATGGGAAAATATATGTATAATTCTATCTGTTGGGACACATCCATGCGTTCTTTCTTTTTATGAACTTTGGTGTGTATGTTGTGCGTATCAAATGTCAAATGATCTTTATGTGTCGCTGAGTATAGCGTATCTTTCTTTCAGTTGTGTTCATGTTAGTATATCATGGATATACTAATGGTAATATCCATCCTTGGAGAGTTGGGACTCGGCTAAATAATCTTCCCTGCCACAATTTTTAATAAGGAAAATTATGACTTTCTGTAAGTAAGCAATTTGGTTTAAACTTCAAATTATATCGACATTTATTTGCGATTTATTTATGAAGAGACTGTTCGCCAATGGTCCAGGAGACATGGGTTCAATCCCAGGTCGCGTCATACCAAAGGCTTTAAAAATGGTACTTGATACCTCCGTGCTTAACACTCAGCAATATAAGGTACGTATCAAGAGTAAAGTGGAGCAATCCAGGAATGAAGTTGTGCCCTCCCCTACTCCTCAGTGTAGTAGCTATTGAAAAGGGAGCATTCTGGTCACCCTAGACTAAGGGAGACAACTTTACTTTACTTATTTTAGTTTATGAAAAAATTGATTTGTTTTCTTATTCTAATGATATAACTAGCCGCTTTTCTACGGGGATGGTTTTGATATTAAATATATCAAAGCCATCCCTGTAGAAAAGCAGCTGTAGTTGACTATGTAATTCATAGCTGGTGAAGAATAGGGAGGTTTCATATCTTTCCCAAAGGTATTAGTCGGAAAGTGAACGTTTTAGTTGGACTGGAGTTCGAACGCGCTCACGACAATGTCGCAGTCTATCACGTTAGCCACTATCTATTGTATATAATTTTGATACTTTGTTGGAAATGTTTTAAAATGCGAGTCATTAAATATGTTTAAACCAATGGGATCCCGCATTATATAATTCAATTCGAGTGCAGGGCGCCCAGTTAGAACTAACAACAATAGTAATGATCAGTTAAGTTAATCATTACCCCAAAGCGAGTTAACTTCAATCTACTCTTGTATTTAAGGGAAAAATGATTCAATATTTATATCAACAGTTGTCTCCCTTGAAGCCTCTTGTGATGTCGCAGACAAAAATATCGACGTGGTTCTTTGATTATAACACAATCTACTCTTTGTAGGACACAATAATAAAAAAAGATTTCCGCTGGTTTTTACTTAACTCAGACAACGATTTTCTTTTATTTGAGCGATTGAGCATCCTAAATTTAACTCTAAACTGCGTCTGATGGTGAGGCTCCAGTCCTGGAGTTTGGGGAATGTGGAGTACCCTTTCATTGGGATTACTCTCAGGTTATTGGGACTGAAAAATTTTCCTTTGTGGTTGCGCCAGTACTTGGGATTTTGGGTAAATTCTGAGGTTTGTATACTGATCCCCTTTTCTTTTTGCCCCATTCACTAGTTATCTTCTTTTGTCTGTCAATGATGTAAAATGAATTAAAAACTGAAGGAAAAAAGAAAGGGATACCTTTAGACTCATATTTTATTTGGGGGGGTTCACAACAATTTTGCGGCGTGGAATGTTTTTCTGAAACAGTAGAAATAGTCGGGTTTCCCCAGACAAGTCTGTTGTGTGTCTCACTACAACTAGAAGGAGACGCAGCGCGCAGTTAGGCCTTGGGACTTCGTTAGCACGTGGGCTCCCAACTAGCAACCGAGAGAAGAGATCTATCCAAGTCGAGGTGATAAAAACTTCTGTGGATGAGTTTCTCTTTGGCGCCAGGAAGCCCCTATTTTTAGGTATGCACCGATTTTGCTTCCTGTCAGAGGCCTCCCGGGAAACTGTTACTTTGCATTTAATTATTTTTTTTTTTTTATGCTATTGTCTTTTTTATTTCTCTTTAACCACCACGAAGTCCCCTGATTTCCCTGAAAAAGATTCGACTGTAAACAGTGTTTCCTATTGTCAACTCCTGAGGTAAAATTCACTTAATCTTTTGAATGTGACTTATATATATATATATATATATAGTGGCTGCCATTTTGCTGAAAAAAGATCATCTCGATACGCCCAGAGTACTCAGCAGAGTTCATGTGACTCCACAAGCCAATTTTGCATGCTAAATTGCAAGTGGGATAATTGAATTAGCAGTCTTTTTCAAACCTGTGGTAGATGCATCTACTTTCTTACAGAAATGACTCGAGTTACCAGTAGATCCTATTTACCCAACCCCTCCGCTCGGGCAGGATATGACACAAGGTCAATTTTTAAGTGGAGTTTAACAGGTTTGAACTCAGAGTTTTCCTTCTCCTAGACTAGTTGCCTCACCAAGGCTGAAGAAATCAGTCTGTCCTACTATTTACCCATAGCTGGAGGGAGAATAATTGGATTCATACCCTTCCCAAGGGTATTAGTGCAACGTGAAATGCAATCAGTCTCGTCCAGGGTTTGAACTCGTGTCGCCGTGTTCATTTCCTACGACGATAACCATTACACCACGGGCACCTCCACAAGTTACCAGTAGATTGCTGTAGAAGGACTTTTGTAAATCGAGTCTTCGATAGTTTCTTGTCCTGATATTTCAGATGACTTGCGAGTTGGCTTTGCACAAAGAGACCTAACTACAGATGTTACAAATATGTTCAGGCTGTAAAGTGCCAGGGACTGAGGTCAAATCCTCCTTCAGAGGTGTTGGTTTCAGACTGGAGGGCTCGATTCTCCGTTTTTTAAATGCTTTACAGCTTTCGTTGATCAATTTCTTCCAAATCGATCGATTTACCCTCATCTGCTTCCGATCTCCAATGTCTACACTCAGCACCTTACAGTTGGTTTTGATGATATCTTTAAAATGTTTCTTAGGTTTATATTTTTGACGTCTACCGTATCGCAATTCTTCATTGATCAGCGGCTTGGGTAACGTAACATTTTCTATCCTGGTTAGGTATCCAGTCTGATGAATTTAATTGCATCAGAGGAGCATCTCAATATTGGATGTATTGGCGTTAGAGATTCCTAAGACAAGCTTGATGGAAATTTTCCAAGGCTTTGTGTTTAAAATAGAGGTTATAGCTAATCTCAGATCATGATGGAAAGCCTTTATAGATTCGTTGCTGCAGTCAAGAGTCGGAGCATAGATGGAAAGGATAGTCATGAAGTGGTTGCGTGGTAAAGGGACTGGAAGGTGCATGATTGGGCCACAAAAACTATGGGATTGTTCTTACTGGTTGGTTAACTTTGGTCGAAAAGCATAACCGCCCCCTCCCCTTTCGTCTTACTGTCTTTCGTTTACCTTTCCAGAGGGTGTATCCTGTGTCAAATTCTGTCGACTGATCTTCCTCACTCATACGGGTTTTCAAGCTAATTCTGTTCCTATTATTCCTCTTCAGGGTTTAGTTTCTCTGTTTCTTTTAATGGCATGCCAATCTTCATGGTTTATTTAATACCAAAGCTATCCCAGTTGAAATACAGCAGAGATACTACATTTTAACCCATTCCTGGAGGGGATAAGGGAGTTCATGCCTTTCCCATGGGTTACAATCCAAAAGTGAACGTAATAACATGACTGGAGTTCGAACTCGCTTACTTCGAGGTCATATTCAGGCACTTTAACCATTACATCACAGAGACTCCCCTTTATGCCTCTTCATCGTTCAGGGTTCAAATTTTCCTCTCCTGAAAAAATAGGTTGTTAATGTAGTGAACATTTAATTGTTTTTAAAATAATTTAGGGATTTCAATTTCTGTTTTATACCTCAGGCAACAAAAATTTATGCGTAATCTTATGCTTCGTCTGACATATTCTCCATTAGGAGCAAGAAATACCATCTTCTTAGCAAATCTCAAAATATTAGCGAGATTTGGTCAAATATTATTTTACGGTCTTACTCTTAAAATGACATCGCCTACCCATATTGACGAGATCCTTTGACCCCAACACCTATACTTTGACCACGTATTGGCGAAATAGAACGTTTATGAAAAAAGGAATATTTTCATTATGGAGCGCTGAAAAAGAGCCTCCCCCTTTTTTTTAAAAAAAAAAAAAGGAGTAGGAGCTAGAACGGCTCCATTTTAAAAAATGGGGAGCAAGCTCGAACTTTGGGCGTGTGAGGGGAGCTGGAGCAGCTCTAAAAGTGATCGAGTGCGTAAAGCCCTGCACATATCTAAGTGAGAATTGTTACCTTATAACCCCTTGTCTAAACAACGACCACACGTACACGCACAGATATGTTCAAACAATACACATTTACATTCAGATAATATTTGAATCAGTCTGGGTTTTTTTCTTTATGGAGTTTACTAAATTTTCATATTTTGCTTTAAAATTGCTTAAAAAAAGAAAACGGGTTATTTGAAAAATCAGACTGAAATAGAGTGACTGTTGTCCTACATTTTGATTATATATATATAAAGATGGTTGTTGTAGGTACAAAGAAAGAATCAGGATATATTTAAAATAGGAAGGTCCACGAAGAGATTTGTATTTTTTGAATTTATTTATTTTGTTCTTACATATGTGTTATATATATGTATGTTTCCAGCTTGTTGCTTTCGTCAGAGAACATGTGTGGCATAAGGCCTTTTAAATGGGGTATCAAATGAGACTAGAACTCACTTCTGTTTCCAGTATAAAAAGTGAGTTCTAGTCTCATTGAATACCCCATTTAAAAGGCTTTGTGCCACATATGTAATCTGACGAAAGCAACAAGCTGGAAACACACACACACACACACACATATATATATATATATATATATATATATAAGTGCTTGTTCTTCGAAACTGATCGATCATCTAAGTACTGAATAAAATCATCATTGCTTGACTTCGGTGATATAGCGGGAACTATTTTATTTTCATTTTTTTAACCAACAAAATGTGCCGTTTAAGATTTTCTATTTCTTTTTTCTCTTCTTTTTTCTCTTCTTTTTTCTTTTCTTTTTCTTTTTGTTATCTAATTTATTGTTGATATGAATATGTTTTTTTTTAATTTACCAACCTTTTAAAAACTGCCCACGATTTATCTCAGAATGTTTTAAATTCCTGCGTTAAATAAAATATCCATGTATTACATGGAATTTACAAAAATATGAGTCATTATTTTCTCTCTCTCTCTCTCTCTCTCTCTCACTCTTTCTCTCTATCTCACACACACACACACCTGTAGGTGTATATGTTTTTTGGTTTTTAAGTTCCCTATAATTTGATGTTGATAAAGTATATATAAGTTTTGCTTGGAATAAGGCACATGGGAAAAGGTAGTAAACGAATGAAGCAAATGAGTGAAGGTTGTGAAACGGCGCAGACAAAAGGACAATTTAAAACAAGGTGATGAACAAAATGAATTTATATACTATAATAAAACAGACATTAATACATAAAAAAATAGTCGTGTGTGTGTGTGTGTGTGTAATTAACACAACTAAACTACAAAAAGGTTAATGACGGAAACGTCCTATTAAGTTGGATTACATATTTAAATGTCTTTCTTTTTGTGGTTCGAAACAGTCGGTTTCTCTGAGACTGGAAAAAGTCTCTTAGTCGATGTATATTGAAGAAATGACTGTCTGCGAGGCTTATCCATTTTTTGCCTTTTAACTCTGATGGTGAATAAGAAGAATGTCACACTGAAGAGAGAGCGTGTATCCGCTGCGAAGAATTTGTGTAAAAAGAGAAAGAGTGTTTGAAGACGACGTATTTATAGAAAATACGTGTCTTGGAAGTGGCTCCAAACGCAGGACGAAATTTACGCGCGGACGTAGTTTTGCGCAGGTCACGTGGTTCTCCTGGCCAATGGTTTCCCAAGACTGAATATGTGTGCGTCCGCCATCTTTGTTGTGGGAAGAAGTGGCATACCGCCCAAATTAAATTATAGGAGTGTAAAGTCACACACACACACACACACACACTCTCTTTCTCTCTCTCTCTCTCTCTATATATATATATTGATTGATTGATAGATGTCGATATGGCAATTGATATAGATTTGAATTGATAGATAGATGGATAGATGAACAATATTGTCGGATGTCATAAGGCAAATCCTTTATCTCTATCTCTCTCTCTCTCACACACACACACAGACAACAACAGCAACAACAACAACAGTGAAAGCAGATTGACGGAAAGATAGACAATGTATATATATATATATATATATACAAATACACACACACAGATAGATAGATTCGCACACATCTCGCGTGGTATAATAGTTAGGAAGCAAGATTATCAGATTATTACGAGTGAATACCAGTCTCACTGAGTGTCTCATACTTTCGACTTTGTTTCACAACGAAACAAATATCTGAAAATAATGTTATTTGTAAAATTCTTTATCTTATTGTCATAATTCTATTTTTTCTTGATGGACTAGAACAGGTACTACCCTCTGATTCCAATTGGAAAGCCAGATAACGAAGATCTGAACTGAAGTTTAAATACTTCTCCGCCCCGAGCGTTTGGGACAATGATAAAAATTGCCAAGACCCCTCGACCAATCTCACGAAGGCGTCAGTCAACACCGACCTCTACTTTTAGAGGTGGGGCACCAGTCAGAATCTCCAGGAACATTCACACCTCATTGTTTGTCGCATATTATCTGAAGATAAATGAACAGATACTACATTTTGATCCCATTTTAGAAGCGGAGCTCTGACCTTAGATAGATACAACATTCTTTTCGCAAATCATCTTGTTAAATTGACGGTAACTATGCCAAATGCTTGTATGAGATTAACCTGGAGATAACATTCGAAGAGGATCGCGCTCACTCTCCAGCTGCTGTAAGAACGTCTACTGCTTGTTGGTCAAACCTTGCTCTATGGCGAGACGCCCCACTTATTTAATAAGAAACATTACGTAGATTGGCACCTCTCCTCATGTAATGGTTAACGAGCAGGATTAATGGACCATTGTGAGTTCGATTCTCACCGGGTGCCCCGTACTTCTAGCCTTGTGTTACAATTAAACTAAGCTTAGGAAATAACTGTAGTGAGGACAGACTTTGCAAGCTTGCTAAATAAATCACGCCATGGGAGGCGCCCAAGAATAACTTTTTTTTTAAAAATAAATTTTGAAACTTTTGAGAAATCCAAATAATGCAATTCAGTTATTGAAAAGATCTTTCGTATTGAAAAAAGAAAAATTTGTTGGCGGTATGTATTTAAAAAAAACTAAAATTAAATATAGATTTATAGACTTTTTGGAAGTGTTATTTAAAAGATTCGAAACTTCGGCTGTGAAAAGTGTTTCATAAAAAGTCAAGATGGCAGCCGCAACTGCTAACAATGCTGAACCGGGCCCTCCTGTTAATTTTACTTCACAGGTAAATAGACGTTGAAAAATCCTTAATACATTCTCTACAGACTCTTTGATTGTATCTCTATCTGTTTTTGATATGTTTTGGGTCCCCCAATGTGTAAAAACATCTCTTTGCACCCCATAAATCAGTCGAGGTACAATCTAGTTTTAATCTCTAGAAGTCTTTTTTTTCTATATTTAACTAAAAAAATCGGAATTAAAAACTAAATTATTCTTTCGTGTTTTGATTTCTTTACTCATTAAAAAAAAACTAAACGTAATTGATATTCATTAATTGTAAAAAAGAAAAAAAAAAGAAAAGCAAAACAAAAACAAACTACATTTTAACTTTTTAGTCTTTAATAATTAGTTTAAAGTTTTTTAAATTATTAAAGTAAATAAACAAGTCTAATGATTAAAAAAAATCTTGAAAGTCTTTAAAAAATTTTCCTTGCTTTTCCTAAGTACAATTTACGGTAAAGTAGTTTCGTGATTATTTTATTATTTGTATGCAATTAAGAGGATTTTATTTTTAAACATTACATTGAAATAAAAGTACAATCAATATTATTCTGATTTCGCTGATGGAATGTGACGATTTTATTTATTTATTCATTTTAGCCAATTTTTTTAAAAATTCGTTTTATTTTTTGGTTCACAAATTTTTACAATTTTTTTTTTCTATATATATTTAATTTTATTCTGTGTAGACTGAAAGGATTTTTGTTTTTTTCTAACAATCTTTATTCGGAACAGACCCAGTAAATAATTTAATTAATAAAATCAAAAATTAAAAAGTAATATTCAGTTGTGTGTTGATAGAAGCAGTGGAAACAATTAATTAGATAATTTACTTTAATTCTTAAGTAGTGAAAATATTCGTGTTATCTTTTAAACTCATGAAATGGGAATTTGTCATCTGTTTTCTTTTTCATTATTATTAACTACAAGATTCAATGTTTCTAAGGAATCGCCAATAATTATAGATCATACGTTATCCTGTCATTTTGACAACGGGTTTTTTCTCTGTAAAAGATAAAATGAATTATTGATAAAAGTAAAAACTGAAAGTACACACAGCGCGACAGCACGGATTCCTTTAACTTACTCTCACCATCAATTCCTATCGGTTAGTCCTCTAGACAGCATCCAGTGTCTGCACAGGGTGATGAATGTAAGTTTTTTGCTGTTTGGCCAACACTAGTGTGTTCATTTGTAAGAGTCTCTAGAATGTCGCCTATGAGTTCATCCTTACTTTCTCCTGCTGTGCCTAGCATATCTTACTTTGCTTTCTTAGATAGTTTGTAAGATGGGAGGTAAGTGGCCGTACATCTGTTGTATTGAAAAGTGCTACTTCCAGGATTTGTTCATAGCAGTGTCCCTGTGAAGTTCCTATCTTGCTTTTTGGTCCAAGGATTTTATTTGAATCCAAGTAGTGCAGCCATACATTATTACTGACACAGCTACTGCTTGGAAGATTTCAACTAGTAAATAATTCTTCTGTTAACTATTTGCCTACTCCAACTAAAGATTATCCAGTTGGTTGGGGCTGTAGAATACACTGATTGCTTCTCTGCAGAGGAGTAAGACCCTTCTAATGAGTATCCTGGATATGACACAAAATAATCTGATGGTGAGGTTCCAATAATGCTGGCGCTATAGGGAATGGGAAGCATCCCTTCACTGCCATTGCTCTCGGGTCCATTGGGGCCTAGAGTGGTAGCACCTGGAAGGATCTTATCTATGGGTCAAATAGAACTAAACTGTGTATTTAATCATCATGTCGCACTGTCAGCACGGATCTCTTGCCACCTATCTCTATCGTCCATTGCTCCCGGAAGGTCTTCCAGGCTACATCCTGTATCGGCACAGAGCTGTTGTATATAGGTTCTAGCTAGTTGTCCTGCCTTTGCTTGTCCATGTGAAGGGATCCAAGGAGTATGTTGCTTATAAGTTCATCCTTACTTCTCCAGCAGTGTCCCGCATGTCTGGTTTGTCTAACTTTGATAGTTTTCATAATGGGTGGCAGGTGGCCATACAACTGCTGTTTTGTAGGGTGTTGCCTCCAGGACTTGTTCAATATTGCTCACAGCATTCTTGTGTAATTGCTGTCAAGTCTTTTCTCCATATGTTTTGTTAGCGTCCATGTAGTGCATCCATATAGCAGTATTGACACAACTACTGCTTAGAAAAAACTGTGTTTTATTTTGTCGGTCAGGTCTGACTTCCTTATGACCGATAGCCTATTGAAAGCTGTCCATACCTTTGCTAGTTGCGTGTTGATGTCTTTCTTGGTTGATGACAAACTGCTTCCCAGGTAAGTGAACTTGTCCACTAGTTTCAGAGAACTACCATTTAGTGTGGAGATGTCACGTCTTGGATTAAAGCTCATGTATTCCATCTTGGGTGCATTGACATGGAGGTCTATACCAGCAGTTGCTGGTTCCAGACTATGTAGCAGGGTTTCGGCTTGGGCGGGTATATCTGCTAGAATTGCTATGTCATCAGCGTAGTCCGCATCTGTTTGTACAGGGTATCTTCTGCTTCTTTCGTTTGCCAGCTTGAAGCTGTTCTCTTTCATTATATCAATAAATGTTCTAAGGCAGATGATAAACAGGTATGGGGCGAATGTGTTTCATTGCAGCACACCTGCCCTGCTACAATGTCGAAGTAGTCTGTGTTTCCATCCGAGGAGTGGACTTTTACTTTTATGTTTTTATATAGCATTGTTATGGCTGACGGTTTCCTTGGGTAGGCAGTAGGTGAGTAGTATTTGCTCCATCTTCCCTCTCCGTATAGAGTCAAAGGCTTTGGAGAAGTCGACAAATAATATTGTTGCGTCAAGGTTTTTTGCACATACAACTTCTAGAATTCAATGGATTGTCAAAATTTGTGATGTTGTGGATTGATTTCTTCAAAAGTCATTTGGATTCTTCCTAAGTATCTTCTCAATTTTGGGTTCTATGCTGTTGCGTAGTTGAGCATTATAGATCTTGGCCGCTATGGATTTAAGGGTTATACCTCAGCAGTTCTTGGCTATTCTGAGATCACCCTTTTTAGGGAAAGGGAGGATGCATCCCTTTATCCATCTGTCTATTGTGTTTTGGTTATATATGGCATTACAGTGTTGGAGCAGTATGTTGTCGAATTACTTGGTCTTCCATACTTCTGGGGATATTTCATCAAGCCCTGCTGCTTTCCTATTTTTCGTTTTTCTTAGTACTGAGTTGAGTTCTTCTTGCGTAAACTAGTTGGATGTCTAATTGATTATTAATAATTTTTGTGATTGGTTCTTGCGTAACTTTTGGAGGTTATCTGAGTAAATTCTTGAAATGTTGTCTCCACTGGTATATTCGTTCTTCTTGGCTGGTAGCTTTCAGTTTAGCTCTTGCAGTGCTCTTCCTTCTACTCATTTCGTTTACCATCTGCCCTACTATCCTAGATTGTCTATTTTCAACTGTGTCTCTAATCTTATTGATCTGATTTTGTATGTATTCTGTTTGTTCTTTTTGGTATATGTTAGCTAATTCATTTTGTACCGTCTTATGTTTCAGGGTATTGATATTGGTTGGGTTCCTCCTATTGCATTTGGAAGTGGTATTCATGTCTGCATGCTTTTTTCTAACTGCTAATGTCTCCCATTGGACTCTAGGTTTAGCTCTTTGTTTAGTTGGTATGCATTCTGCTGCCGCTTCTAAGTGGGCATTGATGAAATTCTCATATTTGTCATTCGGAGTAGGTATTTCTGATATCTCCTGTAGTGCACTGGATTTTTTTCTTCGTGTACTAAAGCTAAACTGAATTTTTTGTAATAGGGTATCTTCTGCTTCTTTGACATTTAAACTGCATACTTATGCTAAACTGATTTGTTTGAAAAAGAACTGCTTTTGTATGCTAAACCAAATTGTTTGAAAAAGAATTGTTTTGATAATTAAGTGTGTAAACAAAATCTATACTTATACTAAATTGAATTGTTTGAGTTAGAACTGTTTAGTCAAACCATTCTAATTTAGAACAGCTTGAAATAAAAATGTTTTTGACAATTAAACTGTACTTATACTAAACTGAATTGTTTGAAATAGAACTGTTTATGTCATTGGTTTATTTTTTATGTAGCCATCTAGATAAATTTCTGGATAATTGCGGAGATGTGAGTGATGAGCAGGGAGAACAATTCCATCAGGATATCAAAACAATGGAAGAACCCTACCAGGGACTGTGACAACTGAATGATGGCTGTCTAAAAGTGACTTAAATAACATGTCATGTTCACATGACTGACAATGAAGAAAGAGAACATTTTTACCATAGTTCTTATGTTCACAAAGGTTTTTTTTTCTGCAGTTAGCTTATTAAATAATTTGAGTATGATTGTTATTGCAAAAATAGTATTTCTCAATAATCTGACAATATTTGTTGGTTTAAATATGAATTAAGTGGTTTCTATGATTTTTACTTTGAGAAATATTGCCATCAGTCAATATCATATATACAGAAAACAAATGAAAAAAATGTTGTTTTTTTCCCAAAAATGAGTAATTTTTGTACAGCAAAACCAATAGCTAACCAAGAAAAAGTAAGGTCATTTTTAGATTCAGTGTCCTCAAATTAGGTAAAAAAGATGTTCGGTGCCTCGACACTGTTTCAAAATTTGTTTTTGTTGACTAGTGTAGTTTATAAATATTAATGCTTATTTACAAGTTTTCAGATGCTTAAATTCTAAAGATGATTTTTTTCCAACATTGAAGAAACCAAGGTTCTAAAAAACAAGTTATTTCTATGAAAAATATATCATGAAATTTTAAATGAATAAATTTTTTTTAGTAGTTTTAGTTTGTGTTTAAATTATTCAGTTTTTGTTTTGTGTGTGTGTGTGTGTGTGTATATATATATATATATATATATATATATATATATATATATATAACTAGATATTGTAAAATACTATTTGTATATTCTTATTAAATCATGGAACAGCTTTGGTAATAATTAACAGTGTGATATTTTCTGTATTTTTAATATTTACCTTCCTAATTATTTTTTTAAAATCCGTAATTGTTTCGTAATTTAGTTAGTTTATACAAATAATACACAATATGTATGTATATATAGTCATCCACAGACAGACTATTTCGTTCTATCAGAACTCTTCAGTGTGGCTAGACATGCAGGACGCTCGAAGCTGGGATCGAAACCCGTGAGAGAGTGGAGTAGTGTCCTCCCATACACCTAGGTGTAGTAGCTATTGAAAAGGGAGCCTTCGGGTTGCCCTCGACTACAGTTGCCAACTTACTTTTCAATGCTAAGAGATGGAGACATATATAGATTTTAAAATCTTAAAAGTCCTGTAAAAAAAATCATTTCCCTTTTCCTATCCTGCCCAGTCAGTTGAGTCTGCAGAATACACTGACTGCATCTCTGTAAAGGGGTAAGACCCCGCCAATGAGTGTTCTGGATATGACTCTAAACTATCTGATCATGAGGTTCTCGTATTGGAGCTTTGGGGAATGTGGAGTACTCTTTCTTTGCCTTGCTACCAGGTTCACTCTAAACCTGAGTGGTAGCACCTGATAGGGTCCTATCCATGGGTCAGATAGAACTATTTGACATTTAAACTGTGTCCAAACAAATGACATATGGTAAATTCAATTGTTAGAAATAGAACTGTTAGATTATTTATCTGTGTGTAAACAAATGACTGATGTTTGATTGTGACTATTATATAGCAGCATTTAAAACCATTTAACTGTGTTATCCCAATAAATGATTAATAATAAATAGAAATACTTGAAACCATTTAACTGTGTGCAAAAAGTTAGCTCAGGTTATCAACTAAATGTTTACAAATCATATCTATTTTATGTCTACATATTTTCTTCTGGATCCGTTTGAATTCCCATATTACTTTTATCGTATTCGGTGGGAATTGATTTATGTATTGTCCATAGTTATATTTATCCCTAGTACTTTCTGCCCGACTTTGGGTCATCATCAGGGGAGGATCTATTACAAAAGTGATGTAACTTTTGTTTTAGCATAAAAATGTTTGTTCTATCTGCTTTTTTTATGGTGATGTAATTACGCAACCACCCTAACATCACCAGGATACAAATATGAACTAAATTCAACTTTGAAAAGGAAACATATGTTCGGGTACAACTGATGAAACTGATTGTAATGTAAAAAAAATGTATATGAAATCCTATTTTTATTCATCTTTATTGAGGATTTTAACTGGATTTTAAGAATTGAAAATGTAAATATATTTCTGAAAGCAATGTCAGCATCCGTATAGGAAAGACTTGGACTACTAATGACTGGATTTTGACCATATAGAAATCCCATCTCTCTGATAAAATAAAACTTGAAGTCTTTTTAGTTGTTGCCATGTCAGTACTATTGCATGGCTGCACCACATGGACTTTTAATAAGGTGCTTGGAGAAAAAAATACATGGAAACTGCATAAGAATGTTGAGTGCTATTTTGAACAAATCCGGGAAACAGCACCCCACAAAACAGCTGCTGTACAGTCACCTACCTCCCATCTTATAAACTATCCAAATTAAGTGAACAAGACATGCTGGACATTGCTAGAGAAGCTGAGACATACTCATAAGTGAGGTTTTCCTGTTGACTGACCCTTTAAAAACTTACATCCATCAAGTCTGTGCTGACACTGGATGCTGTCTAGAGGACCTGCTAAGAGCAATAGCCAATGGGAATGTATGGCAAGAGAGTCTCAAAGGAATCTGTGCTATCAGCACAACTTGATGATCATCATCAATTTTCTCTCCTAGCATGGATTTCCCTGGCTCTCTCTCTCCTTCCATTCCTATCATCCATTTCCAAACTGCATCCAGTAACTGCACAGAGCTTTTGTAGATAAGTTCTTGGTCAGCTAATAGTGGCCCGTCCATGTGATGGAACCCATTGGAGAATGTGACTTATAAGTTCATCCTTACTTCTCCATGAGTGCCCTGTATGTCTTGTTTATCTTTGATGATTTTAGAGATAGGAAGTGGCCATTCAATTGTTATTTTGTGGGGTTTTAGCTTCCAGGGTTTGTTTGATAGTTTGTTGCATTCTTGTGCAGTTCCCATCTAGCTTTTTCTCTATGCGTTTTGTTAATGTCCCTGCGGTGCACCCATACAGTAGTATTGACACAACTGCTGCTTGGAAGAAATCCGGTTTGATTTTATTGGATAGTTCAGGCTTCCATATGATTCGTAATCTATTGATAGTAATCCATGCTTTTGCTAGACGCGTAATGACATCACTTTCAATAGATGAGATGCTGCTGCCAAGGCATGTGAACTTGTCTACTAATTTCAGAGGACTGCCATTTAGAGTGGAGATGGCTCCTTCTCAATTAAAACACATATAATCTTCATCTCCAACTGAATCATCATCATCATATCGCGCTGGTAGCGCGGATATCCCTGACCCTCTCTCGCCACTCCTCCCTATCGTTCATCGCCCTAGGTAGGTCTTCAGGACAACATCCCGTATCCTCACATAGCTGCTGAATGTACGTTCGTGCTGGTCGTCCTGCTTTTGCGCGGCCATGTGTGGGGATCCATAAGAGTACATCTCTTATGAGTTCATCTCTGCTTCTCCAGCAGTGTCCTGCATGTCTGGTTCGTCTAACTTGAATAGTTTTCGTGATAGGGGGCAGGTGGCCGTACAGTTGGTGTCTTGTGGGGTGTTGCTGCCAGGACTTGTTCAGGATTGCACGCAGCATTCTTGTGTAATTGCCATCTAGCTTCTTCTCCAGCCGTTTTTTTACTCATTTAAAACATTATGATAATATTTTTCAAGTGCAGATCTATATATAAATAATTGTTATATCTTATGTGTACTATGCTTGTACAGGTATTTTTACTTGCAACAGATTTTGAAACTGGTAGACAAATTCACCTACCTAGGGAAATCAAGCCTAACTGATAAAATGAAACGCAGTTTCTTCCAGGCAGCAGTCGTGTCGATACTGCTGTATGGATGCACCACTTGGATGCTTACAAAACGGCTGGAGAAGAAGCTAGACGGCAATTGCACAAGAATATTGAGAGCAATATTGAACAAGTCCTGGCAGCAACTCCCCACAAAGCACCAACTATACAGCCACCTGCCTCTCATCACGAAAACTATCCAAGTTAGATGAACCAGACACGCAGGACACTGCTGGAGAACCTGAGAAGTGCTCATAAGTGATGTACTCCTATGGACCCCCACATATGGCCGAGCAAAAGCAGGATGACCAGCTCGAACATACATACAGCAGCTATGTGAGGATACGGGATTTAACCCTGAAAACCTGCCTGAGGTGATGAACGATTGAGAGAAGTGGCGAGAGAGGGTCAGGGATATCTGTGCTAGTGGCATGACATGATGATTTAAAGAAAAAATAAGGTTTGCAAAAGGGATTAACATGTTTAAATAGGTTTATTCAAAATAGTGTTTGAATAAAAAACATTCTTGAAAGATATTGTAATTTCCCATTAAGACTTTCATTTAAGATAAAAGTGTTTTGTTATTGAAAAGACTTAAAAAATCCAAAACCAAATACTTTGAAGGATATTGATATGAAAAACACATAATTAAAAAATGAATGTAACAAAATCTGAAAAAAAAAAAGGGATAGAATTCATCAGAAAGGGTTATTTTTAAACAGACTTTCAGGGATTTATTACTCAATACACTTTCTTGAAGTAAATAATCGAAAGTAATTCTTTAGTGTCTACTCAATTTCCAGCTATTTGACTGATTAATTTTAATGGTATATCAACCCATTTAAGGTTATTTTATGCCTCTGGGTTAGGAAATTGTGTACATTTTGATTTATATTTTTTGTATTGTTGTTTCTTAGAGTGTTTTTGCACACATCTATATATTAAGTTTTCCTATCTGATGCAAATAATTTGCACACAGTTTTATGGTTTCAAGTATTCCTATCTGATACAAATAACTTTTAAAGACATGTATTTGACCCATAGATTAGGACTGTAACTTGTTAAAAGTTAACTTGACAACTTCTGTGACCAATATTCTACAACTGCTTAAATATGTAAAAAGCAGGTAAAGATTTGATTGATTTTTTTTTTTTTTCAGGCAGGTATTTTTTATCTTTGTTTTAGTTTTATTTTTGTTTTTAGATTTATTACCATTCCTAATTACTCAGGTGAGTCAAAAGTTTTGCAATATTTTAGTACATACTAGTTAGTGGCACTTATATCATATGACTGAAGCAGTTCAAACCATGGTAACCACCGTGGTGGGTAGTGTGATGACATGTTGTGCTTTGCTGCACTCCATTTCTGATTTGAAAGCCATGCAGATGACTGTGCACTGTAGTCTAATTTGTGAACTTATGCTTTACAAGTTGGAACTGGACGACAATGTGACCAAAAGTGTTTGTTGCGTGAAAGGTGAAGGTGCAGTTGATTACAGTACCATAACCAGTTGGTTCAAGAAATTCTTTTCTTGTGTTGTAAGAATCTGAATGATCAAGCAAGGTCAGGTAAGCCTAAAATTGAGGATACCAAGGCTTTGCTCCAAGCTATTGAGGCAAATCTGGTGAGTAGAAACTGGAGAGTATCAGGTGAGCATTGTATCTCTCAATATGGCTTGCAACCTTCATGACCTTGGCAAAAGCATCACATGACCAAAATGGCAATACTAGAAATCATTTAATTGTGTGCAAACATCATCATCATCTTGTCGTGCCGCTAGCACAGATATCCCTGACCCTCTCTCGCCACTTCTCCCTATCGTTCATTGCCTCTGGCAGGTCTTCAGGGCTACATCCCGTATCCTCACATAGCTGCTGTATGTATGTTCGCGCTGGTTGTCCTGCTTTTGCTCAGCCATGTGTGGGGGTCCATAGGAGTTCATCACTTATGAGCTCGTCCCTGCTTCTCCAGCAGTGTCCTGCATGTCTGGTTCATCTAATATGGATAGTTTTCGTGATGGGAGGAAGGTGGCCATATAGTTGGTGCTTTGTGAGGAGTTGCTGCCAGGACTTGTTCAATATTGCTCGCAACATTCTTGTGTAATTAAGTAGTGCGTCCATACAGCAGTATCGGCACAACCGCTGCCTGGAAGAAACTGTTTCATTTTATCAGGCAGGTCTGATTTCCATATGATCGATAGCCTATCGATAGCTGTCCATGCCTTCGTTAGCCGTGTGTCGATGTCTTTTTCGATTGATGAGACACTGCTTCCTAGGTAGGTGAATTTGTCTACCTGTTTCAAAGAGGTTCCATCTAGTGTGGAAATGTCACCTGTTTGATTATAGCATATATATTCAGTTTTGTGTGCATTGACATGGAGGCCAATGCCTGTGGCAGCTCGTTCCAAACTATGCAGTAGTGTTTCGGCTTGGTTAGGTGTATTTGCCAGAATCACTATGTCATTGGCGTAGTTGGCGTCGGTAATTGTTTTTGCGGGGCCCCTTCTGCTTCTTTTCTTTGTCAGCTCAAAGCTGTTTTCTCTGATTTTATCAATCGATGTTCTAAGCACGTTGTCTAGACAGATGATAAAGAGGTATGGGGCTAGCATGTCCCCTTGTAGTACTCCTGCTACAATGTCGAAGTATTCTGTGTCCCCATCTGGTGAACGTACTTTCACTTTGGTGTTTCTATAGAGAATCATTATTGCTGCTACGGTTTCTTTTGGTAGGCCGTATGCTCGTAGGATTTGTTCCAACTTCCCTCTGTGAATGGAGCCCTAACTCATTTAAATATAAAGTTACCTGCAAACTATTCACTTAAAATCATGTGTTATATATTAGAGTTGGGTGGTTTGGCAGTTAGTTTTTCAGTCTCTTTTTTTCCTTGATACTGCAGTTTTTGATTCGGGTCTTTGGTTTTTTAATTTATCATTTTTGCTTTCTAAGGAAGCCATCCATTTTCTTGAGTAATGATACCATTTCCGATTTATTTCTGAATTAGTTTGAGATTGACAAATTTTCAACTTTGTCCAATCGACTCGCACTTTCACGTGTATTTCTGGTCCAATCTTAAAAAAATATTTATATGGCTGGAAAGAAAATAATCTTTCTAAATAAAATCTACATTTAAAGCAAAACTGGCAACTATTGTGCTATTTTTTTTGTTAACTTAATTTTACTACAAAAGTATTTTTTAAATTGATTTCAAACATCATGTCGTCTTTTTTTTTCTATCTGAGAACATTCTATGATATGAAAGATTTTCAAGTGTCATATCTGTTGTATTTCCTTTGTTTTTTTCTTCTTCATTTCTTTTGTAAACAAATAGATTTCATATTTATTTCCTAAAACTAGTCAATCAAATGTTTTTATTGTATTTTTGTTGTACGTTTTCCTCTTACAATGGTTTTAATGTTGATAAAATTTAATTTTATTAAAATCTGAAAGTTTTTTTCAACTGTGTTTCCTTGGATATGGTCACTCAGCAGTGATAATAATAAACTGAACAATTTCGTTTTCCTATAAAATTTTGATGCAGTTTCATGATGTGAAACCAAAAAAGCTGTTTTTTTTTGTTAAATGGCCCATTGACCTTGTATGTAGAGTGTTTGCCAATAGGAGACTGGGGTTCAGTCCTTGGTTGAGTTTTACCAAAGGCTCAAAAAATGTTACTTGATGCCTCCTTGCTTAACACTCAGCATTATAAAGTAGGGATGAAGCGTAAAGTGGAACCATGCAGAGAGAGGAGTAGCACCCTCCTCTATACCTTGGTGTAGTAGCTATTGAAAAGGGAGCTTTTAGGTTGCCAACTCTACTTACTTACACACACATACATACATATATACTCCCACACACACGTGTCTGAAGTTAAGCAAATCATATAAACTTCAATAGTTCAAATTTGATTGGAAAAAAATGTCAATTTTTAAACAATCAATTCAGATGATAAAATAAAGCTTGAGTTTTAGGTGGTATCAATGTTTTAATGAAGTTATTTAATGCGTCCTAAAAAAAAAAAAAGAAGAAAAAAACTGCTGTCTGAAGTCATTTGGCAAAATCCAAATAATCATGTGTGAGGTTCTAAGATTAAGTACAGGGTGTTTTTAAAAAGAATGTTAATTCTATGAGAGTTCCTTTATGATTTTAAAGTCTCCACCAGTTCACCTTCTCTGTCAACACATTATGTAAATCTTCCTCAGCTGGTCTCTGTAATATCAGTTCAGTTTTTCTAATAAAGATTCTTCCATAGAAATATTAACATCTTTTTTAATCACCTATGGGAGATTCCAAGAATCTCTTGACTAAGATGGTGAACATTTTAGACTATTTGAAATTATATCATAAAGGGGCTCTCATAAGAGTGCTAACATTTTAAAAATAAAATCCCTGTATTTTTGTTATTCCTTTTTTTTTGTCTGGTGTACTATTTAACTTTTTTCAAGTGTATTGTAAAATTTTTATTTAAAAATTTTTTTTTTTTTTTAATGTTTTGTCTTCTTGTTTACTGCCCTGTTGGTGGGGATTAAAATATGCTGACTGTATCCCCCTTTACTCTGACCTGGAGTAGTAAATCCTGTTAGGGTCTCATCTACGGGTCAAATAAGTCTGTTTAAATTTTATTTGTATTCAATAGGATCCTGTGGCAAAAAATCCCTCTTAAGAAACAATAACACAAAAAAATATAAGTATAAATGTATAATGAATACAATTCCCTAATCCCGAGGCATAAAATAATCCTAGACAAGTTGAGATGCCTTTTAAAATCAATTGGTCTAATTCACTGGGAATTTGGTGTAGGAAGCCCTTAACCAGATAGATGTTTACTGAAATGACTTTTTATGCACACGCACACACATGCACCCCAGGGATTTCCTGTACTTTTACTTCCCGAACTGATGCTGGTTTCTTTGTATTTTTCTTTTGTTTGGTTGGAAATGAAATGACCGATTCTTCTTGTATTTCAGGATATTTTAAATGAAGTACGTCACTTCCTACGAGGCACAACCTACGATGGCAGAGTGAATCGAGAGAGTTTGGCCAAGTCGGCACTGTTCTTGTTACGCACACTTCCAGCTGCTCGTCATGCAGTTCTGGAGCATATGTGTCACATCTTTGATGAAGCTGTCATGTTGCACATCAAGAATCTCGACGTTCGACCGGGACACGCACCAGGCACTACAGGTGAGGCACCACTTTCATTAGTATGAAAAAAAGAATTTTTTAAAAATTACTTTCCCTGTTTAGAACCCTAGTTGAAATGTCTTTATATTGTAAACCACTTAATCGCAGACAGGATCTGACACAAGATTAATTTTTGAGTGGAATTTAATAGGTTTTACATCTCCTTGATTGATTGCTATAACAAAGTTAAAGAACCCCGAGGGCCTGACTACTTAGCATTTGCTGGAGGGAGAATGATTGGAGTTATACCTTTTCTTAGGGTATTTATGCTAAGTGAAATGCAAATATCTTTTTGCATGCATAAAAAATGTGTGCATATAGGTTGGTACATGCAGTAGGTAATTTTTCGGCATTGGCAGTCAGTAGAGCCTTATGATTTCAAAATTTTTCTCATTTTATGAAAATATTTGAAAAGAAGTTTGTTATATAGTGGGGGGTTGAATTTTACAAAAATGCTTAAAGTCTTTACAAGGACAAACTGCTTCTGATGGTGAGACTCCAGTTCTAGAATTCTGGAGAGAGTGTGGAATACCTCTTCATTGCCATTACTCCCAGGTCCGTTCTGAACTGGGGTGGTAGTACCTGTTAGAATCTCATGGATGGGTCAAATAGATCTGTATGAGGGAGTGAGTCTCCCTGGCATTATGGCTAATGTGCTGGACTGCTGCCTTTAAATAAGCGAGTTCAAACTGTAGTCATGCTATTATGTTTACTTTCAGAGTAATACCTTTGAGAAAAGCATCATCATCATGTCGCGCTGGTAGCACGGATATCACTGACCCTCTCTCGCCACTCCTCCCTATCGTTCATTGCCCCAGGCAAGTCTTCAGGACAACATCCCGTATCCTCACATAGCTGCTGAATGTATGTTCGTGCTGGTCGTCCTGCTTTTGCACAGCCATGTGTGGGGATCCATAAGAGTACATCACTTATGAGTTCGTCCCTGCTTCTCCAGCAGTGTCCTGCATGTCTGGTTCGTCTAACTTGAATAGTTTTCGTGATAGGAGGCAGGTGGCCGTACAGTTGGTGTCTTGTGGGCTGTTGCCGCCAGGACTTGTTCAAGATTGCATGCAGCATTCTTGTGTAATTGCTGTCTAGCTTCTTCTCCAGCCGTTTTGTTAGAGTCCATGTAGTGCATCCATATAGCAGTATCGATGTGACCACTGCCTGGAAGAAACTGCATTTCATTTTATCGGTTAGGTCTGATTTCCATATAATCGATAGCCTATTGATAGCTGTCCATGCCTTCGTTAACCTCATGTCGATGTCCTTTTCGGTTGAAAAGTATAAACACCTTTTATCTCTCCCAACTACAGGGTGTGGAAGCAAAATTTGGAATATTCTAGTATAAGTAAAAGTAAAGTTGGCAACTCTAGTTGAGGGCGACCAGAAGGCTCCTTTTTCAATAGCTACTACACCGAGATGTAGGGGAGGGTGCTACTCCTTTCCTTGGATTACTCCATTTTACTCTAGATACGTACCTTATATTGCTGAGTGTTAAGCAAGGATGTATCAAGTACTATTTTTAATGTCTTTGGTATGACGCGACCTGGGATTGAAGCCAGGTCTCTTGGACCATTGGCGAACACTCTGCCCACTAGGCCAGTAAGCAACTATTATAAAACAAGTTTGATTTTAATTCTAGAAAATAAACAACAAAATAAGAAGATATAATACAAAATGGTAAATTTACTCAATTATAGCAATAATTTTTTTTTTTTCCAGTTATTGTATTGACATGCTTTCAAAACAATTTGCATGCCTTCAAAGTAAATTCTTCTGACATTTTATTACATTCCTCCTCAATTGCAGTCTAAAGAGAACCAATATTTGGAATGAAAAGTTGCATTTGTTTTATTTTCTAAAATGCCCCCATATAGTATAATCAAGTAGGTTAAGGTCTGGGCTTGATGGAGGCCTTAAAGAAACCCTAATTATTTTGTAAATATTTTTTGGCTTGGTTTTGTCATTAAGTAAATCATAGATTCTTTGTCGTTTCTTTTTTTGCTCACTCATATTGGGCTGAATTTTAATGAAAAAGTGCTTGAAAATGTAGATTTACCTCATTTTTTTTTTTTTTTTTTTTCAAAAATTAGACTAATCAGACTAAAAAGAAATGTTTTAAGAATTATTCCATATTTTGCTTCTGCACCTTGTATGGGTTAAATATTATCTCTGCTGTTTTTCTACAAGGAATATTTTACCATTAAATAACCCAAGAAGGTTGATATACCATTAAACAAAAAAAAACGAATAAAAATAGATCTATTTAAAAATTATTTGTATTAAATACAAATACTTGAAACCATATAAATGTGTGCAAGTTATTTGTATAAAAAATAATTACTTGAAGTCATAATTGTTTAGTAAGAATTATTAGTTGAAGCCATATAACTGTATACTGAACATAATTATCAAATTGGAAGAATTTAAATCTTATGTATAAATTATAACATAGAAATACTTGAAACCATATACTTCTGCAAATGATTGTAAACAAAAAAAAAATACACTCTTAAAAAATATGTAATGAAATTGTTTTAAATATTTATATCATATTATTTTTAATATTTTGTAAATTATCAAATTTATTTTTCTTTATCTTTTTTTCTTTCTCTATATTATTCAATTTTGGTTGGAAAGATGAAAGTGCGCACAGCCTGGAACCTGTCATCCAAGATGCATGCAGTGTTCTTTTAAACTTTATCAGAAGTAATCCAGTTGCGTGGGCACCAATTATCTCTGCTGTAAGAAGAATATTTTTCCCTTTTTTCTCTACTTTGAGATTTTTTACACAAAGAAACATTTCTTGCTCTGTTTAAATTGTTAACCTTATTTTATTTTCCTGATTTAACCCTTTGTTGCCTAACACATCTGAATTTTGAAGCTGTATACAAAACATTTTGCAATGTATGAACAAACTGTTCTCAATTCTCTGTCATGAGACAAGCTGAAATGATGTGTGTGTGTAGGAGGTTCAAAATGAAATCTGACACTATGAAACAAAAAGAAAACAGTATTGAATATTGAATTAACCAGATAACACTATTCCTAGAGGTCCCCCGTGGACATTCTCGAAACCTAGGTATGGCACTAGACCTTGCTGTCTAGTTCAAGCCATAACCCGACATATGTGCCCGGACCTATATTTGGGTTCGTGAAACTGCTTGCCTCATCAGGCTCACATTGCACCAAGTGAGCCGATGAGCAGCATAGACCAGCAAGGTTCAAGTCTCGGCTCCTTCCCAACCTTCCCCTCCCCTTTATCCCCACTTTAATCGGCCTTCAGGCTTTTGACCTTGTGTCAAGTCCTGTCCTATAGTGAAAAAGTGAAAATTAGATTGGCATATTTCACTTGGAATGGTGTAATCATGTCAATTTAGAATTCCATACTTTTTCAATTTCTTTCATACTTTCAGATTTCATTTTAAAACCTAACCCTCTCTCTGTAACATACCCATACATGAATATGTGAAATGTACATAGAATGTTCATAACTCATATAAAGATAACATAGGAATCCCGAAAATACAAAAACACTTACGACTTCTTAGTTCAGGTATGAAACTTTTTATTACCTTTGAGTTAAAAGGCTTTTCAACATAACAAGAGAGATACACAATCTTTCTATGCTGACTTTTCCATCTGCACCCCCACCACACGCGACACCTGCCACAAAGCCTCGGCGAGCTCCGTAAGTCAACCATCTTCTTTGGATGCTAAAACTCAACTAACTGACTTTTTCTCAAATCTCAGCCCATGCTTCTGGTGCGTGACGTCATTCACACCCCCTAGTCACATTTTCTATCTGGGGTTTTATTTTGACATCTCTGAATGACACATCTCCGCGCACGCGTGAACACCTGCATTAATGTTGTACCTAACTAACCCATGCACTTAGTGAAAGGTTCTCAGCCTAACTAAACTGAAAGGCAAGATATATAAACGAAATCCCTTGGCCATTATATTACATCTCTCTCTCTCTCTCTTATATATATATATATATATATATATATATATATATAAAACAAACACAGAATCTATACACACATTCTTATACATGTTATAAATGTTTTAAATTTATAAAATGAAATTGTTTTGTTTCAATTGAATTTTTTAGCAGTTAACACAGACATGGTGAATGATAAAAGAAATATGTTGACTTATAAATTTTTTCATTTTATTTCATTTATTCATTATTAAAAGTCTTAACTTGGAATGTACATTATGAAGATGAGTTTAAGTAATGTCTACTTATATACCTTCCAAAACAGTCCTTTTCGGACAAGCCATTTTGGGTATTCGGTTTTGTTTGGAAGTGGATCTATTTTGGGGTGGTTTGTTGGTCATTTGATTGCCAAGATAGCCTAGCAGGCTCATATATATATATTTGTATGTATGTATGTATGTATATATGTGTGTGTATGTGTTTATATATATATATATATATATTTGTGTGTGTGTATATACAGTGACTCGCATAAGTATTGGATACATCTTATTTTCTGTTATAACTCTAGTTTATGTTCGCCATTTTGCCTGATATTTGGAAAGTAATATCTCATAAAGTTGTTTTAGTTGTATGTGGAAGGAAAATTAAAAACTAATGGTTGAATCTTTTTTTTTTTTTTTAATCAAAGTTCAAAATTACCCTATGCAAAAGTATTAGATTCATGACACTTTTTGCAAATTTTCAATCAAAAATTTGTATTTTAAAAGACTTTAAATATTCAAATTTTCGATAGTATTGGAATGTTATCTCTGATCAATCCGAGAAGCACATAATTTTTTACAAGATAGTGCTAGATTCATTTCTTTGATTAATAGCCCTAAGTATAGGAGGAAATATCATCAGAAAGTATAAGAAATATGGCGCCAGTACAGCAAACCTTCCAAGAAATGGAAGACCGAAAAAAATAAATGAGTGTACTTGAAGGTGGATCAGCTGGAATGTACAAATAAATGCCTTCATTACTTGTTCTGCAATTAAAACTGATCTTGAGGGTGCTGGAATTAGTGTAAGTAAGGATACTATTAGCAGAGCTCTGTATTGTACAGGCTTTCATTCAAGATCACCAAGAAAAGTGCCTTTACTGAAAACCAAACATGTCAAAGACCGATTAAAGTTTGTCGAAACTTATGAAAAGAAAAATATACAGTTTTGGGAAAAGGGAATCTGGTTGAATGAAATGAAAGCACAGATATTCCATTTTGTGTGCACTGACATAGAGGCCAATGCCTGTGGCAGCTTGTTCCAGACTATGCAGTAGGGTTTCGGCTTAGGTGAGTGCATTTGCCAGAATCGCTGTGTCATTGGTGTTGGTAATTGTTTTTGTGCGGTACCTTCTGCTTCTTTTCTTTGTCAGCTTGAAACCGTTTTCTTTGATTTTTACCGATCAATGTTCTAAGCACGTAGTCTAGACAGATGATAAAGAGGTATGGGGCAAGTGTGTCTCCTTGCAGTACTCCAGCTGCAATGTCGAAGTAGTCTGTGTCTCCATCTGGAGAACGCACTTTCACTTTGGTGTTTCTGTAGAGAATTATTATGGCTGTGACAGTTTCTTTTGGTAGACTGTATGCGACTGGAATTTGCTCCATCTTTCCTCTGTGAATGGAATCAAAGGCTTTTGTAAAGTCGACAAATAATATTGTCGCCTGTAGGTTTTTTTGCTCGTACGCTTTCAAGAATTCTACGGATAGTCAATATTAGTGAGGTCCTAGATCTATTTCTCTGGAAGCCATTTTGGTTCTTCCTGAGAATGTTGTCAATCTTGGGTTCTATGCGGTTGCGTAGTAGGGCATTGTATATTTTGGCTGCTATGGATGCAAGTGTTATACCTCGGTAGTTCTTGGCTAATCTGAGGTTGCCCTTTTTAGGGAAAGGGAGGATGCATTCCTTCATCTGTCTATTGGATTTTGATTATAAACTGCTTTACAGTGTCGGAGCAGTATGTCATCGAATTGTCTGGTCTTCCATACTTCTGGGGGAATTTTATCAAGCCCTGCGACTTTTTCTATTTTTAAGTTTTCTAAGTACTGAGTCGAGTTCTTCTAGAGTAAACGGTCCTAGTTTGATGTCTAATTGCTTACTAATAATTCTCGTGATTGGTTCATGAGTAACTTTCGGTGGGTTTCCAATTAGATTCTCAAAATGCAGTTTCCACAGTTTTATTCGTTCTTGTTGGTTTGTAGTTTTCAGTTTAGCTTTGGCAGTGCTCTTCCTTCTGTTCACTTCGTTTATCATTTGCCATGCTATCCTAGATTGCCTATCTTCCCCTGAGTCTCTAATCTTATCTATCTATTTTGTATGTATTCTGTCTGTTCTTTTAGGTATATGCTTGCTAATTCATTTTGTGCCTTTATTAGTTTTAGGGTGTGTGTGTGTGTATATATATATATATATATATATATATATTTGTTTGTATATGTATCTTTGAGTGTGTGTGTGTGTATATATGTATGTAATATATATATATATATATATATATATTGTGGGTGTCTAGATTTAATTAGATATTTGTGTATGTATATATATATATATATAATGTTTGTTTTTGTGTATGTATATATATTTTTGTTTGTGTATATGTCACAAAGTTGTTTTTATACAAGTAGTTGACTATTTTTGCATATTGTAGAAAAATTAGTGATTTATTTTTTGCTGCAAAATATTAAAAAAAAAATCTTTTTTTGGTTAGTGGTCTCTGGGATTATTGGGTCACATAAGCACAAAATATGCTGAGCATCGGAGTTTACCTCGTTCAAGCAGTCTCAACGAAGTGTTGCAGTTATGGATGACGTGTCCACCAACAAAAACGCTAATGGAAGTGGCGACCGATTGCTTTGCTGCAATGTAAGTAATTTGAACTTAGATCTTTTAAAACATGGTCATTTGTCTTTACAGCTAATGTTCATTGGTAGAAAAGCATTACTTTGGTATTGCTTTTGGATGGCCAGCCCTGTTGGCATAGATTATACCAACTGCATCCTCCCTTATTCACCGACTTAAAAGAGAGCTCAGTCCACTAGGGCTGTAGAATATACTGTGTATATATCTGAAGAGGGCTAAGACTCCTCCAATGAGTGTCCTGGATATGACACTAAACAATCTGATAGTGAGGCTGTAGTAATGCTGGAGCTTTGGGGAATGCAGAGTACCTCTTCATTGCTTTGCCCCCAGGTCCACTGTCTCTCAGAGTGGTAGCACGCGATGGGGTTCTGTCTATTAGCCAAATAAAACTAAACAGTGTATTTATGCTCAACTGAATTGTTTGAAATAGAACTGTTTTACAGTTAATTGTGTGTAAACAAAAAATTGTACTTATGCTAAACTAAATTGTTTGAAATAGAACTGTTTTTTGGCCCAGTGTAGAATACACTGACTGTATCTCTGTTGAGGGTTAAGACTCAACCCCCGAGTGTCCTGCATATGACACTAAACAATCTGATGTTGAGGCTCCAGTAATGCTGGAGCTTTGGGGAATGCAAATTAAGTCACTCTAAATTTTAATTAAAACTTCCGCTAGAAATAGATAAAATATCCCTGGAATTGAAAAATATACTGGCAGATAATTAAATTGTAAAGGATGATATTGATGTTTGGCCTAGTCAGCTGGGGTTAGAGAATATACCAACTGCATCTCTGCAGAGGGGTAAAACTCCCCCAAGAAGTGTCCTGGATATGACACTAAACAATCTGATGGTGAGGCTTTAGTAATGCTGGAGCTTTGGGGAATGCTGAGTACTCCTTCATTGCCATTGCCCCTTGGTCCACTGTGGCTTGGAGTGGTAGCGCCAAGATGAAGTGTGGCATCAAGTCTTTTTTAAAGTGGAAGCTGGACACTGGCCAAAGCACACATGACCAGCAGTGCCAGAAATTTTTATCCCTGTTGGCATTCCCCTACTGGCATGTCTCAGATACCCAACAACAAATTTGCAAGTGAAAGCCTTGGGGTACAGTTCTCTGAGGCCTAGGTGTGTTCATCACAGCTGACAAGCTAGACTAGGTGAACGTAACCATAATGGCTGGTCTGCATACCACACAACACAGCTGACAAATATGTCCTCAAGGCCTCGCTCATTATTTGGATAAATGTGTGAAACCGAAAGAGTTGCAATTTCTTTTTAGGTCAATGTAAAAAATATGATACATAATGATTTTCTGTTTTTCTTTCTTCCAGGGTTGGTAATACTCCTGATGTCTGCGTTGATGCTCTACTTGAAGCATCTGTACAGTACTCTCCTCATTTTGACTGGGTTGTTGCGCATATTGGGTAAGTAAAGTTTTGTTTGTCCTGCATATGACACTAAACTGCATCTGCTGGGAATTGTGGTGTTAGCACTTCCTTACCATTACTCCCAGATCCACTCTGTTAGGGTCCCATTTAGGTGTCATATGGATCTGTTTGAAAATTATTAGTGTTAGGCCTGGATTTCAAAAGCTGATTTTCTAGAATTATGAATTATTGTATTACGGCAATCTTCCTCATTCCATTTTTACTCGACTTGTTTTCACACCATACTCAGCTTAGCTTTGTTGGCTGGGGCTGTAGAATACAACTGTGTGCAAACAAATGATTTATGCTAAATTCAATTGTTAGAAATAGAACTGTTTTATTATTCAACTGTGTGTAAACAAATGACTTGTTTAATTGAATTTTTAGTGATACACAGCAATACTTGGAGCCATTTATCTTTGTTGACTTATGCTAAATTGAATTGTTTGAAATAGAACTGTTTGATCATTTAACTGTGTGTAAACTTATGATTGATCTATAATTAAATCATAAGTGAAAAATCATTTATCTAATATACATGTATAAAGAGGATTTGGAATTAGATAACTTACAATGGGTGATATGCCATAAAACCCAACCAACCAAACCAAAACTAAATAATTCACAAATGTCGATTGAATTGTACTACTATTGTCCTTCTACAAAGACATACAGTAATACCTAGAGATATGAAATTAATTTGTTCTAGAGGGAATTTCATATCTTGGAATTTTTGTATTATGGGGCAATATCTACCTTATAAGTGGTGTAATTTGCTCCAGCCCCCAAAAGTAGTCGTGTAGATATTATACCCACCGAAGGATTATGTTCGTTAAGAACAACATATTTACATAAATGTTAAAAAGAAACAATGAGAAAATAATCAAATCAATGAAAAATGATAATAAACATTGTTGCAAATAATGACACTTTACCTTTCGAGTTGGGCACTTTCGTTTTCGTATCTTGAATATTTTTTCATTAAAACAGATGGAAATTTCTTCGCAGCCTGTTTTGTATTCTGAATTTTTCATATTATGAGGTTTTTGTAAGTCGATGTTCCTCTGTACATTATGAATTTCTCTTCTCTCTATTTTTCAGGTCTTGCTTCCCAACAACCATTATCACACGGGTATTGATGTGTGGCTTAAAGGATTTCTGTGCTCATAGAAACAATCGTTCTGGTGGTATGCAGATGACCTCAGAGAAGAAAATTCCAAAGTTAGCATCAGTGGTTGGAATTCTTGGACATTTAGCTTCCAAACATAGCCACAATATCCGCAAGTCACTGATGAATTTATTTCAGGTAATTACTCTTCACTCCCTTTTTTTTCTCCTCTGTCCAAGTTTGAGATTATTTTTTCAATAAATTTTTTCAAAGATTAAACTTTGCTCCTATTTACTGTTATTTTCCCTTTCTTGTGACTTATTTGCTCAAAGACAAACGGGATGAAGAAGCCTCTGAAATTTAAATTAAAATTTGAAAACAACTCAAAACGAGTCAAAGATTGAAAAGACATGAACTGCTGTTGACTTGTTAATGAAAATCTGTTCTCTGATAAAATAAAATGGGAATTCTTCCAAGTTGATGCAGTGTCAGTACTACTGTATAGTTGCACCCCTTGGACTCTAATGAAATGCCAGAAGAAAAAGCTTGATGAGAACTACAGAAGAATGCTGTGTGCTGTTTTGAATAAATTCTGGAAACAGCATCCTACAAAACGGCAGTTTTATGGCCACTTACCTCCCATCGTATAAACCATCCTGATAAGATGAGCATGACGGGTTGAACTTTTAAGCAATATTCCACTATGGATTCCAACACATGGACACACCAGTGTTGGCAACCAGTAATAACATATTCATCAGCTTTGCGCAGACACTGGATGCCATCTAGAGGACTTGCTAAAAACAATAACTGATAGGGATAGAGGGTGAAAGAGTGTCAAGGGAAACAGTGTTGTTGGTAAGCCTAGGTGATAATGAAATAAATTCAAGTAAATGCGAGTTAGCTTAAAGGGAATACAAGAATAGGTATGACTGGGCATGAAAAGTAATCCACTGGGAATTGTGCAAATAACTTGGATTTACCATGTAATCAAATTTTATATGCACAAACCAGAATCTGTCCTAAAGAATAACAAGGAAAATTTTACAGAACTTTGAATTTCTATTGAATTATTCATAGCCAGAAGAATAGACTGCAATCATGAAAAATGTCTCCCCACAAAAATAAAATTAAGAAAAATGTCTGATAGTGGATGATGTTGTTCAAGCAGATCACAGAGGAAAATTGAAAAACTAGAAGGATATGAAGACCTTACCAGAGAACTTAGAAAACTTTCTTATATTAAGATGACAGTTACCCTCATCATTACTAGAGCACTGGAACAATTCTGTAGTCTTCTGTGAAAAGAATAAAAGAATTGGTAATTTGTGAAAGATTTGAAACTGTTATTGTCATATTAGAAAAATAATAAGAACACTAAAGAGAGAGCTAGAGTCTTTACTGCTGCCGCTTGAACTACTCATTACTACTTCTATGAAAATTTACTCAGTTCATAAGTAATTATCTTAGAACATTATTCAAATTTTGAAAGTGTAAAGAAATGTATGAATTTAAGAAATCTGTTCACAATTAAGGTGTGACATACCTTTAAACTTATAATTGTGTTTGCTATATATCTTTGGTTAATAAGGGTATTTTCTTCTTTTCGATGGTGACAGGATAGCTTCCAGCCGGGTTCCAACATGATGAGCCTCCCCACTGTGCCTTTCCTCCTGCAGCTGGCTTCTATGTCTCCCATGTTACTGCAGATTCTTACAACAGATTTGATCAAGATATGTAAGTAAAAGCTTCTCATTATTGGATATCAGTTAATCATTGCTGATTGATTTTGTTTAATTCTTGTGATTTAAAATTTTTTCTGTTGTTACTTTTGTGAAGAAATCTAAGTTGATTATCACTAATTCAGGATCAGTGGAAAATTGGATGTACTTAATTTTCTACCCACTTTTAATCTGTTTTTTTAATTATTTTTTTATCATCTCCCCTTCTTTGATCTGCCTGGAAAAAAGAAATCCGTCAATTTAGGTCAGGTTGTCTATCAAGAAATGAATTTGTACTCTTTATTCTTTCAAAATTAAGCAAATGGCTGTAGTAAATTGGAGAGTGGAGTACTTGGTGGAGAAGAGTGAAAGGGAGGATTGTTATAGACATTTCTTTCTCCACCCCCCACTTTTTAAAAATATATATCTCATTCTTCTCTTCCTATCTGTAACAGTTCTTTAAAAACAAAAATATCAGCTTACAAATTGTGAGTGTGCATATATATATGTATATATATATATATAAAATGATATCATTTAAGTCTGTGAATAGACTTAGAAGGAATATTCCAAATAGTGCTCAACTGATGTTACTGTAGAGAATGCATGACAAGGTAAACATCACGGTGGCGGACACAGAAATGGCAATGCGCGTGCATGACTGGACTGAAAGTGAGGCCTGTACTTATTTGCATCAGCGTGGGCCCTGGTGGCATAAAAACTGTGCATTTCTGAGTGTAGCCATCTTGGTTTGGAGTTAGCCAGATCCCCGCGTGCATTTCGTTTCACTATTGACTGCCGTTTTAGAAGGAGAAGACAAATACGACGACGCAACAGGAAAATTCAACTTTCTGTTCAAATCCAGCTGAAGAGCTAGGTAGTAAGCTGGTGGAATAAATTTATAATGGAGTATATCTATTAATTTTCTTGTTTTTAATGATATATAAACATTTGCTATTAAATAAACCACTGGGATTGATATTTCATAAAACACCAACCAGTCTTTCTCTCTCTGACACAAAAATTATTGACATAAGCTTATTAATATATAGTTTATCTCACTTGATCTGAAGTGTTCAAATAAAATTTTCTTCTTTCAATACAATTTTTTTTTTTCCAGTATCTCCTTCAGTGCTGAACAAATTGCATGATCAGTTTGTTCCTTGGAAATCTGCCAATAAATCTGAGTTTGACAAGTAAGATTTTGTTTTTCTAATTCAAAAAAAAATTTTTTCTTCTTTTAATTCCTTGTTACTCTTCAGCCATTTTTTGACCCCTAAATACTTTGGTGGTGTTCTTTCTTTGACAGCTTCCTGCAACTTGTTGTTCATTTAATCATCAAAAGTGATGTCGGTGCTTATCAGGTGATTGGATTTCTTTTGGATTCGGCTTCACCAGTCACTTCAACACAACAAGGTGAGTTGTTTGTAAGTCTTTCTTGCTCTGTTGGCAAAGTTTAGAATACACTGACTGTATCTCCTGCAGAGAAATAAAACTCTGGGATGGGGCATCTAATGGTGAGGCTCCAGTTCTAGATTGCCCAGTCGGTTGGGGCTGTAGAATATGCTGACTGCACCTCTGCAGAGAGATAAGAAACCCCAATCAGTGTCCTTGATATGACACTAAACAATCTGATGGTGAGGTTCCGGTAATGCTGGGGCTTTGAGGAATGCGGAGCACCCCTTCATTGCCATTGCTCTCAGGTTCACTCTGGCCCAGAATGGTTGCACCTGATAGGGCCCTATCTATGGGTTGAATAGAACTAACGGCATGCTTATGCTAAACTGAATAGGTTGAAATTGAAATGTTTTTGACAATTAAACCTTGCTTACATTTAAACTGCATGCTTATGCTAAACTGAATTATTTGAAATAGAACTGTTTTTGACATTGAAACTGTACTTACACTAAACTGAATTGTTTAATATAGAACTGTTTTGACATTTAACTGTGTGTAAACAAAATCTGTACTTATACTAAACTGAATTAGCTGAATTAGAACTGCTTGACTAAACTGAATAGCTTGAAAAGAAATATTTTTCACAATTAAACTGTACTTATCCTAAACTGAATTGTTTGAAGTAGAACTATTTTCATAAAAATGGATTTGGTGTTAAATAACCTACAAAGGTTGATATGCCATAAAACCCAAACAACCAACCAACCATCCAGTTCTGGAGATCTGGTGAGTGTGGTGTACCCCTTCATTGCCATTACTCCCAGGCCTACCCTAACTCAGAGCTGTAGTATCTGTTAGGATCCCATCTCAAGGTCAAATATTACTGTTTAAGAATTATTTTACTTTGTGTGTGCAAAAAAAAACTCATTTTTATATACTGTACTACACACATTTTATTTTGACTGAAAGAGGTTGCAAGAACTGATTTGTATATGATTAATATATTACATCAGCAACTTGTGGGGGTTTATTTCTAAATTTACAATGGGAGTATAACTTTAGTTTGAACTGCAAAACAAGATGGGTTAGATAATTTCTTTGATTTGTCTTTCAGTAATTATGATTTTGTGAATTTGAAAGGTTTAACTCTGAAAATATTGTTCCATTATGATGAGTTTAGTGATCATTTGTGCAGTGACATGAAAATATTTGATTGTATGTGAACCAAGGTATATCTAAATAAAATAAATTGTAAATAAGGATAAAAAAATGATTTTGCTGTCTACAAAAATTATCCAGTTGAGAGGGTTAAATTGTAAATTTTTATATACTTAATCTTATTTTTAGTCCTTTATTTTTCTTATCAGATGCAATGGAAGAAGAAACTTGTCGTTCTGAAGTTCAGCAGGTTTGCAAATATCTTTTGGTAAGTGTCTTTTGTTTGGTTTCAACACATTTTTATTTTCCAAAATTTGAGGGATATACTTTGAAATATTTATATCTAATTAGCTTTTTTTAATTGTGGCACAAAGCTGGAAGTAGGAGTCACTCAGTGAGACATGAACTCATTAGTAATGGTCGACCAGTCCAGCTTGCTTAACCATTATACCGTGTGACAAGTACAGTCATACCAAATTTAATATAAGGGGTATAATTTTGCCTGTGGTGTAATGGTTATTGTCGTAGGAAATGAACACGGCGACATGAGTTCAAATCCTGGACGAGACTGATTGCATTTCACATAGCACTAATACTCTTGGGAAAGGTATGAATCCAATTATTCTCCCTCCAACTATGGGCAAATAGTAGGGCAGACTAGGTTCTTCAGCCTTGGTGAGGCAACTAGTCTAGAAGAAGGAAAACTCTGAATTCAAACCTGTTAAACTCTGCTTAAAAAAAAAATTGACCTTGTGTCACATCCTGCCTGGGCGGAGGGGTTGGTAAATATATATAATTTTGCACTAATTAAACATTTGCTCAAAATGATTTCTCTTGTATTAAAAATGTAAATCTGGTACATGGTGTAGGGATGTGGTACACAGTCTTTCTTGATTAAGACTATATCAAGTACTATCACCATTTCTCTTTTGGAACACCTCAAATATCAGGGATAAAAGTCTGAAACTACCCACTCCTCGTGCTATTATATAAGGAGGGTAAACATTTTCCTTGAGCTGGACAAGGAAATATCTATCCTTGACAACAAATGGTCCAAGGACAAACATCAAAGCTGATTACAGATCATCTTGCTTTGTTGGTGAGATTTAGAATATACTGACTGTATCCCCTGTTGAGGGGTAAGACACCGCCTTCAAGGGTATGTCAGTAAACTGAATTTAATAGTAAGGCTCCAGTTTTAAAAATCTGGAGAGTGAAGAATAAATATAAATGTATAATGAATGCAATTCTCTAACCTCTTGACATTAAATAACCTGAAGCTGGTTGACATGCTGTTAAAATCAATTGTTTGGTTTGGTTGGTTAGGTTTTATGGCATATCAAGCATTGTAGGTTATTTAATGCCAAATCCTGTTTACACATATATATTAAATGTATATATGATTTGCAAAACACATTTTCTAGATAACATTCTTAAAGGAGCTTGAGCACTTTTTTTGTGCAGTTAAATGGTTTCAAGTATTGATATATAACAGTCACAATTTAACATTAGTCATTTGTTTGCACATAGGTTTCTTTATATGGGTCAAAGAGAACAAACTATCAGGTGCTACTACTTTTGGTCAGAGTGGACCTGGGAGTAATGGCAATGAAGGGGTACTCCACATTACCCAAATATCCATTGCTATAGCCTTGCCATCAGATGGTTTAATGTCATATCCAGGACACTTGATGGGGACATCTTACTCCTCTGCAGAAAAGCAGTCAGTGTATTCTACAGCCACCACCCAGCCAATTGGGTTGTAAAAACCAATTGTCTCAGATCATCTTTTTGATAGATCCTCTGTAATGTTAGGGTTGCTAATAAATGGGTTTTTTTTTTTCTTTTTTTTTGTTTTTTTTTTCATGAGAATTGTCGAGAAAAAAAATGAAGCAGCTAGATTCTTATTTTACTTATTTATTTATTTTTTTGAGAAAAGCAGTGAAGAAAGGCAAAGTCCTTATTTACCTCTTTATACAAGTTTCAAGGGGATCGAAACCAGACAAAAACTGGAATCAGTCATTTGATAGAGATTTTTGGTGAGGTAGGATCAACATCACTCAAAAGATATGGAATAAACAAATGGCAGGACTGAAAGACGAAAGAAAATGATTTGCTTATTAATTTTTTTTATATGCTCATTATTCCTAGCTGGCCACTTATTTATTTCTCTTTTTGTCTGTACTCCCTTCATTAAGTGAGGGCATTTAGCATACAGAATGGCATAATCATGATTCAGGTGCTGTGAAATATAGACATTGTTTCTTTTTTTTTTTTTTTTTTTTGTGCATATTACATAAAATATACAATATAGGTTTATGGAACAAATTCTTTGTAATTATCATTTCAATTAATGATTATATCTTTAGTCCCGTTATCCTCCCAGCTATGGTTTAAATAGTACCACTACTGTCCTTCTCCTAGGAATGGAGTAGCGCCCTCCCCTACACTTTGGTGTAGTAGCTATCGAAAAGGGAGCCTTCGGGTCACCCTCGACTATGGTCGTTAACTTTTACTTACTGTCCTTCTTGAAGAATAGCTTTGCTATTGAATAACCTACAAACATTAATATGCCATTAAACAAAGAAACCAAACCTATATCTTCAGAGCAACTATTGATTTATGTCATATTGTTACAAATTGAATCTCATGATATTTTCTCACATTGATTATCATCATTCATATAAAAAAATCACGTAATGACATATTTTGTTGATATTTTCCAAAGAAATCTTACAGCCCAGTTGGCTGGAGCCATAAAATATACTGACTGCATCTCCGCCGTAAGACCACCTCTCACAATGCGTGTTCTGGATATAACATGAAATCATATGGTGGTGAGACTTCAGTTCTGGAGCTTTGGGGAATGTGGTGTACCTCTTCATTGTCATTACTCCCAGGTTCACTCTGACCTGGAGGGCTACTACTTGTTAGGGTCCCATTTATGGGTCAAATAAAACTATTAAATCATTTACTATACTTCAAATATACTCAACAGCATGCAAACAAATGATCAATTTTGAATTGTACTATTAGTATTATTCGAAACCATTCAACTTTGTGCAAGCTATAGCAATACTTAAAGCCATTTAACTGTGTATAAATAGAACTATTAGTTTTACATTGTAATACTTTCAACCATTTAACTGTGTACAAACAACAGCAATACTTGAAACCATTTAACTATGTGCAAACAACTGCAATACTTTAAACCATTTAACTATGTGTAAAACAACAGCAATTGCATTTAACTGTGTGCAAACAAATGAATAATATTGAATAGAATTATTAGTGTTAAATTGTAATTCTTGAAACCACTTAACTGTATCTAAACAAATGAGCTCTGGCTTGTTTAAAAATGCCAAGTTGAAACTATTACTTTTTAAATCATATGTATTTAGTATCTATATATAAACATGATTTGGCATTAAATAACTTACAAAAGTTGATACGTCGTAAAACACAACCACCCAAATAAATGTGATCTGAATCTACTAGGTGGGGAAGCAAAATATGGAATGATTTTTAAATTGTTTTTTTTTTTGTCAGGTTAGTCCAATTTTTGAAAAAAATGTGATACATCTAAATTTTCATCTTCTCTTATTAAATCGTAAATTTTCATAGTTCTCTTATTCAAGCACTTTTACATTAAAATTCAGCCCAATATGAGTGAGCAAGAAAAGAAATGACAAAGAATCTATGATTTGCCTAATGCCAAAACCATGCCAAAAAAAATTCTGTTAAAATTTGAGTTTCTTCATGGCCTCCATTAAGCCCAGATGATAACCCCCTTGGAGCATTTTAGGAAATTAAACAAATGCAACTTCCCATCCAAATATTGTTTCACTTATGACTGCTATTGAGAAGGAATGGAATAAAATGTCTGAAGAAAGTGTGTTTATACAATAATTGAAAAAAAAAAGGCAGCCGTAAATTTACTGTTTTGTGTCTATCTTCTTATTTTGTTGTTTTATATTTTTAAATTAGAATTAATCTTGTTTTAAGAGTTGTTCATTATTATTATACTAGAATATACTAATTTTGCTTCTGCCCCCTGTAAATATATTTTTCATAATTCATTTTATTGTATTATATTAGATGAATAACAACAAGCTACAAAGCAATCAAATATATTCATCAATGATTTCAGAAATATATTAAAGCAGCAGTAATAAGTATATTTTTTTAAGTAACACTATATTAATTTTTACATTGATATGTGTAAACACTTTAGCAGACCAACAACGATGTGGCAGATATTCAGAGTTCAGGGCAACTTGAATTTATTTATTTATTTATTTTCTCTCAAGGGCAACTTAATTATTATTTATTTATTTATTTTTTTAGAATAATTTATGCTCAGAGCTTCAGAAATTTGTTTACTGGAAACAAGACAGCAAAATCATGGAGGTACCATTACTGGCAGCTTTGTCCAAATGTCAGGCAAATTTAACAGGAGATTATCTCCAGAGTACGGGTCAAAGGTAAGTTACTTTACCTTAAAAGTTAAAGATGTCTTTTCTTTATCCCCCTATCCAAGCTCTCACCAATAACCTGAAATTCTAAACTGCTTTTTGTCTCATCTATATCAATAATGGAAAAGAATTTGCTTGTTTGTCCTCTTTTGATAGACAGACTAGTGGACAGCTACCAAATTTAGTATGAAAACTAATTAAAACCAGTGGAATGTTTTAATGTAATAAAAAGAATTCTCAGAAAAGAGAGCTTTCATTAAAAGATTCTTTCTAATGACAGTCAACAAAAAATCATTTTGCTGTAAAACTAATTTGATGGAATTTAAATTTCCTAACTTAAAAAAACCCAACAAATTGTTTATTTTACATGGTTATATAGATTATTGATATTTTAATTAAATATTAGAAATTTTGTTGCTAAATATTGCTTCAAGGTGGAAATATAAAATAATTCCATAGCATTATTGCTTTTTTAGGACTAACAATCTGGTCAAAAACAAAAATAATTAGATCTATTAATGTAATATTATGGACGTTCGCTGTTGTCAATCAGTGAAGGTGTCACGAGACTAGCGTGTGCGGGCAGAATGACCTGCAAAGTTAGACGTGATTTTAAAATAATCACAGATGTATTATCACATGTTTCACTGGTGACATTGAACATTTGAGGATCTTCGATTTGTTCTCCGAAATCTCTATATAAGAAAACAAGTAACAAGATTTTGGCAGAGTTGAAGGCAGTTGTCAAAATGGATACATTAAAGGTTCTGAGGCCCCGACCTATCCTAACCCAGTCTGCTACGACCTATCTATCAGGCGTGTGTCAAACAGCCAGCTCTCACCCACACCCTGTCACCACCAAGAGGAAGGGAGAAGAAGGACGCAACTAAAATGAACTTTTCGAGTTACAGTGATCATAGCTGAATAATAAACGACTGCTATATTTTCTTCCCTTACCTTCGAGTTTGAGTATTTCTTTTTCTGTGGACTTCTTTCTTTACAGCACAAAACATTGGTCCTATGGTACATTAAGTGTCTCTCATTAAAAAAACAAAACATTTTTAAAAAATTTTCCACTGTGTTAACCGTTACTCTTGTAAATGGTGTGTTTAGAGGAAAAAACTCAGTATTTAAGTTATCTTCCTTGAACTTTTAACTTTAAATGCATACACCTATTGCTGGCACTACATAAGCTATTCATAGAAAAAATCAGTGAAAAAAGTTGGAAATATTCTACTTTTGTGCTGAAATTTAGTGTGTGTGTGTGTTTAACACCCAACAAAGCAGCAGCTGTACAGCCACCTACCACCCATCACGAAAACTATTCAAATTAGATGAATCAGATATGCAGGACACTGCTGGAGAAGTAGGGACGACGTCATAAGTGATGCACTCCTATGGACCCCTTCACATGGCCAAGCAAAAGCAGGGCGACCAGGTCGAACTTACATACAGCAGCTCTGTGACGATACGGGGTGTAGCCCTGAGGACCTGCCGTAAGTGATGAACGATAGGAAGAGGTGGCATAAAAGGGTCAGGAGGGATATCTGTGCCGATGGCATGACAAGATAATGATGATTTTATATATATATATATATATATATATATATATATATATTTATATTTCATTAAACATAATAGACATTTTATGTCTACATATTTTCTAATGACTAGATTCGAGGTTTTAAACTTATTATATATTATAATAAGTTTAAAACCTTGAATCTAGTCATTAGAAATAATTCCTCTCCCTCGATTGGAGTTTTGCAAAAAACCAACGTTATATATAAATTTAAATGTCCTTTAGGAGATTGTATCTCTGATAATAATAATATATATGTTGGTTTAACCTCAACTACCCTGTCGAGGAGACTTACAATACACCTTTCAGACACAAGTTCAATAGCTCAGCATTTAAAAAAACATTCATATACGATAAAAGTAATACGGGAATTCGAACGGATCCAAAAGAAAATATGTAGACATAAAATGTCTATTATGTTTAATGAAATTTGCATTAACGAAGAAATGCTGCCTAAATATACATATATTTATATATATATATATGAGAGAGTGAGGGAAAACTATAAATAAATCCAACAGTATGAAAAACATACAAGGTCTTCTGAGGAGGATTTTTATTGATAATTTGAAATATTTGCCAACGTTAAACATTTTGTTTCTAAATTATGAAAACATTGAACCTCCATCTAGGCTTTTAATTTCATTTAACAATTCAAATGCTCTGATCTCTGTTGGTTAGGGCTGTAGAATACACTGTTGCATCTCTGCAGAGGAGTAAGACCCCATCCCCACTGAGTGTCTTGCATATGACACTAAACAATTTTATGGTTTAATTTCAGTCCTGGAGCTTTGGGAAATCCAGAGTTTTCCTTTATTGCCATTACTCTCAGGTCCACTCTGATCTAGTGTGGTTGCATATGTGAGACTCCTATCTGTGGATCAAGCAGAACTGCTTAACCATTTAACTGTATGCAAAGAAATGACTGATGTTAGATTGAATTATTTGTGTTACATAGCAATACTTAAAACCATTTAACTGTGTGCAAGCAAATGATTAATATTAAATATAATTATTTGTGTTGGATAGGAATACTTGAAACCTTTTGACAACGTGTAAACAAATGAGTTCTGGCTTGTTTTGAATGTTACCTTCAAACTATTTGTTTACAAATAATATATATTTAATATATATGTATAAGCAGGATTTGGCATTAAATAACCTACAAGGGTTGATTTGCCATAAAACATATTTGTACATTTTCATATATAGATCGATAGGAAAATTTGTAGAATCTGTATATTGCATTTTTTGTGACATGAATATGTGTTGGTAATTTTTACCAGTGCATTTACTAGTAATTTTTGGTAAAATTACCAATTGTTATTTTTTTTTATCACTAACATTGAAATATGCCTATATACAACAAATGTGTGGACATTGGAAATTGATAAATCTTTTTGATTATTGAGTCCTAAACCGGAGTTCTAATCTCTATCGTGTCTTATCTGCTCAATAATATTCCTGATAAGCTCTCCATCATTTCACCATCAAAATTTTTCAGATTTTCGTAGACTCTCACACCGCGTTTTTGATCCTGGCAGGAAACAAATGCAAGGGAGATAACTCTAATAACTCTTCTCTTATATGAAACTGAAATTTATTCTAGTTTCAAATTCAGTTCTACTTCCTTGGAAATGCAGTTAGATAACAACGTACAGAAGAGAAACATGATATCGAGAGTTAATGGACTTGAAGGTATTACATGTAAGAAGTAAACATACATGATGTTTTCTTATAATAAATTCCATTACAATCTGATTATTTTCTGATGATATAAAAATGTAATTGGTAAATCTTTTTTTTATGTGGATTTATCATTTCCATTTCTAATTATTAGAAAGATTAGTAAGTAAATAAGTTAAAGGGATTCTTGATATTTGTCTGTAAATTAGAACTTCTGTTAGTTTATTACTCTATCTGGATTAATAAGAAAATAGGGATTTTATTGTTCATATTAAGGGAAAAGTGGTAAAAAGGAAAAGCCTGACAATACTATGTTATAAAAGAAAAAGCATCAAAGTGGATTGATATTTTGGGGGTCCAATATAGGAAGAACAACTTTTTTTTCCGTATTTCCTCAGTTAAATTTGACTGCCTTCAATGTTTAGGGCAGTCCATGAAAATTGAATTTTCTGCAGTAGTAATGGCAAGTTAAGCCAACTTGCTAACCCCTGTTTCATCGGGGCTTAACAATTACTTTTGTAAATGGTGTGATGGTCTTTGTCACTGCACCCACAATGGGATTGTTTTGAAAAAGAGATCTATTAGCCACTTGGTTTGATTGAAATTGTACTTCGCAAAGAAAAAAAAAATGATGCAAAAACAAATTTTAGAATACACACATATAGCCATTTTTATTGATAATTTTTCATCTGTTCATCTTGATTAGTGAGTGCATGTGTGTCCCTTCACAATATGGAGTTGGATATTGGTCCCTCACTATGGCAATATCAATGTCTGATAAAGACTTGGTCAGTTTTTTGTGCTATTCTGTCTAATGGTATGTGTCTAACTCTGCTGTCTATGGTCTTCATTTGACCAACTATACAGCTAACACAGCTCTGGTTTGCAAAACATCTGTTTTGCTACTGATTTGTGTAATTCCTGATTGCTTCCTTAAATATATGTTGTCTGATCCTCCACAAAAGAAAAACATTTTTCCTCTGCTGACCTCCCCCAAACTATAATACTTTAAAAAAAAATGATACCTTTATGTACTGAACTGACCCTACAAGCTCTGAAAACTTGAATTTACAATAGATATTTAAAAACTAACCCTTTCATCCCCTTCAAGAAATCCTTCTCTTTCTATTTTATCATCTATTAAAATCTGCTGACCTTCCTAACTTGTTTAGCTATCCTTTAGATACTACTGTATACACACACACACATGCACACATTTACATATATGAATACATATACGCTACTTATACCCACACACACAGACATGCTCACTCCCACATGGATATACATGTATAATCAGAAAGACTTGGTCTTATACCTATGCATTATTACATGTAGATATGTGCACCTGGGGCAAGAGAATAGTGCTAAAAAAATAACTCTGTATTTATTAAGTTATCTGTCTCAGAACTTTAATTGACTTAGACTTTTAGAGATAAAAAGTAGACATATATATATATATGGTGTTTTATTACATTAGATTTCATTTCAGTCAAACTGTTTGAAAAATTTTTTCTCTGTATATGGCAGGGTCCAATCTGAAACTTTTAATCAATGACTTGTTCTCACTTTTTTTTTTCTTTTTGTTTTACAGGTCTGAATGGTACCTGAAATTCTTGACCTGCATTGCCTTATACGGTCCTGGCAAAGGAGCTTCAGAAATTCTGGGAGTATTAGTGACAGAAGCCAAAAATTCCTCACAGGTGTGTATCATTTTGATGCTTCACTGGCTTTCATATTGATCTCCTTTATATATATATATATATATATATATATATATATATATATATAATTTATTTGCCAGCAGTCACGAGCAGTTTTAGTTAATTAATTGAAACCTAATTGCAAATAGTTCATGGGACGAAGGAGTGGGGACTGGAGATAGGTTCGAAATAGTAATAAATTAGAATGTAAGGAGTTGATTAGAGTAGCGTTTTTTTTTTTTTGTTTTTTTTTTGTTGTTTTTTTTAGGAATATGCATTAGATTGGTAATATGAGCATAGGTTAATGATAAACGGGGAGAAAAATTTTGGCAAAAAGCATGAGTTAATCTGTAGCAATTAATCTCGTGAACCAAATAAATGGGATTATTATAATTATTTTTTAATTTTTTTTTTTTTGCGAATAGGGGTATAAGGTAAAGTTAAAGACTGACTGACTGAATAGTTTTGAGCGGGGGATTAATTCATGTTAGTTTAGCAGTATTAGTATAGGACAGATTTGGCGGGAAATTCGTGTAAGTCTAGTGAAGTGTAAATCATGGACACGGACGAGTATTAAAATAACATCTTACCTCGGTACCGATTCCAGAAGTAGCAGGGAGAAACCGGATGAGGTAAAAATGGGACTATATAGCAGAGGAGTGTTGAATGCCCTGTTTTCATTGGCTGTTTACTAAAAGACAGATGTCTATAAGAACGGCCAAAGTCCGGCTTTTTATTTATTTTTTCTTTGCTTTGGTAGAGGCACGAGCGTAGCACGTCGCGATCACGGAGGCGGCTTGGCTCTTTTAGAGTCAAGCCGGGGTTACTGTCGGAGTTGATATGATGCAGAAATAACCCGAAATCGGCAATGAAGACAGCGCATCACTGAAAACCTCCCTGATGCATATAGGATGTATGATTGAAATGTGAATGCTGGTAACAGCAGTGACAACTGGGAACAGACTAGTTGGCAACCAGGGAATAGACCTGGTGATGGTTGGAGAGGCAACTGGCAACCTGGAAAGACTGGTAGTGGGGCAAGATGGGTTAGCAACCCAAATTGCACGCTCCGTGAGGAGCAACCAAGAAAGATGCTACGACGAACGTAAATGCACAATACCCCCAGGGGATCCCGAGAGGGGGGGGCGGAAGAGATCCTCAACAGGATGGATTTAACGGAAACGAACAGGAATGCCCAATCAACTTTGAGCAGATGCATTTGGGGTAAGACAGGCAAAAACCAAAGAGGCTTGAAGATACATCAAAGCTGGATGAAATGTCTGGAGCGGGGTAACCGGGAGCAACGTGCAGGTACAAGTCCTGGTAAAACGGAGGAGGTGCAGGGACAGGAGTCATACCACAGCGCCCAGTCCCTCCAAGCTTCAGTTCCTCTCACTCTGGGCAAGGTGTCCCGTAAGAAGATTAAATGGCCTCCAGCGAACAACAAGGGGGCCTGGCAGGACTTCGATAATGACATTTGCGAGATAATTCAGTCAGCTACGAAGGGGGACATGGAGAGGCGACTAAGTTTCATGACGACAATAATAACTAGCTTGGCGTCAGAGAGATTTGGTTTCGTCGAAACCCGGCAACCAAGGAGGCCCTACACTGCCAACCGTAGGGTGAATAAAATGAAAGACCTAAGGAAAGAAATAAGATCCCTTAAGAAGCTATATAGAAGGGCAAGTATAGAAGAGCGTCAACCCCTCGAGGAGCTCAGGGGAATACTCAGAGGGGAATTGAAAACCTTATGGCGGGCGGAGTGGCACAGGAGGAGGAGGAAAGAAAGATCTAAGAAGCGGGCAAATTTCCTGTCTAATCCCTTCGGCTTTGCAAGAACATTACTAGGGGAGAAGCGAAATGGGAATTTGGAGGCATCGGAGGAAGAAATTAACAACCACCTTCGAGATACTATGAGTGACCCTGCAAAAGATCAAAATATGGGTATTAACAACCGCTTGATTCATCAGAAGCCACCAGTGGTCCAATATGACACCCGCTTGCCAACCTGGAAGGAAATGCAAGAAGTTGTGAGAGCCACAAGATCCGCCTAGGTACCAGGACCAAGTGGAGTACCTTACATTGTGTACAAGCGGTGTAAAGGAGTTCTAGAAATCCTGTGGAAGATATTGAGAGTCATTTAGAGGAGAGGCAAGATCGTGGAGCAATGGAGATTCGCTGAGGGGGTATGGATCCCGAAGGAGGAGGGTTCAAAGTTATTGGACCAGTTCCGATTAATTTCATTACTAAACACTGAAAGTAAGATCATTTTCATTTTATTGTCAAGGCGATTATCAGATTTCTTCCTGGGTAACGGCTAATTGATACATCAGTCCAGAAGGGCAGGGTAGCCGGTATGTCAGGGTGCCTTGAACATACAGGAGTCCTGACACAGCTCCTGAGAGAGGCAAAGGAAAACAAAGAAGACTTGACTGTATTATGGTTGGATCTCGCTAACGCTTACGGGTCCATGCCACACAAACTGGTGGAGGAAGCCCTAACGAGATATCACGTACTGCCATCAGTATGCGATCTCATTGCAGACTATTATAAGAATTTCCGGCTGAGAGCATGTTCTAGTTCAGTAACATCAGAGTGGCAAACCCTGGAAAAGGGTATCATTACAGGGTGTACTATGTCTGCCGTCCTATTCTCATTGACTATGAACATGCTTGTGAAGGCGGCAGAGGTGGAATGCCGAGGTCCTTTGTCTAGATCAGGAGTCCGCCAATCACCAATAAGGGCTTACATGGATGACTTAACCGTGACGACATCTGTCATGGGAGGTAGATGGCTCTTAAAGGGTCTCAAGAGAAATATGACCTGGGCTAGAATGTATTTCAAGCCAGCAAAATCCAGGTCACTAGTATTGAAAAAAGGCAAGGTCATGGAGAAAGTCCGATTCACAGTCGCAGGAGAAACAATACCTACTCTGAGCGAAAAGCCTATTAAGAGCTTGGGCAAGACTTTCAACAGTAGTCTGAAGGATACAGCCGCAAAACAGAAGACTATAAAAGACCTTGAGGAATGGCTGACGAAAATCGACAAATCTGGATTGCCTGGTTGATTTAAGGCATGGTTATTCCAGCATGCAGTTTTGCCCTGGATATTGTGGCCATTGCTCGTCTATGACATTCCGATTACTACCGTGGAATCGTTAGAGAGAGCAATTAGTAATCGGTTGAGAAGGTGGCTGGGCTTGCCGAGATGCTTAAGTGGTGCAGCTCTCTACGGGAACAGCAATGCATTGCGCCTCCCCTGCAGCAGCCTCGTGGAAGAATTCAAAATCACGAAGACAAGAGAACTGCTATAGTATACAGAGTCTGAAGATCCGAAGGTGGCGGCAGCAGGAATTCAGATAAGATCTGGCAGGAAGTGGAGTGCGAGGAGAGAGTTGCAAGTGGCTGAGGAGAGGCTTAGGCATAAAGATATCTTAGGGTCGATAGCTAAAGGCAGAGCCGGATTGGGATTTTTCCCCTCGATGCATACCATCAGTGCCAAAGGCAAGGAAAGACGCCATCTCATCCTAGAAGAAGTCCAAGAGGGCGTAGAAGAAGGGCGTTACGGCAAAATGGTCGGTCTGAGTCAGCAAGGAGCCTGGACAAGGTGGGAGGATGTAGAGAAGAAAAGGGTTACATGGTCAGATTGTTGGCGGCCGGATTTCAACGAGATACGATTCCTCATTAAATCAGTGTATGATGTGTTACCGAGCCCAACGAACCTGCACATATGGGGGAAGATAGAGACCCCCAATTGTCAACTATGTGCTAGGAAAGGATCTTTACAACATATCCTTAGTAGTTGCCCAAAAGCTTTGGGTGATGGTTGGTACCGTTGGCGTCACGATCAAGTACTCAAGGTAATTGCAAATGAGGTGACTAAAGCTATGAGGGCTAGTAAACATCAACCAGGAAAATTGAAGCAAATCAATTTCGTAAAAGCAGGAGAGAAGATACAGAGGAAGAGGAGAGAGAAAACGAACCTGTTATCTTCCGCGGACGATTGGCAGCTGACAGTGGATCTGGAGACTCAGCTGAGGTTCCCTAGACACATAGCTGTAACATCGCTAAGACCGGACCTGATATTGCACTCTGATAACACAAAGCAGTGCATGGAAGATTCATTATGACCCCGTAGAAGTTGGTTGCAGGGGCTTTGATGGACAGTCTTTGGGCAGAGCCCTATCAAAAATTGGCATAGTCGGTGCAGCAAGAGTGAGAGCGCTGAAGGACATCACCAACACAGTTCTGAAGGTGTCAAAGTGGATTTGGCTTAAGAGATCAGAGCCATGGAAGAAATAAAGAGGACGTTGGAGGAGCCTAAAGAATTAAGACTAAGATACACATTACAAACCATAAATGCATAATAAGTTGATACTAAGTTAGGATAGTTGGAATGTTGGGGGGAGGGGTTGAGAATAATTGGCGGTTGGGAGGAGGGATGGACATTTTATTTTATTTTATTTATTTATTTTTTAATAATCCATTTTTTTTCTTATTTTTTTTTTCTTCCTCGTATACTGGTTATGGTCCATTACGATTTAAGGTAATTTATTTGCGAGCAGTTTTAGTTAATTGATTGAAACCTAATTGCAAATAATTCATGGGATGAAGCGGGGGGTGAAGATAGGTTTGAAATAGTAATAAATTAGAATGTAAGGAGTTGATTAGAGTAGTGTTTTTTTTTTTTTTGTTTTTTTTTTTTTTTTAGGAATATGCATTAGATTGGTAATATGAGCATAGGTTAATGATAAACGGGGAGAAAAATTTTGGCAAAAAAGCATGAGTTAATCTGTAGCAATTAATCTCGTGAGCCAAATAAACGGGATTATTATAATTATTTTTTAATTTTTTTTTTTTTTTTTTTTGCGAATAGGGGTATAAGGTAAAGTTAAAGACTGAATAGTTTTGAGCAGGGGATTAATTCATGTTAGTTTAGTAGTATTAGTATAGGACAGATTTGGCGGGAAATTCGTGTAAGTCTAGTGAAGTGTAAATCATGGACACGGACGAGTATTAAAATAACATCTTATCTCGGTACCGATTCCGGAAGTAGCAGGGAGAAACCGGATGAGGTAAAGATGGGACTATATAGCAGAGGAGTGTGGAATGCCCTGTTTTCATTGGCTGTTTACTAAAAGACAGATGTCTATAAGAATGGCCGAAGTCCGGCTTTTTATTTATTTTTTCTTTGCTTTGGTAGAGGCACGAGCGTAGCATGTCGCGATCACGGAGGCGGCTTGGCTCTTTTAGAGTCAAGCCGGGGTTACTGTCGGAGCTGATATGATGCAGAAATAACCTGAAATCGGCAATGAAGACAGCTCATCACTGAAGACCTCCCTGATGCATCTAGGATGTATGATTGAAATATATATATATATGAGAAGAAACCAATTACCATATACACTCATGTATTGGTTGGAGGTGTTTCTGGTGTAATGGTTATTGTTTTAAGAATTGGACCCAGCATCAAGAGTTCAAATCTTGGATGAGGCAGCATTTTACATAATGTTAATACCCTTGGGATAGGTATGAACCCAGCTATGGGTAAATAGTAGGGTAGATTGATCTCTAACCTTTACATAGCAAACTGGAGAAGTAAAAAAAACAAAAACTCTAAATTCAAGCCAGATGTGAGTAAAAAAGTAAAGTTGGCTCCCTTCTCAATAACTACTACACCAAGATGTAGGGGAGGGTGCTACTCCATCCTCTGGATTGCTCCACTTCATCTGCACCTTATAATGCTGAGTGTTAAGCAAGGAGGCATCAAGTACCATTTTTTTTTTTTGAGTCTTTGGTATTTCTCTACCTGGGATTGAAGCCCAGTCTCCCAGAACACTGGCAAACAGGCTACCCTTTAAGCCAATGGCCCAGTTAAGCCAGATTTACTCTGCTTAAAATATATTGACCATGTTTTGCATCTAGCTCGTTGATAAAGACTTGGGTAAATACATAGTTGTGTATAGGTTGGATTTTTATATTTTTTAAAAATTCATTTATCAATTTTTCCTTTTTTAAATTCATACCTAATTGAACAGGCTTGAAACAAAGCGTCTCTGCAAAGGCCAATTCTGTTGATTAATGATATTTTGACCATAAGTCAAATGTCAACCTATACAAGATTGATATGTATGAGTATATATATATATATATATATATATATATATATATATATATATGGTTAGTATAGTCCAGGTTAAAAGTGCTGTAAGGGCAACCTAAAGCTGAACTTTTTTAGACCTTAATTTTTACTGGCGAACAAAAAAAGTTTTGGCTTATTTACCAAAACATTTTTCATGCCTTGATAACAGCATTAAAAAAAAAGGTCTAAAAATGTTTGACTTTAGGTTACTCTTACCATGCTTTTTTAACCAAGTTTAGTAAGGTTGTTTTAATTTTTCTTCAACCAAAAGATAAAAATGAATGAGTTTATATTGGTGTTGGCTCATAATTTTTTTTATTTTCAAGCCTTAAAATTATGTCATCTGCAAATGTGATTTTAAAAGAACAACCATGGATCATGAATCACTAATACCAATTATATTTGGTGCCATTGAAGCAGTCTCCAAAGACTTGGAAAAGAGATTGAATGAATTAGAGAATAGTGGAAGAATGGAGACAATCTGGACGACAGTACTATTAAAATAAGCTAGATTACTAAGTAGAGTCTTGAGAAATTTACTTTCACTCAGACTTCAATGTGCACCAGTTAAAACTGGTGTGAATAACTCGCATTTCGAAAATGATAATTACTCGGATAAAAATAATGAAGCTAATTTGTCTTAAGGAAACAAAATAGGATAATGATGTTAGTTGTTTAAATGTCTCATGTAAAACATGGTTGAAAAACTTTGTCTTCTTTTTCTAAATCAGTTGACGAGATTTCTTCAAGTTCAGAAAGAAGTGGAATTGGGTGATGTGAACATTTTACAAATGACCATGTCACACTTGGTTGATTCTTTACAAACAAAAAGTCAACGAGAAATCAATCGTTTGTATTTGCTACGGAATCTCTTGCATTTGGTTCAATGGGAAAAGAATCTTCCTCGGCAGGGATCGAGCTTTTGCAGGTAAACATTTTATATATTTTTTTTTCACTTGGTCAAAATAGTCTCATTGGCTGGGGCTGTAAAATAAATTGACTACATCTCTGCAGAGAGGTGAGATTCCCCCACCCCCAATAAGTATCCTGGACATGGCATTAAACAGTCTGATGGTAATGTTCGAGTTATGCTGGTGGTTTGGGGAATGTGAAGTACCCTTTCATTACCATTGCTTCTAGGTCCACTCTGGCTTGGAGTGGTAGCACCTGATAGGATCCTATCTATGGATCATATAGAACTTTGATATTTAAACTGTGTACTTATGCTCAACTGAATTGTTTAAAAAATTGAACTGTTTTTACATTTGTGCGTAAACAAAACAACTGAGTACTTACGCTAAAGGGAATTGTTTAAAATTCAACTGTTTGATCATTTAACTGTGCGTAAACAAATGTGTGATGTTTAATTGAATTATTAGTGATACATAGCAATATTTGGAACTATTAAACTGTGTGCAAACAAATGATTAATAGTAAATAGAATTATTTGTATTAGATAAAAATTCATAAAACCATTTAACTGTGTGTAAAAAAAAAAAAAAAAAAAAAAAAAAAACTGAGGTCAGGCTTGTTTAAAAATGTTATCAACAAAATGGTTTTAGAAATCACATATATATATTTATTTGTATAAAAAGGATTTGGTATTAAATATCCTACAATGGTTGATATGCCATAAAACCAAACCAAACCAATCAATATATATCATTTTTCAGAAATGATTACGTATAATTTAAAAATTATTTGTTGAAATTTTTTTTTTTTTTCAATATAAAATCATGGTTTGGCTTCATTTAGAAAGTGGTTCACGTTAACTGCAGACATGTTTGTAACTAATAAGGTCAATGCAGCACAGACAGGCACAATTGCTGCCAAAAGTCAGCGTTTGATGCTATCATGTTATGGTTCTTCCTCTTGCACCTTTTTTTCATCAGGTTGGACGTGTGGGTGTTTACCAAGGGGGAGACAGTAAGTTTTGTTGATGAGATGCCAGGCGTCACAGTTCTAAGCTAAACTGGGCCACTGGCAATGAAGTAAACAATATGAAAAAGTGGGAATATTGGGACACTGCACAGGGGTCAAATAAAGAAAAATTACTGGATCCAGCATTTTGAAGGTTGATCAGAGAAACTTAACATGAAAGAGCACATTTAAACAATCATACAAAATCCTGAAAATTTTTTTTTTTTTTTTTTTTTTTTTCCAATATTTTGTATTATTTAGCAATACAGAAGACCTACCACCACTAAAAATATTGATTTTTCTCAATTTAAAAAGGAATCCGGCTTGAAATACAAAAACACCTACTGCACCTCTGCAGAGGGGTAAGACCCCCCCCCGCTACGAGTGTCCTGAATATGACACTAAACAATCTGATGGTGAGGTTCCAGTAATGTTGGAGCTTTGGGGAATATGGAGCACCCCTTCATTGCCATTGCTCCCAGATCCACTCTGGCCCGGTATGATAGTACATGATTGAGCCCTATCTATGGGTTAGATAGAACTAATGGCATACTTATGCTAAACTGAATTGTTTGATTAGACTAAATTGCTTGAAATAGAAATGTTTTGGACAATTAAACCATACTTACATTTAAACTGTGTGCTTATGCTAAACTGAATTATTTGAAATAGAACTGTTTTGACATTTAACTGTGTGTAAACAAAATCTGTACTTATACTAAACTGAATTAGCTCTGCTTGACTAAACTGAATAGCTAGAAATTGAAATGTTTTTCACTCTTAAACTGTACTTACATTTAAACTGCGTGCTTATGCTAAACTGAATTGTTCGAAATTGAACTGTTTTTGACATTGAAACTGTACTTACACTAAACAGAATTGTTATATGCAACTGTTTGAATAAACTGAATAGTTTGAAATAGAAATGTTTTTGACAAACTGTGTACTCATGCTAAACTGAATTGTTTAAAATGGAACTGATTATTTGCATAAAAACAGATTTGGTGTTAAATAACCTACAAAGGTTGATATGCCATAAAACCCAACCAACCAACCAACAGGCAGTAAGATAGAGTGAAAGGTATTAGCTCTATCATTGTTTGAATTTGATTAGCCGTGTTGTTATTTTGATTTATACACTCCTGCTTGATTCTGATGGCTGAACATTTAGCCATTCACTGTAGATGAGTGAGACATTGTGAGAAATGATTTTGAAAATTTTGTTTGACAGAGTAAACTGCTTTATATCAAGTATATAATAAGACTAAGAAAAGAAACAATTGTCAGAACTTTGTGACTCCTTCTAGTTTGAACCTAGTTAACTGGGGCCATAGAATATGTCAACTGCATCTCTGCTGAGGGGTAAGACTCCTTCCCCAGTGAGTGTCCTAGATATGATACTAAACCATCTGATGGTGAGGCTCTAGTCTTGAAGTTCTTGGGAATATGGGATACTCCTTCATTGCCATTGCTCCCAGGTCCACTCTGATAGCGTTCATTTAAACTGTACACAGTGACTTAGTTTGAACTGGATTGTTAGAAATGGAACTATTTGACTATCTAACCGTGTGTAAACAAATGACTGATGTTTAATTGAGTTATTTGTGGAACATAGCAATACTTGGAACCATTTAACTGTATGCAAATAAAACTATTTGTATGGAATATTTGATACTCTTAATCTGTTTGCATAAAAGAATTATTGGTATTACATAGCAATACTTGGAACCATTTAACCATGTGCAAATAAAACTATTTGTATGGAATATTTGATACTATTAACCTGTTTGCAAAAAAGAATTATTGGTATAGCAATACTTGAAACCATCTGACTGTACAAATCAATGAATAGTGTTCAATTGCCATACTTAAACCACTTCACTGTGTACAAATAAATGATTAATATCAAATAAAAATATTACTGTAATAATTGCAATAATTGAAATTATTTATGTAGAAACTATTGCTATGCTTGTGTGCATACAAATTAGCTCTAACTCATTTAAAAATAAAATTACCTACAAACTATTCTCTTAAAAATTGTATGTGTATAACCATCTGTGTGCAAACAAATGACTAATGTTAAATTTAAATTGTTAGTGTTATATAGCAATACTTAAAACCATCTAACTGTGTTTAAGCAAATGATTAATTGTAAATAGAATTAATTATGTTAGAAATATTTAAATCCATTTAACTGTGAACAGAAAAATGAGCTCAGGCTTATTTAAAAATTTTATCAGCAAAATGTGTTTACAAATCATTTAATATTTGTAAAAACAGGATTTTGCATTAAATAACTTACAATGGTTGATCTGCCATAACATCCAACCCAACCAAATCATTTATATTTAATATATATGTATTAAGAGAATTTGGCATTAAATAACCTACAATGGTTGATATGCCATAAAACCCAACCCAACCAAATCATATATTTAATATATATATGTAAAAAGAGGATTTGGCCTTAAATAATGCCCAAGTGTTGATATGTCATAAAACCCAAACAAACTAACATGATTCTGGTTTGAACCAGTTACTGATATTTTTTTTCTTTTTACTCTTTTCAGGTCATACCTAAGTATCAGTATTCACGAGCATTATGAAACCTTCTTACAATACTTGAACCATTCAGACCTCTCAGTATGTGCCATGTGTCTGAAACTTCTCATTGCAGTTGGTCTACCTCCCGTCATTAGCAGTGCACAGCTGACTAAAGCTTGTTCAATCCTGACAGCTCTCTTCTATCGGATCCTTCACCTCACAGGTATGGCAAATTCACTCAGCAGATTTTAATGCAAGCATATTGTCTAATTATTTTCTTTGTTGTTTTTAGCATGATATTTTAGTGCATAAATTCTTTGAACTTCTCATCAACTTAGCCTGCTGTGGCTGTAGAATACACAGACTGCATCTCTGCAGAGAGGTAACCCCCTCCTTCCCAATTAAAGTTCTGGATATGACATTAAACAATCTGATTGCAAGGCACCAGGCTTGGAGATTTAGGGAATGTGGCACACCCTTTAATTGCCATTGCTCCCAGGTCCACTCAGACTCGGAAAAGTAGCACCTGATTTGGTCCTATCTATGGATTGAATAGAACAAACTGTGTGCAAACAAATGACTGATGATAAATAATGACTGTTATACAGCAATACTTGAAAGCATTTAACTGTGTGCAAAGAACAACTCGGGCTCATTTTAGAATGTTATCTACAAAATGTTTACAAATCATGTACATATTTTATTTGTATAAAGTGTGTTTGGCATTAAATAACCTACAATAGTTAATATGCCTATAAAACCCAACCTAACCAATTAACCTTCTCGTTCTGTTTTTGGGGCTTAGAATATGCTGACTGCTATTACTCCCTGATCCATTGTAACCTGGATTGCTAGTTCCTATTAGGGTTCCATCTATGGATAAAATAGATCTGTTTGAAAATCATTAGTATTAGATAGGAATATTTAGCATAGTTACCTCTTGGAATGCTATTTCCTACCTTCTAGGCATAAAATAACCCTCATTTATGTCCCAACCGGGGTTCAATCCCAGGTTGGGTCATACTAAAGACTTTAAAAATGGTACATGATGCCTACTTGCTTAACACTCAACATTTACAAGGTATGTATCAAGGGTAAAGTGGAGCAATTCTGGGAAAGGAGTAGTGCCCTTCCCTACACCTTGGTGTAGTAGCTATTAAAAAGGGAGCCTTCTAGCTACCCTCGACTACGGTTGCCAACTTTACTTACTTTATTATGTCCCAAATATTTATTTATTCATTTTTTTTTTCCAGATGGTATGAAATCTTTGCGGCTGATCCGTCTGTGCCATTCTTGTTACGATATTTTCTGCAATGTTAGAGTTGCTCAGAGTATGTGTGTCCAGTTCCTTCTTGAAGAATGTTTGGCATCGGTAAGAATTCTCTCTTTTCTTTGCACATCCTATTGACACAGCTTAGAATTCAGTGACTATTTTCTTAAGATAGCTGAGACACATCCATCCTTAAAGGGGTCTCCTGGGTATGAAACTAGACTTCATCTGATGCTGAGGCTCCAGTTCTCAAGATTTGGGGAGTGTGGCATTATCCCTTTATTGCCATTAATCCCTAGGCTACCTTGATCTGGAATAGTAGTATCTGTTAGGGTCCTATCTATGGGTCAAATAGATCTCTTAGAAGTTTTTCATAATCGATACATATATGCAAGAAACAAAAAAAAAACATTTAAGAAATAACTATACAAAAAATGTATATATGAATATGCTTTCCTAACCTCTTGGCATAAAATAACTCTTGAATGGACAGGCTGTTAAAATAGAAAGAAAGAAAGAAAGAAAAGACATACAGGTAATGAAAATTAATAAGAAGCACTTGTAGCATAATGGTTTATTATAAGGAAATGGACCTGATGATTTGGGTTCGAATCCCGAACAAGGCAGTTTGTATTTCACCATGCTAATGCTCCCTGGAAAAGGCATGAATTGATCTCTTCTTCCCACAGCTGTGGAGGAATACTTGAGCAGATTGGGCTGCTTTGCTTTGGTAAGACCACCACTCTATGAGAAAAATAAACTCTGTATTTAAAACTTGTCAAGTGTTGTTGAAAGAATCTGGTGCTCTAGATCCCCAAAGTGTGGCTGATCTTAGACAACTCTCCACCACTTTAAACAAAAACCTCTTTGTGAACAACCTATTAATTCACATCTTTAATTGAACTTTTGGGCAGTTATAGATCATTCTTAATGGAAGAGCTGCTACTACTACTACTACTACTACTACTACTACAGTAAATAATCATATTTAGAGAGGTGTGCTTAGTGTATAAAATATATATGTATGAACTGGATTTGGCATTAAATAACCAACAAGGGTTGATATGCCAAAAACACAACCAACCATCCTTAGCGTGACAGTTGTTGAAAACAGAATTGATTACCTGGGTTCAAGTCCTGGATGAGGCTGTTTATATTTCACTTCATGCTTCTTCCCCAGTTTTTTCCACTGGTAACAGTGATTAGAATTTGAAGACTGATTTTCAAGGTAGGTCGACCTTTCCTATTTCGTAGATCGTGTTTGTCAGTAAATGGAAAAGTATCTTTTTATTATGTAAAATTGTTACTCTATTGCTTGAAGGGTTAAATTTACTTTGATTTTTTTTTATGTTTGATATTTAAAAAAAAATTCAGGCAGTTATTATGTCAAGTTTTTATAGTCATTCTATGCATAAAATCCTATTTCTGATCCTTTGAATCTTGAAATTGTGAGAATTTACAAGAGCTGTAGCTTTAGAGGAATTTCTCTACTTTGCTCTCTTTCTCGGAGCCCAGTCAGCTGGGGCTGTAGAATACACTGACTGCATCTCTGCAGAGGAAAAAGATCTCCCAACGAGTGTCCTGTTATGACATTAAATCATCAGATGGCAAGACTCCAGCCTTAGAGATTTGGGGAATGTGAAGTATCCATTCATTACCATGTCCACTCTGACCTGAAATGGTAGCAACTGATTGGGTCCTATCTATGAGTCAAATTGTACAAACTGTGTGCAAACAAATGACTGATGTTAGATTGTGACTGTTATATAGCAATACTTAAAACCATTTTACTGTGTGTTAAAAAAAATTCTTGTGTTCGTTTAAGTATATTATCTACAAAATGTGTTTACAAATGATATATATATAAGAGGATTTGGCATTAAATAACCTTTAATGGTTGTTTATGGCATAAAACCCAACCAAAGCCAACTAATCTTTCTCGGGTAGTAATGCTTGTATCATTTTTTTGACTTCACCTCACACTTTTTGGGTAGAGTGTTCGCCAATTGTCTATGTGACCTGGGTTCAATCTTAGGTCATGTCATACCAAAAAAATGGTACTTGATACCTACTTGCTTAACACTCAGCAATATAAGGTATGTATCAAGAGTAAAGTGGAGCAATCCAGGAGAAGCAGTTGCACCCTCTCCTACACCTCTGTGTAGTAGCTATTGAAAAGAGAGCCTTCTGGTCGCCAACTTTACTTTATTATTCAATTATTTGTATGAATTTCTGAGATGATGAATTATCATTATAAACTAATGTCTTTAGATAAACATCATCATCTTGGTTGTTATAGTCACAGTATTTAAGCCATTGCACTCTCCAGCCTGTTCTAAGTGTCTTTTTATTTACGTATTTATATGCAGGGTGTGACACAAGGTCAATTTTTAAACAGAGTTCAACTGGTTTGAATTCAGAGTTTTCCTTCCCTTTTTCCTTACCATTCCAAGGTTAAAGAGCCTTGTCTGCTTTACTATTTATCCATAGCTTGAGTGAGAATAACTGAATTCCTACCTTTCCCAAGAGTAACATTCTGTTAAATGCAAACAGCCTCATCCAAAATTTGAACTTATGTTGCCGTGTCCATTTCCTGTGATGATGACCATTACACCAAAAACACCTGTCTTTGATTTATTATGACTTTATTATATTTTACTGAAGAGTTGACTTATTCTTTTGGATGAACCCTATCTGTTATCATACTGTCTGTTTTGATTTGCCAAATTTGGTACAGGAGCCATCATCGCTCAATATAGACGTCCTCTTTTAGGATCTAAATAAATACTGGGTTGTTGTATAGCTGCATAAGGAATTTGAATATACATGGAAGAAGAATGACCATAACACTTAGTTATAAAAATATATACGTCTTTTTATTCTTCTTGAAGTCAAAGTTTCCATGGTATGAGACAGATGGATGAAGGGAGAAGAATGTAAACTGCCACATTGACCCATAACTTCTTCTTCTCTTGACCATACCACACAGTGTTATATTCAAGGCCCCACTTTGCACTTTTTTTGCTTCTCAACCAGTGGAGGGGTTACTTAACTGGCAACCCGCTGGTGCTCTCTGCAACTTATTAAATCTCTTCTGGTCGCAAGCTGAGAATGCAAGATAGACATTCACACTGTCCGTATCTCACATGGGCATCTGCATATATCATTTCATAACACTCGCATTTCCATTCAACCATGTGATTGGTCCCACTTATTTTCACAGGTGCATCCTATGCAGAGAATCTCTCATTAATGTCTTGGTCAAGGGTCAATATGCAACAAAGTGAGCTGAAGAGAGAATTTGTTAAACAACTGCTGGAATGAGAGCTGGCCATATTAATTGACTTAGTGACTAAAGCATGGGTTATGTCATATTTGGTTTGTTTGTGAGGTGCAATTAGCATAATGGTTATGGTTGTAAGAAATGTAACTAGAGTTCAATTCCTGGATGAGGCTGTTCACATTTCCTTTTGCACCAATGCCCTTAGGAAATACATTGAATCTATATCTTCTCCATTCAGCCCTGAGTAAACAAGGTTGATTGAGTTCTTTAGCCTTGGTATGGCAACTAGTCTAGAAGAAGGAAAACCTTAAATTCAAATCAGCTATACTCTGCTTAAAAATTGACCTTGTTTCATCTGGCATGTGGCAGAGGGGATTTGTAAATACATACATTATATTTGTTTCCAAGTTAAAAGGATCTGATCAGATTATAACTTTATGGTGTTTTTTTATTTTCTAGTAAAGGCAATGGCCATCAGAGGGTCATAAACATTAACCTCTTGATGATGTTTATTAACTTATAAGTCCTCACAAAAACATTGTTCAGTGTTATGCTTGTATTTATTGCTGTGATAAAGAGTGGGACTGATGATTTTATGATCAGTTTGCATGATATATAAAATAAATAGATTTTCTCCTACAAATGCTTCATCAGATTAGGATTCATTAAATACTTAAAATCCATATTATTCAAGCTGGTAAAAATATTTCCCTTTTTTTTTTTTTTTTTTTTTTTTTTTTTTTTGTAAAATTTGATAGATATTTTATTTATTTATTTTTTAAATCTTTTTAGGAAAATGCTGCTTTGTTTGGTTCCAAAGTTGATGTGACACGTGACTGGCAAAATGATCTCAACAAGAACGTTTCTCTGTTAGACCAGAACCAAGAGATGGGCTTGTCATTGCCTCTTCCCCGATCACATTCAAGAGTATTTCATGCAGGAATCATTGGACAAGGATTGAAACCCAAACCTTTTCAACCACCCCTTTCTAAGGTAACTACAACAACCACTTCACCATGCTTTTAAAAACAGAAAAATTAAAGCATGCATGTATTACTTTTTTAACGTTTTGTGCCCCTTGTCATTGTTTTGATTGCTATCTTTCAGGTAATGTTTTCCAACCTTCTTCAGGTGGCAAGATAGCATAACCTCATGAATTGTATTTGAAATTCCCTTTAAGACAGCTACACAATGATAAATTTGATGAAGAAAAGAAAAAAGTGAATAAAGAAAATATTTTGGCCAATACATAAAGCCTGGTTAAGATGTTGTGGTTTTAAACTGTAAAGCTGAAAAAGATAATCCAAATAATATAGACAATAAGAAAAATACTTCAAACAGTAGATGAAGGCCAAAGAATATATCAGCCGGAACAGAGCAAAGGTTAAGATGGTATTCTGAATGATATGTGAAATTATGAAAATACCTAATCTTAGAAGAAACCCAAATAATATACTGGTTCAGATATATTTGGCAACAAACCTTTTGCAGCCCACCTTAGAAAAAATAAGGAATTGACTTTATTTATAAATCAGAATTATTGCTTAATTGTGAAATTTGGTTTTTCTTTTTTTTTTTTTTTTTTTTTGTTTTGTTTTTTCAAAATAATATTCCTGTCTGTTTTCCTTATTATCTAGGAACAAATCTCTCGCAATCGTCAGAGCTTACTGGATGTTTTGTGGACTTGCAGTTACAGACGGATTCCATTCCGAACTGACAACCGGGATAACTCTGCATTATACATTCCTGGTGCTGATCGTATCTCATCCAGTCTCTCACGGCAAATTGCCAGTGTACTTGTTTCACAGCTGACCCCTGACATGTTATATAATGGGCCTGCTTGGCCTGATGAAGAATTTATAAGAGTCACTGTAGAAAGGTCAGTTTCTAAAATTTATGGGCCAGTAGCCAAAAGCACAATTTTTTTAAAACTGGATGATTATATTTCAGTGTTTATTTACACCATCATCTGAAATATCAAAATATCTATCAGATAATTTTGTTTCTTCATTGAATTCTGATTAATTTAGCTTTATAAGGCACAGGACTAAAATGTTAGCAAAATTATGTTGTACCAGTGTTTCTGGTGTAGAGGACCTGAATGAAGCATCTTATTTCTCTTAATTAAATATTGATATCTATTAAACTTATCACATGACACATGATTGAATTGAAGGAAAGTAGATAGATTACATTCCACCCTATTAGCAGGGCATAAAATATGCTAACTGTAGACCCTACTGAGGGATTAGAACCCTTCAAAAAGGGGCGTTCTGGGTATGACAGTATACTGCATCAGGTAAAGAGACTTACATTCTGGAGCTCTGGGGAGTGTGGAGTACTCCTTCATTGCCATTACTCCTAGCTCCCCTCTGATCTGGAGTGGTAGTACCTTTTAGGGTGTCATTTATGGTTCAACTAGAACTGTTTGGAGATTATTTGGTCCATTGGCTTAATGAGTAGAGTGTTCACCAATGGTCCAGGAGACCGGGGTTCAATCCCAGGTCGAGTCATATCAAAGACTCAAAGAATGATACTTGGTGAAGCCCTGCTTAACACTCGGCAATATTAGGTACGGATCAAGGGTAAAAAGGAGCAATCCAGGGAATGGAGTAGTCCCCTCCCCTACACCTCGGTGTAGTATCTATTGAAAAGGGAACCTTTGGGTCAACCTCGACTAAGGTCGCCAACTTTACTTTTACTTAGTATTGGATTAGAATACACGAAACTGAAACGATATAATTGTGTATGTATTATTAGTATTTGATAGGAATACTTGAAACCATACAATGGTCTGCATATCATTTGTATTAGTTAGTTGGTTTCTTTGTTTAATGGCATATTAACCTTTGTAGGTTATTTAATGCAAAAGCCATCCTCCTAGAAGAACAGTAGTGGTACTATTTAACCCATAGCTGGGAGGATAAGGGGGTTCATACCTTTCCCAAGGGTATTTGCCTGAAAGTGAATGTAATAGCGCAACTGGAGTACGAACTCGCTTACTACAATTCCGCAGTCCATCGCTTTAGCCATTACACCACGAGGACCCCCCCCACCTTGTATTAGTTAGGAATACTTGATATTATATAACTGTGCAAAAAAACTATCAAGAAACAACTAAAGATATGTAAATATAACCATACAATAAATATGATTCTCAAACTTCTTGTCATAAAATAACTTGATGATTTTAGCTCAGTTGTTTGAGACTATAAAATACACCGATTGCATCTCTGCAGAGAAGTAAGACCCCCACCCCCACATTGCCAAACATGTGTCCTGGATATGACATTATACCAACTGATGGTAATGCTCCAATAAGGTTGGAGCTTTGGGGAATGCGGGGTATCCCTTCATTGGCATCACTCCCAGGTCCACTCTGGCCTGTAGTGGTAGCACTTGATAGGGTTCTATCTATGGGTCAACAAGATCTGTTTGACATTTAAACTGTGCACAAACAAATGACTTACGCTAAATTTAATTGTTAGAAATAGAACTGTTTGATCATTTAACTGTGTGTATCTACAAGATGTGTTTACAAATTATAATTAATGTATATGTAAAAGCAGGATTTGGCATTGAATAACCAACAATGGTTTGAATGCAATAAAACCAAACGAAACCTGGATGAGTTGATGTGCCTTTAAAATAAAAAAAAATCAAGGTCTACCACTAGGTTACCTGTATCCTCAAATGGCTATTACTTACAGACTAGTATGTTTTGAGGTGACTCTCTGGTGTCAGATTGATAGTTATTGATCTCTAACTAGAATAAAAGTGTCTCATACAGGAAATCAGTTTTCTAGCTTTGAAATAATGTCAAAGTTTTATGAGTTATCTACTTAGAGTTTTGAAAAAAACTTTTTGGAAAAGTGTTGACTTTTTTTTTTCTTTAGTTCTGAATATTTTATTTTTTCTCCAGGGATTTGTGGGTTTGGAAAAAGTTTGAAGACAATCCAGTGTTGTGGGATATTCTTGACAATTTTGCAAGAAGTAAGTAAAACTTTTTCTTTTTAATATTCTTATTGTGTTTGTCATTGTTTGGGAAAAATTTCTGGGAATCAAATGAGAAGATGAAGTAATGCAAGTTAACTTAGAATTATTTTATACCATTCCTCATATTAATGAAAAATACTTGCATTTTTTCCCTGTCACATTGTTTTAAATGTGTTCTCTTTCTTCTTTGTAGGTAGCTCGGTTCTCTTTTACTGTTCTCCACTTTTACGATCCCTGGTGGCGACACTGATGAATTATTATGAGAGCTGCCGTGTAAAACAAGCTCGTGATGCCCCCAAGTATCTGGCGGCGGCTTGTAAGGTTATCAATTACATGAGGAAGGTAAGAAATGGTTGATTTGGATGCCATTTGCATGGTGATCTTTTAATTCATCTTTATCTTCTATGCCAAAATGTTGTATCTGCAATCTTCACTTTGAAATATCATTATTTAAAAATTGTATGAACATTGTTAAGGTGCCTATTACAAGTTGTCCATTCATTTTCAATTCAATATGCAAAGTGTGACCCTTGAATGTCACATTAAAATTACTTAATATCAAAACCGTCACAACAAAATGTACTTGGTATCAAAATCGTCACATCAAAATGTACTTGGTATCAAAATCGTCACATCAAAATCGTCACATCAAAATGTACTCGGTATCAAAATCGTCACATCAAAATGTACTCGGTATCAAAATCGTCACATCAAAATGTACTTAGTATCAAAATCGTCACATCAAAATGTACTCAGTATCAAAATCATCACATCAAAATGTACTCGGCATCAAAATTGTCACATCAGTGTATACTTGGTATCATGGTGTCAGAAAAGGTGTTTTTTTTTTTTTTTTTTTTTTTTTTTTCTTAGCCATTTCAGGAGGATATGACATGGTTAATTTCATGTGGAGTATATTTGGTTTTAATTCAGTTTTCTTTCTCCTAAACTGGTTGCATTACCAAGACTAAAGAGGCCAGTTTATCATAGCTAGGAGAACATATGGAGTCATACCTTTCCCTGGAGCATTAGCACAAAGTGAAATGCAAACAGCTTCTGACCTGGAGTGGTAATACCTCTGAGGATCCCATTTATAGGTCAATAGATCTGTTTAGAAATTATTTGTATTGTATGTGCAAAAATTCCTGTTTAGAAACAATTACACAAAAAATGTAAATATGAAAGTACAAAGAAAATAATTCTTTAATCTTAAAATAACCCCATACAGGTTGATATGCTGTTAAATAAAAACCAATCTGCCTTTCTGTTTATTCATAGCTGAAGGGAGAAGAGATGGATTTCTGCCTTCTCATGGGGAAATTGAAATGAAGATTGTAACGTGGTTGGTCATTGGCCCAATCAGCTGAGGCTGTAGAATACATCAACCGCTTCTCTGCCGAGGGTTAAGATACCCCCACCCCAATAAGTGATCTAAACTATCTGATGTTGAGGTTCCAGTAATGCTGGAACTTTGAGGGGTGAGGAGTACATCTTCATTGCCATTGCTCCCCAGTCTACTCTAACTGGGGAGTAGCACCTGATTGGGTCCTATCTCTGTGTCAAATAGAACTGTTTGACCTTTAAACTGTCTGCAAACAAATGACTTATGCTAAATTGAATTGTTAGAAATAGAACTGTTTGATCACTTAACTGTGTGTATCTCTAAAGTGTGTTTACAAATCATATATTTAATATATATATATAATAGGATTTGGCATTAAATAACCAACAATGGTTGATATGCAATAAAATCCAAAGTAACTAAACAGCTTTTCAAGTCCATTTTTTACCATGGAAAATGTTATCCACAAATAATTGAACATGATTTTTCAGTTCAATTGAAACTCTGAATGAATTGGGCAATTCTAAAAGGAGCCTTCGGTGCACTATAGTTTATGGGTGATTCATCTCTGTCTAATATCCTTGGTATGACATGGACCAGCATTTAATGATGAAACTTTAGATCTGGAGTTCTTGGAAGTGTGGAGTCATCTCTTCATTATCATTACTCCCAGATCCACTCTGACATGGAATGGTAGTGCCTGTTAGAGTCTCGTGTTAAATATTTGAAAATTATTAGTATTAGATAAGAATACTTGATACCATATAATCATTAGTTGTCTGAATTTCTGAAACGAAGCTGGATGATTTTTATCATTCAGGGTTTTCAGATTATTGTCTTCATCTTTATCGTTATATTCCCAATGTTTTGATCATTGTGTCCTCTGGCCTTCAGGTGTTTCTTGTTGAACTTTAGAGCCAACACAGAACTTCAAACTCTGTCCTTTATTTAATCCACAGGTGTCACTTACTCTGATTCGGTTAATTATAACCAGGTACTTGTGTTAATACTGGGTCATCGGCCTTATGAGTAGAGCATTCACCAATGGTCTGGGAGACCAGGGTTCAATCCCTGGTTGAGTCATACCAAAGACTCAAAAAGTGGTACTTGATGCCACCTCGCTTAACACTCAGCATTATAAGGTAAGGATCAAGGGTAAAGTGGAGCAATCCAGGGAATGGAATAGTGCCCTCCCCTACACCTTAGTGTAGTAGCTATTGAAAAGGAGCCTTCAGATCACCCTTAACTAACATCGCCAACTTTACTTTTTTTGTAGTGTTAAGTATTCCTGTATTGTTACTCGCCTGCAGTTAGGATTGAACTTGCAACCTTCAGATGATTGTTACTTAGAAACTTAAAAAAACTAGCACCTATAACTGATATGCTATGTGTCCTGCTGGAAAGTTCAGAGTGAATTTTTGGGATCTATAAACTTAATGTTCTTACATCACTATGTATTCATAGTAATGTAAGAACTGAAACGTTGTGAATCTAACAATAAAAATGAAGACAACAGTCCGAAAACCCTGAAGGATCAAAACCCTTTAACCCTGTGTAAATTATTTGCTTTAAGAATTGCTACTTGAAGCTTTAATTGTTTACAAATTATTATTGCTTAGAGATTGTTAATTGAAAACATAATTGCTTGCAGCAAAAAACAAACCAATTATCTTTTTTGATGTGGTGAAGTAGATAAAAACAATGCCTGACATTCATCTCAAAATGAAAAGACTTAGATAATCTACCTCCATTCAGATAGACTTTTTCTTTACATTTATTTTTATTTTTGAAAGAATTAAAACGTGTAAAAGCAAGTGAAAAATTGTGTTGAAAGATGCCAAACCAGAAATTATGTAAAAAGCTTTTTGAACTCTAAGCTCCTCAGTCCTCTGATCTCTTGTTTCTTGGTATACAAAATTCACAAAAAAATATCTCGCACAAAATATGAATATGGGTACTTTTTTTTTTTGTATGCGTCCTTTTTTTTTTTCTTTTTCTTTCGAATTCAAATTAATATTTAAAGATTTCAAAGTGGAATATTGTGATCAAATCAGCAAGAAGATAAAGAAAATTAGTCAAAAATTTATAATAAACATTTTATCATCAAAATAATGAATCAATTTAAAGTTGATTGATGAAGGAATAAGCTTAACCCATTATAAAATTAAACAAATTTTTATTTATTCTTTTTTTGTTAGAAGGGAAAATGACATGATCAAAACCTTTCAAGTGCAGATGTATGACTTAGCAACAATAAAATAATGACAGCCCAGTCGTGCTGGGGAAGTCAGACTTCATGACTATCTCAGGTGTAGCCTGCATAATAATTTAGTCATCTTGCTTTGGATTGTTACTATATATAAAATTCTAGGGAAGGAGAGGGTGTTATACGAGTCTTACAAGCCTGTAGCATTGGAAACCATGGGATGCAGCATGGTGGATGTGAATCAGGGCAGATGAATACAAAAGTTGAACAGTGTACTTTACCTGATGTATATTAGATGGAGGACTATTATTGGTCAGTCAGGAAATTAATGCTACTCATCTGTAAGTGTGGTATCTATAGATGAGAAAAATAGCCATAAAAATTTTATCAATTCAAATTAATTCCAATTTGCCATTAACTTTTAGAATTTGAGTGGCTGGTATTTATGCTGCTGCTTAGATGCATGTATACCTTAGCAGCCTGAACTCTTGTCAGGGATCTCCATTTCTACATTGATATTGTCAATAAAATGTTCTACTCTGTTAGTCAGCCGTCTTTGAGGGTCCTAAGAGTTAACACTTTCAAAAAGCACATTATTGTTATAGATTTAGTGAATCATCTTCAGGAAATTTGTAAAAGAGTGTCGATGTTCAAACTAATCATTTAATCATATATAAAGGAAACATGAAAATTAGATCAGCAATTGTGTGTCATATGTACAACAGCATTAAAAGAATAAAGCACTCAATTTTGCTTTTGATGTTTTACAAAACAACCTTTACACAATCCTGCACCACAGAGGATCTCCTATTAATGTTTCTATACATTAGCATTGAATTGATCAACAAATAGCCAATATGAAAATGCCTTACATTCAGCTACAGCCAAAACAAAAAAATGTCACTCTGCCTGCAAAAGGGTGAATATTAGATTTTATCTCTTTGTTGGACTAGAAAACGTGTATAATTTTTCTCTATTTTTCTCTTGCAGAGCAATTTACTCTCTCCCCCATTGTGCTATATTGGGGAACTCCTGCCTGTTGTCAAGTCATATGAACTTTACTTATTGTTGCAGACTGTCTGGCGATATATGAAGGTTAGTTAAATGATGCAAAGCAAATCCTATTTTTGAAGAAATTTAAAAAAAATTTTTTTACCTAAATTGTGTTTTGAATGTATTCTTCTTGATAAAAAAATAACTTTCTTATTTTTTGGGTTCAGAGAAAATTCCTGGCTTTTAACTACTGATGTCTAGGAATTTTTGAAAATGTCTCTTTATCTCAAGGAATAGACACCTTTTAAAGTTATCATTCCATTTAGAACCCCCCTCAAATCCTGAATATTGGGCTAACAGTATATAGTAAAACAGCATTCAGCTTAAAAGATGAAGCTTATGAGTTGAAAGGGTTAAATATCCTTGGTTCATCAACATTGTTATTATTAGGGTATGCCCAAGGCACAAACTCCTTTTAACTCTCTCTTGCCATCTGCCTCTATCAGTCATGGTAGGTTCTCCTAGACAGCATCGAGTATCCTCACAGGAGTTTGTTAAAGAACATCACTTATGAGTTCGTCCTTGCTTCACAAGTTGTGCCCAACATGTCTTGTTAGTTTTATTTGGATAGTTTATGAAATGGGAGGTAAGTGGCCATACAGCTGTTTTGTAGACTGTGCCTTCCAGGATTTGTTCAGAACAACATGCAGCATCCTTGTGTTGTTTTCATCTAGTGCAGCCATGTAGTAGTACTGACACAGCTACAACTGGGGAGAATTCCTGATTGAAAATTTGATTAAATGTTAAAAAAAAGTATTAAAAAAACCCGGGCCGAGTTGGCTGGGGCTGTAGAATGCACTGACTGCATCTCTGCTGAGGGATGATTGTCTTAAATATGATATTAATCTGATTGTGAGGCTCTAGTAATGCTGGAGCTTTGGGGAATGCAGAGTACCCCTTCATTACATTGCTCCTAGGTCTACTCTGGCCCAGAATGGTAGCACCTGAGAGGTTCCTAACTGTTGGTCGACTCGACCTGTTTGGCATTTAAATTGTATGCAAAGAAATAACTTATGCTAAACTGAAATAGAACTGTTTGATCATTTAACTGTGTTGAAAAAAATGACTGATGTTTAATGGAATTGTTGTTTATACACAGCATTACTTAGAATCATTTAACTGTATGCAAAAGAATGAGCTTTGGCTTGCTTAAAAATGTCATCAATACAATGTGTTTACAAATCATATATATTTGATACTTGTGTATAACCGGGCCATTGGCTTAATGGATAGTGTTTGACAATGGTCTGGGAGACTAGGGTTCAATCCTAGGTTGAGTCATACCAAAGACTAAAAAAAAAGGTACTTGATGTCACCTTGCTTAAGACAGCATTATAAGGTATGGATCAAAGGTAAATTGGAGTGTTCCAGGGAATGGAGTAGCGTGCTCCCCTAGAACTTGGTGTTGTAGCTATTGAAAAGGGAGCCTTTGGTTCTCCCTCTACTACGGTCACCAACTTACATGTGTATAAAGAAGATCTGGCATTAAATAGCTCATAATGGTTGATATGCCATAAAACCAAACCATACAATAAAAAATCCATTAATTCTAAGCCACGCGTTTTGCCATCTGCCAAAAATGAAAAAAATGAACTTTTTAAATAGTAGTAAAAATCCTTTTCAATTCTTTGCCTACCAAGGCCATTGGTATGCTTCCACAGCTTGGTGGCTGTAGAATACACCGACTGCTTTTCTGCAGAGGGGTAAGACCCCCCCAACGAGTGTCCTGGATATGACACTAAACAATCTGATGGTGAGGTTCCAGCAGTGCTGGAGCTTTGGGGAATGCGGAGTACCCCTTCATTGCCATCACTCCCAGGTCCACTCTGGCTCGGAGTGGTAGCACCTGATAAGGGTCCTATCTATGGGTTAAATAGTACTAACAGCATACTTATGCTAAAATGAATTGAGTAAACTGAATAGCTTGAAGTAGAAACGTTTTTGACAATTAAACCGTACTTACACTTAAACTACGTGCTTATGCTTAACTGAATTATTTGAAGTAGAACTGTTTTTCGACATTAAAACTGTATTTACACTTAACTGAATTATTATATATAACTGCTTGAATAGTTTGAAATGGAAATGTTTTTGACAATTAAACTGTGTACTTATGCTAAACTGAACTGTTTTCAATAGAACAGATTATTTACATAAAAATGGATTTAGCATTAAATAACCTACAAAGGTTGATATGCCATAAAACCAAACCAAACCAAACAGCTTGGTGGGTAGAGTTGAAAAATTCATACTCCGCATCCTTTGCCTGTTTGAACATAAGAAATATATTTCAAATGATGAATTATGCAATGAGTTTCATTGAAACTATTTACCAATCCCTCCGCTCGGGCAGGATATGACACGAGGTCAATTTTTAAGCGGAGTTTAACAGGTTTGAATTCAGAGTTTTCCTTCTCCTAGACTAGTTGCCTAACCAAGGCTGAAGAACCTAGTCTGTCCTGCTATTTACCCATAGCTGGAGGGAGAATAATTGGATTCATACCTTTCCCAAGGGTATTAGTGCTATGTGAAATGTAATCAGTATCGTCCAGGATTTGAACTCGTATCGCCGTAGGAAATGAACACAGCGATAACGACTACACCACGGGCACCTCCTTGTAGCTATCTTCAATGAGTTTCATTGAAGATAGCTACAGTAAACATCTTTTTCACTTAATTTATAATCAGAATTTGTTGCTATTAGCTTAATGTAAAATATAAGAATAAACAATATATTTCCTGGAAGCAATTGAAATTCAGACGGGGAAATTATTCAGATGAACATCCACATCTTAGTTGTTTTGATTACTGATTGAAACAAAAAAGGTTAAATACAAAACTATGTAATTCATCATGATTTTCGGGTTTTAATCATTATTTCTATTCTTTTTTTTATTTAAGAATTTTTTTTTTCTTTTAGGAAAACCCACCTGTAAATAATCTTGACCATCAGAAAAAAGGTGAGATTTTTTTGTTTATTGATTATGTCTTATTTTATTTTATTTTTTCAAAACAATTCTCAAAAACATTTGTCATTTAAAGACAGTTATAAATTTTGACTAGTCAAGATTGATGGAACATTTTATATATTGTCATGATCTAATTGTTTGATTATCCCCAATATACAGTACTTTTCATAATTATTTGAACAAATAGACAATTTTCTTGGAATAATCAATTTATTAAATTAGTAAGTCTATTCAGTTGTTATTCAAACTTTTAATAGTATATATAACAATAAATTCAAAAATTTTCTTTTTTCATTTCTCATTTGAGAATCTTGTGATTTGATAAAATAGTAATTCATCTACTGTGTGGGTAATCGTGTTGTTTACTTTGTCTTTTGGTTGATGCAACACAAGGTTAGTTTTTTAAGTGATGGCCCACGGCAGTGTCAGAATAACTTCTTTAGCATTTGGGAAGCATTTCCAGCATCAGAATATAAAATAGCTGTTTTAGAGGATGCCCCTTAGCTTTTAAAATTATTTACCTGGCACAGATACCTGGCTTTTTAGCTGGGCCATCTGGCATTTGTGCTGGATGAGGGTATCAATGATAGATTCAAGGCTGAATGCCCCTCCAGCTTTAGCTGGGCCACCTTCAAGTGTGTGATGAATCATTGACAAAGTATAGCATTAAACGTTCTGGTTTAGTTCAAGCTATGAGCAGGTATATGTGCTGGATTCACATTGCACTTAATGAGTCCCAACAGGGTCACCTGACTCTCATGACACCTTACGAGCCTATGACCAACATAGTCCAGCCGGGTACAAGTCTTGGCTCATGCCCGACCTCTTCCTTTCCTAAAACTCTCACTATAAAAAAGACCTTGTGTCAAATTATGTCTAATGGGAAGCTGTGATAAATATCCTTACCTTTCAAAGTTAAGCTTATTTATGTGAGTTCCAGCATGAAACCAGTCATCATGTTGATTCATATATACTGTAAAGAGTTATTTCCCTTTGTATACTTAGATTTTAAATTTTAGCTCACATGGTTTTATTTACCTAACCTTACCACTGAAAGCAGATTTCATATAGTCGTGTTTTTTTTTTTTTTTTTTTTTTTTTTTTGGCAACCTCCTAGATCAATGTGTATGGTACCAGAAATTGCTTAACTTTCCCTTTTTAACAGTATTTTTCTCTTTGGAGTACCTCAAGCATCAGAGATTGAGCCTGACCCTCATCATCATCATGTCATGTCGCTAGCATGGATATCCCTGACCCTCTCTCGCCACTTCTCCCTATCGTTCATTGCCTCTGGCAGATCTTCAGGGCTACATCCTGTATCCTCACATAGCTGCTGTATGTATGTTCGAGCTGGTCGTCCTGCTTTTGCTCGGCCATATGTGGGGGTCCATAGGAGTACATCACTTATGAGCTCGTCCCTGCTTCTCCAGCAGCATGTCTGGTTCGTCTAACTTGGATAGTTTTTGTGATGGGAGGCAGGTGGCCGTATAGTTGGTGCTTGTGGGATGTTGCCACCAGGACTTGTTCAATATTGCTTGCAGCATTCTTGTGTAATTGCCATCTAGCGTCTTCTCCAACCGTTTAGTTAGCGTCCAAGTAGTGCATCCATACAGCAGTATTGATACAACCACTGCCTGGAAGAAACTGCGTGACCCTACTACCTTTTAATGCTATGAATTAGGTGATACTTCTATTGACAATCCCAAGCTAATATCGATTGCCAGACCTTTGTTGGGTAGATATCTTATGATAGAATTGTTTTGATTGACATTTTTACTTAGGATCATAGAGTAGTATCTGTGTGCTCTATCTAAATCTATGTAATGCAAAGTATGATATAATTTGTTTTTCTTTGTTTCTCAGAAACTTTTACTTAGATTAGAATCTAGTATCTGTGAACTCTGCCTAAGATCAAAGTGTCAATCCCTGACATATTTGCCTAGTATAGTATCTGCACTCATGGAAATTCTATAGTTAATTAAAAAAATTTAAAATTTGTAGGTGAAATGTTATATTAGAGTACGTCAAAAGTTTTGCAATATTTGTGTCTCATACACAGGATGATGCTCCGTATTGGTCAGAATTATGAGAATGTAATTCAGTCAGTTTTTTTCCTGATGGTTTTTCCCTTACTGCTGGAGTGAATGTTTGTGATTGGGCCGCATAAATACACTCGGCATTGGTTAAAAGAAACTGGTGCTTTTCTGTAGCAAAAGACATTATACTACTTGAAAAACTTGGAATAAACTTCAGGATCTTGAAGGAATTCAACTGCTGCCACACCCACAGCAAATAGACTAGACCTAGTTCTTGCTGAATATTACTTGTTCTGATACCTGACTCTTGTCCTGCATTTGTGATGCTTCAATGACCAAGAAGAGGTAGAAGCTTCAATGAAGGAGTTCTTCACCTCGAAGGACAAGAACTGGTATCGGTGTAGGATCAAAGAATAGGCAGAAAGGTGACTACTGGTGGTGCTACTTGATGGCCTCTACTTTGAATGCTCTGCTGCTTTAGTAGCTTGAAGAAAAAAGCAAATAAGTGACCAAAATATTGCAAAACTTTATAGGTTGTCCCGAAAAATTTGGCATCATTTTGCAGGCCAATAATTTTGGCAATTCTCGTTAAAATAACCTCAAATTTTCTCTGAATGTATTGAAACAGATAAAGATTTTATATTTAATGGAAGAGGATAGTATGTGCTTATCTGAATGAAAATCTGCCTGAGAGATGGATTGGGCGTGGTGGAGATAAAGACAGTTTTCTGATGAAATAGCTGCTATGGTCTCTGAATCTGTTCCCTGTGTGATTTCTTTTTATGGCTATATATGAAGCATCTGGTTTTTGTCCCCCTTTTTTTCTACTAGCATTGATAAACTCAAGCAGAGCATTTCTTCCATACTGGATAATATTACCGGAGACATGCTACAGTGTATTTGGCAAGAGCTTAACTATTGACTTGTGTGCCATGTCACAGATGTAGCACACATTAAACACTTATGAAATCAGTCCCAGAATAAGATTATGATGTTCAACACCTAAATGGTTCAATTTCATTGCGCTAGACTTGGTAGTTTTTTAGATGATTGCTTTTAAAATGATGTAAAATGTTTTGGAAAACCCTGTATTTTTAAAAGAATATAAAGATTAATGCTTTCTCAAAAATAAATACCCACCTTGTCCCATAATAGTATGCAGAGGGGTAAGACCCCCCTAATGAGTGTCCTGGATATGACACTAAACAATCTGATGGTGAGGTTCCAGCAGTGCTGGAGCTTTGGGGAATGCAGAGTACCCCTTTATTGCCATTGCTCTCAGGTCCACTCTGGCCCGGAGTGGTAGCACCTGATAGGGCCCTATCTATGGGTTAAATAGAACTAACTGCATACTAATGCTAAACTGAATTGTTTGAATAAACTGAATAGCTTGAAATAAATGTTTTTGACAAAACATACTTACATTTAAACTGCGTGCTTATGCTTAACTGAATTATTTGAAATAGAACTGTTTTTCGACATTAAAACTGTATTTACACTTAACTGAATTGTTACATATAACTGCTTGAATAGTTTGAAATAGAAGGTTTTTGACAATTAAACTGTGTACTTATGCTAAACTGGATTGTTTTAAAAAGAAAAGATTATTTACATAAAAATGGATTTGGCGTTAAATAACCTACAAAGGTTGATATGCCATAAAACCCAAGAAACCAAACCAAACCATAATAGTAGTTACAGTGGTATATATATTTTGACATTGCAACGATTCTTATTGGACAGACATTTTACAAGAAGAGAAAAAAATCAGATGTATATTGTTTTTTTTTTTTTAGACTCATAAATACGGTCACTTAAAGAATGTGTGAATAAAAAGATTAAAAAAATACAAAAATTACCATTACTTTACTAAAAGATATGACAAAAAAATTTTGAAAATGCAATGTTTTCCTAGTCATTGCTACTTATCCTCATATATACTAAACATTTAAAAAATTTTTTTTTTTGAGATATTCCATATAGATTCAACATTTTATGTATGGATCTCCTTATTAGATGGATCAAAAAATTTAAAGTGTATATATTATAATAGAATTTCAATTTTCATCCTAAATGTTGTCAATATCATTGGTAATGTGATGGCTTATGTACTGGAATGTGACATCAAGGTAAATGAGTTAGAACTCTAGTCCCACTAATTACATTCACTTTCTGACTAATTATCTTCTTTTATTGTATATGAAATTTACATGTGTGTTGTGTGTGTGTGTATATATATATATATATAAATATATCTATCTATATATATATATACATATATATATATATATACACACACACACATATATATATCTATTAATCTTAATTTGAAAAAATTTGTTATTTTTCAGTTTGTGATCCCAAGTTTTCCACAGTCATCCGTTCTGTTTTGCACACCAACATTGCCCAGATGGGACCAACGTACAAGCGTTTCTTTGACAGTGTCTCTGTTTTCATCCCTCCTACTACTACTGTTACTCTGGTAACCACCACCACCTCATCAGCTTCTTCATCTATACCACCAACCTCTACCAACCCTACCACTACAACTACCACTACCCCTTCTTCACCCACAGTCTCACCGACCACGAGTGTTTCTAGTGTGCCAGCCAATACATCCCCCACTTCTCCTGAGAAAATGATTGTTGATAAATGAACAATAAAACCATTCCATTTTTTTCTCTTTTTTTTTTTTTTTTATTTCTGCCGTTCTCTTTTCGCATATCAGGCTTGGTGATCAAACGTTAAATTCAGGCACTTGTTCCTACCCCTACCCCATTGTGATTTTATATATGAATTTCAAATAGATAAAATGAATCTCAAACCAATTTACATAAATCTATCTGTTGTGTGGAAAAAAAAATGTTAGTATTATTATGGGTGTATCTTTATTAGAAAAGCAGAACTGATATTATTGAGACCACCTGGCGAAGATTCCTATCTGCTGGTAAGAATGGGGAACAGGTAGAGACTTAAGAATCATATCATATAAAGAAATTCTCATAAAAATATTAACATCTTTTTTTTTTTTTTTTTTTTTGAAACACCCTAAATATATATATATATAAATATCTATTGGTCAATATTTGATTCATGGTCACAATATTATTTATTTTTGAAGCCATAAGTGGTTCAGATTACGTCTCATTCTGTTTGCATTTCAAACTGTAGGTTTGATATTTCAGGGTGTGCACTATTTTCTGGCTAGGATCAGTATTTAGCTCTGGTCTTTGGCTAGGATTCTCTTTAGAATACACATACATACACACACACATATATATATATTGTATTGGACAAAACACCCATAAATTTTAATGGAACTTCAATGGCTTAGACATACATAGGAAGTAATTATTTTCCTTGATAATTGTTGTCAAAATTTTCTTAGCTGTTGCAAAAATTCATTAGCAAAAAAACACAAATTAAGATATTTAGTAGAGGAAAAGAAAATTCTTAGAATTAGCTTTTTTTTTTTTTTTTTGTATTTCTGAGAATTTTCTCTCAGAAAATTATGACTTTTGTGTGTCCAAGCTAAGTTTAATTAAAATTTGTGGCAGAAGTGGCGCTTTTTTTTTTTGTTTGTTTTTTGTTTAATATTGTATGCGTCAATCTCATTTATATGATACTATATCATAAAATTTTGAAGCCAATGATTGCTTAGAGCACTTCTCATGTTTGTTTTTCAACCTTACGAAATTATGACTGCTATTCACACATAATCCTAGCTATGGGTTAAATATTAGTACCACTACTGTTCTTCTCGAAGGATAGCTTTGGCGTTAAATAACCTATTAAGGTTGATATGCCATTAAACAAAGAAACCAAAACCAATCAGACATAATGTCTAGTATTTGGAACAAAGTTTGCATTCTAAAATTATCTTGCATTGATTGATGCCTAATTTTTATGAAAAAATTTGGTACCAATCGATGCCGGTAATTCAAAATTCAATTTGTGTGTGTTTGTCTATATACATACATGCAGTTTTAAATCAACAAAAATCCAATTTTGATATCAGACTTATATTTTTTTATATTAACATCAATCTTGGGTTCAACTTCTGATAATTTTAAGATAGAAAACTTTCTGTGACAGGTGGGCAAACTGGTGTTTCTACTGAGTTAATAGAAATTTTTTAATGTTAACACAAGTCACAAAACGTTTACTTTTGGTCGTGTTTTGTGTTATAATATCAATAAAAAAAAATTTCTTACTACTTTGTAGTGAAACAACATTTTATCGTGTGTGTGTGTGTAATATATAGTATTTACATGCTTTGGACTATTATCCTCATCTTTGTTTTTGTATTCACATATTGGCTACTGTACTTTCTAACATTCTTCAAGTATCTCATCTGTAAGTAACTCCCCATCTTGAAAATTTAGATACTAGACAACATCTATATATGTCAAATCTTGAAACATTAAGAAACTTATAAACTTTAGATTCTGCCTTGTCCTTATGGTAATACAGGGATTGTTAGTGATAAAGTGTGTTAATGAAGTTTTGGAGTAAAAAGACATGTGAAGATTCATGAAAAAAGCTATTCCAAAGGTTGAACCTGTTAATCCTGTATAGGATTCAAGTCAGGATGTTTGAGTTTCACTATTGTTGGTAAAGATGGCTATTATCCATAAAGATGTTGTAGTTGTCATCATATATATATATATATATATAAAATTTCTGTTTTTTGGTTTTGTTATTATGACCGATTATTAAGGGTCAATAAATAAATAACTCAACATGGAGATATGAGGTGCCACACAAATGTATCTAAGTCTCTGAGGAGGGTTTCCTTGGTTCAACATATGCGAAGACAGGCAAGGTGCTTATTACTGCTGCTACTCGCCTCTGCCAGCTTAGTTCTTGATTAATAAATACTCTTTGGGTAAGTCTGTTATTCTGGTCATAGGTGAGTCACCTGCAACAGTTATATATACAGGGTTCAGAAAAAAATGATAATTCATGATCTAATATCTTGTTCAAATAATTTCAAATTTCAAAAGCGTATATAGAAACAACTCAACATTTTTCTGTTTTTATATCTTTTTTTCTTTTCATTTATAGAAATGCCATTCACGAGGATATAAAAGGCATTTAAACATTAAAGATGGAGTTTTTAAGTGGTTTCTACACCTACTGTTAAAATTTGAGATCGTTTGAATGAAAATTGGTTAAGTTATTAGATTTCGAAATATGCCATATAATATATGTATGTATGTGTATATATTTAAAAATCTTATGGTATGTGCAAAATTTTAGAATAGCTTTAAGTAGAGTATACATTGTGAGCTCTAAAAAAAAAAAAAAGGCACTTTTTTTTTTTTTTTGTCACATCTCATCAGAGAAACTCTAGGACATGCAAGCAATAGCAATTCCTCACTATTGCTTGCATGTCACTGAGTTTCTCTGATGAGATGTGACCAAAAAAAAAAGGTCCTCTTTTAGAACTCAGAATGTATACTCTACTTAAAGCTTTTTTTTTTTTTTTTTTTTTTTTTTTTCAAGGTCTATATTATTAATTATATTATTGATTTTTTTTTTTTTTTTTTTTTTTTTTTTAGTCATCCGTGATTGCTATTTCATATTCAGTCCAATTATTCAAATGAAAAATCCTCCGAAGAAACTATGCAAAAAAAAATTTAAATATAAACTTACAATGTATGCAATCCCTAACCCTTAGGTATGAAATATTCCTCAACTGGTTAACATGCTGTTGAAATTAATCAATTGTATCTCCCGAACAAGTATTACTTGTTAGCGCCCATATACTCTCCAAGTGGTTATCTTCCCTGTCAATCTTAGTAGAATGCCTTTTGTTATTTGTTAAAGGGAGAGGTAGATTCATGCCTTTTCTAAGGTTCTTGTAAGAGAAACATCTGTAATTTGAACTTGCTCGACCAACAATATTACCTATCTGTAATTATTACATGACTTTGCCCATCAAACCAGATAAAGGAATCGATCTTTTATTCAGGAAATATCTAAATCATTGTATTGATCATGAAATAGTTGTCATGGATTATTAAGTTGAAAAAACATTGATTTTATATGATTTAAGTATTTAGCAATATATCGTTATAAGTAATTTTTTATTTATTTTTTTATTTTTATTTTTATTTTATTTTTTTCAATTTTTAAAAATCTTATGATTTAATAAAATAGCTATTTACCATTATTGGAGGTGTGCTTGGTGGGTACCGATGATTGACAGCACAGAAAATTGAATGTGAACTGAATTCCAACCCTGAGTGGGGCTGTAGGAATTTTACTTTGTACTAAGATATCTGCCTTCCTTTCCCTATCTATCATCTCAGAGAATACTTTCTACTGGCGACTCCTAGTCATGGCATGGTGGAGGCTTTATATTCTGTAAGATTTGTCTGAGTTGGTTTATTTCGACACAATCCTATAACCTGGCAGTTGTAATTGTCTTGGCATGTTGTAAAGTTAAAAACTAATGCTGAAGTGTTAATGGTTCTGAATATTAAGCAACTACCAGAATAGCAATCAACTTGAAAACAATGATCACTGAAAGCTCTAAGAAACTCATCAAACATTTTTAAAAAAACCCAAAAAACTAGACTTAACTCTAGCAGTTTGCTGGTAATTGAGTTCAATATCAGTATTTATGTAGCTTGTTAGTCTGACATTTGGCGAATGAAATTTAGCTTCATCCGTGTGGATCAAACTACAATTGTTTATCAGAATTTCCCATTTGTCTATAAAGTGAAAGTTAGTGATGCATGTATTTATCCAACCCCTCTGCGGGGGTGGGGTACTTGTGGTGTAATGATTAAAAATGTTGGACTGCGAATTCTTAGCAAGCAAGTTCGTACTCCAGTCGCACTATTACGTTCGCTTTCGGGCAAATACTCTTGGGAAAGGTATGAACCCCCTTATCCTTCCAGTTATGGGTTAAATAGTGCCACTACTGTTCTTCTATGAGAATGGTTTGGCATTAATTAACCTACAAAGGTTGATATGCCATTAAACAAAAAAACCTGACCTAACCAACCCCTTCACGGTGAGCAGGATGTGACACAAGATCAATTTTTTAAGCGGGGTTTAACAGGTTTGAATTCAGTTTTCCTTGTCCTAAACCTGTTGCAATACCAAGGTTAATGAGCCTGGTCTGCCCTACTATTTACCTACTGCTGGAGGGAGAATAGTTGGATGCATACCTTTGCCAAGAGTATTAGCACTATATGAAATGCCAACTGCCTTGTCTTGGATTTGAACTCTGGTTGCTGTGATTGTTTCCTCTGATTATAATAAATTACTTGACCTTGCTGGGATTAAATTCATGGCAATTCAGTTTATTTAAAACATAATTGTAAAAATACAAAAATGCTTTGGAGCATCAAGCCTCAGAAAGTAAATCTATTTTAACAGATACTTTTATCTTGACGGTCAGGCATGAAAAACCTTTTTATCTTTAAAGGTCACATTGAAATTTATTATCTTCTTTGATGGCTGTACTCACTAAGTTAGTATGTTTACAATAAAATCTTAAGTTTTAAATTTGATAACTCAGTCCACATGTAATTTTGCCCAATCGGCTGGGGCTGTAGAATACACTGATTGCACCTCTGCCCTCCCCAAACATGTGTCCTGGATATGACACTAAACAATCTGATGGTGAGGTTCCAGCAGTGCTGGAGCTTTGGGGAATGCAGAGTACCCCATCATTGCCATTGCTCCCAGGTCCATTCTGGCCCGGAGTGGTAGCACCTGATAGGGCCCTATCTATGAGTTAAATAGAACTAACAGCATACTAATGCTAAACAGAATTGTTTGAATAAACTGAATAGCTTGAAATAAAAATGTTTTTTACAATTAAACCGTACTTACATTTAAACTGCGTGGTTATGCTTAACTGAATTATTTGAAATAGAACTGTTTTTCGACATTAAAACTGTATTTACACTTAACTGAATTGTTACATATAACTGCATGAATAGTTTGAAATCGAAATGTTTTTGACCATTAAACTGTATACTTATGCTAAACTGAATTGTTTTAAAAAGAACAGATTATTTACATAAAAATGGATTTGGCGTTAAATAACCTACAAAGGTTGATATGCCATAAAACCCATAAACCAACCACATGTAATTAATATATACTATTTAAAGAAAGAAGTCAGACTTTTAATGATTTCTTTCATTTTGTTTCCACCCTGTCAGTCTTAACACACTGCTCTTCTGCAGTGTGTTAAGACCCCCCCCCCGCCTCACCCAATGAATATTCTTGATATGAAAATAAACTACATTTGATGGTGTGGCTTCAGTCTTTGAGCTTTGTGGAATGTGGAGTACCCCTGTGGTACGATAATGACCATTAGTGTGCGTATATATATATATATATATATATATATATATATATATATATATATATATATATATATATATATATATATAATATGCGTGTGTGTGTTCGTGGATGGGTGGCCAAAGAAGGGATCTTATCTTCGGCATTTTTGACAGGCGTCAGAGGGTCTAGTGGGATCCTTTACTCTATTTTGGTGCGAAGACCACACAAAGAGCTATATCCGCGAAAACCTGCAAGACCGGAAGAGAAGGACGAAAGACGTCGGTTTGTTAGGAGTGACTATTTGGAGCAAAGATTCAAGCCCAAGATGTGGGGCTGGTTAGTAGGCTCTAAGGGGTGGGTCCAAATCATTTGATGGGTGGTATGGAGTCAAGAACGAAGACACAGAGCAGCGAAGATGATGACCAGATTAGTCAGCATCTTTGGTGTCTGTGTAGGATTTTCGCTGAGTTCTCGTGATAGCCACACATAACAAATGCACACGAAATGCGAAAAATTGCCAACTTCACCTTCCTGCGTTTTGCAGTTCTGAATCTGTGTTAGTTTCTTCTTTCTACCCTGTGTTCGTGTTTTTTAAAAATTTCCTTCAACCTGTGTGTTGTTTCATATCTTTCCATTGCTTTAATTCCCAGTCCACTCTGACTCGGACTGGTAATACCTGTTAGGGTCCTATCTATGGGTCAAATAGAACTGTTCAATCATTTACTATGGATTATCATTGATAGTTATTTGAAACCAAACAGCTGTGTGCAAATTATTTATGTTACATAGGAATACTTAATTAACAGAATTACAAATTGCAACACTTGAAAGGATTTGTTTGCAAACAAATAATTAATATTAAATAGAATTATCAGTATTAGCATGGAATACTTGTAACCATTTAACTATATATAAACAATGAGCTCTAACAATTGATTTAAAAATAAAGTTACCTACAATCTAGTCACTTAGATAAATGGATTTCTATCAACCCCACTGTAATGAAAACAGGACAAGAGATTCTGTCTAGTAATCTTTTATTCAATTAAGAATCTTACTACTCGTCCACTTGACAAGCGGAAATGTACAGCTTTTATAGCTTGGATTATCAAAGAGGAGATAATCCATATTCACAATACCCACCACATGAGCAAGATGTGATATGTGTTCATTTTTTTAAGGCCGAGTTTGACAGGAGGTTTCAGTTTAAAGTATCCCTCCTTTTAGAACAGTTGCCATCCCAAGGTTTAAGTGTCAGCCTGCCCTACTATTCACCCGTAGCGGAAGGAGAATAATTGGATGTGTACTTTTTCCAAGAGTATCAGTGCTTTGTAGAATGTAAACTGCCTAGTTAAGGATTTGAACTCAGGTTGCTGTATCCAGTTCCAAAGGAGATTATGATTCCACCATGAGCACGCACTCGAACACACACACACACACACACGCGCGTGCGCGATTTGGGAGGTGCCCGTGGTGTAATGGTTATCGTCATAGGAAATGGACACGGTGACACGAGTTCAAATCCTGGACGAGACTGATTGCATTTCACATAGCACTAATACCCTTGGGAAAGGTATGAATCCAATCATTCTCCCTCCAACTATGGGTAAATAGTAGAGCAGACAAGGTTCTTCAGCCTTGGTGAGGCAACTAGTCTAGGAGAAGGAAAACTCTGCATTCAAACCTGTTAAACTCCGCTTAAAAATTGACCTTGTGTCATATCTTGCCCGAGTGGAGGGGTTGGTAAATATCCACACACATGCGATTTGGCCGAAAACAACCCACTCTTTTTATTCATTTATTTATTGATAAACTAATATTTGCTTGCACAGGTTCTGTACAAGCCCAATCGGTTGGGGCTGTAGAATAAACCGACTGCATCTCCGCAGAAGGGTAAGACCCTTCTAACAAGTGTCCTAGTTATGACATTAAACTGTCTGACGGCGAGGCTCTAGCCTTGGAGATTTGAGGAATGTGGAGTACCGCTTCATTGCCATTGCTCCTCGGTCAACTCTGACCTTGAGTGGTAGCTCCCGATAGGGTCCTATTTATCGTTCGAATAGAACAAACTGGGTGTCATCAAATGACTGGGGGGTATCCTCATGGTGTAATGGTTAAAGCGATGGACTGTGTAATCGTAGTATGTTCGTATTCAAGTCGCGCTATTACGTTCACTTTCAGGCAAATACCCTTGGGAAAGGTATGAAGCTCCCTTATCCTGGGTTAAATAGTATCACCACCGTTCTTCTAAGAGAATGGCTTTGACATTAAACAACCTATAAAAGGTTGACATGCCATTAAACAAAGAAACCAAACCAATCAAATGACTGATGTTAAATTGTGACTGTTATATAGCAATACTTGAAACCATTTAACTGTGTGCAAAAAGAGCTCATGTTTAAGAATGTTTTCTATAAAATGTGTTTACAAATTATTTATATATTTGATGTATATGAATAAAGAGGATTTGGCATTAAATAACCTACAATGGTTGATATGCTATAAAACCAAACCAAATCGGTTATATACAGGCCAACACAAATTTCCATCTTAATATTGGGGAGAAAAAGAAATATTGCTGGCGTATTAATTGTACCGAGTTGAAGACGTGGTTTTTATATACAATGTGCAATTAAAAAAAAGAACGATCAATATAAAGACTGAAACATTTATCCGGTTAGTGAATTACTTTCTTATATAAATTTTGTCTATTAACGCAGACATTTCCTCTGTGGGATGTTATGGACAAGAACTCTTTATTTGTGTTCGAGGTATGACATTAAACTGGCTAAGATGGTGAGGTTCCTGTTTTGAATATCTGAGGAACGTGGACTATCCTTTCATTGCCGTTTCTCTCAGGTACACTTTAACCGAAAGTGGTGATACTAATTCGGGTCAAATAGACCCGTTTAAAATGTTTTTGTATTTGATAGGGCTGTGAGCAAAGAAAACCCCATTAATAAACAACGATACAAAAATGTTAATAAGAACGTACAATGAATGCGATTCCTAAACCTCTAGGCATAAAATAATCCCAGACAGTGGGGAGGGTGCATTGATAAAAGCAATTGATCACTCTTCTTTGCTTAAGTATTTTGATATAGTTTCTAGTGGAATGAAATGTCCAATAAAGGAAAAGAAAAAAAAGCTGAATATGAAAATAAAATAAAATAAAATAAGAAAAAAAACCCGAACTTTTAAAGAAAACTGGGAAACAGGATGATTGTGGCTGAAGTACGATAACTAGAAGATATTGTATTGTGTGTGAAAAAATAACTTTTGTTTTTTGCTATATCAATGAAATGATTCATCTTGCAGGAAGAAAACATGATTGATATAAATTGATTTAAGGTTAATACACCCTCTAACTCGACTAGGGCATCTCAGGTGCTGTAATGGTTAGCAAGTTAGACTAGCAAACCTGCACGAGTGAATTCGATTCTTATTGGGTGCCCCATTCATGCGGCCTTGTGCCACATCTAAGCAACAAAAAGCTTAGTAAATTACCACCCTCTAACTCGACTATCAATTTATTATTCTTGCTATGAGAGTTTTTTTTAACTTTTATTTTTACTCTTCTACGTATTCTTACCGATTTTGTTGTCGTCTGGATGGTCTCAATTCTTCCAGCTCTCTCAGTTTTTTTTCCTAGGTCTCTGTCGATCGTTCCAAAGGCTCCAACTACAACTGGTATCACTGTCATCCTTACGCTCCACTTCCTTTTTTAGCTCTTTGGCAAGATTTGCCTACCTTTTCACTTTATTTTCAGTCACTCTTTGGCAATGGTTCCCAACCGATTTTGTGCCATACTCGACTTTGCTATTTTTAAAATTCTGATGCCCTCCCCACGTAATATTTAATTCTTACATATTCAAAATTTTACTGCAATTCACGTGAAGGAAGCTTAAAAGGCCATTAACTTGTCCTCTAAACAAGCCCCGCCAAAATATTGCAAGCCTCACCGGTGGGAATTACTGCTCTACGATCTGTTGGAAAGACAAAATCTACAAGATGGTATGTTCTTTTGTTAATTAATATTTGGTCTCTGGTCTTCTGGATTGAATTGAGTTATTATTTTTTGTACTATGAGCAACCTTGTATTATAGACCAATGAATTCTGAGTATAAAATTTGATCTTTATTGGTTCTATACTTTGTGTCAAATGTTAGCTACTCTTTGATTTCTTGTCACTCCGTGTAGTGTAATCATTATTAAACTAGGCTTAGTTACCGTTGTTAACACTCGATTCTCAATTGGTTTCCCATACTTTAGTCACAGCGAAAACATCAGTTCAAGCGAGATCACCGAAGTTAAGCATTGATGAGCCTGTTCAATACTTTGATGGGTGACCACTTAGAAACAGCAGATACTGGGAGCAACACGAAGGCTTTCTGATTTTAAGATAAGCTTCAACTCATTTCAAGAAATATGGAGTACTCTTTCATTGCCATCACTCTCAGGTCCACTCTGGCCCGAAGTGGTAGCACCTGATAGGGTCTTATCTATGGGGGAAATAGAACAGTTTGAAATTTAAACTGAGTGCAAACAAATGAATTATGCTAAACTGAATTGTTTGAAAAAGAACTGTTTGACTATTTAACTGTGATTAAAAAATGATTGCTGTTTAATTGAATTGTTAGTGATAATAAAAAAAATCATCATGTCACGCTGCTAGCAGGGATTTCCCTGGCCCTCTCTCGCCACTCGTCTCTATTGTCAATTGCTCCCAGCAGGTCCTCCAGGCTACTTCCTGTATTGGCACAGAGTATGGGGGTCCACAAGAGTACATCACTTATGAGTTCGTCCTTACTTCTTCAGCAGTGTCTCGCATGTCTGGTTCGTCTAACTTGGATGGTTTTCGTGATGGATTGTAGGTGGTCGTACAGCTGGTCTTTTGTGGGTTGTTACCCCCAGGACTTGTTCAATACAACTCACAGCAACTGCAATATAGATGCACCACATGGACGCTAACTAAGGATATGGAGAAAAAGCTTGAGGGCAAAAATTAATATAACAATACAGGAACCATTTAACTTAGTTGACTTATGTTTATAAATCATATATATATATATATATATATATATATATATATATATAAATATAAACCAGATTTGGCATGAAGCAACTTACAATAGTTGATATGCCATAAAACATGACAAAACAATTCAAGAGGCAGACAAGCACTGGTTAATATATACCTTGCAACCAGTTTGGTATGAGTTCAATACCTGATGTGGGTCGGGTATAAACTTGTTCCGTGGAAGAGTCAATTAAGTACCATCTCCAAAATGGATTCACGAAGATACTGCATCAGTGGATAATGTAAACCTTCATTTTTGACCTGGTGCCAAACTCAGTCGACTAACACATATTTACAGAGACTTTAGACAAACCAACGTATTTTTACTGCAGTTATTTGCGTATAAGTCGCACTATTTTTCCAGATTTTTCAGCCCTAAAATAAGGAATGCGTATTATACTCGACAACTACGTAATCAACATTTTTTCCCGGTCATATGCCTGACCACATTCTGGACAGGATAACCAAAAGTAAATTATACCTATAGTCGTAATTTACTAAGCTTTTTGCTTAGATGTGTCACAAGGCCATATGAATGGGGTAACCAATGAAAACTGAACTCTCTTGAAGGTTTGCTAATCTAATTTGCTAACCATTACACCACCCGAGCCACCCTTAGTTATATCTGTAGCAGAAAGAAACTTGAATTTTTGTTTGGCGTGTAATTTAATTTGACCGTTAGAGTCACCGAACATTTTCACCCAATCAAGATGACCTGTCCTATTCAGCCCGAACCATATTTCCTAGCAGCACCAAAAATTGAAGAAAGCCCGCGAATCTCTCTCTCGCTCAGAAATCCTCAAAGGGAACGGGCGTCTATTCGTCTGTTCCTGAATAGGGGTAGCAGCATCAACCATTATGAGGAGAGCCATCAATTTATGGATCCTTAGGTCTATTTTTCTAGACCAAGAGATTCTAGTTAAAAACAAATTAGATGATACATTCTAACAACTTCCTACCTTCTTTCCTTTACTACGAGACCTCGCAGCATACCAGCGTAAACCCCTTTACTTCATGCTGCCATTAAAACCTTGATACAAAACCTAACGACGTCTTCGTTCTTCTCCATCACCTTTATTTTCCATCAACATTTATCGCGGGGATAACAATCAACGAAATACCAATGCAACCAACGAAATACCAACGCAACCAATGTAAAACCAACTTAAACCTTAAACCTAAAAACCCAATAATAATAATAATATTAATAATGTTATCCCCATTGCTATATATCTATTGTCCAAACTAATGTGTTATTAGCCGTTCGAGAGAATGTGTGTGTAGGGGGGACTTATATTTATGGTAGATATGCTTAGTCCCCTAAAATTTGAGGGTAAATAAGTTTATATCTAAGTTTTGCTTGGTATAAGGCACATGGAAAAAGGTAGTATAGGAATGAAGCAAATGAATGAAGATATGCAACAAATGAGTAGAAGATATGAAACGGCGCGGACAAAAGGAACATTTAAAACAAGACGACGAACAAAACAAATTCATATATTATGATAAAACTTACATTGATACATTAAGAATATCGCTAATTCTATTAATAAAATAATCGTGCGTGTATATGTGCGAATGTGTGTGTGTGTGTGTGTGTGTGTGTGTGTGTAACTAACACAACTAAACTACAAAAGGATTACATATTTAAAATGTCTTTCTTTTTATGGTTAAAAACAGTCGGTTTCTCTGAGACTGGAAAAAGTCTCTTAGTCGATGTATATTGAAGAAATGAATGTCTGCGAGGCCCATCCATGTTGTTGCTATTTGACGTCTGTTGAGTCACACTGGAGGGAGTGTGTTGCCGCTGCGAAGAAATTGTGTAAAAAGAGAGGAAGAGTGTTTGAAGACGACGTATTTATAGAAAAATACGTGTCTTGGAAGTGGCTCCAAATGCAGGACGAAATTTACGCGCGGACGTAGTTTTATGCAGGTCACATGGTTCTCCTGGCCAATCGTTTCCCGAGACTGAACATGTGCACGTCAGTGGGAACAAGTGGCATACCGCCCAAATTAAATTATAGGAGTGTAAAGTCCTATATGTGTTTGTTTATAATTTTGTTTCTCCTAATGTGAGGTTATTTCCGCTGCAATCATTTTTGTTCATCATGTGATGGCTCTAAAATATTTTGTTTTTAGTCAGTACGAACCAATTGAAAGTTTGTACAAATGCTAAAGTAAATGTTGTGGACCAGTAAAGTGTCCGGAAGGAAGACACGAACTCGGGTTTACATGGAACAAAGTATATTAACGAAAGTATAATACAACATAGATAAAATTGTGTTGAACGTCAGTCTGACTGCCAAAGTGTTAGGCGGAGGAGAACTCAGTATTTGTCATCCGTCCCACCACCGGACAAGTATGGCACAAGGCCGTTTTTAAGGTGGGTCCGGTCGCAGGGCCGCAGCCCAGACACGTCCGGCATTACCAAATATACCTTCGACCCCGTCGGCATTCCACTTATTAGGGGCGCCTCGGGTGCTAGGCAATAAACCTACTCCCTAAAGGGGGTAAAAGCCTGGGGGATGGCCCCCTGAGGCCGGAGAAAATGGTGAGTCGACAAACCAGCACTCGGTCAGATCCACGGCCGACCGAGGCTGGGGAGAACGCACCCCAAGATGAACACTTTCCCGATATTATTAACAACAGGAAGAGTTCATTACAGTCCGCAGGTTGGGTACCATAACAGTAAGATTAAATTTAACTCCAATAAATTCTAAAAATTCTGTGCGTATTATACACTATTTTTTTTCTAGAATTTCGTATTCCAGAATTTGGAGTACGTGTTATACACAAATTATTACAGTGGGTTGGCTGTCTTTTCTAATTCGTCTGGTCATGGGGTTTCATTTTATTTAACACACAAGATATAAAATTATATTAAAAAAAAATTTTATCTTACACAAAATACACAAATAGTTCTTATAATTTGGGGATTATGCTAATTACTGTGTTTATTATTGCATAAGTTGGAAGGTTACGTTGCGTCTAGTTCAAAAACTTAACCACAGGAAACGATGGAAATTCTGCTGCTTTCAATAAATTGTTCTTTTAAGTTACGTCAGAATTGCTCACCCAGTGAGGATCTAACACTCTACCCTATTTTGTTTGACAATCTCAAAACCATCTTCCTCCGATAGTTGCTTGAGATTTATCGTTAATTTTGTATTCATATACCATAAACATTAATGTAATGAAAGATTCTTTAAAACCAATTTTCATCTAACCCCCCCCCCCAAAAAAAACAAAGGTTCCTTCGTTACATGAGACATGTTTTTAAAAAGTCGAAACTTACCTAGTTTCTAGATCTAACCGTGCTGTAAATTTGATCCAAAGTGACCCTGCATAGTCTATATCTAAATAAAAGCTATTAATCAAAACAATAAGACTTTTATTTAACATTCTAAACTATTTATTGACTTGTGAATATATGTATATATATAAATGGTAAACAAAGTTACGTTAAAACTTAATAAGTGGATGTTTTCTATTTCATCTGATATTAAAGAAATATTTTTCAAGGCTAGCATAGGCAAAAATCAGGGGTCATTCAAAACACCTATTTTATGATAAAAACATCTTTTTCTGGCTAAAGAATTAGGGTATCGTTCATTGCAGGAAAATATACAATAGTCACACAATTCAACAGAAACTCAAGGGAAGTAACTTATATTTGAAGTTATCTCCCTTGGCAATACGTGTGTATGTGTGTGTGTGTGTATATATATATATATATATGTATATATATATATATATGTATATATATATATATATATATATATATATATATATATATATATATATATGAGGTGGGGACGTAAAACACCACTATAAGAAACGTGGGAATGTCTCAGAAGGACGGATTGATTATTTTAATTTAATTATTTTTCTTTAATTTACAAAACGTTTGCAAGTTTTAATTAGCCATGAAAAATGATTTTTATGAGTTAAAAATTAATCCTAAGTGTTTTCCTGAGTAGCTGTTTTTTTAATGTGTTCTTATATTAGGAAACGACTGAGGTGGTATGCTGTTTCTTAATTGCTTCTCCAGAGCCAAAAAAATATGACTTGGTGGCATGATTCGATCAATCGGTTGGTCATGTCAAGCCCAAGCACCTATATGATTAAGTCGCGACCGTATCTTTCAAATTGGCAAACAAACACCCAACCCTTTTATCGAAAAGATGTTAGAGAGGATTGGTTAAGGGTCTGCTGCATAGAGAAAAACTTAATGAAAATTATTTCTACCAATATATTAATACGCATAATATATATATATATATATATATACACCCCAAAAAAAGATTTGGCATTTAATAGCCCACAAGGATTGGCATGCCATAAAACAAACTAACAAACCAACTAACCAAAATTATCTTTTAACTTTTTGTTATACGCTCTAACAAATCATATAATGACAAATATCAACCTACAAACTATTCGCTTACAAATCATATATACAAAGGAAACAATGTTTTTAGTATTAACCTATTTGGGCTGATATGCCATAAACCCAACCTTGGCAGTACCCATATCCTCAACAAGTAGTTATCCTCAACAGGTAGTTATCGTCTTAACCAATCTTAGAGTAATATCTTTTGTTATTTGTCGAAGGGAAAGGTGTATTCTTGCCTTCCCCAGCTCTGATTTGAACTCTATTGACCAACAATATTATCCGTCAATAATCGTTTGGCTGCTGTGTCTATTTAAGGAAATAAAGGAATCGATAATGCTTAAGAAAGCACTCCCCCCCACACACACAAAAAACAAAAACAAAAAAGAAATGCCTGAGCTTACCTAAGGAACATCTTATTAGTGCCGAGGTTAAGGAGCTTGTCTCGTTTAGTCATTACTACTGAGTTGTGAATTTGATCCTCACAGGGTGTATTATGCTTGAGTCAAAACTAATATAAACTTAGTCGGAATCCCTGTGCTGGACTGCGGCCTTGAAGTAAACGAGTTCTAACTCCCGTGACGGTAAATTCTTTAAAATCCCAAAACAGGACTTTAATTTTTGCACGTGTGAAGACGGGGCAGGTTGGCACTTGATCCCTTGTAGAATAAGTCCTCGTTCAGAGTTTTTTCCTCAGGCATATAAGAACTGGCATATTATGTGGGGGATTAATTTATGGCCAGAATGACCGCCGCTGGCAAGGGGTTCCAAATTTCACACTATACACACACCCACCAGGTCGCTAATCTTCCTCCCCTAGAACAATGGAAGATATGGACCTATAGGTTTAGACGTAATAATATTAATTATAGTAGTCAGCAATTCCGGTTTCCCGTATAAGAATTTAAAGGAATTAATAGGACAATTTTAAGTGAGCATATCATAAGGCGAATAGAAGCTGGAAAAGAAATATGACATAACAAACTCGTAGAAGACACTGTAAATAACAACTTAGACCATGTGGGAACATTAAAATATATCAATCTTTTACTACACATAGATATACACCTTCAACGTGTCAAATATATAATAAATGAACAGTCCATGAACATAAATGTCTTTCTTCTTTTCTGTTCTTTCGTTTTTCTTCAAATTGAGAGAGAGAGAGAGAGAGGGTATATAAAATTGGGTATATGGAGAAACAGTCCCAAGGGTACTTATCTTATTTAGATGGATTCCTGTGGAGAATATTTCCTCTTTTACGGGCTAATAGACTTTATGCTATTTTTAACACTGGCTTGAAGAAAATGGCTTCTTTCTGTCCGAGATATTCTTTTGTCTTCTTCTACCCGGAGTACTGGCTTTGGCTCCGTCTGCCACGAACCCTGTCCAACAACTAACGTTTCTTATTATCTATTTCCGCTGACGGAAAGGAGTCCCCACTTCCGTTTTAGGGTCCCAGCTAATCGTTTGGCTTCTACCTTCTTCTTTCCCGTGTCAGGCGACCCGAGTGAGGTCACCAAGTATAAACATCTGTGGGTCTCCCCTCTGTGACCTACATTCTTTCTTAACGGTCATTCTCTGATGGCTTGCCACTGCTAATTCAAACAAGAGGATAGTAGTAATCATATTTCTATCTTCTTAATGGGACACCACGTGACACTCCAATCGCGCTATTATGTTCCCTTTTTTACCAACAGCATCGCGAAAAGTAGGAACTCCTTTATCCCTCTAGATAACGGTCAAATGATAACACAACTATTTTTACTTAAGGGTGGCAATGGAATTGAGTAAGCCACGAAGGTTCATTTGACAAAAACAAAGAAATCAAACCAAATCCAATATAAGTAAAGTTGGCGACCGAAGTTGAAAGGGACCCGTAGGCTCCCTTTTCATTAGCTACTACACTAAGGTGTAGGGAAGGGTGTTACTTCTTTCGCTGGATTGCTCTACTTTACCTTTGATTCGTAACTTATAATGCTGAGTGTTAAGCAAAGCGGCATTAAATACCATTTTTTGAGTCTTTGGTATGACTCAACCTGGGATTGAAACCCGGTCTCCCGGGCCATTATCGAACACTGCTAAGCTTTATTCAGTATGTATTTACAAGGGCCCACAGAAGCCGTAATTTCGGAAGTAAATTAGCAACGCTTCTGTTCACCGTTAGCACCACAAATAGAAACATTTTAGACACATGCATTATGTGTTGTTCCTTCTATTCATCTAATTGATTGATTAATTGATTGGCTGGATTTTACGGTAAAGTAAAATTGGCGACCTTAGTCGAGGATGACCCGAAGGCTCCCTTTTCAATAGCTACTACACCGAGGCAAAGGGGAGGGCGCTACTCCTTTCCCTGGATTGCTCCACTTTACCCTTGATACGTACCTTATATTGCTGAGTGTTAAGCAAGGAGGTATCAAGTACCATTTTAAAAGTCTTTGGTATGACGCGACCTGGGTTTTCGGGACCATTGGTGAACACTCTACCCACTAGGCACAGCAAGTAAACCCTGAGGTTATTTTAGGAATACATTTTTATTTTATTTCTTTGTTAAAAAGGGTTTGATATTCAAAAATCTTTCTAACGCTAATAATCCTATTAAACGTTACTTTTTTTTGCTCACACTTAAATTGTTTCAAGTATTGATATTTAAAACTATTAATTCTGTTAAATATTAATAATCTGTTCGCGCAGTTAAATATTTTCAAGTGTTGCTATGAAAGATTACATATCAAGTTCTAACACTCCGGGTCAGGGTGGAACTGAGAGTAATGGCAATGAAGGGGTACTTCACATTCCCCAAAGCTCCAGGACAGGAGCTTTACCATCTGATGGTTTAGAGTCATATCCATGACACACATTCGGCAGAGAGGCAAATGGATTATTCGACACCTCCCACTTCAGTCAACTGGGCTGTCATTCGTCTGTCTTGCTCATCTGGCACTAGTCTCTTTCGAGGTCTTCAGAAGACGGTACCGGGCCAACGTGCGACAAATAAGTATCAGTGTGTGTTTGTGTTCGTGTGTGTGTGTGTGTGTGTGTGTGTGAGAGAGAGAGAGAGAGAGAGAGAGAGAGAGAGAGATTGATCAGAGCCGAAGGTAAAGCAATGTTCATCTTTCGGATTATCAATAGAATTGTGTCGTTTGTTTGCGCAAAAAGAGACCGCCGTTGGGAAGTCTCTCTATTTGATCTCACTATCGTGAACCTTGAAAGGAGACAGCCGACTGAGATGTCATTGTGTATTGAAGGAAGCCCCGGACTGCCGTAGCCCAGGGTTTGTCGCTGTTGACGGATGGATGGAAAGAAAATAAAGAAAAGATGGAAGAATAGACAGAGAAGAAAGAATGGTCGGAAGAAAAGAAGAGCAGAACAGGAGTAAGGTGGGTGGTTAGGAAAGAAGAAAAAGAAAGTGGAAGAAAGAAAATGCAAATTAATTAAAAAGATGAAAAGAGAAAGAGAAAAAAAAAGAGAGGAAGAAAAGGTTTGGTTTGGTTTCTTTGTTTAATGGCATATTAACCTTTGTAGATTATTTAATGCCAAATCCAGTCTCCTAGAAAAACAGTAATATAGTGTTATTATTTAACCCATAGCTGGGAGGATAAGGGGGTTCATACCTTTCCCAAGGGTATTTGTCCGAAAGTGAATAGCACGACTGGAATACGAACTCGCTTACTATGATTCCGCAGTCCATCGCTTTAACCATTACACCACGAGGACACCCCCGGAAGAAAACCAAGCCCACCATGTGATAGAAAAGAAAAATGGAGAGAGAGAGAGAGAGAGAGAGAGAGAGAGAGAGACAGAGAGAGACAGAGAGAGACAGAGTGGGTGCAGAAACGAAAGAGAGAATGCCGTGACCGAGAAGCGAAGATGAAGACGCAATAAAGTTAGAAAGACAGTAAAAGAGAATGAGAACAAAGGATGAAAGACAGAAAGAGAGAATAAGTGGGAAAGAGGTAATGAAAAAAAAAAGAGAAAGAAGCAGACAGAGACAGAGAGACTGATAAACAGATCGAAAAACAGAGAGAGAGAGAGAGAGAGAGAGAGAGAAGCGATGAAACCAAGATCTATACTAAGTAATAATAAATAGTAATGGAAAAAGAGGGAATGAAAACAAGAAAGACAGAAAAACAGAAAGAAAAATGAGCAAGGAAGAATAAATTCAGCCAAGAGAGAAGTCAAAAGAAAAAAAAAAAAAAAAAGAAGTCAAAAAATAGAAAGAGAAAATGAGAAGGAAAGAGAGAATGAAGGTGTGTGAGAGAGAGGGGGGGGAGAGAGAGAGAGACAGATAGAAAAACAGAGAGAGAGAGAGAGCAGAGATGAAACCAAGATTTATACAGAGTAATAAGAAATAGTAATGGAAAAAGAGGGAATGGAAACAAGAGAGACAGAGAGAGGGGGGGAGACAGATTGAAAAACAGAGAGAGAGAGAGAGAGAGAGAGAGAGAGAGTAAAACAACTCGAGAAAATGTGAAGAAAAGAGAATAATAACCAGAGAAAGATAAAAAAAAAACAGTAAGAAAGAGATGAGAGAGAGAAGAATAAAAGGAGCCAAGAGAGAGATAGACAATAAGCAAGCAAGAAAGAAAGAAACCTAGAGAGAAATTGAAAGACATAAAACAACAGTGTGTGTGAGAGAGAGAGAGAGAGAGAGAGAGAGAGAGGGGGAATCAGGAAAGGATAAAAGATGTGAATACCGACAAGAAAAACAGAAGAAATTCTAAAATAAGTTTTTAAAGAAAACAGAAAATAAGTAATTATGGTATTAGCACACATAGAGGATGTCCCCTTGTTTTTTTCTTTTGTTTTTTTAGCCGTAAATAAACTCATAACATATGTTTCCTACTTCTTAATCTAGTTTGTTAAAAGGAATATTTTTTCTAAATAATTGGTATAATTTCCCCACAAACCATACAAAAGAAAATATATAAAGATTTTATGACTGACATTCCGAAAATAGATACCAGCGTAAACCTTCGCATGCAAATAGATCTACGGCTAAAAGACAGATTTTGAAAATCTCAACAAGCGGTTGGGCAAACCTTATTGAAAGGAAAAACGGCTTCAGTAAAAGACTTGTCACTCGAAACAATGGAAAGGATCGCATAATTCAATTAAAAAGGCAATCCCAAAGCGAGTCTGGCGAAAGACATTGATTATTCCCAGTCAGCTGTGTCTAAAGTATCATCAACAATCATCACCATCATCATCATCATGTCACGCTATTTCCCAGACTCTCTCTCTCTCTCTCTCTCTCTCTCTCTTTCTATCTGTCCCAATCGTCTGTCGCTCCTGGCAGGTCCTCTTAACTGCATCCTGTATCTGCGCAGAATGGTTGTAGGTAAGTTCTTGTTGGTCGACTAACAATAATATGTCCATGTGTAGGGGTCAATAGGAGAACGTCACTTATGAGTTCGATCTTGCTTCTCCAGCAGTGTGCCGAGGCTAGTTCGCCATACTTGGATGTTTTTTTTTGTATTGAAGAGAGGTAGGCGGCTGGACAGCTGTTGTTTCGTAGGTTGCTGCTTCCAAGATTTGTTCAGTATAACTCGTAGCATTCTTGTGCAGTTCCCATCTAGCCTTTTCTCGATGCGTAATGTCAGCGACCATGTGGTGCATCCATAGAGTAGTATTGACACAACCATTGCTTGGAATAAATCCCTTTCTATTCTATCAGATATATAAGACTTCCATATGATCGATAGCCTGTCGATAGCAGTCCATGCTATCGCTAGGCGAATATTGACATCACCTTCAGTAGATAAGATGCTGCTGCCGAGGTACGTGAAATTGTCTACTAATTTCAGATGACTGCCACTTACAAAGGAGATGGCTCCTTCTCGATTAAAACACATGTACTTTGATTTGTTTGCGTTCTCATATAGACTAATGTCTCTTGCTGCCTACTCCAGGCTGTGCAGCAGGGATTCGGCTTGGGCAGGTGTGTTTGCAATAAATGACATGACATCTGTATAGTCTGTGTCTGTTGTCGTTTCCGTGGGATGATATATATGTCTGTTTCTTGCTTTTTTTAGTGTAAAGCCATTTTCTTTTATTAGATCTAACAACGTTCGAAGTACGTAGTCTAGGCAAATATAAAAGGAATCAAGAGATTAAAAAAAGGAAAAACATAATGGTTGACAATGAAAGACATGAAAGTGTCTAGATTGAAAACTGAAAGCCATATGCTTTGAAAATAGAAAACATACCACAAAGCAAATGAAAAATAGTTGAGTCGAAACAGGAGTCCATGTTTGTGTCAGAATTATAAGAAATCAGTTAAATTGAATTTACATCGAGAAAATCTAAAAGAAAACCAGCATTAACACAATCAGGTTAACGTAGGCTAAAGAGAAACATGTAGATAAGTGGATGGAAGTGATATTATTGTGACGGTGCCATTAAAATATTTATCCCAGAACAGGAGTTTATTTTTCGCACGTGTGAAGTCGGGGCAGTCTAGTACTTGATCCCTCGCAAAATAAGTTCCAGTTAAGATTCCTTCTTCGGGCACATGGGGAACTGGCAGATAATGTGGGGATTAATTTGGAGCTAGACTAACCGCTGCTGGCAAGAGGTTTCCATTTTTCACGTACACACACCCACCAGACCACTTCGTCTTTCTACCCCAAGGATAATGAAAGATATGGGCCTCTAGGTTTAGATATAATATTATTATTTATCGTAGTCGACAATTCCAATTTCCCGTGAAATATTTTTAAAGGCAAATAGGACATTTAGCAAGAATAAATTGAAGCGAATGAAGCTGAAAAAGAATATACAACAGAAGGCAACTCGACAGGCAAACAACACAACGAATAAGTTTCGACACGAGGAGACATTAAAAATATAACAAGGTTTTTAATACATGCGAACACAAACACATATTTAACGTGCCGGCTATATTACCAGCAGACAATATCAAAGTACAAATGGCTTTCTTCCTTATTCTTTTCTTTCTTCCTTCTTCAACCTTGAAAAAAAGTTGCAAAGTCCATTCGTATATTTAGAATTCATGAAATGAATTTTTCATTCCATTTCTCTTCTTTTCTGAATGCATATAATTCTCTATATGCTTCTTTCTTTAAATGAGAGAGAGAGAGTAAGAGAGAGAGGTGGAGGGAGAAAACGGTTTTACGGTGTACTTAGCTTTTTCAACGGATTTCTTTAACGGGCTAGCGGGATTCTATGGAGCTATCTCCTGCCCAAGAGCTCTATTTCGCTTCTTCACCCGTAGTTTTGGCGACAATGTCAACACATCTTGTCACACCAACAGCTGTCCTCAAACTGAATTCTTTCTTCCTATTTCCTCTGACGAAAAACGTGCTTCCGGCTTTAGGGTTCTGGCCAATCATTTAGCCTCTTTCTTCTTCCTTCACCCTGTCAGGCGATTCGTTCGGACTACTATCTCTATCCACCCGGGTGAGGTTACGGAGTACAGTAGCTTGACCTACATTCTAATATCCTCTTTTAACGGTCAGGCCGAGGAGTTGACCTACATTCCTTATTCCTCCTTTTAACGGTCAATCTTTGAGGTCTGTTAATTCAAACACGGAGGGGTAGGGGAAATTTCTTATTTCTCTCTTCTCAGTGGGAGACCACGTGAAATTATGAATCAAGAATCTACTTTGACCAACGCAATGATGATGGAACATTTTTTTGGTGCCGTTCAGATATGAATGAAACATAAATATAATTGACCGAAGAAAACAAGTAAATCTATCGAATCATTCATGATACGCGGTTGCATGTCCTTTAAAGGGAATATTGCAAAGTGACGTTCTTCGTTACGATGGAACATTATTTTTCAATCAATTTCGAGTGTAAATCAGAAATTGTCCACACTTTTGGTTTTATATCAGAAAAATAGTACTTCACTGAAATAGCTTGTGCGGAAAAAAAAAGGAAAATTATCCCAGTGAGTGTCCTGATTATGACAATAAACCATCTGGTGGTCAGGTTTTTATATAATTGCGGAAGGATTTTTTTAATATTATCATTTTTCGTTGGTTATATCTTATCATTCGGGTTAGTTAGGTGCACACACTGAGAGCAGGTGTTCACGCTCGCGCGGGGAGGATGTGACAATCACAGATGTCATAATAAAACCCCTGGATAGGAAATGTGACTGGGGATGTGAATGACGTCCTGCCCGGAAGCGATGGGCAGGGATTCTTGGGTATTTTGAAAAAAGCAGTTAGTTGAGATTTGAACCTAGACGAGACCAGTTGGGTCTAGGGGGTGCACTGCGCGTTGTCGGGTCAGATGGAACAGTCAACATAGTAAAAATTGGGTCTCTCTCTCCTCGTATTGAAAACCTAAAAGTCAAGAAGGTAATAAAAGTTTCGTACCTGAACTAAGAGAGTCGTCAGTGTTTCGTGTTTTTCAGATTCCCATGCGTATGAATATTTCACGTATCTGAATATTTCACATATTTGTATCCTGGTCCTATCTTGAATATGTTACAAGGATTCAGTCCTTTCTGAACCTTTAAGAAATGGGAAGTTGTTGATATCGTGTGCTCCTTCTACTAGGGTGATCGCTTGAATCTTTGCAGTGTTTATGATCTTCTTAAGTGCTCTGAGCTTTAAAGTTTTTGACAAACATGAAAATTTGACTCCAGCTTAGAAATATATTTAAGTTGAACCTCCTTCTGTATCTTGCTTGAACAACCTTGAAAGACTTAGTTTCGTGATGTGTCTTCACACGAAAAGTCTACTCCATAATCCAAGATATGATTTTGTAACATTTGGTTAGATGTAGCGAAAAGGTAACAGTTTCTTAGCTATGATCTGAAAAGAGAAAGAGAATAAAGTCAACAAGAAAGATTTGAGAGGCCGATGCTTTGTTTCTAGAATTTTGAAACACCCTGTGACATGAATTATAGGAACAAATTTCTGCCTGAAATAATAAAGAAGAATCTTTAAAAATGTCAAGTGTTTTTTCTCTGTGTATTCCAAAGAATATATTTTTAAGTGCAAACAATTTCTTATTGCTAGGTAAAATTCTAGCCATAGGCGAAAAGAAAGAGAGAGGATTAGAAATATGTGTCAGAAACGGTGGAACACGAAAAAGGCAGTGAAAACCATCATTTACTTCTCCGATGACTGACCGTTTAAGTTGTCGTTTGCGAGCTTGATTGCTCTAAATCCCGTTTGGTTTATCTTGGGGTCTGCGGGGTCTGCTCTATGACGTCTTCGAATCTCTTTTTTATATATAAAAGAGTAAAAAAATTGGCGACCATGGTCAAGGGTGACCCGAAAGTTCCCTTTTCACTAGCTACCATACCAAGGTGTACGGGAGAGTTCAACTCCATTTCCTGGATTGCTTCACTTTACTCTTGATCTCTACCTTATAATACTGAATGTTAAATGAGGCATCAAGTACCATTTTTTTTTAGTTTTTTGGTATGTCTCGACCTGGTATTGTCTCCAGGGCCATCGGTGAACATTCTACCCACTAGTCTACCTAATCCTTTAATCACACGTCATCACTCCCTTTAGAGACACGTCATTGCTAAATGTCAGCTGATTCTACCTAAGTGTTTATCTTAGAATGTTAGCTAAAACAAAGCATTTGTCTTTAGAATTTGCTTATCATCATACGATAAGCATATGATTGAGTTTAACAAACGAACTCCTCCAGCTTCAACTCCAAGTTTTCCTCGAAAAAGAATTCATAACTAAAATAACTAAAATCCCTAATTATTTTATTGAAGCAGAAACGTTTAGATCTCATCTTATTGATCTATAAATTACTCTGCTCTGCACATGTCTTTATATAAATTTCAATTATGAAAATTTTGATATCAACACAATTAAAGATTCATTCTTGGATGAGTCAAAAGTTTTGAAATATTTTGGTAGTACGTGAGCCACAATTAGGCAACTTCGGATGCTTTTGGCTTAGACATGAAGGTGAACAATCATTCTGTATTACGAACTCGCCTGATACTCTCCGATTGCTACTCACCAAATTTAACTCAGTAGCTCCATAGCACAGCCTTGAAATCCAATCTTCTAGGCCTACCAAAGCTTGTCTGATCGTCGAGGTTCTTGCAACCCCAGCGAAATTTCTATCTGGTTACTGTACAAATGTTTTTGGTTGCTTTCGCAGTGTTATAGCTCAGTTCGAACTCGTAAAACAGAAGTTCCCGAATTAAACAACGTAGCACATTCATCTGTGGGACTTTCAAATGTCTCTGGTGAGGGTGAAGAAATGCACAACGTGTCATCACACCAACTACCATGATACTAGCAACCACAGTGGGTACCTAGCATAATGGTTATAGGCGTTGGTTCCCTAAGCTTCTAAGGAGACAATCATCTGAAGGTTACAGGTTCAATCCTGACTGCAGGCGAGTAAGAATACTGGAATACTTAACACTTGTATCCGGTTACGGCTAACGGAATCAGAACAGACGACCCCGGTGGATTCAATAAAGGACGTAGTTCAAAGTTTCGTGAAGATTCACGAGTTCGACAAACACCTGAAGAAGGCAGGAGGACCTATCGGCCGAAACGTTGTGGAAATAATAATAAAGATGAAGACAATAGTCCGAAAACCCTTAATGATAAAAACAGTGGGTACCTATCTTGACAAGAACTGCTTCGGTCACGTGATATACGCGCCACAAAATACTGTGAACCAAAATATTGCAAAAACCTTTGTCTTGCTCTGGTATATGGTGACATCTATCAGCATATGACCTGGCCACGCTTTCTCCACCCTTTCATCAAACCACGTTTTGAAAAATGGCAACTGGTCAAATGACATCATTGCACTGTTCCAGTTCTGTTCGCTTTGTCTCAGACCATAAAATGAAAACTGTAGCGGTGATGTGTGCGATTCAAATGAAAACACAGACGAAGTTATAAAACAACTCAAACACCAACCACGTATGTAAAAATATTATTAAGAAATGATATATGATGTGGATATTGATATTTACAGAGCTTAGATTGGTACGGCCGGAAGTCAAGTAGATGAATTATGTACTGATATAAGTAAGTTAATATTCTGTGCATATTAGATAAAAGCATAAAAAAAGAAAAAAGAACAAAAAAAAAAAAAAAAAAACAACAACAAAAAACCCAAAGAAACAAAATAAAAAAGAGTACTATTTATTAGAGCGACAAGAGGAAATGTTTTTCGACAAGTTGGCTTTCTGTAAATATTATGACAGTTTTGATACCGAAGTAAACTTCAAATTCTCAAAGTAATATCCATATTCTTTTTCCTTATTAGGCCACATATGTAATGTTCTATCCATAGATATATTTCATACTCCCCTGGCCTTTCAGCTAGGACGTCTGGCATTCGTGTCGGATGGAGTATCGAAATCAATGGCAGATTCGAGGCCGAAAGGCCCCCAAATTCAGTTGGGCCACCTTCGGGTGGGCGAGCTGCAACCTTTGTCCCCTATGTATAGCACTAGACCTTGCTGTCTAGTTTAAGCTATAACCCGGCATACGTGCCCGGATCCAAATTTGGATTCGTGAAACTGCTGCCTCATTAGAGCCACATTGCACTTAGTGGGTCGATGAGCAGCACAGACCAGCAGGGTTCGAGTCTCGGCTCGTTCCCGACCTTCCCCTCCCCTTTATCCCAACTTTAATCGGCCTTCGGGCTTTTGACCTTGGGTCAAGTCCTGTCTGGTGGGAAGCAGCGACAAATATCATCCACAGATATATTTCATATATTTATGATGTCGTATACTCATAATATCATATATATCATATATTTATAATATCATATACCTACAATATCAAATACTTCTAGTATATATACTTATACTATTATGATATTTATAATATCATATACACATGCTGGTAAGACCACCCAAAACAACAACAACAACAACAACAAAACAGTTGTGCTGCCAATCTTTTAAAACAGAAGGTATAGTTTGTGTTACTTTCTTTGATTAGTGGCATATCAACAATCGTGGTTTATTTAGTGCCAAAGCCATTGTAATTTACAAAGCTCCTTGCTTCGATGTGGCACAAGGCCGAATGAATAGGGCGCCCAATGAGACTCGAACTCACTCGTGTAGGTTTGCTAGTCTAGCTTGCTAACCGTTACACCACCAGAGGTAATTTACAAAGCTCTTTGCTTCGATGTGGCACAAGGCCGAATGAATGGGGCGCCCAATGAGACTCGAACTCACTCGTGTAGGTTTGCTAGTCTAGCTTGGTAGCCGTTACACCATCAGAGGTACCCTTAGTGCCAAAGCCATTGTAGTTAAAGGACAGAGCAGAATGTATGAGAATATCACACCCCTTTCTAACTTTTGTTTGTTTGTTTGTTTGTTTTGGAAAGTAAAGAGTGGCTAATTTCATGGACTGCAGCATCGTAGAAAGCAAGTTCGAACTCTAGTCGCGTTATTACATTGAATTTCGGACAAATACCATTTGGAAATTTAAGTGCCGGACAACGGAATCGTAGTACGCGAGTTCGAATTCCAGTCGTGCTATTACGTTCACTTTCGAACAAATACGCTTGGAAAAGGTATGAACCCCCTTATCCTCCCACCTATGGGTTAAATAGTAAAACTATTGTTCTTCTAGAAGGATAGCTTTGGCATTGATTAACTCAAGATGGTTGATATGCCATTAAACAACAAAACCAAACCAAACCAAACCATTGGGAAACGCATAAACCCTTTTTTTTTTTTTATCCCCCCTAGCAATGGATTAAATAGTACCACGACTGGTTTTTATTAAGATATCTTTAGCATTACGCTGACACCCACGAAGATTGATACGCCATCAAAAAAAAAAAAAAAAGAAAAAAAAAAGAAAAGAAAAGAAAAAAAAAAAGAAACAATGAAAGAAAAAAGAAAGAAAGAATTAAAAAATGATACAAGCCTGTCAACGGATGTGAAATAGCATAAGAGAGAAATCCGCAGAGTGGTAAAAATGGTTGCAGATTCTATTTAGGGGAAAAATTGTGTAATACAATTAATGATTGTAATTAATTATATCAGTTAATCGTTTTATTTTTTGAGATAAATTGTAAGTTAGATAAAAACTTTGAGTTTGACTTCATAAGTGCAAGTTTGCACTGAAAAGGTTCGGCAGGTGGACCTTTGGTCGATTGGACGTGAACCCTGTCAAAACAAAAGTTTGTTTTAAAATCGGTTGTGGATAGGATATTAAAGATAAACATTTCGTCAGCTGAAATTGAGTGATGACATAGAAAGTTTTAAAGACACGTGTTCTTATTACATAAGCAAACAGAATAATTCGAAGAGAATATACAAGAGAGTGATTTAGCGGGTAGTTAGTAATTAAGCTGGTCAGTCAGAGGATTAGCAGTCAGTCGGTGAATTGGTGTCGAGCAGTTTCGAGTTTTGGGTCCAACCGGGAGGTGAAATGAGCGGCCCCGTTGGAGGTGAAGGCTTGATTAGTAGAGAAGAAATGAAGTGAGTGCTTTGTTCCATCTCGTCTGCCATTAATGAAACTTTTTGCGTTTTTAAGTAACACCAATATTTCCTTCACACTATTTCTCTCTCTTTCTCTCTCTCTCTCTCTCTCTTTCGTTTCGTTGACGGCTGTTGTAAAATGTCGCAGACCGCAATAAATTTTCTTATCGAAACAATATAGATCTGTCTTATACTTTGGGTAATGTGACGACGTTTCATTTACGTATATTTAGTACCGTGGTCAATTTTCTCGGGCTACTTAAATTCATCATTTTCGAACGACAGTAGTGGTACTATTTTACCAATAGATGGGAGGATAAGGGGGTCCTTACATTTACGAAAGGTATTTGTCCGAAAATGAACGTAATAGCGCAACTGTAGTTCGAACTCACGTATTACGATTCCGCACTTTATTTGGTGCCGTTGTATTACACGTGTATTATTTGGTGCCGTTGTATTACACGTGCATTATTTGGTGCCGTCGTATAACACGTGTATTATTTGATGCTGTCGTATTACAGGTGTATTATTTGGCGCCGTTGTATTACACGTGTGTTATTTGATGCCGTTGTATTACACGTGTATTATTTGATGCCGTCGTATTACACGTGTATTATTTGGTACCATTGTATCGTACATGTATTTTTTGGTGCCATTGTATTACAGGTGTATTATTCGGTGCCGTTGTATTACACGTGTATTAGTTGGTGCCGTTGTATTACACGAACATTATTTGGTACCGTCGTATTACAGGTGTATTATTTGGTGACGTCGTATTACACGTGTATTATTTGATGTTGTCGTATTACAGGTGTATTAGTTGGTGCCGTTGTATTACGCGTGCATCATTTGATGCTGTCGTATTACTCGTGTATTATTTGTTGCTGTTGTATCACACGTGTATTATTTGATGCTCTCGTATTACACGTGCATTATTTGGTTCTGTCGTATTACACGTGTATTATTTGGTACCGTCGTATTACAGGTGTATTATTTGGTGCCGTTATATTCCACGTGCATTATTTTGTGCCGTTGTATTACACGTATATTATTTGGCGCCGTTGTATTACACGTGCATTATTTGTTGCCGTTGTATTACACGTAAATTATTTTGTGCCGTCGTAAAACACATGCATTATTTGATGCTGTCGTATTACACGTATATTATTTGGTACCGTTGTATCACACGTGCATTATTTGATACCGTTGTATTACACGTGTATTATTTGGTGCAGTCGTATTACAGGTGTATTATTTGGTGCCGTTGTATTCCACGTGCATTGTTTTGTGCTGACGTATTACAGGTGTATTATTTGGTGCCGTTTTATTACACGTAAATTATTTGGTGCCGTCGTATAACACGTGCATTATTTGATACAGTCGTATTACATGTGCATTATTTGGTGCCGTTGTATTACACGTGCATTATTTGGTGCCGTTGTATTACACGTGCATTATTTGGTGCCGTTGTATTACACGAACATTATTTCGTACCGTCGTATTACAGGTGTATTATTTGGTGCCGTTGTATCACACGTGTATTATTTGGTATCGTTGTATTACACGTGTGTTAT